>OZ024900.1:920000-1520000 GCA_964017195.1 Siderastrea radians
GAAAAAACTGTTTCTATATTATGCGATCGCCAGTGTTTACTGTATTCAAACCAAGAAGTACAAATTTCAGTCTACATGGAATTAGATCGCCGAATGGCCAAGGGTGACGTTTCCAGCAATCGTTTGGCGATAATATGCTTAGGGGTGCACCACGCCTAGGTTTCAATTTCCTGACTTTTGTAAGATTCTTTTGTTTGTTTGACAGTTCTTCTTTGTGATATTTACGCAAAGTATATTTTTTACTCGACCCCTCGTGCAGTTTTTAAAAGAAAATGTCTCGGTGTACATTTCCTTTTTACGAAATGCAATACTTGTTTTACTTTGCAAGCAAAATTTACATTTTCAGTTACTTAGGAACTCAGCGTCAAGACACCCAATATTGATAGAAGAAACATGTCAAAAATTAAGTTTCCATAATAGTCGTCATGGCATTAATTTACCTTAGTTTATTAGATATGAAGGTGTTTTGTACGCCATATTATTTTTTGTTCGTTAAAGTACTGTTTACAGTTCATTTTCTTATTGTTGTTGTGTCGATGGAGGTCATATATTAAGACCCTTTTTGGCGAAAAACCCACTCTAATTAAAAGACATCGAGTCCACTCAATCAGCCAAAAGCGAATTATTACGTTGAATACTTGTAGTTATAGTTAGTAGTTAAGTTTTGTATGATACAATTGCCAAAATGTATACTTTATGTACCACAAAATTGAAAAAACTGTTATCCTGAGGTGAAAACTAGGTTTGAAAATGGCTCACAATTAGAACTATCGTATGAGATATAATCAAGTTACGTTATATTTGGCTCTCTTGCATGGACAAAACTGAGTTGCCTTTATTTTCTGATAATTTTGCTCAAGTCTAATTCCTTGATCACACATTGTATTAACTAACTTTGTTACTTTGTTATAAATGAACAAGATATTGTTAAGATCATTTGAAACAAAAACACTTCTTTAGGACAACTGACATTATTATTCTAGTGATGAACATAGGTAACGCCTGTACAAGGACTAAGAGAACAAGTATGAAGAGCACCTCACAAGACCGACAGACCAAGACGTTTAGTGATTGATGTAAACCAAAAATGCTAGATTAAGTGCCCAGCTTCAAAAAAGCGCATCGCTTCGAATTAACTCCCCTCTTATAGATTAAATGAAAAATGAATAAGCGCCCACCGCCCTTCCCCCGAAAACCGAGTTCGGTACAGATTACACTAGTACCGTTAACTGTGTGTAAAATTTAAAACACGAACAGTAGTGTTTTATCAAGGACTTAATAGACACAGACTTGATAAAACACCGGCTGTTCGTGTTTTGAACAGCTTCAAAACCGTCAGCTTAAAAAACTGACCTGCGCCAAGGCAAACTGAGGTAAAAAATGAGGCAAAAGGAGGTGAACCAAGGCAAACGGAGGTGAACCAAGCAAAACTAAGGTGAACCAAGGCAAACTAAGGTGAACCAAGGAAAGCTAAGGTGAACCAAGGCAAACTAAGGTGAACCAAGACAAACAGAGGTGAGCCAAGGCAAACTGAGGTGAACAAAGGCAAACTAAGGTGAACCAAGGCAAACTAAGGTGAACCAAGGCAAACTGAGGTGAACCAAGCAAAACTAAGGTGAACCAAGGCAAACTACGGTGAATCAAAGCAACCTAATGTGAACCAAGGCAAACTGAGGAGAACCAAGGCAAACTAAGGTGAACCAAAGGCAAACTAAGATGAAGAAAAGCAAACGGAGGTGAACCAAAGCAAACTAAGGTGAACCAAGGTAAATTGAGGTAAACCAAGGCAAACTAATGTGAACCAAGGCAAACTGAGGTGAACCAAGGCAAACTAAGGCGAACCAAGGCAAACTCAGGCGAACCAAGGCAAACTAAACTGAACAAAGGCAAACGGAAGTGAACCAAGGCAAACTGAGGTGAACCAAGGCAAACTAAGGCGAACCAAGGCAAACTATGGTGAACAAAGGCAAACTGAGGTGAACCAAGGCAAACTAAGGTGAACCAAGGTAAACTGAGGTAAACCAAGGCAAACTAATGTGAACCAAGGCAAACTGAGGTGAACCAAGGCAAAATGAGGTGAACCAAGGCAAACTAAGGCGAACCAAGGCAAACTGAGGTGAACAAATGCAAACTTAGGTGAAACAAGGCAAACTAAGGTAAACCAAGGCAAACTAAGGTGAACAAAGACAAACTGAGGTGAACCAAGGCAGACTAAGACGAACCAAGGCAAACTAGTCAAACTAAGGTGAAACAAGGCAAACTAAGGTGAACCAAGGCAAACTAAGGTGAACCAAGGCAAACTAATGTGAACCAAGGCAAACTGAGGTGAACCAAGGCAAAATGAGGTGAACCAAGGCAAACTAAGGCGAACCAAGGCAAACTCAGGCGAACCAAGGCAAACTAAAGTGAACAAAGGCAAACTGAGGTGAACCAAGGCAAACTAAGGCGAACCAAGGCAAACTAAGGTAAACCAAGCAAATTAAGGTGAACCAAGGCAAACAAAGGTGAACCAAGGCAAACTATGGTGAACCAAGGCAAACTAAGGTGAACAAAGGCAAACGGAGGTGAACCAAGGCAAACTGGGGTTAACCAAGGCAAACTAATGTGAACCAAGGCAAACGGAGGTGAACCAAGGCAAACTAAGGTGAAGAAAGGCAAACTGAGGTGAGCCAAGGCAAACTGAGGTGAACCAAGGCAAACTTAGGTGAACCAAGGCAAACTAAGGTGAACCAAGGCAAACTAAGGTGAACAAAGGCAAACTGAGGTGAACCAAGGCAAACTTAGGTGAACCAAGGCAAACTAAGGTGAACCAAGGCAAACTGAGGTGAACCAAGGGAACCTGAGGTGAACCAAGGCAAACTAAGGTGAACCAAGGCAAACTGAGGTGAACCAAGGCAAACTAAGGTGAACCAAGGCAAACTGAGGTGAACCAAGGCAAACTGAGGTGAACTAAGGGAACCTGAGGTGAACCAAGCTAACCTGAGGTGAACCAAGGCAAACTGAGGTGAACCAAGGCAAACTGAGGTGAACCAAGGCAAACTGAGGTGAACCAAGGCAACTGAGGTGAACCAAGGCAAACTAAGGTGAACCAAGGCAAACTAAGGTGAACCAAGGCAAACTAAGGTGAACAAAGGCAAACTGGGGTGAACCAAGGCAAACTTAGGTGAACCAAGGCAAACTAAGGTGAACCAAGGCAAACTGAGGTGAACCAAGGGAACCTGAGGTGAACCAAGGCAAACTAAGGTGAACCAAGGCAAACTGAGGTGAACCAAGGCAAACTAAGGTGAACCAAGGCAAACTGAGGTGAACCAAGTCAAACTGAGGTGAACTAAGGGAACCTGAGGTGAACCAAGCTAACCTGAGGTGAACCAAGGTAAACTGAGGTGAACCAAGGCAAACTGAGGTGAACCAAGGCAAACTGAGGTGAACCAAGGCAAACTGAGGTGAACCAAGGTAACTGAGGTGAACCAAGGCAAACTAAGGTGAACCAAGGCAAACTGAGGTGAACCAAGGCAAACTGAGGTGAACCAAGGCAAACTGAGGTGAACCAAGGCAAACTAAGGAGAACTAAGGCAAACTAAGGTGAACCAAGGCAAACTAAGGTGAACAAAGGCAAATGGAGGTGAACCAAGGCAAACTAAGGTGAACCAAGGCAAACTGAGGTGAACCAAGGCAAACTGAGGTGAACAAAGGTAAACTAAGCTGAACGAAGGCAAACTATAGTGAACCAAGGCAAACGGAGGTGAACCAAGGCAAACTGAGGTGAACAAAGGCAAACTAAGGTGAACCAAGGCAAACTAAGGTGAACAAAGGCAAACGGAGGTGAACCAAGGCAAACTGGGGTGAACCAAGGCAAACTGAGGTGAACCAAGGGAAACTGGGGTGAACCAAGGCAAACTAAGGTGAACAAAGGCAAACGGAGGTGAACCAAGGCAAACTGGGGTGAACCAAGGCAAACTAAGGTGAACCAAGGGAAACTAAGGTGAACCAAGGCAAACTGAGGTGAACCAAGGGAAACTAAGGTGAACCAAGGCAAACTGAGGTGAACCAAGGCAAACTGAGGCAAACAAAGGCAAACTGAGGTGAACCAAGGCAAGCTAAGGCGAACGAAGGCAAACTGAGGTGAACGAAGTATACGTTTCATATAATGGGACGCTATATGTCCCTTACATAGGTGGGTATGTATACTGGGACGTTATATGTAGCTTACATGAATGCATTACCTGTGATTCGAATCTTGTGGACGGTTTTGTAAACAGGAACAGTGGGTTGCTAGATGAGCTGAAAACTAAAATTCCTTGTTTTATTCCGTGAAAAGTTTACTGGAGATGGAGATCGAATTCTCTATGGATGTTGTTAAGCCTTGCAACTTTGCAAGAAAGCGTCAGGCTGTTTTGGAATGTTGCAGTGAACAACAAATGATGAAGGTACCATAAATATAGAGCAGTATAAAGTCATAAATAAACTACTTAAGTCTTAAATTTCACAATAAGCTTAAGCACGTGCTATTAGATAGGAGCGTTTTGTAAGGAAAAGAAAACATTTTCCGAAAAAAACGACAAGAGTTCAAAAATGGGAGAGGTGAAATTGTTGTGGAGGTTCTAGTTATATGCGCGAGTTTAAACTTCTCTTTCGATCGCTACCCAACTTCTACGAGTACGTACGTACATGTGCTTCTATTTAGTCTGTTCAAATACATGTACATGTTGATGTAGGTACGTGCAAAGAAGTTGTTGTCTATTGCCTTTAGAAAAATAGCTCATGGAAAATAGACCGTGTTTCTACAAACTCACAGAAACATGGAAAACAATACGCAAGAATAAGAAGAATAAGCCGGAGAAATCAATAAAAGAACTTTTACACATTGTTTTACACGGGAAGTCAATGGTAATTGAGGAATTGGGTTCTCCAATGCACTTGTCAACGGCTTCCCCGAGGGAGGGGACCCCGGGCTGACACAGGGACTTTGCTAATTGTCCAATTCAGAGTTCTTGTATTTCCCCACCTGTGGGGGATTTTTTCTAGCAAAGTCCCCAGTATTTTAGGAGGAAGCCAAACAACCAACAAGATTTGAAGATGCAATTCATTTCAGTTTTTGAACAGTTTTCCAACGCTCGAGACAATAAACATTCTGATGAAAAATTCAACGTCTATTTTTTTTGCAACGAATAGTCCACAAACTTTTCTAAACCTCTCCCACTACAACTGTGTAGTTATGCATAGGCAAATGATCATAAAGAACGTACTATGATCATGGCTCATTTGCTGCATGTCTCTGAACACAATGCACTTTACTTCACGAAAGATTAAGACCTATACTTAGGCGCCTCACTTTTAAGTCCTTCTAACAGCTCTTTTCTCTCTCCTGAATTCTCTGTTAGCTGCTCTACCATTCTTTTCGTAGAGATATTTGATGGATGGTCTATTTCATGTACAGAAAGAAATAACCAATGGATTTTAACATACATGTATACCTTGTCATTCTCACCTGCAATCTTGTTCGAATCTTTTCATCAATCGAGCAAAAACACAACTTGCTCCCAATCTCCTCTCTCTTTGCTAGAAACAAAGTCCCAACATTTTCTCCCAGAGTTGGGCATCACAAATCTATGTCTTCACATTTCCCCCACCATAGTAGCTCATATTTGTTGCAACGTTTCCATAAACTCCCCAATCCTCAATTCCCCCACATATAGCCTGGGGTCCCCCCCCCTTCGGGGAAGCTAATGACGAGTGCGAAAGGGCTAATTTAGATGGTGCATTTTTGCTTACAACTGCTGTATGTGACTTGCTCACGTCATGTCTACAACGCGAATCATGTGGTCTGAATCAGACATACAATATCTTCATGACAGTCACACACCCTACGACAGTCGTAGCCACAGCTAAAATGTTAGAATGATGAGTTGTTTATCATCTTTGTTTGGCGTAAGCAGTGCGCGCTACAAAAGTCACATACAACAGTCGTAAGCAAAAATCATACCATCTACACTGTAAGTTATCAGGCGTTTGTCATTTGAGATATCAGGTGGCCAGACACTTCTATTGCAATTAGCTGTTGACCTGAGACCCCTTACTTGTCTGAAACACTACATTTGCTGGCTAAAGAAGTTGCGACTGCTGTAGATTGTAATTCGAATCTTTTCATCAATCGAGCAAAAACACAACTTGCTCCCAATCTCCTCTCTCTTTGCTAGAAACAAAGTCCCAACATTTTCTCCCAGAGTTGGGCATCACAAATCTATGTCCTCACATTTCCCCCACCATAGTAGCTCATATTTGTTGCAACGTTTCCATAAACTCCCCAATCCTCAATTCCCCCACATATAGCCTGGGGTCCCCCCCCCCTTCGGGGAAGCTAATGACGAGTGCGAAAGGGCTAATTTAGATGGTGCATTTTTGCTTACAACTGCTGTATGTGACTTGCTCACGTCATGTCTACAACGCGAATCATGTGGTCTGAATCAGACATACAATATCTTCATGACAGTCACACACCCTACGACAGTCGTAGCCACAGCTAAAATGTTAGAATGATGAGTTGTTTATCATCTTTGTTTGGCGTAAGCAGTGCGCGCTACAAAAGTCACATACAACAGTCGTAAGCAAAAATCATACCATCTACACTGTAAGTTATCAGGCGTTTGTCATTTGAGATATCAGGTGGCCAGACACTTCTATTGCAATTAGCTGTTGACCTGAGACCCCTTACTTGTCTGAAACACTACATTTGCTGGCTAAAGAAGTTGCGACTGCTGTAGATTGTAATTGCAGTAATTGTTTTTGTTTTTTTCTTCACTTTCAGAAGCGGCCCTGTCTAGAAGATTCTTCTTGGCTTACTGAAAATACTTGTAACATGGAAACAGAAAACAGATTAATATTGTGCAGCTCCTCTCAACCTGTGACAAAACCACCCTACCCTCCCCACCCTTATGTTTGTAACCAGCCTCTAACAAATCCCAGTTCCATGGCATTGAATGTTCATGTAGACGTAAACTGTAATACAGTGAATGAAGGAAATAATACGCAAGAAATGGAAGTTTCATGTGAGACAGCTAACAGTGCACAAAGTCATGTACAACTTCATCATGTAAGTTACGATCAAATATTTATCTTATCATTTAAATTTGTAATGGTAATAGGTCTGTAATCATACAACTGTTTAAACAAAATCAGATGACGTTGTAGCAGTGATTTGTTCAGTCACAACTGTGATTACAGACAGAACTGGATGACAAAGAACAGTTACCAATTAATCATACCTATAATAAAATTCAACATAGAACAATTTGGTGAAAACTGGCATAAAAAGAATTAAACTTAACTCTTCAAGCCCTAACAGTGACGAAAATGAAATTTCTCTTTACATCACCTCTACTTGTTCAAACATTCAAGTGATAAGAATAAAGGAAACAATCAACAAGGACAAGATGTCTTCATATTTAGACAAATTCTCCTTACTAGGTCCATACAAAATGTATCGAGAACAGTAAGGAGAATAAAGGGTTAAAGGGTAATCAGTGGTGGCATCATTGTTTGCATCTTGCATTTAGAAATTTGACTGACAAATTAAGCTTATGCCCTTACTAGATAAAGAATACAAAACTTAAATAAATAAATACATAAATGGGAATTAGCAGCGGCACATCCACAGGGTGGCTCTTCGTCCACTGTGTCCGGAGCGAAAAACCTCTCGGAGCAAGAATGAGAACCAACTACAACAAACCCAACCCACATATGACACCGGGACCGGGAGTCGAACCCGGGCCACATTGGTGGGAGGCGAGTGCTCTCACCACTGCTCCATCCCTGCTCCCCTTGTCATCCCGCCATACTAGTTTGAGAGGAAATGGGACAAAACTTGGCTGTTACTGGTTTACCGGAATACATTTAATTTTTAATAAGTTTATGTTAATTAGGAGATTAAAAGGCAACATGTTGACATAAGTTTCCTTTTTTGCAGATTCCCACAGCGGTGATGGCAAATCGCTCATCATTACCCTACTGCCCTCGCTGTTTGAGAGGAGAACCAGTAAGTCGATATTAATCAAACATGAAAGTAGGAGTTAGATGACACAGAGAAATGTTACTTGATTTTGTTGGCCAGGTTGTTCAAGCCTAAATTTACTCTAATCATGGATTTTCAGGTAGAAGTGACATGCACAAAATTCATTGTGTGTGATGCATCTAGCTCCTTTTAGAAGTATTAAATCACTTCTGGAGTATTGATTACACACAACTCCCTGTAAGACTTGTTGTTTACCAACTAAATTTAACTATTAATTGATTGTTTAAATTATTTCTGTGAAATATTTGCCAGTATTTTGAACAGCATTTCTTTGGCAGAATCCAACTTCACATTTTTTCCCAAAAACCTTTTACCTAAATGCTGATTACCTAACTGATATCACTGGAAAGTGCGTTTAAAGATCTCCATGAAAGGCATCTCTGCTTCTTCAGCGAAGGCGAGTGAATCATTCGCCAGATTAATAGTTTTTTAACTGCAATTCAAGTTACCATGTGCCGTAACTTTACAGATTACAATACCATACGTTTAAAATGTCTTTCCAGTTTCCACTCAGATGCTCTTCTATCACTTACAAACCTTTTGATTTTGTTTTTTTTCCCACAGGGTCACATCAATCATCTTTCAAATTGAAACTTAGTGTTTCTTTACTTGTTTCTTACATTTGTAACCAAACCTTTCTTCTTAAATGCTTGTATATAAGTATACTTTTTGGACAAGTTTTATTGTAAGTTTAATTCAGCCATGTACATAATGCAGTTTTAAAGTACCTTGACCTTTTTTAAAATTCAACTCGTTCTCTTTTCAAAAACTATTTAAAAGGCATGGAAACTTTTATTAAAAAGAAAATGTACACAAAGGAGAAAAAAGAAGAGAATGAAAACTTGCATTAACTTGTGACTCCGTTTGGCCATGACTTGCGTTTACTTGCCCTGGCTTGCGATGACTTGCGTTCAATTTGATCAAGCTCAAATTTGCACGCAAGTAAACGCAAGGAGTTTTCACCGTTTGGCCACCCAACGCAAGTCGACGCAAGTTGGTATCAGAATTTTTTTCCTTTGTACGAGCGCACGTGCAAGGCTGCACTGAAATGGCTTTCTTGCTACTTGCGTTGAACTTGCGTGTACTTGCGATTCCGTTTGGCCACTCATCGCAAGTTGGTGTTCACAAGTTCACATTCCCTAACTTGCGTTGACTTGCGACTCCGTTTGACCAGGGCTTAAGAATCACCCTGGATGTTTTCGGCCGCACTTACAGTTTCCCGAGTTGGCTCTTATTCAAGAAAAGAGCCAGAAAGAAATCGGGAGTACCGTATTTTCTCGATTAAACGCCGGACCCCGAATAAACGCCGGGTTCAAATAAACGCCGGGTCTACAGGGCCAAGTTTAAAATAAACGTCCCCGGCGTATATTCGGGGTCCCGGCGTTTATTCGGGGTCCCGGTGTTTATTCGAGACGAGTATATTAAATCAGGTTTATGTGTCGTAACTGCATACTATTTCCCTTTCTACCATTTTATTTGAATTTTATCCACTGATAATCAAACCTAAACTACCATTTACAATTTTTCTTCGAATTATATAAACGAAGAAATTAACCAACGACGCATCACTGAGGTATTTCTTTTAATCATGGTAACTTTTCCTCGGGCTTGTCATCAGGCCAGAGTCATCTGGAGGGTTTCTCCAGCGTTTTCCAGCGGATTCTCGAATCGTCCCATAATTTTGCCTTTCTCTGAACTCATGGAGCAGGGACCTCGACATCACCTTGTTGTCAATTGCTTGCAAAGCACGTTTGCTGTCGAGCAGTTGTCGATACATTTTTCCGTGTTTTACGGAGAAAAATTAACGTTGAGAAGAGCCGTAATCACCGTTCCTGTCAGTGACATTTTTTGCTAAATGATTTACCAAAATGATTCACTAAGATAAGACAAAGTTGGTGACATTGTTTTATATTTTTAACGTTTTTGTTGAAATTTGGTTCTTAAATCAACAAATCCCCAGTATTGCTGATAAAAAAGTGAATGGCTGGAAAAGGTCGAAAAATGCACTGCATAAATAAACGCCGGGCCCCGAATTAACGCCGGGTCTACGAGGCCGAGTTTTAAATAAACGCCCCCGGGCGTTTAATCGAGAAAATACGGTACAAGAAATCGGGAGTACAACTTCTCTAGCAGTGATAGAAACAATTAACTAAATTATACCGTTAAAAATTTCTGCAAAAAAAGTATGCAAACAGACCTGAGGTCTTTCGATCGTTCACCGAATATGATCCAAAGTCTTGCGATGATTTCCGAAGGCGTTCCGGAGATGTCAGAACATGTTTACAGTAGGGAACATGCATGGCTTAAGTTGCTTCTGAGATTTACTTTTATAGGAAAACCAAATGAGAGACTCTAGGTCGGTTTCACGGATAGCAGTTCATGTTGGGTGATCCGAGGCCAGACCTGCAGTGAGACGGTCTTAAGAAAAAAGTAAGAATCCTGGGGTACTGGGAGAGGTGATTAGATAAACAACGAAGTCTTGACATTTCACTGCGTTATCAAACTTATTGCCGTGAAATTTACTATGCCTGTATAGTACATGTGTGTACGAAACCATCCGTTGGCTTCGGACGTCACGCAACGCTCGCCGATGTGCCCAGTTCCTGTGCGGCTTTTTCCCAGGCCTTCACGGTCAATCCACTTCGGTGACGTATCCGAGACGAACGGCCGTGAAAAGCCACTTTTTCGCTCGGACCACGTGACCCGAAACGGTTTGACCGCGACGAAACACAAAGGCCTAGGAACTAGGCAAGAGAAACGCTAAAGTAATAACTGCTGAGCGGGAGACTCGTACATCAGTAACACTTGTTATACTTTAACCGAACTTTACTATACATCCACGCATCTTATTTTGTTTGATGGCATTTTAAATGCGCCATGCTTCGTATGGTATTCTTAGAAATTTCACATAAATCCCCTCCAGTTAGAGTGGACACCTTGGTTTTTCGTCTGCTCTCCCCCTTTTCCTTCACCCCGCCCAATTATAAATTCCATCCCTATGTATTTAACCCGTACAGGATGGTAGTGAAAACACGCGCGAACTACTCTAGCGCTCCCCGCCAAAAACGGCTGCATTGTAGGCTGGGAAAATTTCGAACCATTCTGACGCATCCAGTAAGGTCCGGCCAAACGGATTCAACGGCGTTCAATATTCTTGAATTCGCCAAGTTAAACGCGTTTGGCCTGTTGAATTATTTTGAATGATTCTGAATGTTTGTTTGCCAATCATCAAAATGATGTTCGTTATCAAACAAAAGTTATATTCAACTGTTCGACCGAGCCCTGAGTCCTTTCATCGTGTACTGCATCGTTTTCACTTACGAACTCGTTCTTTCACCAACGAAACTCGTTACAGTTCAGCCTTTTCCCTTTTTTGTATTATGCGCGGGCGGTCTTTCTGGTGATGTGAAAAATTACCTTTTTCAAAAACAAGTAATTTCCCCTTGCCAAAAAATACAAGAAGCATTGTAAACTAAAAAACATCTTTTAATATTTTCTCTATTCAAAAATATATATATGAAGTATACAATATATTGCCAGTTAATTATCTATTAGTGATGATCGTCATGATTCGAAAATTGTTTACAAAACATACATGGCACGACAATCGGATGGTATTATCATTGAATTCCTCTCTTATATGAATCTTACTTTTTCTAGAAACGATAATTTCTGAACTAAAAACTAAGGTGATAGATAATTCATTACAAAGCTTAAATCTCTTCTTTTCCGTTTTGCTTTGGACAAAAAGCGTACATCACTTGTGGTATCTGGTAGACCCCTAGTAGTCTTTTCTTTCGCTCAGGGAACTCGAGCAAGATGAACGCGCCATTGCGCGCGAAAATCGCCTGCCGCGGGTCATTCGCGCTTGGTCTCGTGTTCGTCTTGCTCGACAATACTTGAGCGAAAGGAGGGCTGCTTGTAGTCTAAATTTCCGGTTTGGGCAGAAAACCGTTCGTGCATAAAGGAACTTACGGGAAAAGTGCGTGCCAAGCGAAACTGTCACTTAGCTCTGTCCACTTTTGAATAAGGTTCATAATACGGACACTAGCTCTGTCCATTTTTAAATAAGGTCCATAATACGGACACTTAGCTCTGTCCACTTTTGAATAAGGTCCATAATACGGGCACTTAGTCCATCTCATCTTCTGTCAGTGTTTAAGAAGCCTGACTGCAACTTTGACTTTTTAACTTTGTGCAGTGTTTTTGTCCAAGGCAAAACAGTTTAAATCAAGAGAGGTAAATATGTGTATATGTATTTCTATTTGAAAAGGTTTTGAGCACCACATTATTTCTCCAACCGGGAGATTACAAGAGGCCAACATGGCTTCATATACGTAAATATATAAAATTCTATCAATATTCTGTAATGCCATTTTGAATTACTTATATATATTTCTTACGTTTAGAGTAACATAGTCTTATACATTATATAAAACACCTTTCTCTTCCAAAAATACGGAGAAATCAACGAATTTCGACGCATTCGAAGGTAGTGCGAAATGGAGCTCTGATATTACCACTAGGGTACCGAAGAGCTCCGATATGATCCTAATGCTGGAGATGTCCCAGTTACGAAATGGAAAGACATCGAACAGCTCCCGATAATTTTGCGAAGCGTGAAGGCATTCCGAAGTGGTCAAGAAGAGCTACGATGATGCTCCAAAAACTGAACAAGTACCATAGATTTCTGAAGTAAACGTTTGATTTCTGAAGGTATCCCCAAATATCGAAGTGCTCCGACGGTTCTTCAAGTCCTAATGTCATCCCGAAGAGGTACCGAAGAACTTCAATAATGCTCCGAATCCTGAAGACGTATTGAAGAGCTACCGATAATGCCCCGAGTCCACTAGGCAATGGCCCTTCCACAAAGCAACAGTCTTACTGCATTGCAGTAATCTATCTATGGCTTATGCTCAGTTGCGATTTGACCTTTACGAAAGCAGAGATGCTTTTTCTTGATTCGCAAAATCTGATTCTGTAGTTGTTCATTCTGCCTTCCTTACTCCTTGAAAATTTATTGATAAGATACGAGTATTGATGTTCGCGTGACGCGTAACGCACTGTGTATAAGAGTTGCCGCTTCCAACTACGTGACCTTTACATTCTGCTATTCCGTGACGCGTAACGCACTGTGTCTAAGAGATGCCGCTTCCAATTGCGTGACCTTTACATTCTGCTATTCCGAAGGTGTCGTTATTATGTCGCCCAATTGATGTGTGACGTAAATGCGTTACGTTGATGATGTCATGGACCTGTTGAGTATATTGACAAGGATGCTAGCTGGCCAGTCCTTAGAAATTTCTCCAAATAAATGGCACTCGTTGTGTACTCCTCCTGTTTTCCGTAATACAAGACCGAATGATCTGAAGAAGAAAGAAAGAATAACAAAGTGACTATTCAAAAAGCCTTGACAAAACTCTTTGTATCAGTGGGAGTACTCAGAAAGCATCCATACCCCCATCCCCGCTAACGATGTAAACTCCCGTTAATTAACCTTTGTCCCACTTACGTCAAACGTTGTGTCACGATGAATTTCTGTTTTGAATCTGCCGAGATGAAACCCTGACGTGTGATCACTGAAAACTCTTGAATGAAGCTACTGAGTATTATTATGGTGTTCACTACGCTGTACAAAATGTTTTCTACCTTTTGAGCCTGTAGATGAAATCCTTAAGTGTGACCACTCAAGTGAAAGCTACTGGGTGGTATTTTCGTGTGGAAATGTTTAAAAAACTTTCGATAATCTGTAACGCGCCCTTCATACGTCAAACTGAAGTTGGGCAACTCGTGCTGGCAAACTCAAATTGGTGTGTGAACGACACAACAACATGTTGGCAAAATGTTGGCGAAACGTTGGCGAGAATAGAAACAAGCTCTATTTGCCGCCAACAGTTTGCCAACATGTTGTTGTGTCGTTCACACACACCAACTTGAGTTTGCCAAGACGAGTTGACCAACATTAGTTTGACGTGTGAAGGCCGCCTAACGGTGACCGTTCAATGAAAGCCACTGAACAAGACACAAATCTGTCAAGTTTGTATTTAAGCACTCAAAGAGGTTAGAAGATAAACCTTTACTCGGTGATTAATAAGACTTACTTTGATTTTCCGCTGTATGTAGGAGTTTTTAAGTCCCATCTGAAAGAAAGCGCAGACAGATCAGGATAGTACAACAAAAAGCAAAATATAAGGTTATTTTTTAAAAACTCTTCAAATAAAGCAAGAGCAAAAAGGACGAACAAATCCTACTAGCGAGGTGTGACCTTTCCAGTAAGACCTATTGAATCCCGGTCAAACCTGAAATTTTCCAGGCTTTCTTTTTCATAAAAGTCCGAGTTGAGTTTATAACTGTGGTGGTCTTTCATTCATCAAAACTAGAGCGACTGCGCTGTTCGTTTGCCATGGTTACGTTAGTTTTTGAATGGGAATTTAAGAACATTTCTCAGGAGCTACAGGTACCTTGTGTCACTGGGATCGATTCCGCAATAAAGAATGGACTTCATGTGGAAATGTTGTCTGAAGAACACTCTGAAATGTAAAGCACAGTGAACACTGTAACGTGGTTTTACTCCAAAAACGTGCGGTTATGTTACTGACCAGTAGATCTCCACAGCGGTCTGCTGAGAATACACGATTTTGATTGGCTCACTGGTCATTGACCATTGGTTCAATGTCTTTGGAAAGCAAAACTTTTTGGCCTTTCTGGAAATACGACCTAAAAACTCACCGTTTTCCGACTTCAATCATTTAACCGCCTACTCAAACTCTTAGAAAGTCATGGGGAAAATTGGTCTTAACAGGGGTCACCTAAAGTAAAGGCGTCTGATAGCGATGGACATTGAAAAATACGGTAGCTATGTGTAAATTGAAGTCGAGTGTAGTATTTTTTGTCCCCCTCGAGGATGCGGAGCGGGGTGGGAAACAGGACACGTAAATATAAACTTTGGTCGATAAAAGTTTTTGTGCCCTCCCCTAAAAAGAAATACAATGAAATAAAACAGTGGTCCTTTATGAGCGTGCACCATTCAATGGGGCGCGGTCGCTATGAACATGAAGCTAAAGCAACACGTGGTAGCGAGACTTACTTTCGTTCATTATCAGTGACAGTCATTCCCTCAGGCGTGACCTTAAAGCTGACTGTCGTGAACTTCTTAGCTGCTTCATCTGTGGAGAGTCGTTCAACTGTCCGCTGTATGGCGCTTGGACCTGTCAGCATTTCAACATCACTGTGTCCCAGATACATAAGCGACCCCACTGTAATAAGGAAACAACAAAAAAAGTAAGCTTAATGGAGTAACGCGAAGCTGCTCTACTAGTACAGGTTATCACCATTTCATGTGTGATGTTCGATAAAAGTTATAGTGTCTATTTCTGCAAGGTTTGTTTTTGATATCTGGAGGTTCGCAATGTCCTTATTCGCTTACTGAAATAATATACAGTCGTACATCTCATATGCGGCCACCTGAAATGGGGGGAAGATGGTCGCTTATGGTCTTGCAAGCTGTATAGTGAATTGACTGAACAAAACACATTCAAGGTTTTTAGCCCTTAAATTTGAACCCAGTGTGCTGTATTACCTGCGCCTTTAGGCCATGACTGGCCGTCAACTGTATCAGGAGACTGGGACTTATCGTCCGTTGAGAGGTCTGGAAATGAAAACAAAACAGCAATCTCAACATCAACACTGTTAAACAGAAGTGTAACAAAGATCAACCATACATACGTGTTAGAACAATCAATTATTTGTGGACACTTTCTGTTTTTCCAAAAAATAAAAGACCATTTCTATTCAGTTTTCTCACACACTTGGTAATTTATGGTTCTATGTACTCAGAGAAACCAGACTAAACAAAAATTAGGTTCAGGAAGCTTCAAGAGATCATAAATAAGCCGGAGGATTCTCCGCTGTCCGATAAAACCACTGAGTATTTAGGGTTCTTAGCAGACAATATTTTGTTCCACTTTCTTCATTTTCTCTTACGATACGCGACTACATACGAGGGGCAACTTTCGGCAAGTTTTGAGTAATTAGCCAATTCGACAGCCAGTACCTATTTCACTCATATTTCTCCTCAGAAAAGCTATATAATTTATCACTAACAAGAAAGTACCTTCACTGGGCACCAAATTCTTTTAACTATAATCATGACAAAACATGTGGAATCCGGTTAGGAGAATTTGAGTGTTGAACTTACCTTGTGATGGAATGTTGAGCCTGATGGGTAATGCTAAAGGAGTGATGGAATGCTGGTAAACAAAAGCTGCCAAACTCCCTAAAAGGGAAAACAGACGAGGAAAAATTTTTACACAAGAAACGGTGCTGTAAAACAGACGACAATGATAAAGTCACTAACAAAATGCAGTGGAGAACATTAACGTCGTGTTTAAAGTAGTAGTTCCGAAGTGATAGTGCTCGTTTTGGTTTTGCTTTTCCCACAGGCCATAGTTGGTTTGCAAAAAGTCGTGAATCATGATTTATAAGTCAAAATTTTAAGACCTTCACAACTTTACTGGTCTCCGCTCAGGGATTGCGAAAATCGCCAAACGCGTGGAGTCGCAAGCCGGTCAAGGACGGATCGCAAGTGAGATAAAAATAAAAAAGCGCAGTAGGTACAATACATAAATACAGGGGTGTGAGGTACTAACAAAAGATGAAAAAAGCTCCAGCAATCAGTGCCAGTAAACTCACCAAACACGGGTTCATCATTGACGCCTTTCAATCTAACGCCTTTTTTGGTCGTCTCGATGAGAAAGTGTCGTACAAGTTCATTGTCTAGATCAACTTTAGCTGTGGGGAAAGAAAAGGAAAAAGAAATCAAACGTAAGCCTAGGCCAAACGGTTTCAGAAGCCAACTTGTGTACACAGACTTGGGATGGTGGCCGAACGGACTCGCCTGTGGACACATTTTGTCAAAAGTCAGTTCAGTGCAGCCTTGGCGGTAAAACGAAAGCAAACAATACTGAAAAGAAGTTGTGTCGACTTAATACTGGGTGGTTAAACGATGAAAACTCCCACCATTTTGCTCATAATTTCGAGTTTGATCAAAGCGGACGCTAGTCATTACGGTTAAACGTAAGTCCCGGCCAAACGAAATCGCCAAAGTTTCTAAACTGCGTCTAGCTTGCGTGCAGACGTATCAATAGAGGACGTCTGCGCGCAGGCTAAACTGCGTCTGCATGCAACTCCGTTTGGCCAGGGCCTGAGACCCTACAGTTTTCCACAAATTTTATGCTTAAAGATCAGGTTTTCAGTTTTCACAGCCAGTTTAATAGAAGCTGTTATGACATGGTGAAGAAACAAACGCAAATCAACAGGTTCGATTTCCGCGGCCACTCGCGTCCGGTCTTCCCGCGACACGGTTAGAAATCCAGACCTGCATAATGTCTGATTTTGAAGAAATGAGCAACGTTTCTTGTCTTTCTTCTGAAAACACACAGACGTTCACGGCTTTCTGAACTAACACTTTCATGATGAGATCGGCTTTCGAGAATTAGTACACGAAAAACGATTTTAGTGACATTTGCATTTTTGCAATGTGGCACAATGCGATGCAAGTTTGAAACATCGGACATAAGACTGCTCTCATTGCGTTAATAAGCCACTTCCAAACTGTCTCAAGCCTCTCAGTCAAAGGGAGGCTTGGTGCACATCCTTCCATACGCAAATTGGTTTTATTTGCATGCGAATGAAAACTCATTTTCATATGAAAGGTTGTGCACCTAGCCTTGCTTTGATATGGAGGCTCAAGAAAATTCGGAAATGGCCTATTTAATTGTCGGTTTGGTATATATGTCCATCAGAACTGTTCCCAGACCTTAGGCGAAATGAAGATAAGTGGATGATATAGGTTCCTATGATAACGACTTCATTCCGCCCGATTAACCACCCCTAGGTGTCAAAAAATACGTACGTGAATAACCCAACTTAATGCGACTTACTCATGTCTCCATGAAGCCCCTGCAGTACATGAGCGGGGGGGACCGCCACCTTCACAGCTAAACCAAAGGCTCCAGGGAAGGACTGACTGTCCCGGATGATAAACGACCCTGGCTCAGAGTCTCTCAGAATGGAGATAGCTGAGGAGGAAAGTCAAGAACACGGATTATTAAAACATTACATTGTAATTACAATGCTTTCCGTATAGCTAATACGGAGACGTTGAAGTTACTTACACGTAAAGCGAATACTTGTAAACTCAAACGGTAAACACCACTGATTTAGACGTACAGTAACACTGAGATCCTTGCAGCATGCATCATATATGCCGCCTCAGGGTATCCCAGTGGTTAGAGCATCCAACCGGTGTGTTGTAACTTGTAAGGTCATGGGCTTGACTCTCACTTATCACTGAATGTTTTAGTTGTTATCAGATGAACCGATACTTTTGTACAAAACACAACTTAGAGAAAAGCACAAAACGAAAGAAGAGTTAGCTTACCATCGTTTCTTGTAATGTTAGGTTTGTACCAATATGAGGAAGTATCGCGGTCAAATTTCAGTCCTGGGATCTTTGGACTGTCAGGAAGGAAAACATCTGAAAATTGAAAAGGAGTAAACTCAGAAGACTGAGAAACATTAGGGGCCTTCGGATCGGTGTAAGATTGAGGGTTTGTGAACGGGTACGACTTCTCAAATACACGTGTGTGTCTGGTAAGTTTATATTATCACACCTGAAATCAAACTTGTTCCTAAATTAACACCTCCTTCTCTACAGATGAGCAACACTACAGGGTCGTAACAAGGTATACTTCTCATTCACCGATTCCAGTTTTTGTTCCTAAACTTCTGATCTCGTTCCCAAAAGCGTGAAGAATTTTGTCTCTACGATCTCATAAAAGTCAGCGTGATCTTTCACCCTTCAATAAAAGGGGGGGGGGGGGGATGCGCTGATGCCATCCCCATCGCTTGTGAATTTAGATCCCAGACCTCTGGGGGTGAGTTGCAAGATACCTAACGCCAAGCCTAACTGCTAACCTCAGACGTGCACATAGTGACTTAAACTGCAGTGCAACTCGCCTTATAGACCACTTTTCTGAACCCTTTGATCCTTTGCCCTTGGTCCTCCATATCTCCCTACGATCCTAAACCCGGTGAAGCGAGGAACCTGACAAGTTGACTGGTTTGAGCTCGTAGTCTGATCTGCAGGACCCTATATATCTAACGTATCCCTATAGTATCAACACACTGTCAAGCAGACAAATTTTTTATTTCACAGTTTCAACGTTCCAAAGTGTGTACTCTTTCCCTGCGTTCTCTTGCACTGCTGGGGAGATTCGAAACGAGAAGACAAGCTGGACCATCCTTTCCAAAGTTTACCGAACGAAAGGACGCGTGCCATTGGATTTTCCAACTACATTTTCATAGTAGTACAGTCGGGGGAACAAGTGCCATTTGATGGCGAAATCTTTTCTCCGAGAAAAGACTGAGCCCGCGATTTTCGGCATTTGGCCAGTGGGCTACTCAGGGCCTCGATCACCTCGAGTGAAATCGAGTGAAATACCAAAAAGGGCTCCATTTCTAAAACTATTTAACGTGAGGACCAGTTTATTCTGTTGCTTCGAAAAGCGGCTACTCTCAACTTGGAAGAAAAAGCACAGACCGTTAATAAATATTTATCAGGACAAACTACGCGCTCGCTATTAAATTTGGGTGACATCTATTTTAAGAATTGTTTGTGACGGGTCGCCGAGTACAGGTAAGGGCCAAAGTCGGCTGGACGAGTGGTCTCTGAAATATCGTGAGCATGGAAGGGATGGGGAAACTGACTAGCTCTCAGCAAACACGACAACGACAACGATTTCGCCGTCGTGCTATTACTAAATCCTTGCGTAATCCGTTGTTTAGACCCGACTGATTGATATGCTCATGGATTCAGATTTGTATTCTTATTCTTTTCAATTTTACACTTTATCACCATTTCAGTCTTGATAATGATGTCAGCGATATCAAAACGCTGTCTCATCTTTCTTTCATTTTTGTATTTATGGCAAAATGCTTGGCCAAATGAGCAGTAGTTTGTCTTGAAACCAAGAATTATGAACCGTATATCAGTTTCAAGTCAGAATTTGTGGGTTTCTCAGTCGGTTCTTCAATGTTAATACCTTCTGAGCTTGAATAATAAAGAATTACAGATGTGTTTGTCTTGGAAGGCGTTTCTCAGTGGGTCATAAACGAAGTCAGTAATGCTAACAAATAGCTGAGAATTATTGACGAGAAGAATCAATACAACATGCGGACCGCTGAGGAAACAGCAAATTTAGCTCTTGTTTTTGGTTCAAATAAAAAAGCGCGTTGTTTCAGCAGTTTTTTCTAGTAGAAAATTAACCTGGATCAGAATAGTGGTCATTGGGAATAACACAGACTTAATAAGGCTTTTAAAGCTTTGAAAATGGAGAATTCCTTTGTTCTCCGCCCGGCAAGTGCAAGAAGACTTTCATGCACTCAGCTGTTTTCCGCTCCGTGAGTCAACTTTTTCTTCAGATTTTGCATGAATGTGAATAAGGACGGGGAAAATATTTAACCAGTGCAGGATACTCTGTTATCTTTCATGAAGAATACTCGCTTCACCACAGTAATCAGCGAGGTGTAAATACAGTTCGAAGCACTTTTAATATAAGCTTAAGCTTAATTATTTCTTTTCTCAAGACTTCGTGGAAAGCTGTCTTGACTCACGTCAAAACCACGGGTGAACCGCATTTCACCCGAGCTTAACTGCCTTTCCTAAGATCAGGTAACCCTCTTTTCTATCGGATCTTTTAACGCGCTTTGAACAACGCTATATTTCAGCCTTGGAAAGCCGTTAAAACAAAATATAATTTGGCAATTCAGTGTTGCGCCCCGGCGAGATTAATGAAGAACAATCTAAATATGTGACCAATTAAGCTTCAACAGACTATCTTTAACCATTATTCAACAGTAACGCATAAAATTTCAGAACTTCCAACAGCCAAACTTCTCGCTGATACTGCCAAAGCATGCCTGGAAGTAAGTTTATGGCCTAAAGATTCCTCCGTGCTAGGGACGCCATGTTTAAAACTTAAAAACATTCCGTTTCATTTTTCTGCGCGAGTTCGTAGTTCTCTCTGATTGGACAATATAAATCGGAGCTTCTTCGTACCCCTTCGGGCTTCTTCGGGCATAGATACGAAAACTGACCAAAACAAGTACTTGTTCCCCCGACTGAGTAATTCAAAAGGAGAAAATAACGACTAAGCACTCACGTCTGCGCAAGTGCAAACACGCGATACTACTTACTGTCGCCTGAGGAGCCAGACGATACGCTAGTTGTCGACCCATATCCTTTATCCGAGTGAGGCTGGGATTTCTTCCTCTGTGTGGCATTTTCAAATACCCCGGACCCAGACGACAGCATAGGACTCTTGCTTTCCAGTCCTCCGCTGCTAAGACTATGCGGGGTACTGGAGCGACTCGGCCGGGCTGGTTCAGGAACAATGAAGCTGTGAAAAGAACACACCAATTAAGATTATCTGATTGTTTAAATTTACACATACGTTTAACTCTTCATGAACCCTGGGCCACAACTGCCGGCACTTGAAGTTTCTGTATTACTATTCCTCTGGCCCAGGATGGGATGCTAGCGAGGTAACCCCTTCCCCCCAAGGAATTTTGATAGCTTTCTTTAACAGTTCGCTTGGGGTGCGAGAGGATGTGGGGTAAAATTCATTGTCCAATAAAACAAGTGACGATAATCAAACCAGAAACTTCAGATCGAGAATCCGGTGAAACCGGCAGCCAAAAGAACCGACTTATTGCACTGAGAATATTTCAATCAGTTTTTTACCTCATGTCAGTTATCTCCGTTAGAATGTCCTGAATAGCTTCCACGTGATCCGTTGAATTCTTAGCCTCGATCTGCTCCACGATTTCCTCCGCCCTCGGAGTTTCCATTGGGGTCGTCCCCACTGGGGTAGTCTGAGTCTCACTTGATATGCCACTAACAGGGCTAACAAGGAAAACATAAATCTCATTACTGAGTGATTCAGGAGAACTCGTGCTTCTTTGTACATGAACACTAAAAACAATCTACTACAATTTGTTGCTACTTTATGGGGCTGGACTTTGTCCAAGTCGCTCGTATTTTCTTGGCGACGAAATGTTCGTGTGATACGCGCGATAATGTTTTACAAGCGCGCAGAATAATGTGTGTATTGTTTATCACCTATAGGGCACTTCGACATTGCTGATTATAGCAGTATACAGGGCGCGCGTCACCATAAACTCAGTAAATATGGTCTATGCTCGCCACGAGTCTCCCAGTAGCTCAGTGGTTAGAGCGTCCGACCGGTGTACGGAAGGTCATGGGTTCGATTCCCGTCGGGGACTCAGATTTTTTCTTTGTCCCACGCTCGCGACATGTTGAATATTCGATCTTTTCTTGATATTGCGTGTGTTGCACACGATGAAAACCAGTGATGTTTCCGATACGAGCAAAACTAGCCGCCATTTTGATTCACGCGCGTGGACCGCGCGAATGTCCTCCATTACCAGAATAAGCGACTTGGAGCAAGTCTAGGGTAGAGCTTACCTGGCCTGTTTAGCTGATCGTATGTCCTCCAATCTCGCGTATCCCGCTTCTTCGTCTTCACGAGCCTCTTGCGCATACACTTCGGCACTTTCCGGATGATTTTCGGAAGTTGTCTGTTGGCTCAGCAAGTCGACTGCCGCTTCCTCGTCGTGGATCTCTGGCGTGCTTAAAGTCGGGTTTAACCGATTTGATGAGTGTCCCCCAACGGGGGTGGAGATGGGCGACGTGCTGATGATGGACCCACCAAACGCCGAGTCCGTGTGGCCATCACTGCTGCTGAAATCAGAGAATAACATTAGCGAGTAATTGTCAGTGCTTAAATTCTCGTTACGTCCGAGTCTTTTTCCGAGTCGAGAAGTACTTCCAGTCGGCTCTTATTTGCAATGTCCGTAGCAAAAAGTAACAAGGGATTGTTTACAAAGTGACAAAAAAGTCCGGAAAATGGACCACGCCGTCTCAGTTCGTCCCACTAGAAATTGACCGAAATGGACGAAACTTGTGTAAAGCCAGTCTTTCCGATCGCAAGGTAGATTTTTGTTTCCCAGGACTTTTCCCAAGTGGAAATGTTCTGCTATTTTTGGTAATATTGCCAATGCCCCTGGATGGGACGAAAATCTACCCTAACGTTATCCAGAGCATTTTGCAAACGCGTTGTGTTTACACAGTCTGGCGAACTAAAAATACTGCAGCGAGGATTAACGCAAGTACTTCTGAGTTATTCCAAACGTTCTCTTCACCACAAAGAAGCAGAGAGGTATTATGTATGTGAGTACAGTACACAGCCTTGTACAAAACGGGTACGCAGCCGAACGCGTTACAAATAGGACTACTAAATTAAAGAATGTCAAACGGCAACATACGCCGATGGTGAGACTCCGAGGTTAGTTGTTTCATCAGTGGATCCTTTAGACTCTACACCTTCGTCCAAACTGATGCCGTCAGTACTACTCGACGGTGACTTCTCAAGAGGACGCTGCTCGTTCAATTCTGTTTAAACAAAACAGTATTATATAATAATGGTCGCGATATCTCAAGTCGTAACTTGGAATGTTTATAATTAGAATCAGACATACGACAGACGCCTCTCTGAGATGGACTCCTCTACTATGCGAACTTCTCTCTAAAACAAAACCTTCTCTAAGACAGGTAGGTAAGGTAATGTCGCCCAAGAGCCAAGGAGGCCCACATGGTAAGAGCCTATCCCGGTTCCTGTAGCATGGAGCAACTAAGAGCATCGCTACTCCCCCCTAGACGGGATGCTAGTCCATCACAGGGTTACACCTGGGTGGAGAGAGACAAATGTGAAGTAAAGTTTCTTGTCTAAGGAAACAACACGATGGCAGGGACTGGGCGTCGAACAACCGACCTTCAGATCTGAAATGCAACGCGCTAACCACTTCACCACCCCTCTAAGACAGACACCTTCCTTAAAGACGGACATCTCCCTAAGACGAAAGCCCCTCTAAGGCAGACATCTCTCTAAGAAGAAACGTCTCTTTAGACAGATATCCCTCTAGGACAGAAGTCTCTCTAAAACATATGTCTCTCTAAAACAGATGTCTCTCTAAGAGAGACACCCCTTTAATGTGTACACCTCTCTGACAGACAACTCAAAAAAAGGACAGTAGAATCCGATTTCCTCTCGCTCCTTCACATTTTAACTTCCTCTAAAACGGACACCTCTCTAGTGATTATTTGATGTCAGTTTTCTACTAAGTATCCCGAACGGAGGAGTTACAGCTGTGAGACACTTTTCCCTTGTTATGTTGACAACAACAAGTTCTAAAGATCAGCGTTGCATGCGTACGGCTCTGATGTCGTGGAGTGTGTAGCAAATGATGAGTGACACGATTCTTTTGTTTACTTAAAAGAGGTTACAAAGGTGAACTGTGAGTTACGCAGGAGTGACGTGATTTGCGAGGTAAGAACGTGACCAATGACAGTGTGACACAAGTTACTCTGACGTTTCCTGTCAAATGCTGAGCATCACACAAATACGATAGAAGTGTGATTTGTTGGACATAAGCGTGACATACGATGTAGCGTGCGACACCATTACCATATGTGAAAACGAGGTCTCTCAAACATTCTTTAAAAGATGAGAGAACCCGATACAAACGAAAGATGTGTGTCCGGAATTGCTGGATATGAACGTGACGGAAGACGAAAGTGCGTGACACTAATACTGGATGGCGTGACAATGCAAATTTGCTAATACCTGGTTTGTGATCATGAACAAGATACTCGTGATGGGAAGCGACATGTTTGAGCGAATCCTTAACTGCTGCAATATCGATCTCTTCGGGCGGTGGCTCGGGGACGGCCACGTGTTTTGTTGGCTCGACAATCCTCTTGGGCGGAGCTTTGCTGCTGTAGAGAGTCCCTGAGGAGTGACTTAACTCTCCAGGCGCCAGTGACTTAGCATTGTAAGTGGATATCTCTTTGAACACCTCTGATGGTGACACGCCGGTGAGCCCTGGCATGGGTATAATCTGGCATCTGAGGTGCTGATGTGGCGCGGGATGCACTTTATCAGGTTGGAACATATCTGTAAGTAACGCTACTTTGGACGCGACATTACCCTTTTCGGGCAAAGTCTCCGAATCTTCAATCTCTTTTCGTCCGTCTAAATCAAACAGGTCTATTCCGTTCGCTGACTTATTGTTATTGAAATCAAGGACCTGAGGTCCAGACCTTTGCTTACCAGGGTAAGAACTTGTCCTTTCGTCAGTAACCGAAAACACTCCGTTTGCGACGACGTCATCCGAAGAACGTCCGAGTCTTCCTTCAGACTGAGGGTTATAGTCCACTGTCGTGTGAGTGACAGTTGTGGCTTTGAATGTCCTTGGCATCATGTGCGTGGCGTAAAATTTAGGTGATAATGGCGGTGATGTCTGTGACAAGGCTGCTTCATGCAAAACAAACGAAGAAGACGGTTCCACAGGATACCCATTCGGAATCTGCCCCGCACTGGAAATGCCATTCCATGAGTAATTTTGAGAATAAGGCGGAGTTGTTTGGATTTTATTGGGCGTGGTCCCTGAGGAGTACTGCCCCTTGTTGAAAGCACCAAACCCATTTTGTACCATTCCTGGGGCACCCTTGCCGTGATACCGTATCCCAGCCTTAAAACTTGCTGCGTTCCGCACGGGAACCCCAGGAGGAGACACTGCTCCTCTTGCGTTTGGTGGACCTTGCTGGAGTGTCGAGTCCAAGAGCTCTGAACACTCTCCGAGCTCCTGCAAAAGCTTGTCTATCGATTTAACCTCATCTTTCACAACCTCCCCACTCGTGTCTTCCATTCTTCCAGTAGAGTACTGAAGTCGGGGTTGGTTCAATTTCACAACCGCATTCGCATTCTCTGCGTTTTTAAATCCGTACGCATTTCTTCGAGTCAAAGTATTTGCTCTGTTTTCAAAGAAGTGGTCTGTGCCTTTGAATTGAGGAGAACCACTATCAAGGCTGAGTGATCGAACTTTCTTCTTGAATGCTTTATCCACTTGAGCGTACAGATGTCCATTCACCGGACCAGCCACGTACTCTGGGGGACCTAAAGGAAAAGATTGATTTAAGAACTACATTGTACAGCATAATAAACAGCACCAATGGAAAATAATGGCTTTTAATTGAGTCTTAATTGAGTTCATCCACGGGCTCACAAGATAGCATATAGTACCGGCCACAGTGAAGTGGATTGCAGCACTTACATGCCCGTAAAATGCGTGCAATATGGCGGGTTTACTCGCGCGTTAAACGCGTGAAACGTGCGAGTAATATTTTACATGAGCTTTCACACGCACCTCAACTACACGTGAATTGCGAGTACTGAGACAAAGGATGCAACCTTTTAATTTTCATACACACAAGGTGCAAGTATTTCTTAGCAAAACAGAGTACACAAAAGACACCACAGCAATTGCAGTAAGAGCTGATATGATCAAGCAGTGAATGTGAAAGCACAAATTGAATTCAAGCGCCAGTTATTTCGCGCGATGTATCGAACATTCCGTTGAGGGCTAGACTGCGAGCAGCCGTCCTATTTTCCTCAGATCCTACGAGCGAGTGGAAATGAATAAATTATGCAAAATAGGGGTAAAAACGAGAGGCGCTCGCGCCTCAGTAACCTGCGATCAGGCTCTATTTTCGTTTCGCTCGGTGAAACATTCAGGCGGGACGGGCGGTTCTCGCCAAACATCAGTTTACCGTTAAGTTTACCGTTAAGTTTACCGAATTATCGGTTGACTTGTTGATCATTCTTGGCGAAAGATACTTGTTCGTCTGCTGTTCGTTTTGTTTCCTAAAACGCTGAAACAACCACTACTCTGTTCATGTTATCAATACTAGCTGAAAGCGTCAAATGAAAATTCCGAGACACGATGCGATAAAACGGAATACATACTTCACTAATACTTCACTGTTGCTGTACTTCTCTGCTCCAGGTGAGAGACAGCTTGCATCAAACCGAACGCCATTCTCAGGAGAGAAAGAAATGGTGACAATTCTCCTAGAACGACGCGAATTTATTAGAGCAATACATTTTACTTCGGCAGACTTGTTCCTTGGTTGTTCCTTGGCGATGGCGGTCGGATCGAAATTGTGAGCGAGACTCGTGGACAATTTACTTCCGTTGACAGCTCTATTGTTAAAGGGCCAATCAGATTGCGAGATTCCCGCGGCCAAAATTTGGCCGCCGACACGAACTCCTGTGAGAGATTGTATCAGGCCCTATTTTAGCGAGCGACCAACGTAAGAGAATATGAGAGCGATGCTAAAATTCGGCCTGATCGCAGGTTAGCGCCTCAGTCGCCAACTCGCCAACCTCGCTAAAATTAGGAGAAAAAAGAGACTGCTCGCAGCTTAGTTGAGGGCAGTTTCGCGCAATATGGCGTCTTTTTCAACACGACACGGGTGTGTAATGCTCCAACACCCGTGACTTGTACTGTAATAAACATTATCAGGGTAAGTTTAACTAAGTAGACTTCATTTGAATGGTCACAATTCAGGTCTTCCTTTTGCAGCAGAATAAAAGTACCATAGGAACGTGTTGCTGAAAAACTTTCATTCGAATGATCATTCACAGATGTAAAAGTTAAAACCACTTTGTGAAGCACAAACAACAGTACAACAGTAAACAGATTCTCACAGCTTTGAAATGAACGGTCATAATTTGGGATTTCACCCACAGACTTTGAACAATCTTGTACAGCATACTAAATAGAAAACTTGAATCCACACACTCAAAAAAAAGGCAAAAGAGTCAAGGCTTCATTTCAGGGTTTAGGTGTGAAAGGACTAAACATGGCGGAGGTCATTAGGAATTCTTTGCCTTAAAACACACTCATGACCTGAAGATAACCACGGACCTAACCAAATTTGGCACCATTTCCAAATTTCGACTTAGGACATGGAAAACGAAACCCACCATAGACATCAAACACCTTTATTCTCACTGATCTCACGATTCCCGTACAGACTCAAACGTTAGAATCATATTCTAGGAGGGAGAGGCTTAAGAAGTTGGGAGTGCAATACAAAGCAAGATTCTTCTCTGTTCGAGGTTAATTGGAAACGTTTTTCAAATGACAGCTGTAACTACCAGGGTCGGACCAGACTTAGTTGCTGTGGCTGTAGTGACGTGACCTAGAAGTGGATTAATTAACCCTTTCACTCCCAGAGTCAGTTATGCAGACAATTAAGGTGTGCTAACTTTTGAGTCTGTTGATGAAATCCCATGGTGAGACTATTCAAATGAAACCTCTTCAGCAGTACTTTCACAGGGTACTATTCAGGCACTCTTGGGAGTAAAAGGGGTAAATCCTTCAGCTTGACCATTCAACTTCACTGCTACTTAAAGGTTTGATTTACATTTTCTCGAGACGAAATCGGTAATTTTGCCTAGACTCGATCTTGGACGCATAGCAGAGACGAAGCGGACTGAGAGGAAAAAGCTGGAGACAAGAGGCACGAGAGTGCTTTCACGAGGGTGAAAACTTTAGCCCATGTAATGAGCTTTGTTAGACATACACTTATGTTTTCTGCAAACAATAACAAAATAATTTGGCCCAGCGCCTTGGAATCGCATATTTTTGGTTAAATCGGGTCTCAATCAAACAAGCCGGAAATCTTATTAGTGTCGATTTAAAAAAAGCTACATAAAAAAATGGTTCCTTCAAGAGCCTAACTCCAAAGCAAAATTGATCAGTTTTCTTTGGCCCTGTTTCAGGTTCGCTGCAGCGTAACTTTGTGAAACGCTCTCACTAAGGATAAAAGTCTTGGAAACACTAATAGCAACATGGTCCCCTCTCCCCAATTCCTGTGTTAGCCAATGTTAGTCACTTCATTGTCAGGATTGGATGTGGTGGTGCTATAATGGCTTCTGTCCTCTATTGCGTCTCCTAGCTATGCTCAGCAGCTAACGTAGAATAACAAAGGTAACGGATGGCCAGTTGTATATAAGAAAGAAAACACGAAACTGCCCCTTTGAACGATACTACCACACCGAAACAAACGTCACAAACATTTCTTCTCGCCTGAAAATAGCAAAAGACGATTTTAACTACTTGACTAACTGTAACCTACCAATCACATGTCAGTGTTTCTACCAGAGAAAATTTCTTTCAAGTACACATAAATTTAGACCTTCCAGTGGCAAATATTTCCGCTTTCAGGATGATTCTCAATGATAACAAAACAAATCCTGGTAGGAACTAGAAAAATCCTATTTGTATGATCCGATGAAGGGTGGTGATTGAGAGGTATCTAACTACTGGCTCTGCCTACTCACAACCCTTTAGGCTTAAATTTCTCACAGACGTCCAACATTAATATCCAAGGACCTACTGCTATAAATTGCTGTCCTCGTATTTTTCAAGAAGCAACTTAACCATAAAGAAGAGCTCGTAGCCCTCTCCCTTTTTATGTCTTTAAGGACTATTTTTACTAAGAACAGTTGAGCCCTGGTCGCGTCTTCGTCGCGCCTTGTCTAAGGCGCCTCTTTACTGTGCTAGTCACGTCTTAACTTAGACACGGCTAACACGAGACCAGAACAGTCGAGCCCTGGTCGCGTCTCAGTCGCGTCTTGTCTAAGGCGCGTCTTTACTGTGCTAGTCACGTCTTAACTTAGAGACTAGAACAGCAATTTTTATGAGCATTTCGCCTCTTATTTCAGACGCGGGAAAATAGGTGACCTGTGTTGTACAAGGTGTTTCTAACGACAGAACCATTTTCTTAAAAACCAAAATTGTAATTGTTCAAATGTACAAGGTGGTTATAGCTTCTAAATCTTTGTGTAGTACTATACATTTAGTTTTTCTAGGTTTTGAATCTATGGTAGAAAATATGACGAGTGGTCATTAAAATTAGTTATCAAGACGTTTCTAGTTGTGATGCTTTCCATTTTTTGACTTTTCCCAAGTGAAAATTTTAGAGAATTTGTGAAATATGCAATATAGACGAGAACTGACACCGTTAATAAACTCGCAGACTAAGTAAGAATGGAATATGGGTTTATTACTTACGTCATATTCACTGCACGATGTGAAAAACGAAACATTCCAGTCGTTAGCGATACTTACAATCACCGGAAGGAGAAAATATTTTCGATGATATTTTTATACAATTTCCGGAAGGAGAAAATATTCTCGATCATGTTTTCGTTCGCCGCACATCACCTATAAGCGAGGCAAAGTCAGCAAAACAGAGAACTCCACAAATTCTATGTACCGGATCTAAACTCCAGACGATCGTCGGACAATTGCCGCCGGGAAGGTCAACTCGCTTTTTGTGCGCCTGTTATTTTGTTTACAGAAATAACAATTGCGAAAACAACCAATAACGGATTTGGGCAATGCATTTAACAGACTAAGCAAGGATTTGCGGTAGGGTAGCTATGCAAGGTATTGCTATACACATATTTCATTCGACAATTGACCATAAAATATCCGCAGTTGAGTAGTGATAACATTTTGTGAGACGTGTTCACAAAATGCTTCTGTCAACATCACGTACAAATAAAACAAGTGCATGCCCCTCTACACACAATCTGTTGTTAACCTTTTGTTGCTTGCTTACAAATGGAAAATCGCAATTACATTGCGAACACTTCTAGCAGTTTTCAAAAGTTAGAGAACCACTTCGTACAACATAATAAAGAGAACCACAAGAAAGTACTGCTCAGTAGCTTTCATTTGAATTGTCACAGTTAAAAATTTCATCCCCAGATTCAAAAGTTAGAGAACTACCTTCTACAGCATAAAGAGAATCACAAGAAAGTATTTCTCAGTAGCTTTCACTTGAATAGTCACACTATGGGACTTCATCCACAGACTAAAACGTTTTAATACTATATTAAACCACATCATTACTGAACCACCTCAGATCATATTTAACAGAAAGTACTCCTCGATAGCTTTTACTTGAATGGTCACACTTTAGGATTTCATCCACAGACTCAAAAGTAAGAAGAACATACGATGGTTCATGGTTTGACTGGAGCAATAAGAGGCTTAAAATACTTGTTCAGGTCAAATGTCTGTAAACGCTTAGTACACAATGACCTTTCAAGAATGTCATTAATACACCACATTGTTATGGTATTGTTTCACGTCCCACGCACAACTTTGTTTGATATTAAACATTTGTGTTTTTGAACATATGAAATAAAACTTAAGTGTCCGAAGTTTTTCTGTTTAAATAAAAGCTGTTAATAGGTCGATGTTATGTTAAAGGTTGTTGTACAATACGATATACGAAGAGTTTATATCCATCAATTTTCCTCGATGATTGCATTCCTGTGGAACAAGGCTATCATGGTGTACAAGGTTGTTGTTGTTGTTGTTGTTGTTGTTGTTGTTTGTGACTCGGTGCATAAGTGAAACCCTTCAGTGTGCGCATTTAAATGAAAACCGTTCTTGCGGTTCCGGTTATTTTTCTAGAAAGGGTGGCTTTATCTTCCGCTCTGAATTCAGCCCAAAAGTGTGACAACTGTCATGAAGCTAAACCAAATTGTAACCGCTAACACGAAAGCTAATGAGCCAACATTTGTGGTTTTGCCTTTTCCTTGTGAATTGCCTCCTACAAAATACTGTACATGAGCACGCGCGAGGACATACATAGAATGGCGTCACACTTTAAGACATACAATGCGTATAAACTTTAAACTCAGAGGATGAAGTCTTAAACTATGATCACTCAAGTAAACAGCTATTAATTAAGCAGATCTGTTCTTTGGTGCTGTTTACAATGCTATACAAGGCCTGTGGTTCTAAGTTTTGAGTCTGTGGATAAAATACTCAAGTGTAACCATTCAGCTGAAAGCTATCGAGCAGTACTTTCCTGTAGTGCTGTTTATTATGCTGTACAAGGTGATTTTATCGTAAAGTCTGCGGATGAATTCCTAAATTGTGACCATTCAAATGAAAGCTACTGAGCAGTACTTTCCTGTGGTGTTGTTTATTACGCTGTACAAGGTGATTCTAACTTTTGAGTCTGTGGATGAAATCCTAAAGTGTGACCATTCAAATGAAAGCTGTTGAGTAGTACTTTCCTGTGGTGCTGCTTATTACGCTGTACAAGGTGCTTCTAACTTTTGAGTCTGTGGATGAATTCCTAAAGTGTGACCATTCAAATGAAAGCTACTCAGCAGTACTTTCCTGTGGTGCTGTTTATTATGCTGTACAAGGTGGTTCTAACTTTTGAGTCTGTGGATGAATTCCTAAAGTGTGACCATTCAAATGAAAGCTACTGAGCAGTACTTTCCTGTGGTGCTGTTTATTATGCTGTACAAGGTGGTTTTATCGTAAAGTCTGTGGATGAATTCCTAAATTGTGTCCATTCAAATGAAAGCTACCGAGCAGTACTTTCCTGTGGTGCTGTTTATTACGCTGTACAAGGTGGTTCTAACTTCTGAGTCTGTGGATGAAATCCTAAAGTGTGACCATTCAGATGAAAGCTACTGAGCAGTACTTTCCTGCGGTGCTGTTTATTATGCTGCACAAGGTGATTCTAACTTTGAGTCTGCGGATGAATTCCTAAATTGTGACTGAGCCACTGAGCATCACTTTCCTATAGTGCTCCGTTTTTCAAGTCACCCACGAGAAATTTCACAAAATTTGTTTCTAGGAGATGAGTGGATAACACAAAAGAAGACCTACGCTTCAAACTGCCAGTGTATCCTTCTGTCGGGCCTCTTGGACTGTCTTGGAAGTTCGTGTAACCGGGCTTGCTGTAATCTACAATGAAGCGGATTGCACAGATTTCAGTCAGTGAATAATGTACTTAAAAAAGGCAAACTTCACAACCATTAATATACTTAACACATCATGTCTTGTTAAAAATGCACTACAGTTAAACCCTTCCACATGGAAATACCGAACGCAGCGAATGGATACTTATCCTATAACGGCTTCCCTGTGCGAAGTTACGTTCTGAGTTTTAACTGTATTTTCTGTTGACAAACTCTTCCAGCGTAAGGTAAAAAAGGGTCGAATACCACGCGTACTCAACGAATACTAATCCTATAACGGTGTACGCCAAGCTATGCGTTACGCAGTGCAATGTTTTGGGGTAACTTTTCTGGCAGACACAATGGATGATAAAATGAACGAGCGAGACACTGATCAAAGCGAAGTTCAGTTTACACAGAGTGAGAAATAGGGCATGATAGCGATCTTTTAACCTGGCGTACCCGAGATCTCGATATCTTCACTTGCTCTCAAACTGACTCAATGTAAATACACAACATTCCCCGCGTCATCGCGCGTGAACTCGCCGTATTCACGGAATCGTGTTCAAAGCAAAACAACAGCAAAGAAACTACACTTACAGTACGGTGGAGTGTTAACACGCACTCCGTTTCGGTCGAAGCGCAACGGATGAAGAACGTCCATACGTGAACATTAATAAACTCGCCACCGAAAAAACAGACGCGCTACACTGTAGAGGCGTAAAAAAATACCGCCAATCCCTGTCCCGGTAACTTGATCTTGGAAACGATTCCAAGAATTTATTATTCGCGATGAAGACAGACTCACAGCGCGGTGGCCACTTATGAATGCGTGAAATAAAACAACATGTTGCCATAAAAAGTGAAAAGGGCACACGAGCTGAGATTTCCGTAAGCTGAAATTTCCGTATACTCACTTCCCGTTCCGAGTTCCGATCCAAAAATCGAACCCTTTCACTCGCAATAGTGAAGAAGACTAACAAAAAATCTCAAATTTCTTTTCCAAATATAATGAAAAACAAATCACACCACACGAAAGTACCGTTCCAAAGCTTTCAATCGAATGGTCACAATTTAGGATTTCGTCCACAGACTCAAACGTTAAGATCAGTTAAGACCACATAAAACGGAAAGCGGTTCGACCCTGAAGCAAAATGGCGCCAACACACGCATATACCTTACCATTGCCTTCTAGGACAGGCTATCGTTTTGCACACTTTCCCACGCCGAAATCATCAATTTCCTTATACCAATAAACCTAATACCGTCGCCATTAGAAAATAATCTAATATTGATTCTCTATGACCACCATACAACTTCGGTAATCAGCATACGAGTGTAATGGCTTTAACAGACATAAACCTTTACCCCGCCAAGTAACGTGAAAATGAAAACAGCGGAAGGAATTGTCAAGGTTGCCTGACTGACCCATGAGTAATCAGTGAAACATTTGGAACATTTAGAGCAGCTTCTATAACATTTTACACACCGTATAACAGTGTGTTTTTGTGAACAGACAACCCGAAATGTATCCATTACAAAACACAAACAGACACAAAAATGTTTTAAGTACACGACCTGTAGCGCCGAACAGTTGCAAGCTAAGCGATCGTATTCTTGTCTCCTCCAGTTTAGTTACTGTCTGCGGTGAGAACAGCTTTCCTTTAGCTTTGCACTCCAAGATGAATCCGTTGACATAAGCTTCGTCAACAACAGAAGCTCCGTTAAAAGCCAACAAAACACTTGAGTTGAAATCGGCGCAGATAATCCCCGTCTTCTGGCACGATTCTCCGCGCGAACGTCGACAGCGCCTAGCGCCCGACAATGAACGATTGATGCCGTTTTGAAATTCAACGCCTGGTTTTTTCAATAAGGAAAACACAGAGGAGATGATTATATAAATTATCTCTCGTTTCAAACATGGGTCACGCCAGATCAAAACGCAGAAAAAGCGTGGACGGTCAAGGGGAGCAGTCGAATTCAGCCAAATTCAACGGTGAAGTGTAATCGAGAACACGGAATAGCAATCGTTCGAGTCCTGACTTACACAAATCAAAACTAACATGACAGCATGGAAATGTCTGGCTTTACCGATCGACTTTTTGACACGTGGAATTGCAACAGTTTTACTCAAAAACTCGACAGAATGAAAGGTATAATAATCTTCGATATGCTGATAAAAAAAACAAAAGATTTGAAGATAAGGGTTTTAAATGCTTCATGACTTGACGCTAATCCCTCACGTTCGGAATCAAACCTCAATCATGAAATGTGGTTCTAGAATCTTACTTTGTGGATAAATTCTTTAAAAGTGGCCACTCAAATGAAAGGCATAAGGGAGGAGTACTTTCCCGTGGTGTTGTTCAAGTTTTAGTTTTTCCAGAAGAGATCTTGAAAAGCGTGGAACATCTCAACTTTGTCACTTAGAAGCTAAAGAGTGAATTAATTAAACTATTACAGGTAGCGTGGTCTGTAGTTAGATCTAACAAATTCTTCTTCCGAAACAAGCTGAGAATTTGGAACACCAAAAAGCGATGTTTAGAGCTATGACCTTCAAAAGAAAATTTTTGAAAATGTTGCATGAAAGCAGGTATTTACGAGAACAGACCGTGAAATGGATGGTATGGGGAATAGAGTAGGAAACAAAAGAACCAAATGTACTCCACACTAGAAAGACATTTGATCCTAAAGGCGTATACACAGATCAGAAACATTTCCTGTTATTAATGATGACAAAATTCTACAAATATTTGTCCTTGAGTGCTGGATGTACAGGCAAAAAGTCAACAAATAAACTGGAGAGCAAACAAACGGGGACGAACTTGAAAAAATCCAGAAAAACACTACTTTAAATTTAAGACTATGATCCGGTATTAGCTATCCCTATGTATCTACTCTCACACACATAGATCCAATCACGCTGAACCACACAAAAAACACAACGATTTTAGAACGTTTTTAAGTCAAATTTTGATACAAAGTGTTCTCAACTCTAACTTCTAAGGACCCCAGCTTTCCTCAAGAACTAGAATGTCGTGAAACAAATAGGAGAAGTACTGCTCAGTAGCTTTCATTTGAATGGTCACACTTGAGATTTCACCACAGACTCGAAAGGTGCATAATAAAGAGTAGAGTACTTCTCATCTGCTTTCATTTTTTAAAGGTCACTCCACACAATTTCATACGCAGACTCCAAGAGTAGAACCTCGTTCAACAGAACACAAAGCATCACAGAACTCTGGAAAGTATTGCCTGCTCAGTAGCTTTTATTTTGAATGGCCACACTTAAAAACTTAGGGATTTCGTTTAAAGTCTCAAACTTTAGAACTGGGAATCGACAATCCGTTCAAATGTTCTTCAATTTCGGCCATCCACTCTCATTTAAATGACTTAACAATGTTGCTTGTTCGATTTTCTATTGACCAAGTCCTTTATTTTGACGCTTCACTTACGTTTGTGACAGAATCTCTTAAAATAGCGTGACCTTTGTGTAGTGAAGTTAACTGTGGGCGGGAAGCTTAGATCGCTTGGATATCAGATTCCAAAGTAGGTGTTTACAACGTAAGGTAACGGAACGTAACATAAATTTACCACCTTCAAGCCATTTCGAAACTACAGCTGTAGTTCACTTATTTGGTAACTACGAAAACTAAAATCAAGCTTTAAAATAACAGTAATAACTATTTACAAATTTTCTTTGAGCTAGCTTACGAAAGGGTTTCGCCACCAGCTTTTGTCTGAATAATCGGTAAATTTCCTATCTCATCTTAGTACAGACGCAAAAAGGTAGTATGACGCAGCTCTTACAAGCTCTTTTCTGATTGGCTCGAAAGCCCATCACAACTGATCAAAATGGCGGACAGCGTGTTGCACAGCATAACCAACCGGGAACTATTAGTAACAAAGGAAAGTGCTGTTCAGTAGCTCTCAGACTTTAGAATTAACCCACAGACTTAAAAATGCGAACTGCCTAATCACCAAACAATAAGACTCCGTCAAAGAATAGTGCAACTGTAGTAAAGGACAACTTTCACCATTTCATTCTTCCGCTTAAGGAAAACAAAGGAAATCCTGTAAAATATACTAACTTTAACTGTCTAACTGAAAAGGAAGAAGGTAGGCATATTCAAAACGTTCTTAGACTATCCAAAGACCTTTCATGTGCACAAACCTGTCGACAACAAAGTGCGTTGGCGTGTATTTGGCAAAATGGGAACGGAAAAATGTTTTTTGCGTATGGTTTGTTTTCGTGTATTTGTGTACGTACATTCAGAATGGATTTGACAACCTCGTCTCGAATAAGAAAGTTTCGTGCTTCAGCGAATTTATCGCTCTGAAGGGAAACCTCAGTGATATACCGACCAACAGAACAAAGACAAAACGACTTCGATTTTCATGGATGTTCGAAACACGTTTAATAATATGAATTAATACCTTAGCTGAGCGAATCCGTTTTCGAAGAAAAAATGACTTTCCACCATTTAGTCCGTTCTTGGCAAATATAAAAAAGCCTACATCGGAATTGGCCTTACTGCAGCTCACTAGAAAGCTTTAGTAGCACGTATTTGGGTTCGACTTCTATGAGAACTTGGCTGTTTTTTTTTTTGTTCTCTCTTTTTTTTTTCCGTCCCTGAATGCAGTTTACCCGCTAACAAGACTGCTAACAGGGTGGGGTTAGTTTCTAAAGAAACTGCGGTGCTGCGTCGGCCGGGAAGTGAAACCGAAAACTTTGAATTTATCAACTGAGTTGATAAGGTAAATTGGCCACCGTAGAGAAATAGAAAGCTGACGTCTCGCCGGAGCGTTAGCCCTTCGTCAGAGCGCCCTTAAGATTAACCATGTTTCTACTTTATCATAATGGAAGGTCCTATTAATAAGGATTAGAATCTAATTCTCTAATGAAGGAAGGAAAAGAAGCAAATGCTCTGAAAAGATAAGCAGTATTATTAAAGGTGTGAGGAACGGAAACAGGCTGAGACCTGACTTGGAACTAGGGTGAAAATCAAGTTTATAATTAGTCAAAAGCTATTACCAAAAGTGTCACAAATATGTGACACGCGTTTGCATAAATCACTATGCCTTATAAACAGTGTACGTACAAGCTGTAGAAGACTTGACTGTATAACGTTCTCGCAAACCTACTTTGTTTGCCGAAAACAACTCCTTCAAACGTTTATTTTGTTGCTAAGGCAGTAACTAGATTGTTATAAATTAAAATTATGTTTTAATGTTATGAATAGGCCAGTGAAACTAGAATTATGGACATGGAAACAGAAACGATAAAAAAGAGAGTTTACTAAAAAGGACTATAAAGGAAATCTGCTCTGCTATGCAAATCTGCTGTTTCACGATAGTCCGTCTCCAAAAGAGAAAAAAAATTAAAAAGAAAGGAGATACCCTGTAATGTTCAGCTACCTCACATAAACGGAAAAGGTGTGAATATTGCTGGCAATCTTATCTGGCAATTTAAGAATAGTACGCATCTTCAAGATAAATTGTTCACACCAAGTCCTCTAGTACCATACAGTACATCGACAAAGAGTACATACCGTTATCTTCAAAGGAAATCTGTCAATGTGACGGCGGAAACAAACAGTACTTTCCATTACTCCCATTACTTTTAAAGGAATTCTCATTGTCAATGTGTCAAATTTGATGCCTTCAAACCATGCTTCACACATTCTTGGTTTCAATGTTATCCTACGTTATCCGAACGTCAGCTGAGGTGTCTCCTAAACATTACCGAAAGACTTCCGAAAAGCATCCGAACTCTTTCGAAAATCACCCGAGGTCTTCCGAATACTATCAAAGATCGCCCGAAGATATCCAAAGGTATGTTTTCTAAGCTAAGTGAGAATTAAAGCTCTTAACATGTGTTCCTCTATATATTTAGCTCTGCGCTGACAACTGAGGAGTCTACCGGACCTACAGACAAAACTTTTTTCTGTAAATCACGTATCAAATTTTATGGTATGCTGCTGAAAAAACTGCGCTTCTGCTACATAGTTGTATGACTACTTCTTAGCCAATGGTCGCTAGTTTAACATCCAATTTCTGAATTGTTACAAAAGAAAAACCTATTTTCCACAAATATTCGTTTTAATGTTTTAAAATACAGTGTAATCCGTTTTAATGTTGTGCAATTGTGACCATTTTCTCGTGCTTTTCCGCCTTTTTACTCCCACGCTATTATCAGTAAAGTACTGATTCAAGGTTATCAAAATGAACCGATAACCTTGGAACCACTACCAGAAATTAATTAAACCTATAGTATAATATTCACGCTCACGTTCAAGCTGAAAAAAGGCAGTAGCTTTCATTTGAATGGTCACACTTTAGGATTTTATCCACAGTCTCAAAAGTTAGAACCACCTTGTATAGTATTACAAACAGCACCACAGGAAAGTACTGCTCAGTAGCTTTCACTTGAGTGGTCACACTTAGGATTTCATCCACAGACTCAAAAGTTAGAGCCACCTTGTGGAGCACAATAAACAGCGCCACAGAAAAGTATTGCTCGGTAGGTTTTTTTTGTAATGAATGATTACACTTAAGGATTTTGCCCACAAACTCAAACGTTAGAGTAACAGGTAGCATCAGACTCAACTGTTCAGAACAAGTGTACAACAAAAGTAAAGTACTGCTCTGTAGCTTTAATTGAACAGTAAAACTGTCAGATTTTGTCCATACTCAAAACTTAAAACCACCTTGGGCAGCAAACCAAACTTCATGTCATAAAATTAATGAAATTAACTTGTACGTGAGCGTATTTCATCCACAGAGGCTAGTACATTAAATCGTTAAAAATGTGACTCTGGGAGTCAAAGAATTTAAAGAAAAGAAACCAAATTGCGATTCTACCATTTATTTTTTCTAAGGTATCAGTAATTATAGGTCAGAGATTATATTTAAGTGTTCCCCAACACACGACAATTGAACTACATTTATCAACAGATAGACACATGCCCAGGTACTGAACCCATACTTAAGGTTCATACTTTCCTTTGTCTGTCGCGACATAAAAACATAATCCATGGACCGGCTGTTATCAGGAGAACTACCGGTTTCAAGATATGAGATGATCAACCTTAAATTCTAAAATTTCAAACGATATTAATGACACTTAATTAAACAAAAAACAGAAACCTCATTACCGCGGGATATATTAAGTATTACGTAACACAGGTTTTTCAAAACATGCCATGCACTATAAATCAAGAGTCGCCGATCCGATTCTAATTTTCCTCCCGACTAACATGTGCAGGAAGTACTTATTTTTCAGATGTTTTGGAGAGAAGCTGCCCGGAAAGGGAGCTAAATAGAGGGACTGATAGAGGAATATTGTACTTCCTTGAATAACATAAGCGTCCAGAGCGTTAATTTCAAATGCCAATCATTTCCATTTCCAACTTCAGTTAATCAACTTTGATTAAAGTTAATTTATTGTGTTTAAAAATAGACCCAACAGAACGATTCACTCATCCTTAGATTTCATGACGCTGAAATCTTTAATCTTTACTTTAATCTTTAGTCAAAAATAACGTACTCCTCAAAACAAAAAATATGCGAGGAGGGACAACCACACAAAGTGAAAAATACAATACGAAATTGAATCAATCGGATAGATCCCTACTTGAAAGAAATAGAGTAATGTATTTGAATGTAACTGAGTACACAAATAAATAAACAAATAAACAAATCAGTCAATCAATAACAAATAAACAAATGCAACAAGACATTGATCGTTTCTTATAACAAATCTCACTGAAATAAAAGCTTCAGAGCAGCGCTCTAAACAACATAAAATTTGTGATTTTTTTTTTTAATGTGAACTTGGCCTTACAGGAAAATAATTTACAGTCACTTTTATCCATGCTTTATTCCGACATTCAAGACAAAATATAGTTGTACAGCACAAAGTGCCTCTAGAATGTACAAATACACATTCCAACTGAATAATAAATGAATAAAATTAAGGAAAAGAATATTTGACGGATACTCTCTAGACTCCGAGTCAAAAACAATCTCGACGGGACCCTATTCCGGACGGCATCCTAGAGGAAAGCTTCCGATCACACAGCAAGATTGCAGACGCTTGGTGTAAATTTCCATCTTACAAACGCTATTTCGGGGTAAACAAACATCAATTAAGTGCCTTGAGTTGATTGAGGCTATCAGTTCAAGCCTACAACACCTCGGTAGCATAGGCGATGTTCATTTTTCAACAATTTATAAATACGAATAAAATTAGCCAAGGATGAAGAGAAATTCAATTAACTCAATAATTTGCTTTCCAGCTAATCAGAAAGCGACCAAAATCACTTTGACTCGGAAATCTGTTAGCATTCCCTAATTCATTCACCACTTAATACTAATTCACTGTGTTTATAACACAGAAACGTTTGAGCAATGAATAAACTTAACACTTAGTTAACCACGATGTTGTGACTCAATGAGTTTATGACAGGGTATCGTTTACAGGATGGGGAATTACGTAGCAAAACGGCACTTTCAAGGCTAAAAGAGGAATAGAAGAAATATTTCCTACCAGTAAGTTAAATTCCTTGAATATACGAAGCTTTGTCGGATAAACCAAAAACTGTCTGTTTGCTGCAGACTTTGAAGTCGACAAGCACAAGTTGTTGCCTTAGGTGAAGTCGTGAGTTCAGCAACGGTTTTCAAGTGACGATATTTAACGATGATTAGCGATATTTCACCTGCAAGACGAGCTACAAACACGCAAAGATCGTGTCTCCGGTGAAATAGCGTATGTAATGAGTGCACTAGAGTGGGCAGCTAATTAAATAACAATGCACAAGTATGTGATAACTGGAGGTATCGTCCCTGGAGGGTCATTATCATAAGTAATCAAAAATGCCGTCGACCTTAGCGGTAAATAACTGCAGCAGTTCTGACTGCAGGCAAAATATCTAAAATTAACACCTGCTTGGCTCTAGCAGTAAATAACTCAGCAAGATATCAGCATTATTTCAGTAAACAAACTAGCTTATCGTGCACAATGCAGTCCCGTATCGCATGCTAATGGAGGGAATAAGCGATGATATCGAGTTCACACGAAATGATTAGAGCGTTAATAACAACATAAACGCCAATGTAATAGGTCACGAATCATCTATTGATGATTTATGGCTTTCAAGAGCAGCCTTTTAAAACAAATAACCACGAAGAAGCCTACATTTGAAAAACATACTCGCACAAAACTGAACAGAGGATTTAAAGCATGCAGAACGACAGATAAGATAAAGCATATTATTATCTCAAGAGCACAGGAAACCATTATATCAATTCCTAATTACCCTTTAAGCCGAAGGGTCAACATCCAAATTCTTCCCCCTAAACTCCATACATTCCTTAACGCAAGGGTTAGGAGATTTTGGTTAAAAATCAAGACAGTTCTACTTAGCGACCCTTTCTTTGAATTTTGATTCGTGCGATTTGCGCGTTTAATTAAAGATTTGCACAACGAGAAGGAATTAGATGCTGGTCGCCGTTTTGTGAAAATGAATACAGTAATAACGATTTTTATATTTTGTTGGGTGACAAATAGCCAAAATAGAATTTGTATTGACATAAACAAGAAAATAAATTAATTATCCCCCAAACAAAAACAGGAACAAGCACATTGCAGCTAAAGCGAAAAGTTTATAAAAGATGGTATTTATCAGTACTATTGTCTTCCTCATGCGAGAAAGCAATCATGAATTTAAAAATCAGTTATATGTTAAGAATTTTTTTTGTTGCTGATGCCCAGGAAAATGAAGCATTTCTGCTTGTTTTGATCTCAAAGACTCACCGGGAAGAATATCTTAATGTTTTTGTTTAACAAAAAGACCGCTTATGTTTTATTTAGTTACGAGCGTAAAAGTGTTTGCTTTTCAAAACCGCGTTTGTCAACTTCAATTGAATACGTTCACAAAACGGACTTCTAATTAGCGAGGATTCACCTTCAGCTTATGTACCTTTTGTGCAATAAATAACCGTATCAACTTAAAGCTCCAGTTAGTACAAGCGATGAACGAGACTCTGGGGTGAATCTGAAGGCATGGTAGTGAAAACACAAGATCAGAATGTAGAACACACGACGGGAAGATTACGATCGAATATTCTTTTCTTCTTTCCGTTTCATGCAGGGAAAGCTCAATGGAAGCTCACAAAGAGAAAGGCCAAAATAGCTCTCAAGGCCAAGAAGTCCAAAAATCAGTAACAAAAATAAACAGCACCAAAGAAAAAGACTGCTCGGTAGAGCTTTGATTTGAATGCTCACACTTCTAAGAATTTCACTATGCCAGAGAATCAAAAACTAGGACGCTGACCAATATTACGCTACAGGGGTAAAAGGGGTTTACGAAACTCCTTCAATTCCTAGTTGATGATTTTCTTACTTCTCCTTAGCTGTCTGCATGGGCAATATTTTGATAGTGTACAGTAAGCAGATCATGTTTATACACCGATCTTTTCTGAGTTGAATGTATCTTCTCGGATCTTCAGTCCTCAAACCGAAGGATGTATTGTACCCTAATGCACCCTGCTTAGCTTTTGTTCTACCATCTTGACAACGGAAGCAAATTCATTCTTTACCACTGAGTGCTATTTGTCTTACAATCAGTACACTGCGAGCAGAGTTTCCGTGAATGCCCTAAGTGCCGACAGTTACATAGCAACCGATTCCAGCAGGGTTTCCCAAAGGAAAACTTGAACTCTGTAAATGTTGATGAGCTTATTCTTGTGGGCTTGACAACGCTTTCTCTTGCTTCTGCTTATTATAAACAAGGTGGTTCTTACTTTTGAGTTTGTGGATGAAATCCTAAAGTATGACCATTGCAATGAGAGCTACTGAGCAGTACTTTCCTGTGCTGCTGTTTATTATGCTGTACAAAGTGGTTCCAACTTTCGAGTCTGTGCTTGAAGTCCTGTAGTGAGAATGCTTAAATTTGAAAGCTATTGAGCAGTATTTTCGTGTGCTATCGGTTTATTGAGGTAGTTCCAACTTTTTGAGGCCATAGATGAAATCTGTAAGTGTCAGTATGATCAAATGAAAGCTAACCAGCAGTATTTTACTGTGCTACTGTTTGTTATGCAGAACAAAGATGCCTTCACATTTGAGTCTGAAGTGTGACCCTTCAAATAAAGCTATCAAGCAATAGTTTGGCGTGCTAAGCTTATGATACTGCACAAGGTGGTTCAAACTTCAGAGTCCGCGTGTGAAATCCCTAAGTGTGACCATTCAATTATAAACTAAAGGAGTACTTTTTTGTTGTAATGTACATTTTACGGTTTACGTATATAAGATAAAAAAAATATGGGTGTGGATCTGATTGAGCTGGCCCATAAGTATTCTGGTCCTCCTCTTCGACTGCTTACGTTGTTTCACAACTGCGAAAATCGCCCAATTCACTTGCAGTTAAGATAGAAGGGTGTAACTGTAACGATACAGCGACTACCTCAATCTCTATCCTGGCAAAACGCCAACAGATAACTCACTTAAGCTTGATAGAGAGCTGTTATCGCTAGCCTATCATTAAAGGAGCTACGTCACCGATAACGCATCTTGAAAAAGCTGGCAAGTTTTTTCAAGTTTGTCATTCGTAATCCATCTTAATCTCCCTCAGTCGTAACCATCCTTGTTTAGTTTTGGTTTATTATTACTTCTTTGGTGTTTTTCTACGTTAGGAAACTATTATTGTGAGGTTTCCTTCAATGAGAAAATAATTTTGTCAGAACAGGAAAGTGAATGAAAATACCGTGACATAGTTCCTTTAAAGCCATCAGATCAGTGTTTGTTTTAGCTTGGTCACGATAACGCTGTCGACACAAGCAGGTAAATAATGCTATGAATTTCAAAAGGTTGCGGTTTTAACAAACAAATAAATGCCGTTTGTAATTAACACCCTTTACAGTTGTTTATGGGATGAACGCTAATCGAATGGGAACCTTTCCAATTTATTCTTATGGTAAGGCTGGTTCTAAATTCTGAAAACCAATTGCAAGGCTGATCGGACAGCTAAGAAGGGTAATAATTTTATTGCCCTATATTTCGGTGAGACAAAACTCACCTTCATCAGAGGCTGTAAAAGCTAAGTAAAAATTGAATGAAACGGTTACAAGATTTAAAATGATTAAAATGAAAAGATTAAATATGATTGGTTGACAAACATAGAAAACGGAAACGTGACTAACAGCTTTTTATAAAATAGAAATAGATTAAGACGATTTCCGCTCAACGTTCGAGCAGTAAGTGCAAAAATTAAGTTACCAAAAAAATACTTGCAGCACTGTCACATTTTAAGAACAGATAAGAAGAACTTATCGTTACTTTTGCTCCCAAGCTGACCCCGCGAGAGAAAATTGGATTTGAAGTTATCAATATTTCAATTAAAAAGACCCTTCATGTCAGTTCAAAACAAAATGGCGCCCGTTTTTAGCATACTTTTACGAGATTTAAAATTAATTTTCTTGAGAATGCTTGAGAATTTCATCACGGGGTCACTTGGGCAAGTGAACTAGAGTGAGATGTTTCAAATAGCATTTAAAATGTTACCGTGCTATGAGTAGTTTTTTGGTAAATATTTTTTGCACTTATTGCTCGAACGTTGAGCGGAATCCGTCTTAAGTTTCATCTCCTCTGTTTATTCCATGGGGTTCAAGTGTCTTGCCCTTTGAAATCAAAAATGCTTCTCTGGCTTTATGAATGCTGTCCCTGTTCGAGTGAATGAGTTCTAGGGGAATGAGTTCTATGTCGTTGATGGAGTGGCCAGGGAGAATGAAGTGATCTGAAACGGCGGTGGGTTGATCAATGTGACGATGGGTGATGGCTTTTTCGATTGCGCGTCTGTGTTCCCCAAATCTGTCGCTGAGTTGACGTTTAGTTTCTCCAATGTATTGTACCTTGCATCTGGAGCACTGTATCATATAGATGAGATTGGAAGATGAGCAAGAGATGTGATGTAGAATTTGCCTTTGTTCGTTAGTGGAGAAGAAGGTGTAAAACGTGGTTCCCTCTGTAATGAATGGACATGTTTTGCACCTACTTCTGTTACAGCGGAAAGCTCCAGGTGTTTTGGGGGGTGGTCTGCGGTGTGTGGCTCTGACTAGAATGTCACGTAGGTTGTTGCAACGGCGGTATGATACGAGAGGAGGAGAAGGGAATGCTGCTTTGCATCGCTGTGAAGAACGAAGAATGTTTAGGTTGTTGAAAATGATTTGACGTATGTTAGGAAGGGCTGGATTAAATGTTACTACAAACGGGATTCTGTTATTCTCTTGTTTCGTATATGTTTCGAGGGCTTGGTCAAATTTACCAATTCCTTCTCCTACAACGAAATCCCGTTCCTTGATGTTAACGTACTGCTCATCAACGGCAGATTAGAAACTGACCTTTATGTTAAGCCTACAGACAAACATCAGTATCTCCTTAAATCATCCTGCCACCCATCTCACACCAAACAATCAATCTCGTTCAGCATGGCCTTACGACTTAGAAGAATTTGTTCATCGGATGAGTTCTTTAACACACGTTCCAACGCACTCACAACACATTTAATCAAGAGAGGATATCAACACCTTTTTCTTAAAGAAGAAATGGAGAAAGTGCGTCAAATTCCACGCAGCAAAGCCCTCGAAACATATACGAAACAAGAGAATAACAGAATCCCGTTTGTAGTAACATTTAATCCAGCCCTTCCTAACATACGTCAAATCATTTTCAACAACCTAAACATTCTTCGTTCTTCACAGCGATGCAAAGCAGCATTCCCTTCTCCTCCTCTCGTATCATACCGCCGTTGCAACAACCTACGTGACATTCTAGTCAGAGCCACACACCGCAGACCGCCCCCAAAACACCTGGAGCTTTCCGCTGTAACAGAAGTAGGTGCAAAACATGTCCTTTCATTACAGAGGGAACCACGTTTTACACCTTCTTCTCCACTAACGAACAAAGGCAAATTCTACATCACATCTCTTGCTCATCTTCCAATCTCATCTATATGATACAGTGCTCCAGATGCAAGGTACAATACATTGCAGAAACTAAACGTCAACTCAGCGACAGATTTGGGGAACACAGACGCGCAATCGAAAAAGCCATCACCCATCGTCACATTGATCAACCCACCGCCGTTTCAGATCACTTCATTCTCCCTGGCCACTCCATCAACGACATAGAACTCATTCCCCTAGAACTCATTCACTCGAACAGGGACAGCATTCATAAAGCCAGAGAAGCATTTTTGATTTCAAAGGGCAAGACACTTGAACCCCATGGAATAAACAGACGAGATGAAACTTAATCTATTTCTATTTTATATAAAGCTGTTAGTCACGTTTCCGTTTTCTATGTTTGTCAACCAATCATATTTAATCTTTTCATTTTAATCATTTTAAATCTTGTAACCGTTTCATTCAATTTTTACTTAGCTTTTACAGCCCCTGATGAAGGTGAGTTTTGTCTCACCGAAATATTGGGCAATAAAATTATTACCCTTCTTAGCTGTCCGATCAGCCTTGCAATTGGTTTTTTGTTTTACTCGACATTGCTGATCCTGATCTACACCAAGATCCGGCTTCACCTCGCTACTGTTTGTCCAAGTGGTCCTTGCATCGAGTTATCTAAATTCTGAGTCTGTGAACAAAATACTAAAGTGTGACCTTACAGATAAAGCTACTGAGCAGTACTTTACTGTGGTGCTGTTTATTATGCTGTACAAGGTGATTCTAACTTTTGAGTCTGTGGATGAAAAAGTGTGACCATTCAAATGAAAGCTACGGAGCAGCACTTTCCTGTGGTGCTGTCTATTATGTTGTGCAAGGTGGTTCTAATTTTTAAGTCTGTAGATAAAATCCTAAAGTGTGGTCACTCAAATGAAAACTACTGAGCTGAGTAGTACTTTCCTGTGGTTCTGTTTATTACGCTGTGGAAGGTGGTTCTAACTTTTGAGTCTGTGCACGAAATCCCTAAGTGAGACCATTCAAGTTAAGACTTTTGCTGCGATACTGTTAATTACGCTGAACAAGCCGGTTCTAAGGTTTGAGTCTAAGGATGAAACTGTGAGGGGGGGGGGGGGGGAGGTTCAAATGAAAGCTGTTGATTTGATAAGTATATTCTTGTGTTATTTTTTACTCATGACATAGTTACAGCAATCGAGTCAATTTCAAAAATCTTAACTAAATTATACATGCATCAACGCAAACACATTGGATTGCATCCATCCTAACATAGATCGAAGCGTATCACCTATGATGTCAATAAATTCCTTGACAACAAAATGAACAAACTTAGCAACACAGACAGACAACCGTGTAGAAAGAATAGTAAACCAGAAGTATGATAGAATATCACTTCTAATTACAAATGCCACAAGAAACAAACAAAACTAATATATCACTATTGTGTCAATGAACGAGTAGTGATGCTAATCTAACAAATTGGAAACTTTTAATTAAATAGACAAGAAACTTTCCAAAAATATCCTGGTATGCTCTCCGAAGAACTGATCAAAAGCAAGACGAACATTCAAGAAAAAAAGAGATTTTGAATCTCTATAGCAAGTCAAGTGAATTGGTTGACTCATTCAAGTCCAGCGATTTAGTAAAATTTGTTTACTAAATGAGCTGTTTAACAAAAGTGACACTTTAGTTGAACTAATTAAATACTATATTAACTCCCTAACGAAGACATGCACATGTTCTGAGCTTAAACGTTTGTAAAGCTAGCCGCCTTGTCAAACAGGAACACAACTGGGGCCCTTTTTTTAACCCTTTCACTCCTAGACCAAGATATGGTGAGATGATTTGTCACTAACTTTTTAATCTGTTGACAAAATCCTATTGTGCATGTTACCATTCAAATGAAACCTCTTTGGCAGAACTTTTGCATAGGACTATTTATTGCTAAGGACTTTACGAAACAAAATTCGGTATTTTTGGTGAATTTTTTGTTTTGGCCACTCTAGAAGTGAAAGGGTTAAACAGACATGCCGAGGTGAAGTATTTAACTCAACTCTCTCCTAAATTCAAACCGTGAATGATCTTACAGAAAGGGTGATTATTCAAACGTAAGCATTTGAGAAATGCTTTACTGTAGTACTATTTGTTTCCCTGTAGAAAGTGTTTCCAATTTTCAAGTTTCCGAACGAAATCCTAAAGTGTTACCGTTCAACTAAACGCTGCTAAGTGCTTTCAGCTGAACCTGTTTCTATCGTACAAGGCGGTTCTATCTTTGGAGTCTGTGAACGAAATTCTTAATTGTGTCCATTCAAATGAAAGGTACTGAGCTGTACATTTTTGCGGTTTTGTTTGTTTCTCAATTTTTACAAGTGGAAAATTTGTTATCAAGCTATTCAAACTATATTAGAAGGGAAAAGAACAACGTTCCTCGAACACACACAAGAACTCACGCGTTTCTATTTGTTAGTGTGCTTGAAAGGTTACTTCACAAACCAGAAGGAATAAATTGACCCTCAAGATAACTTACGCTATACGAGAGCACAAACACTTCGTACCAAGACAGAACAAATATTCTCAAGTCTTTTCAGATTCAACTACCGATGAAAGTACCAAAACAACCGATTACCAAAAATCTTAACCCCTCGATCTTTTTCCCAAAAAACATTCAAGGAACTTGCATTAATTAGACGCAATCGTGCAGAAATAAGATGCGAGGTCTTCGCTGTGCTAACAGCAAGATTTCGCCCTAAATTCAACAAAAAGCCCACCTTTCTCTGCAGCCCAAGAGGCTCCGGTGGAGATACAATCAGGTAAAACTACTGTTACACGCTGCATGAGTGCAACACATGCTGAGAACACAGCTCCGAGCGTTGTTTTGTAACTGCACCGGGCTTCTACTGTCACTAAACAATGATTATTATTCAAGCAAATTATCGCCTGATCTCTAGACGCCTGGCTAGTTCATTAACGCAAGATTAACATTGTAACTCTCTTTACTGTTTTTATTATATTTAAACTTTCTTAAGAGGATTTGGTTCTTAGTCATACTTTTTCTCTTAGGATCATCAGATTGTTTGTTCATATAACGCTTATTACGCATTATCCATTTGGAATGAACTTTGCCAAAGAGCGTAAAGCTCGTTTGGTTAGGCGTCTCGCAGTTTATCTGTATTTATCAACATGCATATTCTCCTCACTAGCTGTCAAATCGTTTTTTTACGGTACAAGTAAGGAGAATTTGTTTAAAGGGGCATAGTCACGCTATTTTAGTTCATTTTAAAAATCAAAAATATGTCCTGACATCAATGAATGCCTGCACATAATGGTCTAGTTTTGTTACCAAAGACTATATTACTTCACTGAAACTATTTTCTGTCGTCTATTGCTACGGATGCCATGGATGGAAGTGGATTGCAATTTGAAAAAATTAGGCTAAACTTTTCAAATTCTTTCAGCGTGTTGACATTAGATCGATATTAAATGGTTATAGTTTGTTTTCTCTTAATGAAATTAAGTTAATATGTTCCTTTAAATGTTCAAACACAATGTTGGGCATGGATAAAATTAGCTACCGATAATTTTCGCACAGTTTTGACCAGAAATCTGCAAAATCCTCGTGACCATGCCCCTTTAAACTTCAAGACACTTCCCCTCTTTTGATCACAGTGAAGTCTTCATTCTCATGATTCGAATGTTTGATCACGGAGTGCTGTTGTAACGAGAAGTTATATACTGCTCCGCACAAACAAGGGGGTTAGTTTCTGAAGAAACTGTGGTGCGCCAGCGGTGGGGACGTGAAACACAAAATTTTGGATTTAACAACTGAGTTGATAAGGTAGATTGGCCACCGTGAAGAGATTGAAAGCTGACGTTTCGAGCGTTAGCCCTTCGTCAGAGCGAATCAAGGAATTGTGGGTTACACTTCGTTTATATGGGGAGTGGTGGAGCTACGCTATTGGTGGGAACATGGTCTTAACGGGTTAAAGACGGGCAAAAGACGGATTTCGCTTCCATCGCCTTAGAATGCCTTTCAAGACGCACTGAAGCCGCTAGTTCTTTTGGACGCACAATCCATGTTGTGTCTATGACATTGCATGTTATTACACAGACGAACTACAAGTTGAAGGTTCGTCCCAGACGGATGATGAGAACAGCCATTGGTACCCCGAGGTAAGGAGAAGTAAGGAATTAATCAGTGTTGACAAAGTCAAAGATAAATCAGAGAAAAACACTGGGGATAGAGCTGGGAGGGATTCGGGAGATACGAATGTTTTTTACCAACAACAGGGTGAGTTTTTTTTTTTTTTAACAAGTTTACATTATAGAACGTCTTTATCGAATGTTCATTATAGCTGTTTTTGTTAAATGGTTTTTTTTTTAATTCTCGATTTTTATATATTTTAATTTAGAATTCAGGGATATCAAATGATTTCTTCAACCACGAGCTTAGTGAAGCACATACGGTATTTTTCTTCAAGTCAGGTATATCCTGGGGTCAATTAATAAGTTCATGGCGGAAAGGCATGCAAAAAAGTGAAAGATGGCGGGAGGGGAGGGGGGACCTTCGAAGTTGTCAGCATGACGAGATCCAACAACAAACTCGACCCCCGTATGATGCCAAGTCTGGGATTCAAAGCCAGCACAAACTGAATGGAGACTAGCAGAAATAAAAGTAAAAAGTTAGGCAATGTCAGAAAACAAGTAGGTTTTCTCAGCTACAAAAACTGCCAACACCAGATATGAAAAGTCTGAACCCTTTACACATGCAGCTGCACAAAACTGTGCAAGTTTCACTGCAGTTTCTTTTTTTTTTTTTCAAACACGAGGGCGTCAACAGGACCACTGGACACCAATGAGACTCACTGCTGGCTCATAAAGACAGTTGCTTACCTCCGATATTCAAAGCACAAGGCCAAGAAGGGTGGTGCTAATCTCCTTGCAAGAAATGGTAGTCCATTGAAGCTTCCCCTCAGAAGTTAGTAAAAATTTTAAAACAACGAAAGGAATGCTTCGTTAGCAACCAAATGCTACTTATGTGAAATTATTTCTTATTTGCACGGTAACAAGCTTGAAATACTACAAGAAAAAAATTAACTTTAGGTCAGTTCTTAAGCAAGAACGCGTGTCAGATTTAAAAGCCTTAATTAAGCAGTTTATGTTACTTGTAATCTTCTTTATGGATTTATAATAATAAGCTTAGACGCTAGTTAAACTCAATTAACAAAAGAAACACACAAGAGGTTCTACTAACTTTTTTCCTTTATTTTGATCAACAAATGGAAAATCAGTTCTTTTAAATTAATTAAAAAGAGGTTTAAAAACCATTTACCACGCTGTGTTTAATTCAATATTTGGAAATTCCCCCTATTAAGCCCAATCTCAAAAATCTCTTTTTATCAGTCTTGCGCTGGTCCACTTGTTAACTCTCATAACATTGAGTAACGAGAAAGTTGAACAGTCAGTTGGAAATAGCCCTCCCCATGCCTGGAGTAACGGATTAGCAACCCTGTTTTTGACCCGATTTGTAACATGCTACCGGTCGTTTTGCTCAAAGTCACTTTGCTGCAACAAGAAGTCGATTTTCCAGAGCTAAATCCTAAACGTAGAACCCACATCTGCATTTCACGCTCGCAGGCTACATTTACTCCAGCTTGACCTGACCTCAAACGGGACTAATTCCTTCTTTGGCGTCAACTCTAAAACCCCAACGCGAAACGGTTGTACCAAAACGACTTGTAACGACTTGTAACGAAACGAGTTCTTAACGAAACGACTTAAAGCTAAACGACCGGTTATCCTGTGGCGTATTGTTTTCAAGTAAAAAAGTTCTCAAAAGGAAAGCGGCTAGACGTTTGGCTCAGCCCTTCAATTTGCTGGCCCGTACATAAATTACTACATGAATCTTTCAAAGTCAAGACGAGGGCATAAAATAACATATTTTTTGGGAATCCCCAGGGAAAGTCAGTACTGGTGCGCGTTCAGTAGAAAACTCAAAAGAAAAAAATTTCCAGTATGAAATTGAGTTGAATCACTGATAAATAACTATTCACTTCTTATAAATACACGAGTAGTCAGAATAACGAGATCTGAAGCAAAGCGTGGTAAATGGCCAGAGAGATCTAACTATAACAACATACACAACGGGTGTTAATTCAGTACAGTAACACTTTCAATTTAGAAAAAAAGGGGTTAATTTGTCAGACTATCAGAAGTATTTACAACACTCTGACTTTCAACTATTATTTAGCATTTTATATAGTATCATGCATTACTCGGTTTATTAAATATTGCTCAGTTCAATGAAAATAACTTCAATTGCCCGCAAGTTGTCTGAACCCTTACTACAAGAATTAGATTCTGGTCACCTCTAAGAGGATTTAAGAGCATTATCCATTAGCATTTAGCGTTTTTAGGAACGAATATGTCACAAATAATAACAATTTAAAGGAATTCAGACAATAGCGTTACCTTATAACTCCCAGAAAGAAATCTAACTCAGCTAATTAAATGTTTAAACAGATAACAACCTTGTTTCGCTCAAGAAAAAGACTTTTCATTTATCACTTAACGCAGCTAGCATCGACTTTGTTTACTCTGTGAAAATCAGTACGCGAATAAACAAACAAACAAACAAACAAATTACATGATTAACCTTGGCTGGAACTGCTTGTCAAAAAGAAAAAAAAACGCTACTTCGTGTAGAACTACACCGAAATTCCGTGCGACTGACTGGCTGACAAATGAACCCCTCCAAACCTAACAAGTAATCAAATCACTTACAATTTGGGATACTATAAAACAACGAATGAAATCTACAGGTACAACCAAACGAAAATCCTAGAAAAAATAACCCACGTCAATTTGAAACAACGCCATTTGTAAAACAAAACAGGACCATATGAAAATGCAAAAGATTTTCTGGGAAAATCGTATTTACAATTAAATATTAACCCTTTGAAATAAGGAGAGAAAGGTTCAAGTTGCTGTCAATTTTATCGCCGAAGGAAAGAGTTCCACTATAATAAGAAGATCACAGCTTTTCCGAACGCCCTTCCGCTTCTGTGTGAACAAGCAAAACAAGTTGTTTTATTTTTCGTATTTTTACATTCTAAACAATAAATGAACGGTTTCTTAGGGTCTGTCACGCACAAAAGAAATCGCCTAATTTTAGTTTCTTCTTCTCATGTTCTCGAAACAAACACTATTGCATTACGATCTGAAGTGGACTTGAATTTGGAGATAACTGTTTTTGCACAGCTAGATAAGGAAGAATTACTGTAGCATAACAGATGCATGAAGACACACTTTCACATTTTAAGATTTTTTTAGAAGCAGGAGAATCTGAACATACAACGTCAGGAAACTCTTTCTCTAAGTTACTGAGTAGCAGTTTCCTCTTGTATTGTTTATCGTCCTAGATACAGTACCGCTCACTCGATACTCGATCCTCGCGAGAATCGAGTCTCGAAAACGTGAGGTGTTCCTAACTTTTGAGTGTGTGGACTGACAAAGTTCCAAAGTGTGACCATTCAAAGAAAGCTATCGAGCATTACTTTCCTGTGGTGCTATTTATTATGCTGTACAAGGTGGTTCTAACTTTTTGAGTCTGTGGACAAAACCCTGATGTGTGACCACTCAAATGAAAGCTATTGAGCAGTTCTCTCCTTTGGTACCGTTCGTTTTTCAATATTTGGCAAGTGGAAATTTGACAAAATTTACACAACTTTACACTAAGGAATTAATGTTTAGCAGTACCATGAGGAGGTGTTACCTTCTCTAGTATTGCTTCCTCCATCACTCGGCGAGGACGGGCTTCCTTCACCGCTGTCGTACCAGTTCTCTACCTCAGGGTACAGCACAGTGTCCGGATTTTCCATAGGCTCTAGTGAATGCCGGATTATAGAGCGCAGTCTCTCGTTATTTTTGATTTCTGAAAAGTAGAAAACAATAGGCGGATCCTTGTTTATGTCGGCAGTCTTTGATCTAAGCATTATCATAAATTATCGAAAATTTTATAGTTAGCTTGGCAAATGAAAACACGAAAAACTGAAAGAGACTGACACATTTAGTAATGGCAAATATGAGGGAGAACGTTGAAAATTGAAGTAGAAATTCCTTTTTGTAAAAGGTCAAATGTACAGACGTTTGTATGGCTGGGTGGAAAGAGTTGCCACCCAGCCATACAAATGTCCGTAAATGTTGTAAATTTTGAAAGCATCATTTGAAACCGGTTTCCATCCTTTTTCTTTCAAACTTCGCATGCTAAGTAAATGTTATATACTCTTTCTAGTTGTAATCTTTGTTTGTTTATCGGATGAATTTCCATTTTCAAGATATAAAGAGTAACGTCAGCAAGGATCCGCCTATTCCAGGAGAATAATGGACACATCCGCCAAATGAAATGGTTTAAAATTTAAGTAAAAATATTGTTACGATTATACTATGATTATCCCACCTGATACAAAGTTACCGGTAGCGGAAAAGACAAATTCCACATTACACCCGTCAGGAAATCTTCTATCTGTTGAACAAAAGTACGATAACCAAAGGTCAGAGCGATAACTCGAGGAAGAAAAGACGAAATCCTTACGTGGACCCTTAAAATGAAGGACAGTGTCTAGATATTCGGCAGCCGGCTACGGACGTTTCAGGACTAAATTCCCAGCAGTCCGAAATTTTCGAAGGATTTCCACGGAAAGGCTTATTATAACGTTCTAAAAGTATGCGATATTCGTTTAAAATTGCCAAGCGAGTCAGAAAAGTATTTTGGTTTTGTAGTTGACGAATTTTCGGAGCTTGTGCACACTAGAAAATCGCGATGATTGCGACACTTCGAATTATTTGTGGCTAGACCCCCAGTCAGAAACGCACAGAATTTGGACAAAATTCCTCATTCAAACGTCCTGGGAGTATTCGAAGTTTGTTTAGAATTACCAAGCGATTTAAAAGACTAATTTGGCTTTGTACGTGGCGAATTTTCCACCTTGGGTATGCCATATTAAAAAATAGCTAGCTCACTTGATGCCGGGTACCTAGACACTGCTTAAAGCGAAAACTACATGTACGAAGCAGTTCTTGCCCGTGTTACTCTTTGTTATGGCGTTCAAGATGGTTCTAACTTTAAGGTCTGTGGAAGACATTCTAACGTGTAACCATCCAAATGAGAGCAGCCGACCATTGCTTTGATGCTGTCATTATGCCGCACAAGGTAGTTCTATTTTCTGACACTGTGGAAGAAATCCTGAAGTGTGACCATTCAAATGAAAGCTACTGAGCAGTACTTTCCTGTGGTGCTGTTTATTATGCTGTACAAGGTGGTTCTAACTTTTGAGTCTGTAACTGAAATTCTAAATTGTGACCATTCAAATGAAAGCTATCGAGCAGTACTTTACTGTGGTGACAGGCAGTTCTCAGATTTTTGTATGCATGAAAGTACTAGTTTTCTGTGGCAACTTTTATCGTGCAGTAAAAGTTGGTCTAACTTTCTGTATAAAGGGTCCTTAAATTTGTCCATTCAAATTAAGGATATTCCTACCACCCACTACAAACCTTTGCAAGCATCATCTAATTCAGTCTTATCTAACACTAGTCCGTGATCTTTAATTGCACCAGTGTGGAACTGGCATCTAAAAATGATGTCACGGCCGGAAGACAGTGTGTTCTTATGGTAACATTTGATCTGTAACAAAGGAACAAAAACGTACAATTTAGACGACGTGTTTTCTTTGATTAATAGGTTTAAAACAGAGGTGCCAATTAAAGCACAATATCCAATGAATTAAACTGCGAGTAGCCGTTATTTCTTTCTCTTTTAACTTATATGTTTTGTTTAGCACAGTGGAGCATGAGCGAAGAATCTCATTCTGCAATGGCGCGAATGGTACGTTCCGAGTAGTGAATACCAACGCAGGGAGCTGTGAGGAATGCGGATGCAAGACAAAGGAGGCGCCGTTCCAGATTCTTCGCTTATAAGAATCTTATGCTGTATTATTCGCGAAGGACAAGAACAAAGTTTTGCATTCTGCAAAAAATAAAGAAAAATGAACTTAACAGTACAGCAGGTCAGTTCAGGCGTCGAACATGAAAACTAAATGTAGGTGATTTTCTTCCTCTCCTCTGTTAATTTTGTATTTAGTTTTCTGTATTATACGTATTTAGTTATTTTCATTCAACCACTGGACGGCTGTGCCTTTGTAGCTCCGCCTGCCTTGATTAGCTTTTGCTATTTGCGGGCGGCACCTAATCTTCAGTTATGAGTATTTAGTGCTTAATAATTTTTGTATTCAATAATTTATGTATTTTTGTGAATTTGTTGTGAATAAAGTGTATAAAGTACTATTTGATCAGTTTTAGGTTCAAGAACGGCCGTAGCTGCATAACTGAAAAACGTCATAGTCTTCTTATGTACCTCTGGTGAGACTTGATGTGCAGTGACAGACAAACTTCATATAATTCCCATTTATAGTTATGGTGCCCCGAGTTGGCAACCTGTATCACAGGCCACTAGCCGGTTTGACGCTTAATGAAGTATTGGAGGGGGGCTTTGTAGCCTAGTGGCTAGGACATTTGTTTTTCACTCTTTAACTTAATTATCTAATTACCGGAGGCATTAGGTTAAAATTACCAGGACATCTCCGTGCAGTATGAGTCCTCCTTCAATGGTTATACAGATTCTCTCCATATCTGGAGTCACATGACTGAAACACAAAAAAAAATGTGACGAGATGAGGGTAACAACATAACTTACTTAAAAACTTACTTTAATTTTTATAGCTCGATGAAATGATCGTCCTGAGAAGTACTGTGAGACCACTCCCCCCCCCCCCCAACTAATGTGTCCTTACTGTCGATCTGAGGGTTTTTATCTTGTTTCTCAAATTTCCTTTACCCTCAAAAATCAACAATTCACTGCAATTCCACAATAATAACTTTACTGTAAAAATTCAGTTAACCAATTTATACGTCACTAATTACAACAACAATCCTAATTTTGATCACTAGTTAAAAACATTTCCCTTGGAAGTCTCTATGTTCATGAATGGAAAATAAAACAGAAACTAGTTTTTTCAAATTAGCTTAAAACTATTGCCAAATACGAATAACATTTAACGTATTTTCTTTTTTGTATATTCATTCGTTTCATCTATTTTAATTTTGTTTCATTTTCTTTTGTCGTAATACTTTTGTGATTCTTAACTAATTTCCTAATCACTAAGTTTAAAATTTATAATAGTCGAACGAAAATATACATTTTCGGATAAAATCTACTCATATAACAAAACATAATAACCGTTTATTAAGCATCGATGGCTTGATAGAAGAGACGTTTTCTATTTATATGAATTGAGCTTGACAAGAATTGTATCAGCTTGCCAGAATTGAGTTTAGATCAGAACAATCTGTCTTTATCTCGGTCCACGAAAATTTTCTGACGTCAAATCAATATCTGTAAAAACTTTACAACTCACTAACGAATATCTTCGCTTCTCAGCAAGAAATAATAATACATGAATTTAAACAGATCTCACGATGGGGCCTTTTAGCGTAAAATAAAAAACGATTTTAATGGTATGGATGGTTTTCTGTCGAAGCTTAAATTCTAAATTAAAAGAAACCACGAACAGGTGTATTATTTTATCTTTACAAATACTTACAACACCCCTGAGGTATAAATCAGTTTGAGTCCCTCATACACCCGTAAGAATGGCTTACAACCTAAACAGTACAAAAAAAAGAAAATAGTGATTTATCCGGTTGATAGAATTATCCGCTCTTTGAACAACCAGGACCTGGGAGTGAGTGTTACAACAAACCGATATGTAGGATTTTAAACGGCTTTAGGTCAATTTAGTTTTTTCCATTGTTTTGTTTTTTCTTGTCACCTACATAGTTTAGCACCTTTGGTACCCGCGTTGGAATGTATTGCAATTATTCATAAATCGGCAGTATATAGATTCTAGTTTTCAACGCCAGCGTGTCAATTTCTTTTTGAAGCGCATCGAGCGCAGGCTAAGCTGTTTCTTGACTTTCTTCGTACGTGCCAAGCCGCAGAACATTTTGTAAATTTCCTTTCCCGCTTTGGTTCAGGGCCGCAACAAATGCAAGTGTTTTTTTGCCATTGTTTTGGGATCTAGATTTTGTGTTGCTTCGGCTCTGGTTTTGTGTTGTAACTTTATTTATGTTTCCTTTCAGTTTTAATCGCTACACTGATTTGTCGACATTCTTCGTTTGCTGTGTACAATAAAGTTTTCTTTGGCGCGTTTTTAAATGTTACGGTATTCTCCATGACTCCGCCGTTGGCAGTTACACGATATGACGAGGAGATATTTGATGCTGATCACAAACTTACCATCTCGTGTATCAAAACTAGGTATTCCATGAACGATAACATGATGAAGAAATATGGGACTGAAAAGTAAGATTTAAGACAATAATTTGTAATTAATCAGTGTTAAAAAGGTAACAAACAAATACAGTAATGCAGAAGATGTGAGAATACATTTGAAAAGAACATGTCTAAACTAGGGCTAGTAACGAATTATCCCACATGGTCAATCCGGCGGATTCACTAAAGTCAACTGACTTACTCTGTGTTAAGTTTAACTCTTCCATCAAGGTAATCACTGAAATAGTGCACATATCTAAAAAATACAAAACCCAATAAATTAATCATAATTTATCAAAAATAACGTTAACTGTCCAAAGAAAAATTGGCTTAGTGATATGACATACTCGTGTACAGGAGGATAAGGATTAAGTCGCACTCGAGCCAAGGAGGCCCACACGGCCGGAGCTTATCCCGGTTTCCGTAGAATGAAGCAACTGAGAGTATTGCTACTCCCCCCTGGACAGGATGCGAGTCCATCGCAGGGTTACCCCCAGCAGTATGTCACCGGTACCCATTTATACACCTGGATGAACAGACAATGTGGGACAAAGTATCTTGTCTAAGGAAACAACACGATGGCACGGACTGGGCGTCGAACCACCGACCTTCAGATCTGAGGTCCAACACGCTAACCACTACACCACCAGGCCCCCACTATACAGGTGACCAAGTGTACAGGTACCAAGTGACAAATAAGGAACTGAGGATTTCAAAGTAATTTATTATTCTTATCCTTGACCTTCTCTGTGATGGCTGTGTAACTCCTCCTAAGCTGTCGTCATAGAACCTTTTCATAGCAAACCAGTCAAGTGCCGCCTGCGGACTAAAGACATGATATACAAAACAAAACATTAACTACATTAAAGGCACTGTTACACTAGGCAATCGTTTTTGCAACTTGTCTCGTGATCTTGTTGCGATACAAGTTGCAGGAAAAATTGCCCAGTGTAACATACCCTGAAATGAACATGTCTCGCAACTATTTTGTTGCTGCAATCATTACGAGAAGTAAAAGTCAGTTCTACTTTTTGCAACGATCCTCGCAATACAGCAACGAATTTTTCCAGCATTGCGTAGAGGTGTTACACTAGACAATGTTGCGTGCAACTTGTCTCGCAACGGTGCAACAAAACTGCGGGACAAGTCGCAAGAGAAATTGCCTCGTGTAACAGCGCCTTAAGTGTGGCGATAGTGAAAAAGAGGGTAGATGTCACAATGTTGATGTTTCAAATGTCCTTTATCAGAAATGAGCTCAGGCGAGACACGCTGACCAAATGGTTTAAGGAGGCTCGCAACAGTTTTTTTGGCTTTGGAGTGTATCTTTTGAAGTCATAATTTTGCATAGAAGGTAAACTTCGATTTCCTTGATACTACACCACCTTTTCAACATATGATCAAAGTTTATTTTCTCATTGGTTTCCTAGCAACAGCTGTCACCATAGCAACGGTAATGGACAACCCCTCATTTTAAATAATGTCGAATATCTCGAAAACTAGTCAGACACTTAATGACGAAACTTGAACTATTTAAACTACTCAACCTACACAACTTGTATGCGAAACTAGGGAAAAATCTGTAAGAGAGTTTTCATGTAAACCATGATTCATCTTTTATGGGCTGATTTTGGTCATTCCTGCAACTTTCTCCAATATTTCAAGAAAGATAAAACTTAACACTTTCTCTTTTCAGTTGAAGGATCTTTTATGATATCAAAACATTCTTAATGCACATTGAGCTTTCTAGGTGGCTGCGATTTTAAGATATTTGTATTTAAAAACTGCTAAAATGCAGCACAAATCAGCCAAAAAGTTCGAAATTTGCATAAATAGAAACATTTCTAAATTGCCCTTACAGTTTTCTCTCTTAAACTGATTGCTGTTAGAATAATTCTTTTCGATGTTCCAGTAAGTTTTATGCTGAATAAACATTTCTCTTATTAGATAAGAAGGCTGAATCTTGGTCGAGTTTCAGTCGTTATTAACTTTCAACGAGCAACAGTTTTATTTTGTTTTTCCTGGTCTATTTCACCGTTATTCACGTGCAATGAATATTTATGCACGTTGCGCTTGTGTCCACTCGTGCGCTTATAATTGCTTCTCATAATAAAAAATATAAAGATATATTCGTCTTCTGAGCTTGTTTCTCTTCATTTTGCGGCCCCAGTGTTATTAAATCCGTGATTAAAAATGCTGAAACTCCAGTCAGTATTTAAAAAGTAATGGAAAAGAGTCTCCAGGAAGAAGCTCAGGAGACGAAAATTTTTTATTATTATGAAAAGAAATTATAAATGCACGAGAGGACACAAGCGCAGCGTGTGTAAATATTCATTGCACGTGAATAACCGTGAAATAGACCAGGAAAAACAAAATAAAACTGTTGCTCGTTGAAAGTTAATAACGACTGAAACTTGACCGAGATTCAGCCTTCTTATCTAATAACAGAAATGCTTATTCAGCCTAAGACTCACTGGAAAATCAAAAAGAATTATTATTCTAACGGCAATCAGTTTAAGAGAGAAAACTGTAAGGGCAATTTAGAAATATTTCTATTTATGCAAATTTCGAACTTTTTGGCTGATTTGTGCTGCATTTTAGCAGTTTTTAAATACAAATATCTTAAAATCGCAGCCACCTAGAAAGCTCAATGTACATTAAGAATGTTTTGATATCATAAAAGATCCTTCAACTGAAAAGAGAAAGTGTTAAGTTTTATCTTTCTTGAAATATTGGAGAAAGTTGCAGGAATGACCAAAATCAGCCCGTAAAAACTGAATCATGATTTACATGAAAACGCTCTTACAGATTTTTCCCTAGTTTCGCATGCAAGTTGTGTAGGTTGAGTAGTTTAAATAGTTCAAGTTTCGTTATAAAGTGTCAGACTAGTTTTCGAGATATTCGACATTATTTAAAATGAGGGGTTGTCCATTACCATTGCTATGGTGACAGCTGTTGCTAGGAAACCAGTGAGAAAATAAACTTTGATCATATGTTGAAAAGGTGGTGTAGTATCAAGGAAATCGAAGTTTACCTTCTCTGCGAAATTTTGACTTCAAAAGATACACTCCAAGGCCAAAAAAACTGTTGCGAGCCTCCTTAACACTAACTTACACTGCCCATATGACAATGAAACCATGACTGACGTAAAAGAATTTGTCCTTTATTTTCTGTTTGTCACAAATTATTTAGCAATAATTACAGGTTAGTCACTAAGAGAATTGTTACCTTGAGCATATCTTGCTGAAGTGCATATAGGCTGCAATAACAACACCTGTTCTTCCCTTGCCACCCTGCAAAAGGTAGAGAGAGACACCACAATGTACCTTACACGATGCTGGAAAGTGTTACAACTTGTGATGACTAAGGGCTCTTTGTACATGACAAATACATTAACATGTACAGTGTAACTGGAGTAATCTGGTCTCCTCCTTGAGAAGCTATGGGTTTTTCTGACAAAATGGCAATGCAAAGATTGCCACTGATTAATAAATCAATCATCTTAGGGACCAAAGCAACCATTAACAAAATAACGATTTTTATTAATGTGAACCATGACAAGCACTGTACATAATGCCAATACAAAACAACCATTTAGTTACAAAAAACTGAAGACAAAATCGAAGCATGCAATGCCCATAATCTTAAGCTCAGAGTCCAAGGGCTCTGAGGCCAAGGCCACCTGATTACTTGCTTAACCCTTTAGTTAAGCCTTGATATAAAAATGCATATTCTCATTACTGATCTCCATACATCTTTTATGGAACTAGTAAGGAGGATTTGTCTAAATATCAAGACATCTTATCCTCAGTGATCATTTCCTTTATTCTTGTCACTTAAATGTTCAAACAAGTAGTGATCATGTAAAGAGAAATTTCATTTTCATCAGGGCTTAGGGCTTAAAGGGTTAAATGTTATAAACATACAAATAAATATGGTCATTTCATCATGCTTAAATTTACATGATGTTGTTACTTAATTGCTTCACCCCTTTATCTTTTTGTCAGATACCACTCCTGTTACATTGTAGGCTTTTGTGATGTTTTTTGAATTTTTAATCACGCAAATAAAGCTACTTGTTGCTGTTGTAGTTGTTGCTATTGTTGTCTTAGTTTGTTAATTCTCGCCACTGTTGTTGTTTGTGTTGTTGTTGTTCTTGTTGTTATGGTTGTTTACATTGTTGTTGCCATTGCTATCATGGTTGTTATTATTAGTGACCTTCAGATTAGACTACCAGTAAGAGACTGTATAAGAGTAGGATGTTAGAATTTCAAAACAGTTAATTTCCCAAGAGCTTTACTTCCTCTTGTTGCTATCAGTAGAGAAGGAGGCCCCAGGAAAAATATTGTGGAGACAGACGATAATCTAAAGCATACACACAAGGTCTGCAAAGTCGTAGGTAGGTAAGACACACACAAGCCAAGGAGGTCCACATGGCTGGAGGTTAACCCTTTTGCTGTAGCATGAAGCAACTGAGAGTATTGCTACTCTCCCCTGAATGGGATGGTACCCATTTATACACCTGGATGGAGAGAGATGATGTGATCAAGGTAAAGTCTCTTGTCCAAGGAAACAACATGGTGGCAGGGACTAGGTTTGAAAAGTCATACTCATACTCAATCTCGTACTTGCAGTCCAATCTGAAGAACCCTGTCATAGTTACTAAAGTAGGACCACTAGTAAAACACACCTTACAATGGACAACCACTACATGGACTGGGTCGCTCTTCAGCCAGGAATCAATTGATTTAATTATGCTGCAATACAAATAAACCAAAGTAACGATGAAAGTGTGCACATGAATGAAAAGGCTTAATTCACAGCTTTCCAACAACATTCCATCTTTACATTGTACATTCCTTCATGAGCACATTAACATGCTTTGGTAACACAACTTTGGCTTTTGAACAATACTGTACTTTGACATGGCTTGTAGGCTTCACGAGGCACTAGTGAAAATTTACATACTACTACGTACACTACTTAAAATTTACATACAACTACTACTACTAAAATCTGTGACAATTCACTATAGCCACTTCGCTAGAAAGTCCAAATAAAAGTGTTAAGCCCTGCGAGGAAAGTACAGATCAACGGATGGACAGGAAATGCAAAGACCTAATATTGTTTGAAAAGTCAGTCCAACTACATTGTAAGTTGATCCACCCCAATGGGAAGTGGCCCGTGTTAACTGGGTCTCTATTGCAATAACTACAGTACTGACACAAAAAAGAAGCGCATACTTATCCCTTACCTGCATAGTCTTTCTAATGGTGGAGCTAAATGATCAGGCCAACCAAAATCTAAAACCTGCACAATAATAACAGATATAAACAACTGCCTGTTGGCAAAACTCTCGTGTTAGGCTAGGACAAATAATAACATTGTGGCCAAACTGGGCAAGTAAGACACTGCAATATTATGGCTGCAACTATCCCCCCCCCCCCCCCCGCCACCACCCCATGACATAAATTAACAAATAAATAAATAAATAAATAAATTTGTATCTGACATCAAACCAATCAATTATGCCCCTAATGATGACTTCTGCTCAGGATGTCAAACATCAGTTTAGCCCTTTTTATTGTGGTACCAGTTGGGAGAATTTGCTTAATAAACATCAAGACATGTTATCTTTGGTGACCATTTCCTTCATTCCCATGACCTGTAAGTTTGATCAAGTAATGATACTGTAAGGAGAAATTAGAGGCTTGTCACTATTGAGGCTTAAAGGGTTCAGTCACCTGAGGAAATTATGCTCATCATACATGTAGATACAATACCAATCAATATTGCCTTTTAAGATGGAAGTTTAAAAGTGAAGCTACAAACTGAAATGAAAACCAAACTATACCCACCTGATGATTAAGTTTGGATATATCATATCTTCTCTCTGATAAATTAAATACCTGAAAACAAATGGTTCAACTGCATAAAAATAATTGTAGGTGGTCAAAATCTGCCAGAATTGACAAATGTAAAGGATAAGAAGAAATGTGAATAATGATGACCTAAAGAACGATAATAAAAGTATCTTTACCATATACTTGTCTTGATGATTTCTCTGCAGAAGTTTTGCCACTTCTCGTAGGTTATTCCTGTACGTAGTTTCCAAACCAGAACCAGGAAAGGACATTGCTAAATCACAAATAATGAAATCCAAATTACGATTTATAAAGTTAACCGAGCCTTGACAATTAGCAAGTGTACTTTCTTAACTCAATTTGGCCAGAAACATTTAGCAGTTTTCAGTGACAGTTAAACAAAAGAAGTATATACAGTGCAAAAAATGTAAAATTAGAATAAACCCAAATGTCTTGTAGTCATGTCATTATCAGCTGAGTCTGTGGCTGAAATCCTATGGTGTGACCATTCAAATGAAACCTCTTCAGCAGTACTTTCACATGGTACCATTTATATTTCAGTGTTTTACAAAATGAAATTTGGAATTCATTTTAAATTGTGATTTTAGGCATCCTTGGAAGCAAAAGAAGCAAGAAGGGTCTAACAGTCAGCTGACAGCTGGCCAACTTTGCCAACAAGCTGAGAAAATGGCATTACACACTATTTGGCAAACAGACCGTCAACATCTAACCTGTCTGTTGTCCAAAACATCCAAGGATTAGCCCCCCGCCCCTCTAGTCACTAGACCACCCACACTTCAGGGCCACACGTTGGCAACTCCAATAACTGGCTTGAATGGACAGCATACACCCCAGTCCAGCACCCCCAAAATAAGCCTTACCAATTATCCTATCTGTGATGTATGTCAGGTCAAGATCAAAATGTTCATCCACATGCCGTACTCTGTTTCTGCAAAGTTGACACAATTTCACCCAAATGACCATGACTGGACAAGCTTAGAGAAGGTAACACCAGTACGTAGGTATACATTCAGTCTGAAAAGCAGTGTACACATGCTATGTTTGCCTAGGAGGAGGGGAAGGGCGGTAGGTACTCCCCTATGTGCAGTTATCAAGGCTGTCTTGCTGCCCTAAAAAAGCCTGAGGGATCACCAGACATTCAAAACAGCATTGAGTGTGGGAACCGGGTAAGCAAAGCACTGTCTGAGATACACGTGAAAAAAATACACAAATGTTTGCATTTGTCTCAACTACAATCTTGGTGAATAGTCTTGGGACACTTTCCTCAGTTCACTTCCCTCTAGCATCTGAAAAGTATTCTTGCCCTCCCCCCCCCCCCCACTCCCTTACAATGTTGATGTCAGGTATTGAAAGTAATGACTGATCTTCAACATTGTTTGGGGAGGTGGGAGGGGGCATGAACAGGATAAACAGGTGCCTAACAAAAGTTGTCAAAGACTTCTCATGACAGCGCACGTAAAATTTTCATATTTCTCATAGAAATGTTAACAGGTGTCCCAAGGTCTAATGACCGAGTGCACAATTGCAGTTCTGTCCAACAATGAAGGCATCCCTTTTGACCACTTTGGTCTGAAATAAAGTATGCTTTCCCTAGCAAATTAAAATAGGGTGTAGGATATAAAGAATCATATAATTATACATTTTGGACAGAAAAAAGGTTAGCATTATTTAATACCTTGACACTCTGTGTCGCACATGGTGACAGATGTTTGTGACAAGATTTTTTGGAGAGGATGGTGCTCTCTGAAACATTAAAAAAAATATTAAAGTCACTTAATCACATTCAATTACATGACAGGGACATCAAAAGTTTTGAAATTCTAAAGACATTCAATAGATAGATAAAGCTATACATAATAAAGCGATGATCTGACTGACAATCCAACCAAGCACCGCAGGTGGACCAAGCAACTGCCAACCACAGGCCAACCAAATGACTGGCCCAGGGTTCAAAATAAAATCAGAGCGCTCAGCCTGAATTTGACGGCTTTTTTTCTCAAGGCTGATTTTTAGCCGGCTGTCAACAAGAATGAGCAAGCACCTATCCCAAGAATGGAACATGCTGACAGGCCAAACGCGGCTCATTTGCTCGTGCTAATGTGCGGCTCATTTGCTCATGTGCGGCTCATTTGCGGCTCATTTGCTTGTGCTCATTTGCTCATTTGCTCATTTGCTAATGTGTTTGTACATTTCTCTTAGCGATGGTCGATTTTTAATTAAGTGCCATTTGTTCATAAGGATGTTCTTAAAATTAGGCAGAGCTGGGTGGTACGTTGTTACGAAAGGCAGATTTTTTTCCGCACTGTCTTTCTTTGTTGAAGTGCCTTTCTTTCATTTGACTTCGAACGTTATTCTTTATTCTTTCTACTAGACTGTTGGGGTATACATAGTCTCTCGCACGGAGGCATGTTTTGAATTGGGTGCATGGTATTCTCAAAGGAAGGTTTCGCTGAAGAGTTTGTTCTAAGAAGACGTAGGGCTTCACTTTTGATAAACCCTTTTCTAACCCTTGGTGGATGGCAGGAAGAGAAGTGAGTGTATTGGAAGTTTCTGTGGGCTTAAAATGTGAGTGGATATCAAGGATTGCTTGCTTGTTAAATCCTTCACCTTTGAAAGAGTGGTATCCAGGAAGTTTACTTCTTTGTCTGAGATTCAGCCGTAAATTTAATTGGGTTGGGTGATGACTGTTTGCTAGGACAATAAACTCTTCTATCTCCGTTTTGTCAACATTCCACTCTCTCTTTATGGAGTGTATTTCTGTCTTTTACACTGTAACTCCTCGTCAGGATTTTTTTTTTGCTTTTGCAATATAGCGCACGTCTCTTGAGTATGTGAATTTTTCTGTGTGGGCCTGAAGTTTAACTATCGACGTTTCTGACTGCTCGATTTTTCTCTTGAGCCTGGAAATCTTGTCGAAGGCGGACTGGCAGGATTGCTTGCTGGCGTTTGACAAACTAGATCAGGCCTTTGAAAATAATAAATGCCGCAACAGTGACACTGATTTTCAGCGCCACGGTATATTTCCTTTAGTCTCCAGCAAATTTAATTGGACGAGAAGGCGAGAGCACACGAAAAAAGCAACAAGGTGCTAAGTGGAACAGGATCGAAGACACATTGGTAACAAAGAAATCGTGAATGAAAATTTGCCCGGTTCCTAAAAGGGAACTGAATTGCTGCGGAAATGCTACCCCGTGTCTGGCCTATTTCCTCAAAAGTCGCGTTGTTGATCATGTATATAAAAAAAGAGAGTGCCGGCAAATAGAGATAGTCGCTAGAAGGAAGACTTGTTTTACAAGAATCGAGACAATAATTGTTAACCTAATTTGTTGTTGTCTTTTATTTACAAAGCTTTTAAAACGTCATCCAATTCACTTTTGGTATGTGTGTAAGTGTTTCACAGCTGCATTACTTACTGATATGAAACATTTACTATGACGTTCTAGGGATGTTCATTTTGCCTATCAAGGGATGGGATGTCATCTTTTTTTTTTATTTCTTGGGTGGAAAATCGCCGGCAAGAGTGGCCAAAGTGTCGGCTGTCGCGGGCAGCCGGCTGCTATTTTGAACCCTGCTGGCCAGCCAATTAATGAACTGCCTGGTTGCCCCCCTAAGAAGCTGGCACGGCAAGCTTACTTCCCAGCAAAAATAATGCAACTGCCTTTTTCTTTTCTTCCATTGTTGAAATAATACAATTTTGTACAGATGAATCCTCTCATGTTAGCAATTTGTGAATTTCCTGGAGTGGAAAGATTTTTGTAGTGCATAGCAATTTGAGCAATTGCTTCAAATTGTGAATTTCATGTCTGCAATCCATACAGTTAATTAATCAATTGAAAATTACAAGTATTATTGACACATAAAGCATAACTTATCATGTTACTCACAGATTTTCTACTAATTTCATCATCAAGTAACGTCTATAAAGAAACAAGGACACAAAAATAAGAATTCTTAAAAGGTAATTCAAACAAATTATAATTTTCAAAAATAAAAATGTTGTCACATTTCAATTCCCTGCTTGTGTGCGTCAGTAACAGGTAACGATGTACGTTTACCTTGAATTTACTGTGAGTTGAGTTCATTGGTCCTTGTCTTGAGCACTGTCCCCTCACCTATGTAAGTGAACAATAATATGGATTACACTGTAACGAGATTCCATTTCTTGGCACAATGGCCAGCTTTCCTTTAAAGTTTCAGATCACTAAGTCTGGAGGCCTACTATCTAATTTTCTGCTAATTCTGCTAATTTACATTAAACTGGTAGCTCAAGGGAGGGCATTATTCGAAAGGGGATAGTTATTTGGGAGAAGGCACTTATTTCTTTTTTGGATATGAGCATTGGACACAACAACTGTATGGACATGAGTTTGCAAAGTCAGAATAGCATTCGCTTAATGTCTGTTCCAAGTCAACATCTTCAATATTACCTTTAGATGAGAAAGAAGACTTAATAATTCACTTGTCTAATCAGTCTATTCTATGTCAATATCTTCAATGTCAAGTAAGGAACAGATCCCGGATTATTTCAAAGGGGGGGGGGGGGGGGTTGCAAATATGAGAGGAGAAGGCAAAAGTCCCTAGGCTTGGAAGAAGGGAATGGCCTGGACTCTACTAAAGGCTTGCTTTCACAGAAAATTGTCTTTCCCTAAATTGACAATCAGTTAATCAAACAACAATATGCTATTATTTTTTGTGATGAAAAAGTGAAAAACTTCCCAAGGGGGGAGGGGTTCTAACCCCCTCAACCCTCCCCCCTGGATCCACCTCTACGAGTTCACAATCGTGGGCACTTGTTGGAAGGAAGCACTTTTTGGAATAGGGGCACTTCTAAACAAATGACAAGTAAAGGGGGAGTGATTATTAGAATGGGGGCATCAATTGGGAGGATGGCACTAAATTACAGCAGCTAGGTCTAGTGAGCATACCAGCCCCCACCCCCTGCCAGTCCACCACTCAACACAAACAGGAAATCAACCCTACTGCTTACCATCCTCTCACACTTGTCATGGCAATGGTAATTGCAACCTAAAAACAAGCCACACTCAAAATTAACTCGTGAGCACTTTTTTTATTCAAAGAAAGAAGGCGGCTGTAATGCTAGCATGGAATTTTACAGTAATTATTGTGCAAAATCAAGTTACAATGTACTGATGAACCAGGCTACATGACAATTTTTTTGTGCTTGTGTGTCTAGTGTATGTTTTTCTTGAGCGTAGTGCGTACATGTATGTTTGTTTAGCATTTAAGTTCCTGTATTTTCATGTGTATTGAGATAATTATTTTAAAATACATGGATTTTCTGACACAAAGACAGGAAAAAGTTACAACACTGTCAAGGTAAGAACACAGAATATGATATCCAAAGAAGTGACTTTTTTAATTGCATCTCAAGAGACACCTTCAAAAACTTTCAGTTGAGATACTTGATCTTGTTGAGAGAAAATGACCCCAAACAACATGCCAAAACCCAGTATCCCTTTCTCTGACACCTTAACATGAACTTTGAATGTGAAATTTATGGAAACCCAGTTGGCATTCACCTCCAGAGTCAAGTGAATGCTGTCAACCACTCATGGTGTTTGACCTGGATTAACATGATAGGATTTGTATTCTATGGAAACACTTTGTTTTCAGACACTAGACAAAGCAAACAAGTGATAAGTTGTCATTGCAATCCGTGAATCTAAATGTACAACTTTCATTAAAGGGAATACACTATAACAGTAGAACCTCTATAAAATGAACACAACACTACATGTAGGTGTCTGTATTATAGAGGTACATGTATCTTCATTACAAAGGTTCAGTTAAAGCGAATTATAGCCTCTTTCGGACCAAGTGACCGTCTCTAAAAGGCATCCATATTATAAAGCTGTTCATTAAGAGGTTCAACTCTTTTCCTAACATTTGCATGAAGGCTTCCTTTCTCCTGAGTTTTTGCAGAAATGTAATGAAAGAATGTGAAACCTGTTACCTCAATCAACAAATGGTATGCTGAGGCATACTAGTGTGGCTTCAACTTACCGGAGGCGAACCCCGATGTAACAGAACCCCTATACAATGAAGGCGCCGGTATAACGAAGGAGATTTTCAGCCCAGTAATATCAGTCACACGATTTCACGTTTTCATGCCGATTTAATTGTCAATCACAACACATTGTATCATCCCATCACCATTGATACCATCACGAAAAAAAATAAGATGCTCTTGGTTATTTGAGCTAATAGTTTGTGGGTATGAGGTCAAGTGGCTGATTTCTGTTGAATTATAATAATGAGACAAAGCACGATATACAATAAAAACTGTCATATACAAGTGCCAGAATGTATACCGTCATATACTTTCAATACTAAAACGTAGAGACAAATTGGAAGATATAAATGTAAAGAAGATCATCGCAGTTATTAACGCAACTTATGCAGTTGCGAAAAGAAAGCCTGAAAAAAAAAAAAATCAGGCTTGCCTGATTTTTTTTTTTCAGGCTTTCTTTTCGCAACTGCATAAGTTGCGTTAATAACTGCGATGATCTTCTTTACATTTATTTCTTTATTCCGCAGTTCAAATATATGAACTCCATATATTCATGATTTCAAATTGGAAGATAGTCATACACTTTCAAAAGTTGTTGATTTGACTTCGCATTTGAACAATATTATTTGTCATTACTCAAGATAAGTTGTTTCTGGGACACCGTTGCCTGGTAATTGGCATCCGAAGAATAACGAGCGCTTTAGAAGCGTGCACTCTGGCTAGTTCGCAAAGGTTGCATTGTTTTCTTTCGCCTAGACTACCACATTAATTAACATCTAACAAGCATGCTGAAAACGTAGTGAACCCATCCAACCAACTAATGCCTCATCAAGAATTGTACATAGCTGATAAAACGGAGCACGGCGAAAACCATGAAGAAACATAAAGACTAAAATCTTACACCGGAAACTTGATGCAATTTGTACCCCCCAGCTTTATGAACCTTTATACCCTACGTGACATGCGCAACGCGTACTTGTCTTCTTTGTTACCGCAAGTATACCACAAGTGAACCAGAGAAATGTGGGTCTATATCCAGACACAAACTCCATCAACTGATAGCAAGGTGGTCTTCATTCCATGAATGAAGCCACACAAAAATAGAATGTTTGGTACTTATAAAATTATTTATGATAAAGTTTTATTAAAAAGTAATTAAGTCACATATTTAACATGTGCAAATCTTATTAACACTCACGATTTATGCATTAAACTTTACATAATTGTGTATCAGTTTACAAGAACATTCAATTAGAGTTTGATAATCACGCAACTTATATTTAAACTACATAGTTATTGTATACTATTGTATACTTAGAGAAATGTTAGTAGTGAGATTTCACAAACAGAGAAACAAGTTTCTACCTTCACATATTTTGCCTTCGCTATCGATATCTTCTCCGCAAAAGCCACATGGCTGCAGCAAGGCTAGTAAATCAGACTTGAATACATGAACACACGGGTGTTGATATTTGCTAACCTAAAATGCAAAAAAAGTTCATATAAGCTTGTTAACAAACAATCTAATTACGACATTGTAAATATGTGACATCTTGAAAAGGAAGGAACAAAATGATGACCTTTTTGTTTTAAGCTTATATAGATGCCCACACAAAGTATTGAACTGAATGAACTTCAGCTCTTTAGAAAATACCTCAATACAGCTTTAGGACTGTCACGACAGTGGGCAATTAGTACCTTCAGACTTGTTAAAATGTTTGCCGCAAAATGCTGCAGAATTTTCAGTGGTTGCTTTTTCTTCAATGCCAGCTTCAAGGGCATTAATAAACATTCACAATTTTGAATCTGAAAGAATCAAGTCACTAGGAACCTTTGCTGTGTTCATGAATGAGTCAGTTTATCATCTTCTCATGGTGAAAGTTAATCCTTAAGAAATTCAATAGCCTCATGGAATGCAATTCTAAATACCAGCCATATTTCAACATCTTTTAATGACAATGTGTTACTTATCAGCACTTAATTGAAGTGACCTTCCAAAATGTCATTGGTTTTTATCACAGTTTGCCATCTCCTACATGAAAGACAGTGCAGAATAATATTTTACACACAGCAACGATAATCAGTCTCAAAGTGATGGGGGATATCTTCTGTGTTTATGGTTAAGATAACTGAGTGTATTTTGCATGTGAAAAAAGTGCAGTATTTTTTAGCTTATTAGGACTGACCAGTGGTCCTCTTTTAGGTTAACTTTTGCCAAATACAGTACAGTTTTCTTTTCTTTTGTTTTGTAGGGGTTTTTTTGTGGAGGGGGGGGGGATAAACTGATATTTCTTTATTTGCACCCCCTCAACACTTTAAGATCCAAGTACCCCTTGCTAGCCTGGACTTTACGTTTACTTTTAAAATATATATACAGGTGTAATGAATGATTTACCAGTAACCGGATGCCCGGTTATGCGCATAGGTTTCTGGGATCGCTAGGGGGCAAACATTGCAAGTCGCTATAAAGAAATGTATGGCGTAAAGTTGTTTCTTCGTCAAAAGCAGTGAATTTGGACAAAGAATAACGCTTTTTCGCTGTGATTTTGTGAGAAGTGGAGTTGACTAGTGTTGCATGGTACGTGGTAATTGTAAGTTTCTGTGTGTTTAGTGCGATAGAATCTATCGATAAACACTCTTTCTTGCGTAAGGTTGATTGTGAAATCTACATCATGCCATGTACCTATAAGGTATTTCTCATTACCACTTTACCTCCTTTTTCTTGTCTTTTCCTCTGATATTTCTTAGGAGCAGGTCTTTGAGGTTTATCCTCACAGTCATAACCTTTCATAAACAAAGGTTGTGCGCGACTATGAGAGTTTCGAATTCTATATCCTTGTACAGAATGATTCGAGCAGACCTTGGTACCCATTGTAACCTTGAATTTCTCACGATTTATAGCTCTAGCCCATGACAAAACATCTTGCTTGTTCTTTGGCGAGTAGAATCTCAATACACCAACGTGACGAAGAATTTTTTGTTTTTCTGGGTACCTTCGATCTTTGTCACAACCCCACACAGCACAATGATCGCCGCCGGGCATATTTCTTATTTATACTCGTAGTATAAACGTCACTCAGCAATATTAGCACACGTAATTACAACTGAAAAGACTTTTTGAGTCAAGACCCTCAAATTTAAACCTGAATGTGTACTATTTCGAGACCATGGCGTGATGTAGATGTCTGCGCAAGAAAGAGTGTTTATCGATAGATTTTATCGCACTAAACACACAAAAACTTACAATTACCACGTACCATGCAACACTAGTCAACTCCACTTCTCACAGAATCACAGCGAAAAAGCGTTATTCTTTGTCCAAATTCACTGCTTTTGAAACAACTTTACTTTACGCGATACATTTCTTTCTAGCGACTTGCAGTGTTTGCCCCCTAGCGATCCCAGAATCCTTTACGCATAACATGGATATCTGGTTACTGGTAAATCATTCATTTGCATTTTTGGTTGAGAGATAAATATCAAATCAAGAGACAATGTGAAATACCCAATTCCCTCACAACAGGGGATATTTTATATTGTCTGTAAAATGATAAGGGAGGACTGTATCTGCAGTAACCACTATTATTAGGATGTTTATGAGGTCAAAGTCACTTGAAAACCTCATGGGCAAATTCATATTGGGTAGTCTTCTCAAAAGTGGCATGTTTGAGTAGTACATAATCAAAAAACAAATACATCTTTACTACAACTACCAGCAATTATTTCATTTTCCTTTCTTCTTATTAATTAAGTTATCCCAGTGAGGTTTAAATAACAACACATCTAGTTTTCCCAAGAAAATGCTAAAACTAAATGACTCTCACTGGTAGTTGTAATAAAATGACACCATTGTGTCATCAAGGTTGACAAAAGTCCCATCCAGTTGTCAGGGACAAGTTGGTTTTAAGGTGGGCAAGTAACTTTTTGTACTCACTAGTTTTGCCTGATGAGCAAGGACCCAGGCAAACTGTACAACTTAACAATGCAAGTTTGCCGACATTCAGAAGAGATCACTCAATAACAGTGCAATTTGCTAGGTGTTTTCCTTCTGGTTTTTGAGAATTTTTTGAACCCAGACAAGTGGGAAATTGGCTTGGGTAAACCCCTTATTTTGGGAGTTACTTGCATGAAGGTCAAGCTTAAATTTAAGCTTTTGTCAAGCCCCCTGAATAAAGAGCACAGCCTAATTTACCAAAATTATTAGACAAAACTTTGACTTGCAGCAAGGGGGAGGGATACAGCATAAGTTTTAACGGGTTACTCCAGCTATAGAAGACCTTATCCCATTTCTATCTATCTTATCCCATCCCATTGCCAGACACATTGGCCAAATTCATATTTGAAGGCAGAAACTTGTCACAGACGGAATTCCGTCTATTTTTCTGTCTAAACCAGTGGTAAAATAGGATGGAAAACTCGTCTTAAACTGTCTTAAATTCATATCACGCGCAACAATCACAACAAGTTTTTTTTTGCTTGCCCTGGTCTGAAGACGAGTTTCCCTTCCAAGACAATTTTCCATCACTAAATGAATTCAGCAATTGCCAGGCTCACTATTTGTGTCCAAATAAAATTAATAATTAAAAGAAATAAATAGAAAAGATCAAAAATGCTCTAATTTAATACCCCACCGTAGACTAAAGAGCATGTGCATTGTATTATAGCCCATTTCAGACAGGAAATGGACAGAAGATATAATTTTCCCATAAGGTGACCTCACTCAGTACAAGATACAAAACACTGAAAACCAATTTACTGTCACAATGAGGAACAGACAAATTTCAACACATGTAAAAGTGAAAAGGTACACATAAAAGACCAAACTTGGATCTCCAACACAGGATTCAAACCAGTCCTAGATACCCCTAATTTGTACAAGTACGGTGTTTACTGGTTTGTGATAATACCCTCCCCCCCCCCCCACCAGAAATTGGCTCATTAATAAACAGTTGAACTTTAAAGGAGGTCACTCCAGAAACCGTATATTTTTTGTACTCACTAATAAATAGACCACACTGAGTTGAGTAACTGACCGTTGTTTGAGCTTTCATAGTGCATCCGGTTCCAATGAAATTCCTCTCCAAGGAAGCAAAAAATTCATCATTGGGCACCGCCATTTTGGATAGCGCTTAGGAGCCTGGTTGCATATTTGTGATGTCATTTCGCCCAACTTGTCAGATCCAAGATGTTTGTTTGTATTCTGATACGATGGCTGCGCTCAAACCGTATTGTTTCGAACTAGAACATGCCAGTAATTCCGAGGACGATGAAAGTAGAGGTGATTAAAGGAAGGAACAGTTAGAAGGAACATTTTGGTGCACCTTTGAAAGATGTGAAGTGATGCCGACTCCGAGAGAATGCGTTTGCTGTCAAGAGCAGCCAGAGTCGGAAAACAAAGATAGAAGGTACAGTTCGAATGAGTAAGAGTCGTATTTATTAAAGAAGAAATTTGTTTTCACTTGTACATTGTTTTTATAATTTAAAATGTGGCTTAAATAGAGCCCACGTAGACATTTTCCAGTTTTTCGGGAAAGCCAAGTCACTTCTCATAGCGAAGCTGGTGGAGCCACTGCTTTGCTTGGTCTGGATTTCAAACAGGCAACTGGTGAAACATTATACCTCTTTCCTTATCTTTTTCAGACATATTGTTACAGTCTGGGACTGTGTGAGCAAACACGGCGGCGACGGCTGATGAGAACGTCACGAAACAAAAGGTTTAATTAGCAAAACAATGACATTCGACTCTGCACTTGCTATACAGATTTTGGTGCATTTCTTTGCTGTCCTCTGAAAAGCAACAATGTGAAATGACCAAATTCAAAGTTTTATGTAGAACGTGAACACACGACAGTGAATTTTCTTTTTTCTACCTGAACTGTAACACCGTCCTTACAGAGTCAGCTCCTGGGATTGTTCGGCTACATTAGACAGATTGAACGAGTTAAAGTGCTACTATGATCAAAAAATCACTTTTATTTTTTCTTCGGATTTCGAAACTATGTTTATTAAACACTCCCCAAGCGAAATTATAAGCCTTAATTTTGAGAAGAAGACCGTTAATTTAAACTGCAATTTTCCGTTTTAATGGTCCGCCATTATTACACCAGAAAGGATACAATGACGTCATACACGCAAGAGATGTAGAATGCAGTGTGTGTGAAAGTGCCTTATTTAGTATGCAGCACGGGAGTTTTGAGCTTTCACACTCTCAAACTCGTGTTTTGCATAATTTGTAAGCCGCGTTCACACACTACATTCTACAGCTCTTGCGTGTATGACGTCATTGTATCCTTTCTGGTGTAATAATGGCGGACCATTAAACCGGAAAATTGCAGTTTAAATTAACGGTCTTCTTCTGAAAATTAACGCTTATAATTTCGCTTGAGGAGTGTTTAACAAACATAGTTTCGAAATCTGAAGAAAAAATAAAAGTGATTTTTTGATCATAGTAGCACTTTAAAACTATCACAAACAAGTTTGAAATATTTGGAAGTCATTTTTAAAGTGACATTTTCCTTGGCGTTGCATCATAGTTGCTTAAGCTCCCTTTTCAGTTCACAACAGCACCGTGAAAAAGAAATCAGAGCAGACGAAAAGCTGCTGCTTGAAATTGCCCAGCTGCGTTTGAGCTTCGCGCCAATTTCAATTTGGGCGAAATGACGTCACGAATATGCGGCCAGGCTCCTAAGCACTATCCAAAATGGTGGCGCCCAATAATGAAATTTTTGCTTCTTAGGAGAGGAATTTCATTGGGATCGGATGCACTATGGAAGCTCAAACAACGGTCAGTAACTCAACTCAGTGTGGTATTTTTATTGGTGCACTTTCTGGAGTGACCTTCTCCTTTAAACTGTAATGGCCATCCCCATGCAGATTTAACAGGTATTGGACAACATGCATTCAGGTATAAGTAAAGGTAGGTAAAATCGCACACGAGCCAAGAGGGCCCACACTGTTCAAGCTTATCCCGGTTTCTGTAGTATGAAGCACCTGAGAGTATTGATACACCCCCCTGGATGGGATGCTAGTCCATTGCAGGGTAACCCCTAGTAGTATGTCGCCAGTACCCATTTTACACACCTGGGTGAAGAGAGACAAAGTGGAGAATTAAAAAGTCTCTTGTCTTAGGAAACAAAGTGGTGCCAGGGATTGGGCTTCGAACCACTGACCTTCAGATCTGAAACCCAACTCTCTAACCACTATCCCACCACGCCCCACACCAATGTGCCCCCACTGAGGAAAAATAGCTCTTCAAAGTTGGCATCCAAAACTTTGTATCAGGTAACCAGTGAAGGTCCCAGAAGCTGACTTTAAACATATGAACTTAAAACTCTCTGAACAATATGGTGGCAGAGAACCTTTTATTCCAGGAATAACAAAAAAATACACATATTTGCTCCTAAATATGAAAAAGCAAATCCTCTCTAATGACAAGAATACCCAGCCCCCATTACTTAATTATGCCTACAATAACACAGTGAGTAAGAGTTCTGACCTCTTTTATGGTCAGCAGGTTCACATATATGTTGGACCTCCAAATAAATAAGAGTGATATCACCCCCCCCCCCTCCCTCCCAATAAAAATGCTAGCAGAATTTAATTTAACAAAGTTTGCTCCTGTATCACTGGTGTTTGAGCTTTATGATTGTGGATCTGGCATTTACCCGAGAAAACATAATGAACAGTTCTTTGTTAGTCTACTATCATGTTATGAGATCAAAGGATAACCAGACTGGCAGCATATAATTGAGCGAGTTACTTTACATCAATTTTTTTTATTATTGTTTTTATTGTATTTGTGCATGACAAGTCTAGCTTTGTTAATTTAAATTCTTGAGTATCAGATAATCTGCTAATAAGTCTTTCACTAACATATTTAAAAACTATTCTTAGGAAGGATTGTTTTCTATCACATACTAAGTATGAACCATGATCAACATTTCAGCAAATAATTGGAAATAGTTATTCAATAAATAACTCATTCTATTTTACTTTATTTTGACTAGACTGTCTACAAAGCCTTCAAATCTAGATCAAAATAAATATCTTACATTCATATGCTAATTAAGCATCTTATGGCGTGAAGTGATTCCGGGGTTAACATAACTTAACTGAAGCACGAGAGAGAGAGAGGTCAAATACAAAGGAATGGAAATAAACCAAGGTGATAATTAAAATACTTAATTCGATCCGCCGGAGAAAATATTAGCGGCTCTTGACATTTTTATGAGGCATTAAAAAATTGATCAAAAATAATCGCGATGAATATCCTGTAAAAATATGTACGGTTTAACGGAGTTCTTAGGATTCCATGTGGAGCTTATATCACGCATGGGGTTTGTATTGGAAGGTTGACAACAGCAGTGGGTCGGGGCATAAATATTTCGGAAGTTATTACGTGAAGAATATTTTTCAAGAAAAATATTCCGCGGGCCTGCCGTTTCAAACGACTAAGTTGACAGAACAATTCTTAAAAATATACATATAAAGAAATGAACACGTTCTCATTTTTTTTTAGACTTATGACACAACAGAAACCTAGTATAAGACAGTTTTTATTGTGTCCAAAATAGATCGCCGAAGTGCACAAAACTTGTTGAATTTGTTTAGACAAATTCCGACCCCATGTGGGCTTTGAAATTGCCTATAAAATGGCCGCATTATCATGGGTGTTTTCGGTTTTTCAGCTTCTAAAGCCAGAGTAGAGTAAGTAACTTTCAACTCTTTTACACTACAAAGCTTCAGCTGATTTAGTCGAGCTTCAGATCGGCTGAAATGTCAATATTTTGGGCGCGTTTGACATGGCAAGGAGACTGCTAAAACCCGCTGCGAAGCGGCCACAAACAACTGAGTAGATACGCTGTATACAAACTATTCTCAAACGTTAAACTGTCTGAGATGTAGGGCATCAAAAATCACAAACCTTAGAAGAATAACTCGCAGGAGTATCGTCGGGAATTTCCTCATAGTCGTTCGACGTCTTGGATCCGCGCGCGCTCGACGGCGAGTGAAATTTCATCCAGTGGTCTTGGAGCTTTCCAGCGCTCGGAAAATCCACCAGACATGCTGGGCAAATAAAGCCTTCGAGAGAGGTAACTCCAGCTATGTTCATTCCATTCAAAAGTCACCTAAATATCCATTAAACGAGGTTATCACCGACACGACATTTCACACGCGTACCTCTGAAAACTGACACGGTGCTGAGTCGATATGTTGTCGCACGTCAATAAATATTAATGAGTTATCAAAAAGATCAATGACATTCCACTAAATGATAACAAAGTTGCCGGAAACTACCGTCTGTTTGTTTTCCAGAAGCACGAAATTGTACAAAAGAAGTATATTAAATGGCATGCTTTCGTAAGAGAACAAATTGGCAAATTAACAGCTTTTTCCGCTTTGTAAAAAAGTTGTGAACGGAATTCAGATAAGCGAAGACACAAGGACCCCATACTTTGGCCATAACACAAAGACTGAAGGGCGGAAGAGGTCGAACAGATGTAGGTTGTATACCAATATAACCCAATACATCCAGAAAAAAGAAAACAAAAAGACACAAAGTAGAGAAAAGTATAGTATTCTGTATACAATGATCTCGTGCAAAGAACTCTATTTCGACCTCTTTATACAAGAACTAAATTAGCGTAAAAAATGCTGTACACCGTAATCTATGAGTCCCTAAACCTTATACCCCTTATTAATATTGAACAACCCTGGCCGGATACCTTAAAGCTTAGTATCAGTGACGGTGTGGCTAAACATTTTTGTGGGTTTAAATATTTCCTTTACTCACGTTGCTTGCGGATTTTAAAACTGACAAAGCAAATTAAACATCAGTATTCCCAGGTAAACATGCCCCCCAAAATTCCGGCTCTCCAGTACATAAGCCTACCAAATAAAATTATTATCACTTGTATCTACAGTTTTACCAGGTTTTACAAGTAGTTGAGGCCCGCTTTTCTTCCTTTCTTTTTTTTTTCCATAATTAGCCTTCAGATACCAACTGATACAATCAGATTAACTGCAAATCGAAGGTTCTGATAACTTCAGGACTTTCCCCATAATTTTCACAAAATAAAGCAACTCCACGGAGTTATTACCGTTAACGCCACAAAAAATGTTATTCGGATTTCCACGTGCCTTTCGAAATACTGGATGTCCTTTTCCCGTCCGTGGAATCAGCCTTGCTTTTTCTATCGTATAGGACATAGGAAGCTTTATAGGACACTTTATTTAACAGTGGAAATATACATAGCCATAGGGCTAGTTTACAGACATCCCACGACTAATGTTCCGGTTAAAAATTAAGATCAAAATAAATTAAAATATAAAATTAATATTAGTAACTACCGCGATGATGATATTTTTAGCTATGATATAGATATGGTCAAATATATAAAAATAGTTTCCTTAATTGATTATGATAAAATAATCAAAGTTATGAAAATCCTAAAATTTAAAACCTTTTACTTCGAACCTTGCCAACAAAATCCTTGGGTTTGGAGCTTTTTTCTGATCAGATCCTATAATACACGGTTAATTTTATTTTGTTACGGTGGTCCATGCAAAAGTACTTGTTTCTAAAACTAAGTAGCATGAGCCAGGAAAAGACGTTGTTAAGTTCAGGCCCGTAGCCAATATTGAGGTAACCGAGGCAGTTGCCTCGGTAAACCTCTTTCCTTATTGTTAAAAACTTAAATAGAAAAATAAATTATTTAATAATAGAACATGTTTCTGGCAGCAAACCACGCTAACGGTAGCCTAAACTGTGCTGGTCGCGAGACCACCAGTTTCTCCAGTGGGTCAGCGTATACCTGACAGCTTCCAGCCTTGTTACCGATTCAAGACGTGGTCAAAATCAGTAATGGGCACAGGCCGCCGAAAGGTCTTTCCCTTGTTTACGTTCATGACATCACTCCAGAGCCGTTGCAAATATTGCCAAAATGGGACACCAGTGGTGATAGGAGAATTGTTTTAGCTATTTCCAAATAAAGCGGGGCCTTAAGTAGAGAATACACTTCAGCACTAGTACACTTGAACTGGTGCACTTGAACAAGATTGATATTTTTTCGTCACGCATGCTGAAATAACATTTCAGAGTTTCTAAAATTTCATTTCTGAATGCAGGGGCGTAGCTACCTGTACGCACGTACGCACGTGCTTACCTGAAAAAATGTCGAAGGGTAAAAAAAAACGAGCCGAAACAAAACAAAACAAAACAACAGAAATATAAAACGGACGGGAAATAAGCAATGATTAGGACAAGCACAATTGCCGCATGTCATGTAGAGGGTCTATTTAATACACTCTGGCGGTTTGGCGGTCTAAGCCAATTCTGAGTGTCGGTTTGCGGTTACACTCGTAATAATGGGGCGGGAAATTATCGCGCAGTTGCGGAAAATTATAACTTTATCACGCGGTTTTCGGTCTTTGCGTGTTTGGTGGCGGTTCTTCAAACCATCTGTGCGGTCGCTTTATTTTCCTTGAAGCTTCTCCCTAGACAAAAGAGTGCCTTTTTGGGGTAGCGTAAGGCAGGAGTTTTGCTAAAAAGGGTGAAGGGCTTGCGCGACTCCCGCCCGCGTGTTTTACCTTTAAAATGGGCTTAAAATTTAAGCCAGTAGTTTTAACTGCAGTTTTAATTTGTGATCCTCTTTTTAGTGTCTAAAAGAATTACAGGCCTGCGCGACTCCCGCGGGCGTGTTTTAGCCTTTCTAGAGGTTTCCTCTCAAGAGTAGTTCTTTAGGGACAGACCATTAGAAAAGTGATGGGGGGGGGGGAAACCAAAAAAAATTCATGCAAGGGAAAATGTCCAAAAAAAAATTCATGCAAGGGAAAATGTACGAAAAAGCACAAGATGGGCCTCATTTTGATATGAAACCATAATTCGTTCTGCCAAAGTGCTCAAGTAGTGTCTCCAAAGTTTAAAAAATTGGAAATTTTCTGGGGCTCTGCCAGGATGCTACAAAATATTGTTTTCATAATTAATATTTCTTTTGTCGGGAGGGGGATACCCTCGCCTGGAACAAATTTTTTGTTGTTTTTATAGTCATAGTCATACAGTTGAACCCGTTATTTTGAACCGTCAGGGGAAACAAAAATAAAATTTAAAATAGCTGGAGTTCAAAATAACCTATAGTAAATGAGTGAAGGGCAAATCCAACCCGAAGGGAAATTGGTTTAATCTGGGAGTAGCAAGGAGCGACAGGCCTGCACGACTTCTAACAATGGAAACATTTAGATAATGTACCCTCTTAATATTTTTGCACTGACAAGTATGTGATTTTTAAGAAAGGATATGAACAGTGGCTCGTACGATTTGTCGTTGCAATGACTGTCTAGGTTTTATAAAGTGCCATTAAAACGTATTTAAGCTTTGGCACCGTTTGTTGACATTGAGTTCAGTCAAATGTGTAACAATTAGCCCCTTTCGAAACTGTGAGTTTCGTGTCTATGGAGCTTGATATGTTTCCTCCTTTCGTAAGCAAGTCTTTCGACTGCTGGTTTGTACAAGCAAGACCATGGTTTCGACCCTCCACATGGGTCTCATCAGTTGCCGGGATTGGTTTTGCGAGTTGCTCTTATGCAACCTCATGTACGTTTTGAGAATGGCAAGGCATTCTGTTTGGCAAGCTTTTCCCGTTGTGTATTTATACCCACTGTGTGGATCAAAAATCCAGGATTTCTATTGGTTAATCAAAGGTGGCCAACTGTCAAAGGTGGTTTTCGATCTTTATCCGTTTGAAGCTTACGTGTGTTTGTATATGTTGCGTTTTTGACATTTTAGCACTCTCCCACTGTGTCTACATCCTCAAAAAGTTGTTAAATTAAATTATAACCCTTAACTTCCCAGCAAAGGGTTAGAAGGTAGCTGTATGTATTTTATATCAAAAGTTTTAAAGGCAAATTTATGAGCTACGTTTTTGAAAAGAATTGTTTTTAAATTAAGGAAATAACAGTGTATGTACTGTATATTTTATAAATTAATCTTTCTGGACACCGCTGTTTGTATCAAATCATTTCATATGAATACGTCTTTTACTGACAAAAAAATCCATACATGTATATCAATAATATTACAATTTTTTACTATAAATCGCTATTTACTTTTGAAACCTCCTTCAGTAAATTAAATTTTAAAGCGAACATTATTAAAAAGTGTTTTATAATAAATTAAACTTAAAAATGTAAAGTAACGTAACAGTACAAGCTATGTATTTCGTAAAACAAAGTTGCATTGTTTTTAATTAATTCGATAGCAAATTGTGCATGAGGAAAATATTTTCTCAAAAAAAAAAAATTCATGCATAGGGCTGTAGCCAAAAAAAAATTCTTGCACTGGAAATGGGCCAAAAAAAATTCTGACAGGCTAAAAATCCCCCCCCCCCCCCATCACTTTACTAATGGTCCGTCCCTTAAGGGAACGCCCTCTTTTGTACGATATTATGAAATGCCAGCTTTTCGTGAGTATTGGTTTTTAAGTAAGGCACTGCTGGGTGATATTGCGTTACAAAGGGCAAGATTTTCTTGTTTTGTTTTTGTCGGAAGGCTTCAGTGATTCCTGTCTTCAAAAGTAACTTCTGAGAGGGTTGTTTTAATAAAGTTCTCTGGGTATCCTCTCTTAAGAAGATGTGTTTTGAAGTTTGTGACCCTCTCTTCAAATAACTTTTTAGAAGAGTTAGTTCTGAGTTTCTTAGAGCCTGTCCTTCGGTGAAGCCTCTTTTTTACTTCTGATGGACGGCGAGTTGAAAAATGGGTGTAGTGAATGTTTCAGTGGGCTTAACGTGGGTGCGTACATCTAGCACCGACTCAGTTTTAAATCTTTCGTCTTTGTAAACAGTAGTGTCGAAGAAGTTTGTAATCTTGATAGTTTGATGGTGTTTGTTAGCTTGTTCAATGAACTGTGTGACCTCTCCCCTGGTTGTGTTCCAGAGGGAGAAGATGTCGTCGATGAATCGTTTCCAGACGAGCGGCCAGTTAAACTGCTTTGATTTAAGATCTTTGTTTCTACCTTAGCTATGAAAATATTAGTGAAAGCAACTGCCATTTTTGTGCCCATGGCAGTTCCATGCGTTTTAGGTAGTTTTTTCCCATTAAATGAAGGAGTTCTCCGCTAGGATAAGTCTGAGCGCTCTTTACAGTAGTCGTGTAGGGATGAGGTTCAGTCGTTTCCGTGGAATTCTTTGTATACTAGGCTTCGAAACCGCGGCCACCATGAGCTCGAGGTTACGAATAACTCCCCTGGCGCATATTACACAAGACCACTAAGCTGTGTTGGAAACATTCCAACACACACTTGTGTTGTCAATAAATTCATCTCAGAAAAACCACAAGAGCACACTGAACGCTCTCAATATGAATTGTTATGTTTCGTTCTAACACAGTGCATTCTTTGGGTTCGGTGAACTGCCCACTGAATGTCAAAACTATTGACGCTATTTGATCGCAGGTTGTTGTAAGGAACTAGAAAAAGAGGTGTTCTACGCTTAAGATCTCGTAATCATTGTGAGCAGAAGTACGATTATTATGCAAACATACGGTAAAAATGTGTAAACTACTGTTAAAAGATCGTTATTGCCATTCTCTTTCTGTCATAACGGCGGTTTCGGTCTTAAGGAGAAAACGAAAGCGGTAAGTAGTAAGTCGGGCCCGTTTGGAGAAAATGGAGGCTTCTGATTGGTCGAGAGCAAATGGATGACGTCATATCATTTCTGGTGTGGGAACCCGCTGACCAGTGGAGAAAAAAGGATCGTGGGCTCATGGGTAACCGAAAGTCACGTGGTTTGAGGTGGGAAACCGCTGACCAGTGGAAAAAATCGATCGTGGGCTCAAGGGGAAGGAAAACCGCGGAGAAAACGCGGGCTCAAAAGTCCAAAGTCCAAGTTGGGGAAGAGGGGGTAGTCCTTTGAAAACAAGACGAATAAAAAAAAATAAATTTTTATTAATTTGTTTTTACAAATAACGGAGTGTTTTCCTGAGTGTTCCTTAATGTTCAATAGAGGGTCCCCATCATTGTTTTTGACATCGAGTTATTCTTCGCCATTGGTTGTCTTGATGAGGTTCATTGGTATCCATAAGGGAATGTTTTGAAGGTGCGGGGGTCGATGACTCGTTTGTCATACACTAACTTGTACCACTTGTGCTGTGGAAAGGTGAACAGTTCATAGGTATTAGGATTCCGGACGATTTGGTTCGTGTTGACTACCTGGAGTTCTCGTGGCTTGAGGAGGGGGTTCTGGATTTCGTCGAGGACATTCTGTCGCATGACGTCATAGTTGAGTTGTGTATGACCTTCGCTGTTGAGTCGGAAGCCTCTGACCTTGCATTCGACGTTTTGGTTATTCGTAGTATAGCCATAATTCTTGGGTCCTCCGCTAACGAATTCTTCGATGTATTCCTGATCCTTTAATTCGGAGGTGAAGTCCCCTAGATAGGAACCCAAGACAGGTTGGAATTGAGTGGGTGTTTCCTCCAGGTAGATGACGGAATCCGTGTCGAAGTACAACACTCTTTCCCCTAAGGCTTCCAGGGTGGCATAGAGTTTGAGCCGGGCATGGCAGGTGGTGAAGCAGGCTACAAAAATGTTGAGGTTGGGTGAAACGCGGATGTCCTCTTTTTGGTTTTGGTAGTGCACCTCCACCATGTCGTCATTGATGACAGAGACGTGACGGACGTCCAATACATCGGTATCCAGGAAACGATGAAAGGTCTGTGGATCATGAAAGGCTTGAATTTGGGTCTTGTTAAGGCGTTGGCCAAACTTGCCCCACATGGAGTTGAGCATCATTTTGGCCAGCGTGCGGAGCCCCGGGTTGTGTTTGATTTTGTCGTACTCTAACTGGATGCCTTCATGCTCCAAGTACTGTTCGATGTAACGTTGCTTTTCTTCTTCTGTCATGTCATCCTCAGGCCACCCACTGGCTTCTTGTTTGATTTTGAGCCAGGTATTCACATAATCTTCGAAGAGCCCCTCACAGGTTTCTTCAAAATGCCAGGCTTCATAGATGTATTGAACTTCGTACCCCAATTCCACGGCTTTATACAACTCTGGGGTGCACCAGGTACTGGTGAGGGCGCGTTGTTCGTCGGGGTGAGGGCAATGATAAGATCTGTCCAAAAGAGGTTTGGCCATTTCTTCTTCCACACAACGGGCACAGAGGGGAAAGAGTAGTTTGTCGTCATGACGGTAAGGCAGCACGGGATGGTACAATTCACGGGGAGGCAGGATTTTGCATTGGATGAGGCCAAAGTACTGGTGGATGTCCGTGTGACCCGGTTGAGAATAGATGGTGGGATGTCCTTTGGGGTACACAGACTTCTTGTTGACCCACGGGTACAAGGAGGTGACATCGATGTAGTGAATTTTTTGGCCAGGGGTGATATGATGGTAGAGTTTGATGGCATTGGTACGACCTCCACAGAAAGCCTCTCGAGGTTCCAGAGGATCGATAAAGTTGAGTTCCCGGACGAAGGCCTTGATCTCTGGTTGGGTTTTTAGGAGGTGCTCCCATTCACATCCCCAGATTTGAATGACGTTGTACCCTCGGTCGGTAAGCTTTTGGACTTTGTCTTGGGTGGCGTCATAGAGGTCCTGCATGGTTCGATCATAGTTGCGGGGATGTTTTTCGTAGCGATGGGGATAACACGTTGGGCATCCGTGGGTGAAACAGCCTTGAAATTCGTAGACGGTGTGGGTGTGGGGGCAATAACCATCCACATAGATGTGGGTCCCGGGGATCTTATACTCGCCTTGATTTCGGACATGTTGGATGTACTGAGGCTCTGGATGGGCATTGGCCAGTAGATCAGCGGGGGTAAGATCTTGGAGGGCGCGTTGACGTAGTTGGTGATCGCACCAGGTTAACCATTGAAGGGCTGGGAGGGACTGGTTGATGTGGTTGATTCTCCACCCCTTATGACCGGCGGGTTCGCTGGCAATACTGTTGGGGATCATCCGGTTCATACGTAAATCTCGATTACAAGCGGAGGCAATGGTGACGTGATCGAAGGGATTGAAGCCGGTCAAGTCTTCAAACAGGCGTTTGAAAGTCAGACATCCTTGTTTGAGGAGACGTACATCGGATTCACAATAGGTGAGCAATTCTTTCTGAAAGTCAAACACGACGTTCTTGGCACGCTGCTCTTGATGCCAGGTTTCAAAGGCTTGTCTTCCTTTGAGTGTCATGGTCTCAGGCATGTAGTGATCGCGTGAGGGGAGGATGCCCACGTACTGTTGATGGTCAGGTATGTTGAACTTGTGGGGGAAATACCCTTTGCAGAGTTCGGTCAAGCCAAAGGTTTTGGGAAAGGCGGAGAGGGGCATCTGGAAGAAACTCATGGAATCGATGAACCGGATGCGGTCATGTTTGATCTCTAAGAGTTTACATCCGTTGCGGAGTTGTTGGACGAGGCGGTTGTCCCCATAGTATTCTTGGATGATAAAGTACCCGTCGTACCCCTGGAAGTTATGAGCGATGACATTGACTTGACGGGTATCGTGGAGGGTCAAGGTATCCAACCATTCCAGAAAGTCCCGGATACAAGTGAGACCTGGGAAAGGCTTGGGTTCATCGTTGTCTTCGGTTTCGGCCACGACGAGATTGGCAAGGTGTTTTTCCTGGGGTTGCATGGCTTCGATATCGAAGAAGACGTGTAAGGGTGGCAGGTCGTTTTCCTCGTCCTCGGAGGAGGCAGGGGGTTCCGCGGCGGCACCTCGTTTGGCGCGAGGACCTTTTTGACGGGTTCTCTTTCTCTTCTTTTGGTCTTGAGGTTTAGGGGCTCTTTGTATAAAACATTGGTGGTGGTCGGCGTCGACGTACTGATGACAAGACGGGCAGTCTATGTGCCAACAACGGTGACGTTGAATGCGGGACAAGCCCACATTTTGTTGATAACAGTCCTTGCATCGGTGTCGTTGACAGCACACGGAGGTCTGGAGGCCCGTGGCGGGTTTGCCCGCATGGGTCTTGCTGGAATGGGCTTCCTTACACGCGGGTCCAAAAAAGTCCCGATGACACGACCCGCAACGTTGAGTGGCTTTCAGGTGCCGGGGGTATGCATATTGAAAGTCGGGACAATCTTTCTGTCGACAGGCTCCACACACCTTGGTCTTGGTACATCGATGCTCCCCCTCGGTGTTGTAGGGTTTCCAACAATCCGCACACACATAACTGGACCCGAAAAATCCCGGCAATTTGGTGATGACATCATAATGGTCTTGGTTGTGCAACAGGATCAGTTGTTTGTCTTGAAGGGGCCCAAACGTCGTGATGTGAAACGATCGCTGTGCATCCACCAGGATGATCTGGTAACCTCTGAGGGAGGGAGCTTGACTGAATTGGGTCAAGGCGTCATACCCACAGGGACCGAGGGGTACCTGGGCTTCATTCTGGAGGTCCAGAGCTAGGGTTCGCTGGATTTGACTTCCTTTTCGAATCGAATGCCATTTCGGGTGCTGGTCCACGCTAGCTTTGGCGACCACGAGGGCTCTGGCACAACAGAGCTCATCATCATTTTGGATGCGGATGACCGATTTTTTCTTGACCGTTAACAGGGCCATGGTGGGATGGCCGGGTTTGCCACGACGCGGTTTGCCGGTACCTTGAGGGGCATGATGAACTTGCGTGATGGACACTTGAAAGGAATCGTCCATTTCAAATTGTTCGTTGCTGTTGAGGGCTTGGGCTAAACGTTGGAACAGCGCTTCCACCCGTTCTGTGTCTCGACGCCATTCCCCTGCCCGTAATCCCCACCCCTGAAAATTATTGTGGAGGCGATCGGAGGCGATGGTAAAGTACAGGCGATCTTGATCGTGGAGGTCAAGCGTGGTGGTTAACACTTGATCGACGGCTCGACGTAATCCCTCTTGCAGAGCTTGGGTTATATTTTGGCCTGGCAGCAAGTTTCCCCTTTGTCGTAACTGGGTCTTGAAATGACGTTCTTGTACCCCCATGCGATCACTCTTCCGATTGACAAAAGGTTGTAAGTCAAATTGGAAGGTAACGTGTTCAGCGGGATCCAACCCACCCCCGCTTTGTTCCCATTGGTTGAAGGCCTCTTGACAAATGGCGTCGTCACTGTCCGGCATCTCTTCAGTTGAAATCAAACGTCCCACACAGGAATGGGTGTCGTCTTCGGAGTCACTTAAGTCCAATCCGAGCAAGGACAGGATCTCACCTCTGGCGAGGCCACTTGGCCCCGCCGCATGGTCATCTTGAGAGGACATGATCAGATAAACTGGCTGGAGATCGGGGTTTGTTTTTTATAGAGAACCAAAATGTCACGTGGGAGGGGAAGGAGCCAATCACTAAAGAGGGTGCCCCCCTAGAGAGGGGGTGCCCTAGGGAGGGGTGGGACGAGGAGGGGGGACCCCCCTCCCCCCTCTCTAATTAGGGTCCATGGGGCATCACGGGAAGGAATAAGTGCCTATAAAAGAAATCGAATCGCCGGCGGAGTCATCTCAAGATGGAGTCTAGTCTAGAGAAGCTGTTGAACAAGTTTGAGAAGTTTGAAGTGGACGAAATTTTAAATGAGGTGAAGGAGTGGGTGCTCGACGATGAAGACATCCGGGAGTTTGGGGAAGCGCTGTTGGAGGAAAGGAGGAAAAGGAGGCAGCTCGCCCAAGCAGCCCAAGCAGCACGCCACACGTACGTGCAACAGCACTGGAACCCGGGCTGCTACCCCCAACTCAACACCGCGTGGTACATCCGGGGCCTTGACTTCTGTTGCGACTACTGGCGGTATGAGTTTAAGCGCCCAGCCACCCCTCCGCCAGCACCGCCCCCCTCGCCCGAGGTCACCCGTAAGCGAGGGCCTCCGCCGCAGCAACCGACGACGACGCACGACGTACCGACCAAACAACGACGACGTTGACTCTGACCCAGACGACGTTGACGACGACAAGAAGGACGAGGACTATGACCCTGACGACGACGACTCTGACCCAGACGAGGACTTGAACGACTATGTTCCCGACCCTGACGACGACGACGACGAAACGACAGAGTTACTGACAAAAGACGAACAACGACGGAGACGGAACGCCATCAAAAAAGCTAGGTACAAGGCCCGCTACCCAGAGAAAGCCCGAGCGAGGAATATTGTGAAAAAAGCCAACTACCGACGCAAGTACCCTGAGAAAGTGCGTGCTGCCAGAAAACGATACGCAGAACAAAATCTGGATCGAGTGCGGGAGTCCAGAAGGCGTTATGAGGAGACGCATAAGGAGGAACGACGTGTCGCCAAAAAACAATGGGCCCGAAACAACCGAGCACGTTGTACCGAATCCGATCGACGGTATAAAGAGAAAAACAAGGAACGTATCAGACTCCGAGATCGAGCGTATCGTCAAAAGAATTGTGAACGAATATTGGCGTACAGAAGGATGTACAACAAAAGCGAAAAAGGAGGGGCGGCTCGTCGGGCGGCTGGTCGGGCATATTATGTTGCGAACCGAGAGAAGGTGCTGGCGCAAAGAAGAGAGTACTACTGGGATAACCGCGAGAAGATGCTGGAGAAATCAAAAAGGTACTACTACAACAAAAGGAAGAAGGACGTGCCTCGTCCCAAACCTTCTCTGGAAATGTATTTGAATGACTTTTGTGCCTCCTTACCTTCTGTAGAGCCTTCTGTAGAGAGACAGAAAACGAAAGAGAAAATCAAAGCATTGGGACCCTTGAAATTGACTATTTCCTTGGAGGACTTTATAAAATCCATACCGAAAACGTTTGAGAACTTGTCTTTTTGTGAATCATTTCTGGAGGATTATACTCTCACGGATATGGATTCGGGGGATGTGCAAGCCGTGGACCCCTCTGACTTGGGCCCCTCTGACTTGGACCCCTCTGACTTGGAGGACGTTTCCTCTTTGTTGCAGAACGTATCGCCTGACGAGTGGACCGAGTTACTGAGGGATGTGGAGGGCTCTTGTTCCTTTGATCTGGAGGCATTGGTGCCCCCCGAAGACTTCGTTCATGACATGTCACCCGACGAGGGGGTGGATTTAATGTATGATTTAGTAACATAAAACATATTCGTTTCCGTATTTGGCAGAACATTCGTTTCCGTATTTGACAGAACATTGTGACATTGTGGTAGAACGATCAAAGAGACAGTGACATTTGTTTTTTTTTATCAACGTGGATCATATTTGTCTACACTACAAGGAGTTCTCCAGAATCCTGTTTGAGAATCCTGTTTTGAGACTCGAACTATAGAAGACTACCGAACTGCAGAATAACAATATCAATCAGACATTGTCATTTATTTATTTGTCAACAAGGTATATAGGGGGTGTATACCTCAATGGGTTCTCCAGAATCCTGTTTGAGAATCCTGTTTTGGACACTACATCTTTGTTTTGAGACAGTACTAAGGAACCAATCAGACATTTTCATTTTTTATTGACACAACATGTAACTGGGGGTTGTCATTAAAGTGTTTTTTACAATTTTAAACGTTTCTTGGCTTGCATGATTTTCTTGACCACCCGTTCCGTCTTGGTTTTCTTGCCGGGTAATTTATCAATGGCTTGGATCATCTTGGTATCGGCTTTCCATTTATCTTGCAAATTCTTGGCACGGCTGTAATCAATGTCGTGTTGTTTGGCAATCCGGTCCAAGCGATTTTTACCGGGGTCCCCACGTTTCAGACGTTTGGCTAAATGCGTCCCAGGGCCCATGTATTGATAGCCGGGCCAATGAAATTCTTTGCCGGTTTTAGCAATCCATTTTTGGACATCCAAGGCCCCTCCGCGTTGGGTGCGTTTCCGTTTGATACCCCTTCTCCTCCTGTGGGTGGGCATTGTTTACTCACTGTCGTACTGCAAACGTCGTCGTCGGGGTGGTTTGCCTTTGGCCCAATCTTCCCAACCGGGTAAGGGTTTCAATGCTTGTACTTCACGGGAGACGCCTTTGCCTTTGCCTTTGCCTTTGCCTTTGCCTTTGCCCTTGCCTTTAGCAGCACCACTTTCGGTCAAATGCTTTTCCCAGGCCTTGCGTCGTTCTCGCGCGGCTTGTAAACGAGTCCGGATATCCCCTCGACTGGTAGAAGGTCTCTCTTCTCCTCGACTGGTAGAAGGTCTCGGTTCTCTCGCGCCTTCCCTGGTAGCAGGGGTAATGGTGGGTTTGGGAGCCGACGGTCCTCCTTTTATCATGCGCTTCAACCATTGTTCCACGGGTCCGGTCACCAAATCCCCGGCCTCTTCTTCTTCGTCTTCGCCAGGAGGTGCACCCGGGGCCCCCACTCCCACACCTCCGGGAAATTGACGAATGCGTTTGGTTAACTTGATTAATTCTTGACTCAACGGTTTGGTTTGAGCATTGACTAGGGCCGGGGGCAATTGAGGGTTGGCCAACAAGACATGTTTTTGAGCGGCGAGTTTGGCGGCTTTGTTCAACAAGGCATTTTCGGTGAGTTCTCCTTTGTAATATTGAACGAGTTGTTCCAAGTCCTTCTGGGGAATCATGTAGACTGCATCCATGGGGGTTGACTACACTCGGAGCAAAGTTCCCCGTCTTCTATTTGACGACAGCTCTCACAAAGACGGGCCTTTAAGATGTGCCTGTACTCTCGATACAACAGGTGATATTTATGCTTCCAATAATGACACTCGTCTTTCCACCGGTCGGTGGCCCGATCGGCCTCTTGTAACAGGGTGATCCATGTGGCCAGGGTTAACGGGTCGGTCGAGCACATTGACATAACACCTCGTGAAGTCCTTGAAACAAGCCGCGTCCTTTTTGTTGAACCAACCACGCCCGACGTTTTTTGACGGAATGTCGACGACGTCCCAAATCGCGTAGCACCCTTTTATAGGGTTGAAGTTTAGTCAGCATGGGGGGTGTGACGGGAATCTTGTTTTTTAAAAAGTTCAAGACCAGTTCACTCACGGCATTGATTTGATCGGCATTGGCATGTTGTAACAACTCTTGACGTTTGGAACCATTGGCTTCTTGTAACATGGAGCGTAAAAACGGCAATTGACGTCGAAGACGTTGCATCGTTTATCGGTGACGGCGACGATAGCGTTGATTGGCTTTTTGGATCGTGCGTTTTATACGTTTATCCGTTTCCAAGGCCACGGCTTTCCCCAATCCCGTCAGGGCAGGGACCAATAGATTTACAAAACCACCGCGTTGACGTCGTCGTCGTCGTCGTCGGCGTCTTCTCTTCAAGGATACCATGAGTGCGACAAGACACGTTGAAGGGCTTTGTTTTGTTTGATGAGGTCTTGGGTCTCTTTATAGCCTTGACGGGTATTGCGTTTCAAATCGGACCACCAACCCCCACCTCGTTGTCGTCGTCGGTAATGTTGTACATTATCGGTAATGCCTTTTAAGGCTTGCCCGCCTAATTTGCCTAAAGCCAGTCCAAACCCCGGCGCAGGGCCTGAGAGAAACATACTCATGCCATGGGCAATTTTATCCACCAAACGGGGTTTGCGACGCATTAAAGCTCCTCCTCGTTGTTTCCTTTTTCTGCGTTGACGTCGAAGACGTTTCATTGGATACAGCACTTGTTAGGTTTTTTGGCATAGCCTTTGTCGATCAACCAACTGTTGTACCCTTTGGTACCCCCTCGTCTTTTATACGCTTGATATTGTTGTTTGTACCCCGATACCATCGTTCTCCCTTGGGTAGCACTCATTTGCGGTTTTTTCAAGGCTTTGACCAAATCACTTGTGATGTCATACCCCTTTTTCACGTCGACGAGCCAAGGTATGCCTTCTCCTTGCTGGGTTCTTCTTTTTCTTTTTGTCCGTCTTCTTCGGGGGGCCATGGTTCTAAGAGTGTCGGGCTGGGAGGGAGCGGCTTTTTATGGTTCCAGTAGTCTTTGGGTTTCAAGGGACGAGGACATCCGTCTACATAGCATAGGGCTTCCACGGGCTGGTACACAAAATGACCATGGTACTCTTGCACGCATCGTTTGGGTAACGGAGGGGTGAAATCCACAATGGTGTCATCCAAGGTTTGCATCTTGATTAAAAATCCTTCCAGGTCCTCCAAGGGGACACCCCTCGCATAGGTTTTCAATTCGGTCAAGGCTTTGGCATAGGTGGTAAACGCAAACCGACTCATGGTCACTTTAAATCGATATTGTTTAAAATCATTCCATCCTTTGACGACGGTGCCCACCGCCGCCAAACACGCTACCAACGTACTGTTGTCCAACAGGGGGCCGGCAATCATGCCCGCGGCCATCAGGAGTAACGCCATGCCGTTGAACAAGGCATTGATCCACTTGTAATGATTCAACATTTTGCGATAACACCACCATTGTTGATGGTAAAAGGCATACAAGGAATCCATCCGTTGTAACAATTCCGGTGGGAAGGGGATGCCAGGACGTCGAGATCCATTCAATAACGACACGACGGTTTTCATCCTCACGGCGAGATCCGGGACGACGAGGTTTGTACGCTCGGGGCTCCTCCTTGTTTATAACTGGTCACAATGCTATTGGTCATGGTCACATTAGCAATGTCCCGTCCTTGGGCCAATTGTTCTTGATCTTGTAATAGCATCCGTAAACGTCGTTGTAAAGCGGCTTGACGCAAGGTACGAGGTTGTCTGCCAGACCCCCCAGACGATCCAGGAGTACTGGAGGCAGGTGAAGTGGGGAAAAGGCGTCGGCGTCGGCTCCCCCGTCGTCCACCACCACCACCACCACCTCCTCCACCTCCTCCACCACCTCCTCCACCACCACCACCACCTCCACCACCACCACCAGCACCACCAACACCACCACCACCACCACCAGCACCACGTCCACCACCACCACCACCACCACCACCACCAGCAGCACCACGCCCACCACCACCTCTAGTCCTGGGTCCCCGGCGTCCCCTACCACGTCCTCCACCACCACCACCACCCCCAGCACCCGCGGCTGTTCGAGCACCCGCCGCCCGGGGTACGCTAGGAGGCGTCGCAGGCGTTCGAGCCCCGGACGACAAGCCAGCGCTTCCCGGACTAAGGGGGGTTCGCGCTCCGGACGACAAGCCGGCGCTCCCCCTACTAAGTGGAGTGTCCGGGGAAGACGGCGGGGTAGTTTGTATGCTACGGAACGATTGACTTCCTGGGCTTCCTACCCCCGCGGGGGAAGAGGTTCTATACGCAGGAGGGGAGGGCAACTGGTCCACATACGCGATCATGTCCTCGACGGTCATTTGATCAAAGGCTTGGTCGATCAAGCTTGAGTCCTCTGTATCCAAAATTTCTTGGATGGTGCCTGGAGACACTTGGTTGCTGCCGGACGCCCCGACTCCCGCCGGGGTCGTGGTATCGTACGATTGCGGAGGTTGACGGTCATCGGCCATGCTCACTCTCTTTTCCGGTTCCAAAAGCGGTGTCGTGCCTTTATACTCGCTTTTGATAGGTGCGCGTCCATCCTTCGTCTTTTAACAGGTGACTCAACACACGTTGTTGATCGGAGGAGGCCGGGTGTAAATCTAACATCAAATAGCCATACGGACGCGTGGTGGCTTGATGAAACGTCTCCAAGGTGTCTTTCCAAGTGGTCGGAAACGATTGCAGCATGACATTGCGTACCCCTAATTGATCCCGGGGATTCTTGAACGCCACAATGTAATGGGCATTGCGGGAAATACTTTTGGCATAGCGCCCCACGGGAAACATGTCTTGGCACAAGTAGAGCACCGTCACTCCTTGATGATGCGAATGTTTGGTGAATAAATCCAACACGCGTTTATCGTGACTCCCTTCGTCCATTAAATCATCCAACACCAGGACCCCCTGTCCTTCAGGAAACCATTGCATCAACGCGTCATGATCGGGAATCCCTTCGTGAAACACCACCCCATGATCTTGCATGCCTCGAAATCGATCTTGCCATGCTCCATAACAATAATGCACTTGCGTCGGCGGGGTGTCAAACAACTCGGGGTTGTCTACCAAGAGTTTTTCCGTAAACACCGTTTTGCCACATCCCGAGGGTCCCACCACCAAGATAGAGGAGGGAGTATGAAAACGAAACGGTTTCCCCGTTTGCATGATGATGATACTACCCCTTTAGAAAAAAAAAGGCACCTTTTTATTGGAATCGGTGGGACTCGAACCCACGCACGACCCAATCGCTATCCTGGATTAAAGGCCAAAGGCTCTACCCACTGAGCTACGACTCCGACACCGTTTTTTCCAACAAAATTTATTTAATCATTCCTTTGATGATACGGATGACAACAGAGTTGATACCATCTGGCTTCTTGGCCTACAATCAATTGTTGAACGCGTTGACCGGCTTGATGGTCATTGCTGACATAATCATGATCCGAAAACTCATTTAAAAAGTCTTGCAAGGTCCGTCCACGGGCTTTGGCTTTCAAGTACAACAAGGCGTAATCCCCACAACTCTTGCTTGAAATGGCTTGGAGGGACTTGCCATTGGTCACCACATACTTCCAATGTTTCACCATCCAGTCTTGGAACGGGGCGGCTTGCACGTACGTGTCCATGGGCAAAGCATAACTGTCGAGGATTTCACACACGTTTCCCTCGGTCCACACCCCTAACCAATGTTGTCCGGGTTGATCGTGCGGGTCGGTGTTCACAATGTACCCTTGGGGTGGGGTCTTGACAGGTTTCTTGGGTAAACGATCACAGGCCACCGTTCCGTAAAAGACAGGTTTCAAGTGGGGGTCGTCTCGGGCTAAATAATCCAATTGCACATTATTCAAGGCCACGTGTTCCATTTCTTCAGTGTTGGTAAATGTTGTACAACACGGCTCCGTTGCGGTCAATCTCCAGCAAGTTCTCAAATTCTCCATAGACGAGCACGGTTATATTGACACCGGGGGCAGCTCCAAATTCCAAGACCAATTGTAAATCGCCCGTTTGCTTGGGGTTGAGGTTTTGACTGTCGGCACAGCCATTGGCCACATTGTCAAACATGTACAAGGTACAATTTTTCGCTTGACCCCAATCTCCTAGTTCTACCATATTGCCTTTCTTTTTACACCAAGCCCCACTGGCTTGCAGAAAACGGAAGTACCCCAAGTTATCTCGGGTGCCATTGTTGTGCACTAACTGCAGGGTTTCATAAGGGTATTCTTCGCCTTTGACAATCTGTCGAATGGACGTCAGTCCCCATTTCTGGAAACAGAACGGATCTCGGGTGACATCTCCATTGAAGGCGCGGCTGTCCAGTAACCCTACAATCAATCGGTCCGGTATTCTGTTTTGAAACAGGTTGGGGATATCAAAGCGGACCAGGTTGTTTTGCATGCTGAAAGTCCGGATTTCACTGCGGACGGTGGGGTAAGCCGCCACTTGGCCTTCATTGTGTCTTTTTTCAGATAAACTCTGGTAGATGGCATCATTCAAACGCAGTTGACAGAGATGAAACCGTAGTTTGACATCGCCTTCCATCAATCGACCCGCTTCACCCACTCCATTCAAAAACAGGTTCGGGCCATTGAAATGAAATTTCATCTTGATTTCGATGCCAGGCACTAACAGTTTGCCGGTATGAAACACTTCCAGGTGTGGGGTAAACACCAGACTGTGGGTGACACCATCAGCATACTTGGCGAGTTCGACTACCATGGCTTCATAGGCCGCTTTGTGATTGGCACTGAGAGCTTGCCAGTGAGCATGGTTTCCTGCTTTGTTGGTGTTGGTGGCCGTCCATGCGGGTGGGAAATCCACTTGATTGAACCATCCTTGGGGTCCTAACACGGTCTTGCCATCTTCTCGGTCATAATTCAGCAAGGTTTCCAGGTACGCTTTGTAATGATAGGTGTCGGATTGTGGACTGATCAACGTGCCATTCAACTGCATGTCAATTTGTTTGATGATGGAATGGGCCAAATTATTGACGGGCCATAATTTTTCAGCGGCGTCCAAGTTCCCGGCATCCTCCTTTTTCAAACTCAATTCCATGGTAAAGTAACTGCGTCCCAAATCCACAAAATCGTCTAATCCTGGAATGATGAATTCCATGGGATTGATGCCCGTGGTGGTGGGCTGGATGGTGACCATGCGATAGGCATTGATGCTAATGTCGGTGGGCGGCACCTTGAAAATCCGTAACGCTGGGTTGACGGTCCCTTCGGAACGCTCGTGAGCCGGGGCGGTTTGTGTACTCACGTCAGGCATGTTTAACGTCGTCGTCGTCGTCGAGTGGTGGTACGTCGTCGCCGTGAGGGGTTTTTATACCGTCGTCGTCGTGCTAAGCGTTGTCTCAAATCAAACCCGGGCAGTCGCATCACCTCGGGACTTAACCAGCCACCACGTTGTCGCCGCATGAGTTTCCAAAACGGATACAACCCTCCCCATTGAGTCAACCCTCGATTACTGCGAATCCGTCGAGGTCGTGAATGCACGGGCTCCATGTTCACACGCCCAAAATATCACGCGCCCGTTTGGTTTGCTTGGGAAATAAGGCACTGGCCACACGCACGGCGTCTTTCACGCTCTTATTACTCAACGCTTTCTTGGCTTGTTTGGTGATTTCCTTTTTAAGGGCGTCTTCGGCTTTGCGTTTGATCCCGCGTGTCAAACCCGTTGTCAAGCCTCTCTTGATATTACTAGGCAGTTTTAAAGGATTTCGCGTCCTTATAAGACCTTGCAACCCCCCACGCAACAGGTCCGTCGCCAACCCTTTGCCTTGTTGATCATACCACTCGTCGGTTCGAAATCGTGTCAAACTTCCCCCACGCATGGTGTCTTCTTCTTCTTCTTCACCAGGGATGCCTTTGGTTGTTTTTCACAGGGGGCTCGTCTCTTTTTATACTCACATGAGGCTGCACGTAAACGATTCCCCCGCATAGCGTTTTCGTTTTCCTTGTCGGATTTCCTCCATGCGTTTCAAATGCGATTTTCTGGCATTCTTTTTCGCCAACTTTTCTAGCCCTTTGGTGATGGACCAGGCCGTTTTAGGAATTCCCGCAATCACGGCGTTGATCCCTTCCCCCGCTTGGGGAGGTTGTTTTCGGCGTCGTTGTCGTCGTCGTCGTCGTTTCGGAGGCATGATGTTTGACTGGGGGTTCCTTCTCATCTCTCTTTTTTATGCCTTTTTGAAGTGCAAGGTGACAATGGTATGACCGTCACCAAACTTGACCAAGTCGCCTCCTCTACCAATCGTTTCGGCCACTTGAACGTGAATCATTTCCACCACCTCGTTACGAAGAGACATGTATTGAATGTGCAACGGTTCAAAGTAGATGGTGCCACGTGCTTGTCGTTTGTACTGGATTTCACGCAACAAATCGGTCACGCGATTGCCCACCATCGTGCTGCCTGCCACGTCGGAGTACACGTGCAAGGATCGTGTGGGTTCCCCCACCACCGCTCGAAACGCCACATTCAAGTTGGTGAAACGCCAATGACAACTCATACTCAATTGTAAATAATCCGGTAAAAACGAACGCACCGTCCAAAAGACCGCCTTGCTCTGATCGTCGTTGACATCGTTCCAATCGTTGTCAACGGCCGGTTTTGTCATGTTGGGGATTTGATCCCCGATGAATTCTTGTTGTAAGTTTGGCCCCAACGTCAATACAGTGTCAATTTGACGTATCCATCCCATCTTGAGTGCTAACTTGGTATAGATAGTCAGGGCTGGTGTTTTGTTGCCGCAATGACAGACATTGGTGTTGTCGATGAGCAGATCCTCGCCTTCCCAACGAAACTTGATGTAGGTGTGTTTGCCTTGATCGTTGACAAACCGACCCCCTTGAACGGCCAATTCCATACGTTGTTGTTCCAAGTGCCCAATGATGGCTTTCATGAAACTCACCCCATCCACCACCCAATCCAAATCTTTCACGTCATCGATGATGGTTCGCGCGGTGTCTACTCGCGAGGCCATTTCCCCGTCTTTTCCATCCGGTTTGGGATAGGTTTGATCCCAGGACGTCCCCATGACGTACCCATTTTTCTTCACCAACTCGTACAAATTGACGCGGGCATCTGGTAAGGAAATGGCGCTCAACCCCACTTGCCATCCCCCTCCTTGTAACTGCAACGGTTTCGGTAGACGAATCTTGAAGGAATTGGCTTGGTTGTTGGGAAATTCCCGTCGGTTGGAATGACTGGGTAACGTCACGTAGAACGACATCTTTGTCTGCTTCACACCACCACCTCCCTTTTAAAGTGCAGGGTCAGGAGGGTATGCCCTTCGCCAAATTGGGCGAGATCCCCATTGATTTCGGCCATTTGCGTTTCCACAATTTCCACCACTTCATTGCGGACCGGGACATATTGAATATGACGCGGTTCAAAGTGCGTGGTTTCTTTGGGCTGGTACTTGATTTCTCGTAAGAGATCCGTGATGCGACCCCCTACCATACTACTGGTCCCTACATCACAATACACGTGCAAAGGACGCACCGAGGGAAATTCCAACGAGGGCCGAAAGGTCGCGTTCAAATTCACAAACCGCCAATTACAGGTCATACTCAAGTTCATATAATCCCCATCCACTTTCCAAAAGGCGGGTTTATTGCTGCCATCCAGGACATCCGACGGGGTAGGAATCGAGTCCGAATGAAATTCTTGGATGATATTGGGGCCCAATCGATAGACTCCCGTCGACACTTGTTCAATCCATCCCATTCTCAAGGCCAAGGTTCTACCCCATTCCACGCGGGCCACTTGCACTTTGTAATCCACATTGACGGTATTCAACACCAAATCCCCGTCGGAGGTCCATTCAAAGGTCGGGTACAATTTGACGCCATTGTTCTCGGCCCATATGTTGAGGGGTTGGGTTTGTTTGGCACGGCTTTGCTCGTACCGGTACACCAGTTGATGAAACAAGTGCGATCCCGTCGACGAGGCCAATTCCTCTTTCATATCTCGACCGTAGGTAAAGAGTTCGCGACGTTGATGCCACCAGACATCGTTGCCTTGATCGTCTTTGTCGTGCACGCGTTCGTGCCATCGTACATACAACAAAGGATGGGATTCGCCCACGCCTCCTTCTTCCGCCACCACCGGAATGGTGGGTAAGGATAAACTCGCCATGCCCACCATCCATCCACGTCCCATAAATCGAATGGGTTTCGGTAACCGGTTTCGGAACTGATGGGCTTTGTTGCCCGGAAACTCCTTGGTACTCGCATGACTCATCAACGTCACGTAAAACGACGAATTGGGGACGAACGTCATTGTTTTTTAGCGGCGTCGGCGTCGTTTGCGCGGTTGAAGGGATGTCACGTCACCACGAGCAATCCAACTATTGTACTTGTCGGGCCACCCTTTCCACTTGACCAACCAACGATCTTTTTGACGCTTAAGTACCTTTTCGATGCGAAATACATCGGACACCTGGACTTTTTGTAAATCCTCTTCATAAAACGTGCCTTGGATGGGGGTGTCATCCCATTCGTGAATCTTATAGGTGGGCACGGGGCCCGGGATCACACGATGCACCACAAACACTTCTTCGGTCCAACCGGGGAGATACCCTTTTTCAAAGGTCCGATGAATCGTGTTGAGACGGACCCGATCGCCTACTTTGAATTGGGGTTTTTTCCGACCTTTCAATCGTTTGGCATACAATCGTTTCCACACGGCTTCTTCGTTGTCCCACGTCACGTCTTCGGGGGGCATACCAATACTTCGATGACGGGTGGCATTGTACCCTTGCACCAACTGGGGTAAGACATTGTCAAAGCGTAAGGTGTTGGCCGTGGTCAAATAACGGTACAACCGTTCTTTCAAGGTCCGATTAAATCGTTCCACCACACTGGCTTTGGCATCCCCTTCGGTGGAAAAATGGTGAATGCCTTGCTCCTCCACCCATCGTTGAAAGGTCCGATTGTAAAATTCTTTCCCTCGATCCGTTTGCAATCGGTTGGGGTGGCGTCCTCCTTGTCTCACAATCTTCTCAAAGGCTTTGACGAGGGCCACGCCGGTTTTAGTTTTCAACGGTTGGACCCACGCGTACTTGGACAAGACATCCACGACCGTCAACAAGTAGCGTATACCCCGATTATGTTTGGCCAACCGTTGCACTTCCACTAAATCCGCGGCCCATTGATCATCTAACCCCCCTACGACCACGGGTAAGGTAGCAAAACGACGACGTCGTGGTTTATGCAAGGTGTAGCCCACATCCTGTTCCAAGACCTGTTGGGCTTTTTTCAACGGGAGGCCCTGGGCTTTGGCAAACCGTTGCACCCCACCTAAACTCCCCGGAGCGCTAGGATCGTGGTAACGGCTTAACCATTGTTGCGAAACCTTGCTTTTCTTCGTGGACGAGACAGGGCGTTTGGTTCTCTTCAACTTTGTTGTTGTTGACCAGCGTTGAGTTTTCTTTCGAGGGGCCATACGTTCTGGCATTCATCCCATAAGGTCGGTATGGAAGGGATGGTGTGGGGATGCGCCTTTTGAATGATTCGATACCATCGCCAGGCGTCCGGGTGGGCTTTTAACCATAAGACAAACACCACCCATCGATACAGGTTGCGGTCGACGTGGGTTTCTTCAAAGACGTGGAGAGGGTGCGTGTCCTCGGGACAGGGAGGAATCGGGATCTTGGCCCCGGGTTGGTGATCATATAACACTTGGCACAGGGTTTGATGGCATTGCCAATCCACCAGGGACAACAGACCCTCCCACGCGTAAGACATCCACACAGCAGACTCCATGGACTAAAATAAAAAATTTTATTCCTACTCCTTTTTTAAACCATTAAAAGAGACCTAGACGATGACGACCACAGGCAACGGTCTCGAGATCTTTCTGCCAGTTCTCCACACTGTCACTGTACTTGGGGGGTGGTGGCGCTGGGGCCACCATCATTTCTTGACGGTTCTTGAGCTCTTGAATTTCTCGTAGCAATTGTTTCTCATAATCTGTCAGGGGCCGATCCTCTTTCCTGGGGGCACGAGGAGGCGGGCCTGGGATGTCATAGCCCCGCTTGGGATACCCTTGCGCATCCCGGGTAGACAAAGGAGATTCAGCTTGTTGATCGGCTTTCTTGGGCGGGTTGTCATGAAACCAACTCCAGTACTTGGAACCCAAGGGTTGATCGGCCCATCGGAAGAAGCCACACGTTTTCTTGGAACAATTCAGAAACAAGCGATCGGGGTTCTGGGTCGAATGGCTCTGTTGCAGCGTGGCGGGTTCCCGGCAAAAGCACTGCAAACAAGTCCACATGTCCAACACTTCTACATGAGGTTGACTATACACGGCTTTCATATACTCCAGAGCTTGATCTTGGCCACAAAACAGCAAACAGGGTTGCATGGGACATTTCACATACTTCCATCCCTTTTGAGATTCTCGGGCCTCCAAACGCACGTCATGGCAAGGGCATACCATATAGTCCACCTTTTCCTTGTTGTCTTTGATTGGATAATGGCCCACCTCATTGTCAAACACGGTCATCAGAGTGAATTGGGGGGTAGATTGCTCCGCCATGTCATTCAATTCTTTCATCATATCTTCCACCGCCGCTCGGGTATCTTCTACCACCTCCCCTACCACCGGATCACAGTCCACGGGCGTCATCGTTTGAATCGTCTTCTTCTTCTTCTTCCCCTCTGGGGGATGGGTTGTCTTTCTCTTCCGATCGTCTGACATCGTGCTCACGATTTTTTTCACCCGCCCCTGCCTTTTTATACCCATACCCCTACGCTGTCATTGGTCAGCTTGTTATCACCTTATAAGGACCTCTTGTCTTCCCATTGGTCAGCTTGTTATGACCTTATAAGGACCTCTTCTCTTCCCATTGGTCAGGTGTTCCTATTTAAGGAGCTCCCTTGCTCCCTGAATCGTCATTCTCCAAAGCCATGCCCCCAGACATCATGATCGGAGAACACGATGTGGATGCCTTGGAACTGCAGATTGGCCATGGTCATGTGGTCTACACCGGGGGAGCCAAAGGCACGGATGAACTCGCCGAACAACTGGGCAAACAGTTTGGGATGCAAGTCGAAGTGCTCGTCCCCCCAAACCATCCTCGAGCCACGTTCATCACCCCTTCTACGGTGGAAGTGCTGATGCTGGCCAATCCCCATCTTCACCAGGCAGCGGAGAAACTAGGCAAAAAAATGCCCAGTCATTTTTACACCCTGCAATTGCTGCAACGCAATTATCAATTGGCCAAGAAAGCCCATACCATCTATGCCTTTGGCATCTTGGAACCGGATCATAAACGCGTGAAAGGAGGCACCGGTTGGACTGTGCAATTGGCCATGGATCAAGGCAAACCCGTCTATCTCTTTGACATTCCCAGTCAAACGTGGTACCGTTCGGACCATTACTACCAAGTCAATGAGAATGCAGCCACCCTGGTCACTGGCAGTCAATTTGTTCCTTGGGGCCCCAAAAAGCCCACCCTTCATCAAAGCAGTGCCGTGGTAGGATCCCGGGAGGTGGACGACAAAACCCGAGCTGAAATTCAAGCCTTATTCAACCGCACGTTCTGTCTCCCCGAGAACATTGATCAATTACGTATGGAACTGGAAGACTTTCATTTGTAATTTTTAGTTTTTACTTTTGGAATTTGTACATAGACCCTTTTTTAGTTTTTATTTTTCCAATTGTAGTTTTTTTTCCAATTGTAAATAGGCGCGCCCCTGCGTGGCAACAAGACAGACCACCCTTTGTAAAAAACATCAACTCTTCTTTTTAATTAAAAATTTTAAAAAACTGACATCACTGGTTTTGCACTTGGTCATAAATAATGTCTCTTGACTCACAGTTGTCTTGACTCACAATAAACTCAACAGGAATTAAAAAAATGTTCAACGAAACAAAACACGTCGCACTTGCTCCCGCATCCTCTCTCTCCTCTCCCGCTCCATCCTTTTGAACTCCTCCCTTTGGCGGACCACTTCTTTAAAAAAAAAAGCAATTTCCTGCCAGCGGTCCGCTGCATGTACTCGTGGCAGGTGATTCAATAAATAATGGTCCAACTCGTTGAAATCCTCCAAACTAATGATCCAAAACCGCTCGTCCATGGTGGCCGTTATCCTTCGACAAATAAACGGGATGATCCTGGTAATCAGGGCCTTGTGTAGGGTCTTGACGATCTCTGGGTGTGGTCCACGGGGGTGTCCATTCTCGGTTTCGACCACGTACAACACCAACATGCGGATGAAGGCCGCCACGCGATGTTTATTGAGGGGGCGCCACGCTTCTTCCCTCCTTTCCAACACTCGTCTCGTATGGCGATCCAAGGGGGTCATCTCCGTCCCCGCTCTCCTCCTCAAGTACTCGGGCCCGCCCACATTCATCTCACTGGCTAAGGAGCCCAACGGCCTTCTCGTTTCAGACATTTTTTCACGCACACGACAAACATAAGTCAACACGACTGAACTCAAAGCTAGGAATGGCGTCCTGTGGCCTCCCTTGGCTTATATACCCCCATTCGCGCAATGCCTCATGGTCTATCTAAGGAGGGGGGAGGGGGGTCCCCCCTCCTCGTCCCCGTCCCCCTCCCAAGGTATCATGGGACCTCCTTCTCATTGGCCCCTTCCCTCCCATGGGACCCTTTGATTTCTCTATAAAAACCACCGTCCCATTTCATGTTTTCACACTCATCGATGATCTGATTATTCCTTCATCTCTAGTCCAATCCGAGCATGGCTAAAACCTCATGGTAGGCGAGGACGCTTGGCCCCCGCCATATCGTCGTCGTTTTCTTCAGAGGTCATGACCAGATAACTCAGTTGGAGTTCGGCCTCTTTCTTCTGGTGGCATGTTGTTGGTTGTTAACATGGTCATGGTCGAATATCCATGGAATCTTTGTCCAAAAACTGGTGGAAGGCTGAATGGTGGAAGGTTTTGCAGAAACAGAAAGGAAAGCTCATTATGAAATAGCAACACTCATATTATCAAAACGGAACTCATCAAAAAGGAACACTCGTATTATCAAAAGGAACACCGAGTCATCGACCCCCGCACCTTCAAAACATTCCCTTATGGATACCAATGAACCTCATCAAGACAACCAATGGCGAAGAATAACTCGATGTCAAAAACAATGATGGGGACCCTCTATTGAACATTAAGGAACACTCAGGAAAACACTCCGTTATTTGTAAAAACAAATTAATAAAAATTTATTTTTTTTTATTCGTCTTGTTTTCAAAGGACTACCCCCTCTTCCCCAACTTGGACTTTGGACTTTTGAGCCCGCGTTTTCTCCGCGGTTTTCCTTCCCCTTGAGCCCACGATCGATTTTTTCCACTGGTCAGCGGTTTCCCATCTCAAACCACGTGACTTTCGGTTACCCATGAGCCCACGATCCTTTTTTCTCCACTGGTCAGCGGGTTCCCACACCAGAAATGATATGACGTCATCCATTTGCTCTCGACCAATCAGAAGCCTCCATTTTCTCCAAACGGGCCCGACTTACTACTGCGGTATGCGGTCCACGAAGGGTAAAATACGGTGGATTGCGGAATGGGCGACCCCTAAAATAGACCCTCCATGTAACTTCCCTTACTTCTTTGAATGTTAATTTATTAAAACAAAAGACACCGTTTTTTGCACATTCCAGAGAAGCCACGTGATTGGTGGACTCAATGTTGATGCCAGTGTATGAAAAGCGGAAAATTTGGGTGCTGAGGATGGCTAAGGCTCGGTTCAGACGCCAAACTTTTCAGCAACCGAACATTATTCGAATTTAGGCCTATCCAAAGTAGATAGATTTTCAACATCTATTATTCATCTGTTCTTAGGATCACTATTTCTCTGCATGATTGGTTTGTTGTGCACGAAACGAAAGAGAAATTTTCTCACTGAGTCACTGAAAAGCCATGATGGACTGGAGATTACGGCGCTTCAGTCTACACCAACACTGCTTAATATTGCCATATGTTTGAAAGAAGGAATTATGAAAGCTATTAGTTCAATTGTGCTCTCACAAGACAAAGAAGCATATATGATCAAGGAGGCTGCTGGCTATAGCAAGGGAAAAAAGGGCAAAAATCTCAACTATTATTTTTTTTTTCAAAACAGCACTATGTTGAAGGTTTGAGCTTTTGATGTATTTTATTTTTTTGGATAATGCCCTGAGAATTGCAGTTTTCACTTTAATTAAACTCGTGTCTGAAACTCAAGCGGCAAAACTGTGACAACGAGGCGTAATTGGTCGAGAGAAAAATGTCTTTGATGCAATTCAAGCAGCAACAACTGTCTGATTTGTTCAGACATAAATAACTAAAAATGTGCACTATTGTATTACTACAAAACTAATTCTAGACGCATTTCCAGCCATTTGAGAAGACCTACATTTCAAATTTTCCCGGAGGAGCATGCCCTCGGACCCCCCAAGTATAAACCATCTGAAAGCAATGATCACACAACACAACTCCGCGGTATGGCCAGTACCTTACGCATGCGCACAGCCATATCACCCAGGCAGTGGTAGCCATGGACATGGCAGAGCCCCAGGCAGAGAGCTGAACAAAGTTCAGCGCACATCTGCCTTTTACCGCCGAGGCCTGAGTGCAAAGCACTCCTCTAAGCGACAGCTCCACCTTGTAAATATGGTAGCTGTGGCTGCCTCCAAGTATGCTCACTCTTACGCGTTCAGGTTAATCCGAAAAAATATACAAAAAGCTTTACGGCCTAGTTTCCATTTCATCCATTCATGTGTAACCTTACCATACTGATAAGAAAAGCAAATGCAACCAAGGAACGTGGAAACGATGTGAGAGAACTGAGGTGTTAAGGTGGGTTTGGAAAATTGGGCGTACCTCTTGAAAAATCCTGGCTACGCCCCTGGAATGAGTCAGTGAGTTTTTTGCCCTCCCGGATGCATGAGTTCAGTAGACCTCCCTGGTCCTTGGTAGATTCTTGAACAATCCTATTGGTTTGCGCCACTGACAGTCTTTCCCCAAATTTTTCCAACTGTTTTGACACGTAGTTAGCTAGTGAAAAATTAAACTGATTTTGGAGCAGTTTGAAAATACTTTCCTGGGGTAGCATGCCTCCAGTGGTTGTTGTTTTGTTGTTGTTGTTATTGTTGTTGTTGCTGTTGTTGTCCTTTCCTTCCTATCGGTTCTATTCACTCGTGAGTGAAAGTTTTCCCATTCGAGAACGGTCAGAGGAAAGGCTAGTGCTGTTCCATGTGCTGAATTTTTCGGAATTTCAAACCCAGAATGTTTGATAGAATGGAAAACGATCCGTTAATGTGAAATGGGCTAAGAAGAAAATAAAATGAACGACAGTCACGCGCAAAAGCTAGCCTGTATAGCAGGTGTTACCTGTGTGTGTGTGTGTGTGTGTGTGTGTGTGTGTGTGTGTGTGTGTGTGTGTGTGTGTGTGTGTGTGTGTGTGTGTGTTTTGTTTCTTTGTTCGTTTATTTTTTTCGTTTTCTCCCTCACTCTACCCCGGTTAGCAAAAAAGCGCGGGAAATGAACTTGTGACAATCTTGTGAAAGTCTCGTGACTCGGCGGCTTTCTGATGCAACGGATAATTAACCAATCACATAACGCCAAAATGATATTAGCCAATCACGAGACGGAACATCAGGACTTGACGCCGGCGGGTTATAAACACGGAACCTTGTCAGAAAGCAGCGTGGCACGATCATTTTCGCTAGAAAGTGATTTTTCGTCTGTGAAAGTACCATCAAAAGCAACTTATCCAATTTAGTAGTACTTTATAAGGTGAGTATTACCACACTTTAAAGGAATCTTCATTTATTTTGTCAAAATTCGCCATCACTTCTCAGTCTTAGCTCGAGAAAATTGTAAACAATGAGTTTTGGAGCGCCTGAAAACATGGTCTGTTGTGCCGGCAATTTTTTGGTTGATAATTTTCTCTCAGTAGTTGCTCCATTGCGAAAATATATTGTTAGGTTTGATTGCTACGATCCTAAAGATGTAGAATACGGCATATATGATCGCTGTATTTCCAAACTTTGAACGTTTAAGCTTTAGCTAGATCCAAGAACTTCGCCTAGAGAAGTTCCTTCTGTTTCCATGTACGTAAATTAAATGAAATATTAGCAACGCATACCAAAGCTTATGTTTGTGTACACTTCATCAAACTATCTGGTGTCTGATTCTTGTTTAAAACTGGAAAAAGAGAATCTTTTGCAGAGTTATATTCACTCGATCGTGGCTTGTCTTAGCATTCGGTCTGTCACGTGCCGATTCATTCAAAGCACATCCTGTGCACAAAATTTATTTTTGGTTGGATTTCGTTTCTTCTCACAGTCATTGTCACATTCCCCTGTGTGATTAGTGGGTCTGAAGTAAAAGTATAGTTTGTAGCAAAAAGCAGCCTTGTGTAACAAAATTTCTTGTGTCACGTTGTGATCAGATTGCAAATTCTCCCACAGTTCCAACAAGTACTGTTATCCAAAATTACCTTCAAAAAGGTCATTAGGTTTTAGGTTAAAAGAGTATACAACCTGGCTCAAACTACTAATAAATTATATTTTCCTGCAAAGCTGGAGATTAACTGCCATAGTTTGCAAGATAATACCGACAGGATTTTATCCACCTGGGTTGCTCAAATTGTCCCTGGCACAAAAAGTCCCTTTCTGTGATCTACCCATTTTTATGTTGTAACCCTTTAAGCCCTAATATAAAACTGCACATTCTCCTGACTGTTCTCCATATATTTCTTATGGGACTAGTAAGGTGAATCTGAGAGGCATTGCGAATTCAATGTGCATAGTATTTGCCCAAGTATGCATAGTATTTGCCCAAGTATGCAACACTAAAATTCTGAGGAAGGTGAATCTTGACCCGTGGATCTTGAGGTCAGCCGTTCAATCAATACCTTACGGCCTCATGTACTTGTTGTAAAAAGGTCCAAGGAGAATTTTTTAATAAGGCACAATATTAAGGTTTTCCTTTGGAACTTTTTACAATGTGGAAAATGTCCATTTTTTCTTCAAGACATCACAAGAAGTAAAAGAAATGTTGAATGGATACAAGATGAGGAAGAACTTGAAGGGTTCTGAGGAAAAGGCCTCCACATTCCTTCCACCATCAAATCTGAAGATCCCTGACAGTGTTGACTGGAGAAAAGAGGGCTATGTGACACCTGTTAAGAACCAAGGGCATTGTGGATCATGCTGGGCCTTCAGTACAGTAAGTTAACATCAACACACAAATTCTAATCACTGCAGATCACTGTTCATTTCTGAGGGTTGTTGTTGGAAGAAGTCGTTTTATCTTTGGAGTCATAAATTTGTTCAACTTTTTATTCTCGTGACGTGTCGATATTTTCAAGAGAAAGGTAATTACAGGGTGTCAAGATGCTCAACACTTCACAATAAAGGCTTACAAGGGTGACCCTTAGTACTGTAGATATGACTTCCCAAGAACAACACCACAAGAATTCTAAAACTGGCCTTGCTATTTTGTCCGTGGAGTCAAAATGTAAGTGCAGTACCATTTTATTGTCAAAGGGTTTCACTTTTAATTCTGAGAATGGCTGTGGTCTCACTAAAGAGTTAAATCATATTTAAGAAGTGCTTAATCGCAAATATTTAACTAATTTTCAAAACAGGAAAAAGGCCAAAAAGACAAGAATAATTTTGATTTCTACAGCCATCGTCGAGATAAGATAGCTTAGAAGAAAAAAAAAAACCTGCCTGTTAAGCCTAGACATACCGTGACCAAAATGTCTCAAGGCATGGTCCTGTGATAGCAGCTTTGATATGGCCCATGATGAAATATTTGCTTAACTCATAAGTACACTGTAGCTCGCTTAATCGCAATTTCTAAAAGCCATTCCTTGAAGCATGATTAACAGGCCTTAATCATGATTTAGCTCTCTAGTGCGACCACAGTCAGTGAAGGTTAATGTGACACTTCTAAATTGACAGTGACCATCTGCTTGTTTGGCCACTGTAGAAAGTGATAGAATGAAAGACTTGCAGAAAGTACAGGAGGAGGAGAAGTGGGGTTTCAGTTTTGATATTTTGTTGTTTCAGACTGGATCTTTGGAAGGACAGCATTTCAGGAAGACTGGCAAGCTTGTATCTCTTAGTGAACAGAACCTTGTCGACTGTTCATCATCTTTTGGAAACAATGGTTGCCATGGGGGTCTTATGGACAATGCCTTCAAGTACATCAAGAGTAACGGTGGAGTTGATACTGAAGAAAGCTACCCTTACCTTGCTCAGGTAAAGCTAAATAAAAAAACGTGTTTTAGTTAATCATCATCATCATTACCCTGATTTGGCTGTGATGCTATAACATTTTAAAATACCCCACCCCCAATTTAGTTAAAGACCCCTGTGTGTAAAATGTAAAGTGAAGTGGCACATGAGCCACAGTCAGGCTGCCTGGTTGGAGCTTAACCCAGTTTCTGTAGCATGAGGCAACTAAGAGTGCTACTACAACTGTACTCCCCCCTAGACAGGATGCTAGTACATCACGGGTTTCCTCCACTAGTATCTCACCAGTACCCGTTTACACAGCGGGTAGGCAATCAACTGTGTATTGTTCTACTAAAATTGTACGACAAACTTATTTTTTGTAGGTGGGTAATTGTCACTTCAATGCATCTGACATTGGTGCTACTGACACTGGTTACACAGACGTTCCCTCTGGTGATGAATCTTCCCTCCAAGCAGCTGTAGCTTCTGTTGGTCCAATCTCAGTGGCAATCGATGCTAGTCACAGCTCCTTCCAGTTTTACCACACTGGTGTCTACAACGAACCTGCGTGCAGCAGCACACAGCTGGATCATGGTGTCTTAGTGGTGGGATATGGAAATGATGATGGTCAAGACTACTGGCTTGTCAAGAACAGGTCAGTTAGAAATCTGTGAAAGGTTTCTTGCCCGATTGATCTCTTACAGTTGTATGTTGTTGGGTCAATGTTTAAGGAGATATGTTTCAGAGGGTGAGGGAGATGGGATGACTCTTCTTCACCCTTAGGGTACTAAGCTGAAATCAACTGTGACAGAATCTACAGAGCAATTTCAAAAATTTGAGTTAAGCCCACAAAATAACAAAATGAAATTCTGGTATGTGTATGTACCTTATAAAGGTTTCTTTCAAAAATTCAAATGACTACCCAAGGCTGTCGTAATATTATTTTATGGGATTGAGCTGTTCCTCAGGGGCTTTTTCTCACTGCTCACAACTTTTTCTTGCTTTCATGATCAATTAGTCGACATCTAAAAAAAAACGATAAGCCAAGCTTTTGAGCCATCAATTGTGTCTAAGTTTTTGTTTCCATGATTTTGCAGCTGGGGAGCCATGTGGGGAGAGGAAGGATACATCAAGATTGCAAGAAACCAAGGCAATAAATGCGGAGTTGCAACTGCTGCAAGTTACCCACTGGTTTAACAAGAACTGCATAACACTAGTATATATCACCTCAAATTTTTGCATTTGGACTGGACAGACAAAGCATTCGTACCCCTGAAGCATTTTGCATCTTGCTTAGATGCAAAGATATGCGGTTAGATATATCTATGCATGTGCATGTAAGTGAGACTTACTCAGATAATTTTGCAGTTTTTGTTTTTGGTAAGATGCTCTTTCCAGTGGTTGTGATTGACTTTCTCGCTGTGCTAAAATGTAAAACAGAAAAGAAATGGTGAGATATTCTATTACTTTAAGGCTAAATTGAACTAGAAAATTTATGCATGTTTTCATAATTATTAATAAAGGACAAAGCCAGAGTTTCCACAGGTATTTGTAAAGTAAAGTAGGATGGAAATCTTCAGCAAAATTAATGTAAAAGAAATGAAATCTTGCAGGATATAATTTATTGGTAATAATTTTGTTGGGTGAATGCTTCTTGGCTTTTATGTCTTCTTTTGAAGGTATATACAAAAGTAGCTGTCTGTCTGCAATTCACACAGTACCTATTAAAAGTTCACTGTCTGTAATATACTTTATTTTTATTTTTCAATTATGGAAATAACAGGTTCTGTAAGCTTGTAGAAGAAATCTTGTCTCAGTTTGTCAAGTGAAATAAATATTGTGGTAAAGTTTTTTTCATAAGCTCTATTTAATGTACATTCATATAATATTTATTTCAAGAACGAAAGGCTATTTTTTCTATTTCTTGACCTGTAAAATTCTGAAAGTTAGTTGTGAAATATGTTGTTGACATCTAGCGGTATCTGTATTCTCCAAGGCAGTGTAGTACTTGTATTTTAAATAAAGGTCAAAGGTTGTCACCCTCAAGACTTGAAATTTCAGCTTTTGTATGGATTGATTTTTTCTGTGTACAAATATTAAATGACTGGATTTTCATGACTGCAATGTTATTGTAAAAGGCTGATATAATAAAAGAGCAAATTCAGTATCTTTCAATGTTGTTTCTGAATTTCTTATTCAATATTTCAATTAATTAATTGAACATGTGAGTCTCTAGTCTCCTCCACAACTAACAGATTTTCATTGACAACTACAAAATTAGGTCGGCTACCTCATTCAACTGCACAGCAGAAGCGATACAGGGCAGGAGGTTGAGGATACACAAGGAAACTGTGCAGTGGATCCGAAGAATGCAAAGCCCTCCCATGCTTCAAACTTGCAGCAAGTGCTAACTATGTGAGCTACGACCTCTATCATCACGGTACTAACAGAAGTGACAGGGAGCAGTTGATCATTTATTAGGCTCTCTAAACTATGTGTGACTGGGTGAGGCTCGTGTTGTTGTTAATAAGAACAAAATTCTGGTGGGTTTGGTTGACTTAAGACAATAATACAATATTTCTATAGCGCTTATCCGTTTAAGTGCGAAGGTGAATCGGGTAACTCGATGCAAGGACCACTTGGACAAACAGTAGCGAGGTGAAGCCGGATCTTGGTGTAGATCAGGATCAGCAATGTTGAATAAAACAAAAAACCAATTGCAAGGCTGATCGGACAGCTAAGAATACATTGGAGAAACTAAACGTCAACTCAGCGACAGATTTGGGGAACACAGACGCGCAATCGAAAAAGCCATCACCCATCGTCACATTGATCAACCCACCGCCGTTTCAGATCACTTCATTCTCCCTGGCCACTCCATCAACGGCATAGAACTCATTCCCCTAGAACTCATTCACTCGAACAGGGACAGCATTCGTAAAGTCAGTTTCAAAGGGCAAGACACTTGAACCCCACGGAATAAACAGACGAGATGAAACTTAATCTATTTCTATTTTTAAAAAAAGCTGTTAGTCACGTTTCCGTTTTCTATGTTTGTCAACCAATCATATTTAATCTTTTCATTTTAATCATTTTAAATCTTGTAACCGTTTCATTCGATTTTTACTTAGCTTTTACAGCCCCTGATGAAGGTGAGTTTTGTCTCACCGAAATATTGGGCAATAAAATTATTACCCTTCTTAGCTGTCCGATCAGCCTTGCAATTGGTTTTATGTACTTAAAAACCCAGAACGCCGGAATACTTAAACCCGCAACGCCGGAATACTTCAACACTTAAACCTGGAACGCCGGAATACTTCAACACTTAAACCTGGAACGCCGGAATACTTCAACTCTAAATGACCGATTTAATAATATACACAAGAGCGCTGAAAAGACGAACAATTGCTACATTAGTACATTATTAACGTGACCTTCTGACCCCGGCCAAAACCATTCTCCTCACTATCCCCACCCCAACCCCCTTCCTTACGTTTTCACCCCAACCATACTTATTACAATTTATTCATTCGGGCTTTTTCGCGCTGGCACCGATATGGAGGATTCTCCAGCAAGGTAAGCGTATGTAGCTGAAATTTTCAGTTTCTTTAACTTTACTTAACGCGTTTAGAGTATCATTATTTTACAAAGTGATAAACTGTTATTCCCTTCCCTTTAGTCCCAGCGAAAGCCCAGAGAAAAAGAGGTGAGATATTGAATCTTAACCAGTTTTATAACTCAGTTGTCAAATCTCAGGCCATGGTGTCGCTTCAAGCAATAACAGCAAAACTGAAAACATCCAAGCATTATAAATGCTCTTAGTGACGAGTAAACTGTCTCAAAAACACATACACCAAGAACCTTGGCTGTTAGTTTGTTGTTGTTGTTGTTGTTGTTTTTTTTTGGGGGGGGGAAGGGGGAGTTTGTGAAGACATATAAATCGTTAAATCGTTCACTTAGGGGGAAACGTTGGTAAATCAGCAGCTATTTGATTCGAACTTGAGGTATGTTGACGCAATGTCTCTTTAATCTGTTCTCCGACTATTTTGATTTAAGACTCATTTAACAGCGTTTCCCCCCAAGTGAGAGATTTAACGATCCATATGTCTTCACATGCTCTTTAAAAAAAACAAACGGCCTCAGACTGCACCAGGAAATGATACCACATTGACTAGATCCCAGACTCGGTGCCCGCATAAGGAGTAGAAAAATCCATAAAAGTAGAAAAAATGCACGAGTGATGAACAGGTAGAGAAATCCCAAAACTTGAAAACTCGACTTTCTAACTTGGTGAGCCTGTGGTCGTTCCTGTGCATAAAACTAGTCACGTGAAAATCACGTGGCTGTTCACCGCGACCGATATTTGCATGGTACAGCGGATACCGCGATCAAAGTTTACTTTCCACGGTCCTTTCAACGAAGACAACAAACCTTCGAAAGCAAGACAGGCACAATAACGGACTAACAAAGGACTTCATCCTGCTCGAAGGTGAATGAACATGGTTACGATCGTTTAATCTTACATTTCATTTTCTCTGAAACTGAAACATAATATTTCAGAAGAAAGACTGTGACGTTTCCCAGTCACGAGTTTAGAGTGCGGAGTCACGAGATTTCATTCTCTTTGTCCGATATTGTCGCTATTGTAACTTCCCGTCACGAACACAAAGACTCGCAGTCTCCTTGACTCAGTTTCTTATCTCATTCATTTGATTTTTTTCTGATTCTTACCGCTGGCTGGATTCTAAGTTTTACAGGTTTGCTTGTAAAGGAGGTTTCCGTATACTTAGGGAATATAAGCTTTGGTTACCTATGTTTGTTTGTTTATTAACTGCATGTTTTGCGTCAACAATGAAATGCAATGATCGAAGGAAGGCTCAAAAACTGTTTTTCACGTGGCCTTCTATAGGATTTTCTCTGTAGCAGTTAAACCCTCATGGGTTTGGCTTATTATTTATAGATATAGAACTATTTACACTGTAGACAATCCTTTGATGTTGCGTAAGATAAGTTACTAAAACATACGTCCCCTTTGTGAATGAATGAAACATGGACTCAAATCTCATGTCAGTTTCTAGCATGTAATGAGTGAAAAGCTCTGGACAACATGTAAATGATAGGTAGCCATGTTTTAGACAAGAAATGCCTTAGCATTTAACATTTTTGCTTAGGGCAAAACAGAAAGCCTTTTAAGCAAACATTCCAAATTAAAATGCTTAATGTGCATTCCAAACTGATATGGATTACATAACTTAGTAAATGTTATCAATCATTAGACTTTTCTGTAAGTTGATGACTCAGCTTCACCGTTGATAACCAAGGCATATATTCAACTTTAACCTGATATTTCTGGTTCTATCAGCCAACATATATTTTGCGTTTTTTCAAAGCTAATGAACAAGTGGCAAGGTATCACAGATATAGAGCATATGTTTAAGATTAAGTTTCTCAATCTCCCAGGTACTTACAAATACAGTAACTTGGACAAAACTGTTGCAACTCAGTCTAAGTTCTAAATAAGTCAGAACTTTGACTATGAAAATTCTCGCATGGATCCAAGTGTGATGACTGATAGCATTAACATGCTGAATGAATTCTAATTTGCAGCCACCTCTTATGTTCTCAGGTAGTCCTTTTCTTAAATTTGGGGTCTATGGCTAAGCAGAAGGTAAAATAATGTTTTCCCACAAAAGGCCTGTGACAACATCTGAGGACATTTGAGGCAACTGTGCATGTATAAGTTGAGCATTGCCCCTCTTGAAGTCAACAACATTATGTTTGTATGGAATACAGTAGTTTCATTTTTAAACCAGGCTAAAAAACACAGTTCGTGGAGCAGCACTGGTTGATGTTTAGTCTATTTTAAATGATGGTGGTGATGATGTATGAATATATTTTCATGTAGTTCCAGTTGAAAAAAAATTATTCTTAATTTCTCTCTTTCTTTCAGCTGTAATCTGCAACAGATCATCATGGTCCATTTGACTGTCTTGTTAGTTGTGGCTCTCTGCTGTTCTGTAGCATTGTCAGATCTTTTGATCAAAGACAGTACATGGCAAGCCTGGAAACTGTTCCACAATAAGAAATATGAATCAGTTGACGAGGAGAGTTTACGTTACACCATTTGGAATGAGAACCTCAAGATCATTCAGCGACACAATGCTGATAAACAGAGCTCCTTCTCAATGCAAATGAATCATTTAGGAGACATGGTATGCGATCATTTTTTTTTTATTAAGTTTGTTTACTGAAATAAATGATGTGTTGATATTATAAGATCCTTAGGATCTTATAATATCAACACATCATTTATTTCAGGCTAGGATTCCTAGCCTCTGTTTACCATCATCAGACCAAAATAGTTTAGCAAATGTAGTCACAGTAAACAGAGAAAGATCGGATGGCTCAAACATAAAATACCAATTCTCCTGTCACCTATGAATAACAAAATTACCAGTAGAGTGAATATAACTTTTTGATGATATCACTGACATCACTGTCAAGACGAGAATATGAATACAGTCCAAATTTATCAAAATTGTACGGCATGTTAATGTGCAGGGAGCTTACGTGAAAATGTTCGTGTAAGTGGAGTCAGATTGCATGTTCAGTGATGGATTTATTTAATAACGCATTTACAAAAAGCTTTTATACAAGACATGCAGGTTAATTTTATTCTGGAATCCCTGGTGTACCAAAAAGATTGCAGATCCATCTAATTAACTAAGATGGTTTACGTGTCCAAGATGATGTTTAAGATGGATGGACCATTGTTCACTCCATATCCATGGGTGCATACATGTATGCTTCCCAACTGACAAACTATGGTGGCCCTGTTAGCACTATTTTGATGTAATTGTTAGTTGGTAAAATCATAATGCTATTTTAAATGAGGTTAAATGTAATTTAATCAAGTTAACCAACAACAAGCATGTGGTTGTCAAGTGTGGGTGTCAGCTGTTATTTAGTTGCTGTCAGGCTCAGTATGTGAACTTTAACTGCAAATGGTGTGCCATGAACTGCTCATATCATCAAGGTATTTTGCAGTGTTCTGCATGTTTTTCCTACCCCAGCCCTCCCTCCCTCTCGTTATCTATTTATTTATTAATTTTATTTATTCTCTTCACTGACTAAGTCAGTGTGACGGGTGCCAGGGAATGTGGGGCTTATGGCTGGGTTGCAGGATTTGCCAGCAGTGGAGTAGTCCATCTGGGCTGGCTGGCCATAGTGGAGGCCCCTGGATATTGCAGGCATCCAACAGGTGTTTCATATGTATGTTATGCGAGGCAGTTGGTTAATGTCTGTATTGAGGAGCATCCATTTTATTGGAGAACTTTGTTTTCTTGTTGGTGTATAGACAAGCAAGGAGGTGCATTTGATTTTGAACGGATACAACAGACAGTACAAGGATACTAAAAGTAAAGATTTACATGGAGATGCATCTGCCTTCCTTCCACCAAACAATGTTGTGTTGCCAAAGGATGTTGATTGGAGAACAAAAGGCTATGTGACACCTGTCAAGAACCAAGGACAATGTGGGTCATGCTGGGCATTCAGCACAGTAAGTGAATGCCAGTCATCTTTGTTGCACTGAGAACCAATTTGGTCAGATTCTGTTTATTTTAGATGAAATTTTGTTAGTTGACACTCAACGTTAATCTTAGCTAGTGCAGCACTTGGAGTGGAGGTATTTGAAGACAACAATGAAAACGATGATTTGATTTGATTATCTAACCACTGCACCCAACCTAACATAGTGCTTGAATTTAGAGGGGCAGTCTGTTTTTGAAGAACGTTTCATTTAAGGAGGGAACTTGATTGTTTAATAACACGCAACCAGTGGTAGGAAAAAGTAGTATTTAACATTTATGATCAGACTACTAATGTCACATATACCACATTTGGTCTTTATGTATAGATATGTATTTTGTTTTGCTTGACAAGTCCTTATCTTCATGCAGTGAGGTTACATACTTGTCCAATACTCTGACAAATTTATGCATAGCATTGTTAAATTTCTTATTGTTTTGCCTGATTCTTTATTGTTATGCTTTTTGGTTCTTTTAATCATTTTTAGTCCCCATTTGTTGTTCAGCCAGTGATATCTTTTTCTTTCCCTCCTTATTTTTTCAGACGGGTTCCCTTGAAGGCCAACATTTCAAGAAAACAGGAAAGCTGGTATCTTTAAGTGAGCAAAATCTGGTTGACTGCTCAGAAGCGTTTGGGAACAACGGATGTGAGGGAGGCCTGATGGATAATGCATTCAAGTACATCAAGGCAAATGGAGGCATTGACACAGAAGCAAGTTACCCATATGTTGCCAGGGTCAGTGTAAATTCTGCTTTTCATTTCAAACAATGACAGAAAAGTTACTTTTGAGGGGTGGGTATACAGGGAGTATACTGTTTAAGGGTCACCAAAAAAGCACTGCAAAGTAAAAAAGATGGCAGCTAAAGTAAAGTAATGTATACAGAAGGGTGCCAAAATTTGGCAAAGTTAACAACACGAAACACAGGGCAACTGAAACTCCTGGGAAAAACACGGGGACCATAGGATACAAGAAAAGGGTGCATTTTTCGCTCTCAGTGTATGATGGGAGAGCCTTTTTGGTAAAATGAAAGGGTAAGGATAAGGGTAAAGGTTTTAAACATAGGGGCGGATCCTCCCATATAAAACTTAATTTAGCCTTTACCCTCCTAGCAGGGGGGGGAGCTAAATGTATCATTTTGAAACTCATCTCAGTGTAAAATGTCTTGGGTATGTAAAAAAAAAAACTCCTAAAATCTCTTGCAGGATGGAAAGTGTCACTTTAACAAATCATCCATTGGTGCTGATGACACTGGTTACATGGATATCAGCAGTGGTGATGAGTTGGCTCTGAAGGTAGCAGTTGGTACTGTGGGACCCATCTCTGTGGCAATTGACGCAAGTCACAGTTCCTTTCAGTTCTACAAGGAGGGAGTTTATTATGAGCCAGACTGCAGCAGTTCACAGCTGGATCATGGTGTGTTGGCTGTAGGTTATGGGACCACAGAGGATGGCAAAGATTACTGGCTTGTGAAAAACAGGTCGGTACAATGGGCAGGTGGAACAGTAGCATGTGTTTGTTGTCCATGTCATTAATCTGTCTTGTAAGCTGGAAAGATTTCAAAATTCAGCTTGTCCATAGATAAGTAAAAAATCTCCACCCTTCTTGTTTGTCCTCTATAAGTCACTGATTTCTATGTCCTTGTAAGATCCATAATCCAAAAGGCACAGGTTTACTACCCAAACAGGTAAACCGTGAATGCAAAGGTGAGATTAAAGGTTAACCTTGGTGCCAAATACAAATGCAAATGATTTAGACAGCGTGGCTCACACTGGACAATCAAAAACGTTAACGTATGTGGTCACATTGCTGAGCTTCTCTTGAAGTTTAAATGTCGTGAATCTACATGTAAGATAGCCTTTGGAAAAAGACAGAATGGTTATTCACAGAGAATGTACATTATGTAAGCCTGCTCGTCACCTTGGCTTAATTTCCTCTTTAGAATTCCTGTGAATAAACATTCTTCCTTTGCTCCAAACTTTGTAACATTCAAACTTCTATGGGTGTTCAGGAATGTGTCCACATGCATAAAATGTTTGTGAATGTTGACAGTGAGTCACGTGACCTAAGTCGTTCGTGTTGGGGGCCAAGTCAACCACTGATGGCATCTTTGAATTCAATAATAGTATCATTTGTAAAAATATGAAGAACTATCCTCACGGACAGTGTTACCTAACAGCTGAGGTGAAGCATTGCAGTCAGTATGAAATAAAGTTGATATATTTATTAATTTTTTCTGATTTATTTTTTTAGTTGGGGTACAAGCTGGGGTAACAATGGCTACATCATGATGGCAAGAAACAAAAACAACATGTGTGGCATTGCCACAGATGCAAGCTATCCACTGGTCTAAGAACCTACTTAGCTGAAGTCATCAAAGAAATTTCAAGTGAAAACAATTATCCACTATTTTTATTTTTATTAGTTTTTAGTTTTCTGTAAAAAATCTCCAGAAGAGATACTTGTAGCAAGATACAGTCAGGTAGCCTAGCAGTGGAAATACACACTTCTGTGGCCTCACTGTATTTTCATACCAAAGGGCTGAGGAATGAGTTTTGAAATACCATACCGACGTAATGCTACCTTATTCGGAGATTGCCTCTGCCGTGATGATAGTATGGGAGCTTCTGGACCTTGTGCTCAGGAGTCCTTTGCTGTTGGGAAGAATACAGTGTGGTTGAGCCACTAAATGTCTGTTTACTCTTAACAAACTAACGTTTTTGGTATTAAAATATCAAAAAGCAATAAAATGAAACAATTTCTCTGTTTCAACAAGCAATTTTTTGTATCGCTCCTTGAGTGATAACCGGAAATCGCGTGAAAACACAGTTCCTTGTCTAATTGAAAACAATAAACTTCTTCTGAAAATTAAGCCACAAATCAAGTTGCTTTAGGGCCTCTTCATATGAGCCCGGTTGACCGGGCTGGCCCGGTTTCCGAGATCTCGCCTCACTCCTATTTCCTTTGTAAAAATTGCGATGTGTTCATATGAGAAGGCGGGCCAGCCCGGTTACCGAGATCTCGGCAACCGGGATGAAAATTTTCCCATATGAACACTCCAGCCCGGTTACCGGGATGAAAATGTTTTTGACAAATTAGCTTCGCTTTCGAAACTGGGCGGCCAAAATAGCATAATTTTGCCGTGTGTGCATTTCCACTTCAAAAGTATTCGAATTAGCTTTATTAGTAAAGTTACAAGAGTCGGCAAAGCTATGATAGTCGCGAACAATACTTGTTAATGTTGCGCCATTTTGGTTTTGTTTCTTGAATTTCATCCGGTAACCGGGCTGAAATTTCCCATATGAACAGACGACAAAATTTATCCCGGTAACCGAGCCAGCCCGGTTACCGGGATCATATGAAGAGGCCCTTACTTCGCCAGTAATACACTGTAAAATTAGGAAATCACAAATCACCTGTTGTCTGTCGCGTTAATAATTATTTTAGTAAAAAATGTCGCTCTTCAACCCAATCAAACAGTTAAATTAACTCGCAGTAAGTCAAATGAGACAAATTGCTCTTTCAATGGACATTTAGCGAGATCTGGCCTCCGCTCCTGAGTTGGTGGAAATGTCTTGTGTAATTGAAAGTAAAAGAAATTCTATTCAGTTGTTATAATGCTATTTACGATAACAAAATTTCTGAAGCATGTTTTCAAAATGGACGAGGAGCCATCACGTGGATGTGTCACTGCTAATTGCTATTTATTCATTTTATTTATTTTTATTTGAAATTGATCGCAATGCAAACTGTCTTCACACTAAACTTCTTTTGATGACTGAATCCAACTTTCTTTAAAGTTAGCGTTTTTGTTGATTATTAGGACAATAAACATTTTTTAAAGCAAGCTCGATAAGGTTAAAACTGAATTCTTACAAAATAGAAAGATTTCATTTGTTTTTAAGTTAAATAATTCGGGTAGTTTAGTAAATTTTTCTCCTAAGTTGTATGCAGGATTAGAAGTTTTACGTTGTAAATATGTTAACATCTTAATTTGCTTTTGCGTTGTTTAGTTGATCTTTCGGTTCTGGTTTTATGACACTGAGTCACTGGCAAAGCACGAGGGGATTGATGGAGAAGGGAAGTGTCAAGAGTAGGGCATGGAAAGAACTAATATTTTTAAATCGTAATAGTTAGCGTTAAATCGTTGCTTGTATTTTATTAGTTAATTATGTATTTATTTTCAATAAACATGTCTCGCTGCTGTTATTTGTCAAGTTTTTTTTTTTTGGAAAAAAGAAACCATCAGTCTTACAATGTCAGGCTTCTTTGTTAGAATTGTTTTGCTTGAAGCATGAAGAAAAATTCTATTATTACTACAGTGATGAAGTCGACTAATGCTCATTAAGAAGGGAAGGATTTACCAATGTTTACACAAGCAAAAAGGCCTATTAAATGACCGTTAATACAACATCATGCAACCCTTACATATCTTTCTTTTATCAGATAGACGAGAGTGTTTTACTGGAAAATAGACCACTCGCAAAGTTCATACGAAACTGGATCCGGTGCTCGAGTGGCGTATTTTCCAGATCCTCGCAAGTGAGGATATCGTTGACGTCATACACTGTTCAGTTGTGCAAAAATACTCTTATCTATAGAATAAATAGAACATTACACGGCGGCTTAAAGGTACGAATATTTTTCTCACTCGCTGCGCTCGTTTATAAAATATTGTTTTTACCACTCGAAAATAACATATCTTCGCGCCGTCATGCAATGTCCTCTATACATAACCATAAGACGTAACAGTTCTAGATTCTTCTCAACCGCCATCCTTCTAGGCTGCTGCTTTAAGATGAATGTGTTATTTAAAATTTCATTCAAGCATCCATCCAGTTAAATCTCATACTATTCTAGTCTAATCTTGATTTGTCATTGGATTATCACTACTTATGAAAGCGTCTTTTGTGGTGATGAAACGAATGGATAGTAAAAATCAAGTTCGATCCAAATTGGGTCATATGTAAACCGTATTTTTCAGCACAGTCAAATAAAATTAAAGTCCTCGCAGGAGGTTTGATTTGATGGACGAGCCGCTGCGATTTTGTATTACAGTACAGTGAACTGGCTAGAAGGATAACTAGAAGGATAACCCTGGTTGAGGGTTTCAAAGAAAGCTGTTTTAGCTACATGTTATGTACGATGGTGAGTGTGTCAAACAAAAGAACGCACTATCCATACTGAAGATTTTCTTCAATATAGCACGTGAAGACGGCGCATGAAGGTAGCGTTTAGTTCCACCGCATCAAACTGGCAACATACTACCTTAATTCCTTGGTTTGGAAATCTTCAAGAAAGGCTATTAAATGACTTGAGACACTAGTTTTTTCCTACACCATTAAAGTCATTGTGATAAGAGGTATAAACGATCACCGACGTTAAACCATGCTCAACCGCGCCTACCACCTGTCATCAGCTTGGTTGTATTTCTGGGAAGAATGTGACCGTCTGAAGACAGTAAATTCTCAGAAAAAATACCCTATGGCCACGCACTCAACTGACTCAACCAAAAATTGCAACCTAGTGAGGATTTTCAAACGTGCGACCTATGAAAGCAAGGAGAATCACTGTTTTATGACCGTTGATACGAAACTACCTAAAAATTGACGGCTGTAATGTAAATTGTCTTCACACTGAATTTCTTTTGATGACTGAATCCAACTTTCGTTAGTTAGTGTTTTTGTTGATTATTAGGGCAATAAATAGTTTTAAAGCAAGCTCACTGATCATCCCGGCAACTTGGTATCAAGATACCAATAGTGGAAGTTTAAAGCAAGCTCGATAAGGTTAAAACCGAATTGCTACCCCCACCCCCCCCCCCAAAAAAAAAGATTTCATTTGATCTTTTTTTAAGTTTAGGCAATTCGGGTAATCGAGTAATTTTTCTCCTAAGTTGTATGCAAGATTAGACGTTTTTCGTTGTAAATATGTCAACACCTTAATTTGTTTGTGTGTCGTTTGATTGGTCTTTCGCTTCTGGTTTTACGACAGCCATCGCCAAAGCATCGGAAAAGCACGAATACGAAGGAAGTGACGGAGAAGGAAAGAGTAAGACAAAAAAATCTGTTATTTTTTAATTGTAATATTTAGCGTTAAATCGTTGCTTGTATTTAATTAGTTATTTAAATTGTTTGAGTTATGTCACTTTTTACTTGTTTATGTTAATAATTAGTCTATGTATTTATTTTCAATAAACTTGTTTTTCTGCTGTTATTTGCGAAGTTTTTTGGGGGATGGGGTGGGGGAAAATCTGTCGATTCAGCTTCATTGCAAACAAAAGCACAAAACTCGAAAGTACAAAGAAGGGAAGAACTTAAGAAACCATAAGGCTTATAATATTAGGCTTCTTCGTCACAAACGTTTTGGTTCAAAGAAAGATGCAGAAAAATTAAAGTCCCCACGGGAAGTTTGATTTGAAGGGTGACCAGCTGCGATTTTCACAGCCGGAACTGGACAGAAGGACAACTGCTGTGGTTCGTTGAGGGCTTCAAAGAAAGCTCTTTTAGCTGCATTATGTACAATGGATAGTGTGTCGTCAATATACTTTCATAGAAAGAGGGCACAGAGTCCACCGGTGAAGATTTTCTTCATTGCATCACCTACGTGGAGATTGCATGTGAAGGTGGCGTGTTCTTCCATCGCACCAAATAACATGCTACCTTAAATTCCTTGGAATGCAAATCTTAATGAAAGGCCATTAAACGACTTGCGACACTGGTCTTTTCCTACACCATTAAAGTCATTGTGATAAGAGGAATATAAACGATCACTAGGTTAAACCATGGACAATCGCGCCTATAGCTACCACCTGTCATCAGATTAGCTGTATTCCTCGGAAAAATGTGACAGATCAAAATTACCCTACGTCGTCAGCATTTATTTAAATCAGCAATGTGTTGTTTGTAAATCTGAATGCGACCTAAGAGATGCAGGGAGAACCACCGTTTTATGACCGTCGAAACCAAAACACTAAAAACTTTCCACGATATGTCACGCGTTTCGTGCTCGTGTCAGTTTTACTCCCCGAGGAAAAAACACGTCCAGCGTCAGGCCCGTAGCGAAGCTGTAATAACTGGGGGGGGGAGCAAGTAAGTTGGCTTAGTCAAAGCCAACCCCCCCTCCCGTCAAAACACAGACTTTTACAAATAGGTCATAAGGCATACAAAAATTCATGTCAAATAGATACTAATACTGCTCACAATGCCACAGTGTGTCGATTTCGTTAAAAAGGACACCTTTGCGGGGATGTCGTTCGTTGAAAATTTGCCAAAAAGCTGCTTCTTGTCTGCTTTTTCGCCGACAAAGTTGTTGGCAACATCCACCAGACTTACAGCATCAGTTTTAAAAAACTATCCTTAAAGTTACAAGGTTTGTTAAAATTCAAACATTTCGACATCTAGGCTACGAATTTCGGGCCTGTTTTACCTAACTGTCGTAAACGTCTACGTAACGTTTGTCACTCGATTGGTGAGATAAATATAATTTTGTTCTTTAGACTTATTTTACAACAATGGGCTTAAAGCTTACAGCAAATACACAGCAGTCGCTTAGCTATTAAAGGTATTTTACAGTCTCAAGCTATACTGCCAGGGTCAAGGTGATATGGGTGAAGAAAGACATTGGTACAAAGGAACCTTGGCTACTGAAATGTGCGGGGTGGAGTAGTAAATTTTTGAAGCCCACTTGCCCGGTGGCTAGTGACTCAACTCAACAGATGTCGAACCCTGTGAAAGGTTGTGAAAATATAAAAGGCACTTTTAGCATCAGCATTCAAGACTGATTGTTTCACATTAATTTGTTTTAATTATATATTCGTTGGCAAATTAATTATGTTTTTCAACTCAAAAAATTCTGGGGGGGAGGGGGGGGGCTCGAGCCCCTCTGCCCCCACATGCTACGGGCCTGAGCGTTGATCTTAGGTTATAGTGCGTCCGCCAATGCGCAGTTTTGAACGCTCATTTTTGTATCGTTGAGGTTTATCGAAGATTACGGCTATTAAATGGCATTATAATGAAGTGCCGCTGCTTCCTAGGACATATTAAATAATTAATTAAGTAATATTAAAAGTATTGTCAAATGTTAGGTTTTTAGCTTGTTTGTGAGAAAATCCAATTTTTTAAAATTTGTTCTTGTCCCACACTTTTCTAAGCCCCATCGATCTAGAGGGGTTGTTGTACATATTGGCTACCCCATCATGGGGAGTTTGCAAGGTTGACAAGGTTGTCCGGAGAGTAGGCTTGGATAAATTCTGCCGGCAGAATTTCGAGCAGAATAAGCGATTCTTGAGACGAGCATTTTGCCGGCAGAACAAGGCATTTTCGAGCAGAATTTGAGCAGAATAACGGAGAATCAGTGTCCCTAATGATATGCATAACAGTTGTAAGAAAAAATGAAAACTAAATAAATACAGAAAGTACAAAAAGGATCACACAGTCTTTATGCATTTGTTTGATGTTCCTTTTTGTAAGATGCTAATAAAAAGTTCACTGTTCCGTTTAATATTAGTGATATAAAGTGAGATGAATTACAATTTTGCTACGATTAGTTTTATATTGTAATTTCAATTTTTATCTCTTTTCTTAGTTTTTAATTTTTTATTTTTATTATAATTTGCAGGGCCCCACTGAAAACCGCCAAGGCGAGTGGGCACCCTGATTAAATATTATTTTTATTATTATATTATAATGAAAATCTAATGAGTATTTAGGGGTTTAGTAGGCCCAAGCTCCCTTTCATATTTGTGAAAATACATAAGGCCCGAAGGGCCGAAGATTTTTCGGGTACCGAGCAGAATTTGAGCCGAATAAGGGTCTTCGAGCAGAATTTCGAGCAGAATAAGCGATTTTTAGGGGCACTGCGGGCAGGCAGAATAAGCCATTTTATGAGGAGAATTTATCCAAGCCTACTGGAGAGAAAATCAAGTTTCGTCCTGTTTTGCCCTTTCTCAGCTGTTTTCCGCCATTGGTAAACGCGGACAACTTCCCGCAAAAACTAACTACCGTGCGCCAGTGAATTCAGAAGTGAAAACACCTGGAACACCTGTACGTTCTCTCAATCTGTAGTAATTTTTCTTTCCAGGACAATTAAAGACTATTTTGGAATGTCAGTTCCATTTGCAGAGCACTTTGGACATGACTATGAACTTTTTTATCTCCACCAGCACCAAATCCACGTTTATTACAGAACTGCGAAAACAAAGGCAAGCGAAGCTTACATGTAAGTTTTCTCTGTCTATTCTACAAGTTTTTCTTTTCCAGGATAATTATAATAGAATAACTTTGAGTGGTACAATCTGTAGTTTCATTTTGGAGTGTCAGTTATATTGTACAGCTCTTTTGAGATGACTATGAACTTATTTTATCTCCACCAACATGGGCAGGGGTATTTTGCAGAACGCAGAGTGCAGAATGTAGAACGCAGAATAGTGGTGAGCGGTATAGAGTGTGAAACAGGTAGGTATATCATACATGATAAACTGAAAAGGAGTTAGGATTTACCTCTTATTAACCGAGCAGGAGGTCTGTATGGGAGAATCTTGACCGAGGTCGTGAGTACAGACCGAACGCAGTGAGGTCTGTACACACGACCGAGGTCAAGCTTCTCCCATACAGACCGACTAAGCTCGGTTAATAAGATGTTTATTATATGGCCAAACAAGAAAACTTTAATTCGCTTAATGTAAATGGTTCGTACTAGCTGACATTTTGCTTGCAAGAGTCGATGAGCTGAAATTAAATCTGCCAAAGTTTGCTCGTCCTCTACCTTTTTTCTCGTCAGGCTTGTTGGCGCTTCATTTTAGTATTTTTAGAAGGAAATAGTCAATATTTTTGTAGTTTAGTTTACACCTTTGTCACCGCAATGTGTAACCGGTCTAGATGCCGGTCTAGATGGGAAAATCTAGACCGCGGTCAATATCAATTTCAGCCAATCAAATTCGTGAATTCGGTAGTTCCCAGTCCTTGTGAGACACCGCCATATAATAATAGGGTTTAGTGTTAGGCGAGGTTAGGTATGTATGATATCAGTTTATCATATATGACGTACCTACCTGTTCCACACTATACCGCTGACCATCATTCTGCGTTCTGCGTTCACCAGCACTAAATCCACGTTTATTACAGCGTTTAATTTGCGTCCAGTTGTGGATTGCAGAAGAAATGAAAAAGTAGAAGAGGGCAAAAAAATTGCTTAAACGCCGTGAAAAAGCTTTTGGGCATTAAAGAGTGAGGTGAAATGTCCTTTTTTTTGGTGGTAGAAGAAAGGCATTTGAAAGAGTTACCGGGGTGCATGCCTATCGCGTTCTGCCAATATCACATAAAGAAGTACACAATGAATTTACGTGATAATTTATCAAATGGTCGTTTACAACAAAGTACGTTTCAGTGGCTATATTAAGACTTCAGAAATAGAAACGCTATAAAATTTTCAGTTGTGTTACCATGACTTAAACTGAGTCTTACTAAGCTCAAGCTTATAAGAAACGAGAAAAGAAACTCTTATTTCTTTTATCAAGCTTAAATATTTAACCAAAAACACTAATACATAATTTTCAACCGTATTAAAAAACATCTTGTTTTTTTCGGAAATACCTTTGCTGGGGATAAAAGTCTATATACCTACTTTACTTAGGCCTCATTTTGTCATCATTTGTATAAGATAAACTACACTACCAGACAAAAATAGTTGGGACACTTCAACTAAACGCAATTTTTTTCTTTTCGTGCTCCCCTTCTCCCTCTCAATGTTGTTAACTGCAGTTTAGTCACCATATCTTGTACGCCAACATTGAGGGGGCAAGCAGACAGGAAATTGTCCCAACAATTCCGACTGGTAGTGTGTTTTAAAGGAATTTTTGGTATATGCTCCATGTAAGCCTGTATTGGCGGGAAAATTTCTGCAAACTATGACAATGTTTCCGTTTTGGCTTTTGAACTCCAAAATGGGACATTATCATAACAACAAAAACCACTAGATAGAGTAAAGGTAGCTTCCTTGAATTAGGTACATTACGAGGTTTTCTGGGGGTATTTTCCTGCGATGGACATTCACTTCGAGTGTGTTTCATTACTGTACATTTTGGTGACACGATTCAACGGGTCACCACAAAGGGTCACCATGTTTCCAACAGCTTTTGTGTTGAATCTTTAGGTAGCTGTAACAAGAGAAGGGAAAAAATCGAAAGAAAAATATACGTAGTTATATAACGCGCAGTTTGAAGGCTTTTTAACTCTGTGCGATTTTTTTATTAGCGTTTTGAGCATGGTGACACTGCTACTCGCGAAAAAAGAAATCATCCATTCCTTATTTAATTAAATAAGGGTGACCCGTGTACACGCGAACCACAACGTCCCCTTTCAACGGTTCAAGCCAAATCTTTCTGAAATTATAGAGGAGTGAGAGTTCAACGCTTTTGTCCCCATCATTTTAGTGAACAGCTTTGTTTGCAGGTCATGTTTAAAGGTTTATACGTCGTCAAAAGATTGACAATCGATGTCACCATTTCGAGTTAACTTGATTAAGAGGGAATGTAAACACAGCGCTTGAAGTTTACGTTGTCGATTTCACATCTGTTTGCTAAGACGTACTGTAAGTCAAGAATTTACGTTGTAAGAAATAATTGGCCTCAATACTCAGTGCTAACAAATAGGGGTCGTTATGTTTGGGGACATGACAACAATTGTTAGTGCAGTGGATAAATCCGTGCACGTTTTTTAGGCTAGAAGACTCCTTGAACTTGATTGTAGATAATATTTCACTTCCGATTGCAACTGAACCGGCACTGTTTTTACAAATTCTTTAATTAGAGAAAACCGTTCTTCTAGCATAGCTCTTTTACGAGGACATGTCCCCTCCCTCTACCGAACTCACTTTATCGCCCTTATAATTTGTCCTCTCTGCCTTGCACCTAAGGTCAATGAAGGTCCCGTTTTCCCATGTTCCTTAGACTCCTTGTTTCCAGGGAGGACTTCCGTCGTCAGCCACTACACGCTTTCCCTAGAAACACGGCGCATTTGTACTTTTCTCTGTATTAGCAAACCATGAATTTGACAAAGTAAACATGTGCTGGGGTCACGCTATCAACCCAGATTTTAAACCCAGGCTTTACACTTTGCTCTTTTTCCCTTCCTTTTCTGGTGTGGTTATTTTTAGAAAACACGACCATCGCAACGTACAGGTCCCCTTATATTCAAAGCGAAAGAAAAAAAAACTATCCTTTAATAGCATTCAATCAACGGCGATAGTAATATTGCCGAATCGCTGAGTACGTCACGACCTTCGCGCCGTTTGTGACCGGACTACAAATTAACGACCCTTATGTGTCAACACCTCTTCAAATTCCTGCTCTTTGACACAGTAGCTTTTTTAATTCTCTTTATTTAGTTCTTACATTGTTGAGTAGACCGTTTTTAATAATAATAATAATAATAATAATGAATTTATAGAGCGCTATTTCTAGTGCTATCCAATAGCGCTTTACAATAATTTTAGAAGTATCACCAATAAAATTGATAAAAACATAAAAATATCTGAAACATGAGGAAAATAAACTAACTAATAAAATAACTAAGTTGCAAAAATAAAGAAAACTGAGGATCATTAAAACCTTTAAATGAAACTAACTAATTAACTAACTAACTTAACTAATTAACTAAGTAACTAACTTACTGACTAACTAAACTATCCGAATAACTAATTAACTGACTAACCAATAGTCTAATTATAAAATTTGTTAAAATTTTATTGAGCCCCTGGCTTGGGAGACTGAGCAACTGCTCCCTGCGTTTTCGACATGAAATTATTTATTTATTTACTTATTTATATCTGGACATAAGGCCTCAATGGAAGTTTTTACAGCCTTTCAATGACATGTGAACCTTGAAGTTCAAGAGTCAACCAACAGTTGCATTTTTCACTGCCACCAGTCATTTCAGAGTTCACTTGTTGTTGAAAAGCGCAGTAACAAGTGCCAACTCAGCACTGGTCACCTTCTAATAAAACCAAAGTGACATGACAGTTGATCATTATTCATTCCTTTTTAGATTTGGTATCACTCTTTTGACAGCATAGACGACACATGCATCTGCAAATCAACCTTATCACCATGACAACCAAGGTAACCACAGCAACAATGGAAGCCATGACATCAAGTAAGTAGTACTGATACCAAGGGATGTTAAACACTTGAGGTCTGAGATGCCGGGCTCCACCATGTCTGAGTACGTACTCTATCCAATCACCTGTTTTCTCTAATGGAGACCTTGGGCTATCTTTTATGAGCTTGGAAATGCGCATAGCCTCAGCTTTAAACCTAGGAAAGAAGGGGTTAGTTATTTTAAACAAGACTTCAAACAATAAATGCACTACAGTAGCAATAAGAAGGTTTAATGTCTTTCAAAATTTGTAAACGACAGTAAATCAAAACCAAACTAGAGCTTGCCTGGCAAAAGAAAACCTGAACAACCAAGACAAAACCTTTTCTTTTCAAAGTCATAGTTTCATCAAATTTAAACAGAAAAGTGTGATGCACCATGACTGCAACATGAAATAAAATATATTTTTCTCCTGGAACATAAGCTTATTTTTTGCAACTGTTCAATAACAATTACTTGTAATCAGGAGGAGGTATTTGAGTGAACATGGTACCAGCTCCCATGTTTCACATATTAAATATTGCATCAACTGTTAACTATACCTTGGCTCATTAATAACATGTTCCATTTTCTCAACCAGCTGTTTGACGTCAAATCTGTTGGGATCCAGAGACAGACCCAGCCCAAAATGTTCAACTTTCTTGGCATTAATGAACTAATCTACGAACAAGGGAAAGGCCACCACAGGAACCCCATGGTATGCAGCCTCATACAGACTGTTGTGTCCCACATGGGAGACAAAAGCCTTGATGTCCTTGTGAGCCAACAGATCATTCTGAGGTAACCACTCCACTACTTTGATGTTTGGACTGAGTGAAGGGGGGATATAACCTGCAGATGAAAGCAAAGTTTACATTATTTATGCTTCTAGAGATGTTGAGGCATAATTATTAGAGGGAGGTTAGCACAGAGATTACTGTGCTTCACCCAAACCAAATACTGATGACGTAAATTTAAGGTCTGCAAATGACGAAACATCGTTTCACAAACAAAAACTCCTCATTTGCACACAGTAAACATTTGTTGTGGAAAATGTTCCAAAATTTTTTGCTTCTGCAACAACTGTAGACACACAATGGAGAAACATACAAGGAAACACTGTACTTCACTAATGTTCCTACAAATGTGTGTCATCATTTGCAGGGGCCTTCAGATGGGTGGGGCAAGTAAAGCATTCATTGCAAGATAGCTAAAAAAATCAACTAGTTGAATTTTTTTTCACAGACAATATCAGAATTATCATATTGTTTATACAAGGGTGTTTACAGCATCCTTAACTTTTATCACATGCGAGTGACACAGGATTCTTTGAGGGCACATTGTTTGTCAAAGTCTCAATATCAAAAGGCTTACCCTTAAGCCTCCAAACAACCCTTTGTCTTAGTTTTCCAAATGCTGTAGCCAGCATATCCACTTTTGCCTTGGAAAGGGCAGCCACGTTAGAACCAAATGAAACAATGATAAACCCTTGATCCCTAGAACTGTTTACAAATTCTTCAAACTCATGTGAGAGAGGCACTGGCTCCCTGGCACTTAATGACCCCACCATAATGTTCCCTATGACAACAAGATAAAAAAGAAAATACTGAACATGGCAATTACATATAGCACACTTACCATGCCAATAAAACAAATTTAAACATTGCTGAGTTGAGCTGCCTTTGTTTGTTTACAACCCAACCATTTCATAAGTTCTCTGTACTTAATAATGTCAAAAGTTTGGAGGTAATAATATTGTACATGACATTGCACATTTGCACTACCAAGTCCAACTTTTAAAAATCACAGTTTTGTTTTTGTTTTTTTTTTTGTGGAGGGGGGGAGGGGGAAAGGTGGAGGGTTAGAAGTTTGCCCAGTATTCTTTTGGGTAGCTAGAATTTGGCAGATCATAAGTTAAAGATAAATAGCATTTACCATTCTGTTTTTTGTTTGTTTGTTTTTATGCAAAAAAGGCATGTTTTCATTTGATAAAGTTAAGTTTTAGGTATTTTTTGCAGGGGTATGAAATGCTTGGTTTCATTTCCATCTACCCTTCATTTTTGAGTCCAACTACACTCCCCCTCCCAACACAGTACATGTGCGTAAAATGTCACCCTCAATATTTATCTCATTTGAGAGGTTCTAGCAACAAATCAGTTTTGCAAATTTGGGAGGATGAAATTTTGTATATTTTGCTGAAATGTTCTTACATGCAAACCAACTTTATCAATATAGTTCATTTCTGTTTTTTTACAAATAAATTTTCAACATTTATATCACCAAAACTACAAACATCTGACATCACAAAACTTTTCCACAATAAAAGCCAGGTAAATAACAGGCAACATTTTTGTGCAACTTGTTACAAGTACAAAACACAATACCACCTCTTCATACAAATTTTCATGTTGCAAATAGTAGCAGCAACGTCTGCATCATTACCATCACTTAAATTAAGGCATTCATAACTGGATTACTACTAAATCCATACCTGGTAACAGAGGTTGTGGATACTCCAGGGCAAAATCTGCTGTAATTATTAAAAGCTCAGCATCACCAGCAGCTTCCTGGAAGCTTCTTTCAGGTTTGATGTTGTACTTAAACTTGATGCTGTTCATTGTCTCTGCCAGGGAAGCCATAAAAATTCTGCTTGCAAATACATACATTCCCAAGTTAACAACTCTCTGCAGAAATGTCATTTTATCTGAAAATCCAGGAAAGGATTGAGGAACATATGATACAGGCATAGGCACCATGTGGTACAACACAAATGGATAATTCGGAGATCCCGGTAAAACCTCCACTCTTTTGATGCCCAAAAACTCAGCAACTAACACAGGACAAGCTGCCACAGAATCATGGACTATTAAATCACACCCTTTCAGATCATCAAGTAAATCAGTGTTATTCAAAATACATTCGCACAACACTCTATGCATATCATTCATGTTTGAGATAACCTCTAGTGATGTGCCTTTTTCTATTAGAGTTTTGGCTATTAACTCTGCAGTTGTTTCAGCTTCATATGGTACTTGAAAAACTTTGTGTTTGATGTTCTTAGCCGGTTTCACTTTTTGAGCAGAGGGTACAACCAGGGACACCTACAGGAGAACAACGAAATTGTCATTATAATGCGCCGATCAATTCGAAACTTCAACATCCCCCCCCCCCCCCGGGCATACCCCGGGCATTTTATTGTGGATCGTGCCCGGGGAGGGGGGAATTTGAACGTTGCGTTGGAAGGGTGGGGAATTTGAACCGGATTTAGCTCTTGTTCTGATGTAGTACGCACGTGAGTTTTTTCGGTTTTTGCAGGGTTTGACGGATTTACAAGATAGAATTTCGCCTTTGTCAGTGAATAACTCCATCAAAAGGGTCTGTAAAATGTAAAAGTTTGAACGTGTCATTACAGCATCTATCTCTCAAAAAGGCGTGCAAAGTGTTTGATTGAAGACGAAATTTGTCTTTGAGGAGAGGTAGTTCAGTACTAATTGGTGGGGCATTTGAATGGCTTTTTTGCCCTAAGGGGAGGGAATTTGAACAAGCCAATCTCTTTAAAAGTTCAAATGCCCGGGGGTTGCCCGGGGGGGGGGGATGTTGAACTTTCGAATTGATCGGCGCATAAGTATTCTACTTCAATAGGACTCTATAAGCATGTGCTAAGGTTTGATTATCAGATTGGTGGTCTCCCCCAATGGGGCCTCATTAACATATCATAACATAACAACACAATTTAACATAACAGAGCATAACATGTTTTTCGAGATGTGAAATTAAAAGTAACACAAAACACATCGTGAAAGGCCTAGGGGAAATCATGAGTTTACCCCAAAAAATTACAGACCTGTCAACTCTCACGGTTTCACTGTGAGACTCACGGTTTGGGGTATCAACTCACAGTCTCACAATTTGGCCTCCAAATCTCACGGTGAATCAGATAATCTTGATATTGCCAAACAATTTAGGTAGTATGAAGCAATATTGAAAAAGGTTTTTATGGTCTTTTTTTCAAAGTCTCCAGATTTGCATGTTTTGGAGGTTGGCAGGTCTGAAATTAACAAATTCGCTAACAATACAAAACATGCAATAACAAGATTTAACAAAATGAAGAAAGCATGCAATTCTGTGTTCTTGTACAACTCAGTGTAAACCTGTATAATATGATACACAACCTCATGCCCCCGTGACGCCAACTCCTCCATAACGCTTCTGATATTCATATAATGAGATCCTCCAATGGCACTAAATCCAACAATTTTGGTTGAGGAGGAACATTTAGCTTCCAGAAACAACATTAGCCACAACAACCAAAACATTTTGAGATAATCGGGAAACCAGTGTTACATTTACACTCTTAGATGATCCAAAAGATTCAATACAGAAAACATAAAGAGAAACGAGCTTGGCACTCACGAGCTCAAACAACTAACACATCAGCCGCAGTGGGGGGGGGGGGGGGGGGGAAGCAACTTCCCATACGTACATGAAATCCAAACGATGTTCTCAATCGTTCTCATTTTCGTCCCCAGAGCCCACGATCCTTTTGGTCTGCGCCAAGGATCGAGACCTCTGGCAGGGACCGAAGGAGGACCGAAGCAGGAAGTCCGCGAATCACGGACTTCCGGCTCTTGTGCGCAGCCTCAGAAATTTGAACAATAACGGTTACTATCGGTTACAAAAATGGGCAGCTATTGCGCTTGCGCGTGACCTGGTCCCTGCCAGAGGTCTCGATCCTTGGCGCAGACCAAAAGGATCGTGGGCTCTGGGGACGAGAATGAATCGTTCTCACGACGATCTCTCACGACTGTTCTCACAACTTGCAAGGCAATCTGTGAGGTTCTAGTCAGCGGATATGCCTCCTACGCGTGCGCAGATGTTGCATGTTCCAACCTCTCTCCTCCGCAGAGGCTCCTGTTGGTAAACACCAGAGAAAGAAACGGCAGCGGGAGCGCTGGAGAGAGAAAACGGGAGCGCGGGGAACGAAAACGGAACTCGGACGCTGAAGGGAAAAAAATTATGGCGGCCAAAGGTAGCGGATTCTACGGAAGCTTTTAAGGGACACCCACTTTTACGCTAAATCGGAGTTTATTTTTCGGAAATCGGAGTTTGTGTTTCAAAAATCGGAGTTTGTTTTTCGGAAATCGGAGTTTGTTTTCTTCGAAAATCGGAGTTTGTTTTTCGGAAATCGGAGTTTGTGTTTCGAAAATCGGAGTTTGTTTTTTGGGAAATCGGAGTTTGTGTTTCAAAAATCGGAGTTTGTTTTTCGGAAATCGGAGTTTGTTTTCTTCGAAAATCGGAGTTTGTTTTCTTCGAAAATCGGAGTTTGTTTTTCGGAAATCGGAGTTTGTTATTCGAAAATCGGTGTTTGTTTTTTTCGAACAACGGAGTTTGTTTTTTTCGAACACCACACCACCCTCGTGGTCCATCAAAATGGCGGCTGTTCGCTGATGCAGAGGTTTCCATTAAAAGGTTTGTGTGGTCAAGATGCGAGTCCCAATATTGTTGTTGATTGTTAATTTACAACTTGTAGACAGTGTTTTACCTCGCTATGTTCCTTCGCTGCGCTTTAATGCTGGACAGAGATCCCGTATCCTTTTAAAACTTGTGTTGCTTTGTCGAGCAAGGAAACATTGACGTCGATTCGTAAGTTGTCATGTTGTTTATTTATCCATTCATTGCAATGCAAAAGAAGGGAAAATAAATCACTTAGTAGCCATATTTGTATAGAATTTAACGTGCTGTTTATTTTGTATTGCTCATTGTTGGCTGTTGATGTGGCTAAACTCTCATTTACGTTTTTCATAGAAGTATCAATTTGTGTACATTGAGTTCATTTGTTACACGTCAGTATTTTTCCTGAACCCAGCCAGGAAATGATCTAATTGAAGACTACTTCAACCTTGGGTACACCTATCCGGAAATAGTTGCTTTTCTGTGCCTTTTACATGGAATAGTAATCAGGTTAGACTTTATATTTATTTATTTGGGGACAAAGCGAGTTTCAGAAGATTCTCTCGTTTCCTCCATGTGAGGGAAACTCATTTTTGTGTGATCATTCTCATCCTGTGTCTTTTTTGTGATTACTGCCACGTGTTGTCCCGGTGGGTGGCGGGGGGGGGGGGAGTACTCAAGTTGCTTTTAAGTGGTTGTGTGCCGTCCAGGGCTCCAAGCGGTAGACCCCGTGTTAGAAAGAGTATTGCAATAAAACAATCGCAATTTTTTAATAACTTATTCTAGATATTTTCTTATTGCAAGCAATACGTTGGGTGCAGCAGTTAGTTGGGTGATATAAATGATCTAACAAAAACAATTTTTTTTAAATTTTAGTATTCCGTGTGTTACTTATGATTGCGATTCATAATTTAACAATTTGATATGTAGTAAGTAAATTGGTGCATATTTAAGCGGATACTTTGTAAGTTATTTCTGAAAAACCCAGTTGGAAGAATTTTAAAGCAAGCGAATTGTATACCTATTGCATTTAAGCAAATTCTATGTTATGAATAATTTCAAATTACTGCTGATGCTTAAAGCTTTTGTGCATTTGTAATATTTCACCACGTTCTAGAACACGGTTTGAATAGGGATAACCCCTTTCTAGATCAGAAGTCCCAAAATCACGACCCGGGGCCATCAAGCTAGCACAGTAGGTGCCTCCTTATTGTACAAAAATTGGCAAATTTGCCAACCGTCAGCCACTCGCCTTTGCTGAACAGTGGTTTTATCCAGCTTCCAGTTACAAGATTTGTGAGATATTTTCGGGAACCATGTTTGTTCCGATTCATCTGTGGTTGTCTTTGTACACCATTAACCACTCAGGTCCCGAACGACCTTTCTAATTCAGATCGCCCACTGCATCTAGGATAAGGAATGAGGCATGTTACTGGCTCTGCAAGGTTTTGAAACAGTTAACAGTGTGATGCACAAGATTTCTACAGACTCCTATTGATTTTAAGAGGAAGTGGTCGTATAAATTGCTGAAAATTTTCCTTTTCTCCCACAGCCTTCGTCAAGTCAAGAGAATAATCAGGCAAAAGGGATTACGAAGAAGACAACACAGTAGTGATATTGGGGAAGTACTAGACGCAGTTCAAGTGAGTAAACATTTTCTTTTTACTCAACCTTGCTTACAACTTGTCACTAATTTTCATTTTATTGCATTTCATATCCCTGAAAGGAAGAACTAACTGGTAGTGGTAGCTGTGTCGGTTACAGGCAGATGCACCAGAGATTAAGAAATGATCACAAACTTGTTGTAACTAGGTACTGAAAGAGTTTATTTATTTGTTTATTTATTTATTTTTAATAAAGACAACTATTCCAGGTACCATTTGTTATCAACACTTCAAATCCCTAACTCGGCGAACTCAAAGCCAGGCGTGAACCAGGCGTTTATTGCTCTTCGCTTTCTTGTATAAATAAACTTGAAACTTGAAACTTCCATGGCAATGTATGCAAATGGCTTTAAAACAAAGGAGAACAAAAACTTAACCACAACATATACGTACATATCATTCAATTTATGGCATCATTTTTAATATGAAGGGGAGCGAAAAGGGGAATATGTTTGTGAGGAGGTTCTAGCACTGTTAAGCTTTTTAGAGGTGTCTATCCAAATCATGTCTGATGGACAGCTATTTGCATTTTCATTTTAGGTATTTGGGATTTCGAGGAATACATACATGTTAGCTCTTCATTAAGTTAGTATTATTGATAATTTGTTTCACTTAGGGAAACAACACGAATTGTCCGGGGGGTCCTAGATCCAGAGGGAGTATCGAATAGAAGGAGGGGAAGGTTACAACGGAGGCGATACCGATGTAAGGTAAAAGAAATTCGCACTGTGCCATTCTCTGGTTTCGTAAATTAGAAATGAGACGGACTAAACCAAAAAAACACATCATAACATTACACGAAAAGTTATTTTCATCATCATCATCATCATCATCATCATCATCATCATCATCACCACCACCACCGCCATCATCATCATCATCATCGTCATCATCATCGTCATCATCATCATCACCACCACCACCACCACCATCATCATCATCATCATCATCATCATCATCATCATCATCATCTTGGTTGTCATGTTTGACATCAGTATATGTTTAATGAACTGGTTATTTTTACTGGCGAGTTTCTTTCGAAGAAAGTCAATACTAAAACCAGCTTTTATACTGCTTTCCTAAGTTCGTGACTTAATGTGACATCTATTTTTTTTTTCTCCAAATGAAGGGGCCGAATTATCTTTGGCACATAGATGGATATGACAAATTAAAGCCATACGGATTTTGTATCCACGGTGCAATCGACGGGTAGGTGATTCGGCCTAAACGTTCTACTTAAAACAGACTTACCTAAACAGTTTTGTGTTATTAAAACTGCTGGTTACTCCAAATAAACTTATCAGGGCCATTATCGGTGTTCACCCTCAGATACTCTCGTCGAATATTGTGGTTGGAAGTTGCTTCCACAAACAACGACCCAGCTATTGTTGCCAAGTTCTACGTTGACTGTGTACGCCAACTTGGTGGTATGTTCTTTAAATATAATTGCAAAAGTTTACGATTGATTTCGGGAGGTAATCTCTGTCACTACAACTCGGTGTGAAAGAATTGTAGCACTGAATACTATTTAACCATTTTAGGTGCTCCCCTTATTGTAAGGGCAGACTGTGGAACAGAGAATGTTGTTATTGCTGGATTACAAAGGTTTTTTCGCTCCCAAGCTACTGATGACTTTTCAGGCAATAAGAGTTTTCTTTATGGGAAGTCTTCAGCAAACCAGGTACTCGAGGATTGCTTTTCTTCTATTTATCATATGTCTATCCAAGCAGATTTGTAATAACATACCAAAACAAATTCGCCGATTTTTTTTCACACGTTTACAGTTCCTTTTTACATTTACGGGCTTCAACCTTGTGTAACTGTAAAAGATAACGTACCGCCACAGAGAATATCAAATTCTTTATATCTCTCTCCGTCCTTGCTTTCTTTACTAAGTGAACTGATTTAAGCCTCATCATATTCTCTCGAGCTCCCCAACAAAAATCAGATGCGGCCTCTTTATCAGTTGACTTGAACTCGCTGCGCCTGTACCTCAGAATTCGTTCTCAGTTTTAATTACATTTGTTTTTGATCACCTTGGCTCAGAGCAAAGTTTCCCTAAGGACGTTAAAAGTCCAGTCAGGAATATCTGCTGTTATTTAACCGGCGGGTTTTTTTTTCTGGAGCTGAAAGTATCCCTTTGTCTTTCGTTTTCTAGAGAATAGAAGCTTGGTGGTCTTTTCTTAGGAAGTCCAATTCAAACTGGTGGATAAATTATTTCAAGGTTTGTACATTATTACCCTAAAAAGACGTCTCTAAGGGACTTTTTTGAGGTAAGATTGGTCTTTAAGCCTAACTCATTTCTGGACTGCATTTATCTTAGGATTTACGAGATGCTGGTATATTTACAGATGATGACCCTCTACAAGTGTGAGTTGTAATTATACTTAGTAAAATGTAAATCCAATATACAAATTTTTATAATGACATTTTCAATTGTATTTCCTTCGGCTCTTGAAAAATGTTAATCAGTCTTGGCCAGCAATTTACTTTTGTAGCTGTTTCTAAGTTTTAAAAACCTGCAATTTTAGGGCTTGTCTTCAGTTCTGTTACACTACATTGTTGCAGAAGGAGTTGTACAGAGTGGCACGTCATTGGAACACACACCGGATGAGACCATATCCAAACCAGGATACCCCTGCCGGCAAGCCAGACGTGTTATTCTTTCTTCCAGAAATCACAGGTAATTTGGTGTTTTACGATGTCTAATATTTTCTTTCAAAGTGATCACACTCACACACTCTAAGCGCGATTTTCTGGTAGAAATTCTTCGTAGTCCGTACAATATGATCGTCCGGTAGGTAGTTCCGAAAAAGACGGTTATTGGTGACAGACGTTTCCACAACCTGAGCGGTCCAAGTCTTTTTGTGAGTCAAGTGCAAGCAACAGGCTTCATTCATTTTTTTCTTTTCTCTCTATCAGATTCCCATGATTATCAAACGGTAATGGAAGAAGATGATTTGGAGATTGCAACGGACAATTTTTGCAAGGAACGTTCTCCTTTCGGTTGTCGCGTGGAATTTTCTGATTTAATACTCCTTATTATGGAAGAGAACAATCTTGCGATGCCAGGAAATGCGGACGAAGCACTCCTGTTATACGCTACTTTGCTAAGAGAACTGCAATCGATTTTATAGTTTGAAGTGTGATTTTTATTCGATGTAAAGTTTGATTTTCATTTCCCACATGTATCACTACGTACGCCTTCTCTGTTTCTATACGTTTTAACTTTTCAACGACAGCTCAACTTAACGCACCAGTGATTAGCGTGGCTCAATACACCGTTGCTAACAGTAACCAAACAAATACAATACGTTGCTGAAAAATCAGAGATTGTAACAGTTTTGTTAAGATGCATGTTCTATCAGCATGGTGTATTCCGTATATGTTTACGCCTGCTGACACATTTCGTGCTTACAGAAATGTACTGAAAACAAAATTAAACGCTACATTGCTCATGACTTTTGTTGAGTCTTTTGATATCAAAATGTTCTGGACAATTAAGATATTGTCTTGGTAATTATAATGCTAACATAAAAATTAACTATGTCCGATGGGGAGAAATTTTCGACTCGGAATATAGCTCAGTGTCCTTAGTCCGATAGATCCCACTGCGTAGGATCACGAAGGTAGAAGTCAAAGTTCTCCTTCAAATGATTAAAGGATCGGTAATTACATGCCACGGTTAACGAACGAAAGCAAGTACGAGCCATTGGTCGGATAGCTCCTTCCGGCATGTGTTCGAAGCGAACTGCGATGCTTTTCTCTGGAAGGAGTACATCAGATGCCGTACAGAAACGAACAAACTTCACTGCCATTTTGCTTTCCAAGTTTCTTGCGTACCGTTTTAACCACCTGTACACCTTTTCTTCTTGAGGATTTCCTGGGACCGAGCTCAAATGACAGGCGACTCTCGTCGGGGTCGGGCAACACATGTCGTACAGCGAATCTAACTCCTCCTTTGTGGTACCATTCCAAAAATCCCCCATCCCTTCTCTTAACTTAAGCAGGGGTAGAAACGGTTTGGTGACGAACTCTGCAGTAGCTACTTTCAGTAGCAACTCCCGAAGGTTGGCAGACGAGGGCATTGTTGTTTCTTTGAAATCGTCCAGGATGTCGACGATTTCTTCTAAAGGAAACGGTTTTGTGCCATTTAAACCAAGAAGCATCGTTTCTCGTTCTTTCTCGGGTAGCAACATCAGGAACGAATCCAAAAGACATTCGTTGCTTACTGTACCAAACAGGGCTTGGTGGAGGGAAGCACGCGCTAATTGTACTGGAAAACTCCCACAAAGGACGAAGCCGTGGGTCATAATCCGCCCCACTGTGACATAATCTTGAGGCTGCATCGCTGGCGTGACTGAAATGGTGAATTGGGAACTTCCTTCACAGTGCAACATCACAAACCTGTCCCAAAAGACCGAGAACATTTCGCGAACCACCCCGTCTCCACTGCCTGAGTCTTCGTCAAAATATACTAAAAGGTTGTGCTGAGAAATCTGTTGGTCTTCGTAAATGCTCATCAGTTCTGTTATGTTGTGCCGACTGATGGTAATGATCTTTTCCGGCTTTCGTGCCTCCAGTTGAAACTGCTGCTGCTTTCGGCGCGCCTCCAAACTTGCATAGCTATCGAGCGTTCGCTGCCCTTCTTCCGTTTGCTGCTCTTCTTCCGTTGCTTCCACGTCATCCTCAAGCAGAACCTCTGGAGGCTTGTTACTGATGTCCAATAAAGTCGCTTCAAACGCCAAGGGCTCTTCACTTTCTCCTGCATAGAAGGCTACTTCATTCTCGTCTGGTGCTAACGGTAATGGAACACTTTCTTCAAACATAGAAAGGAGCTCTCTATCCGCCTCGGTCACACTTTGGTCTGGGTACATGGTGGAATTAGGTGCCTTGCTTAATCTAAAATGTTTAGGTGTACGGCTGAGGGACCCAATCCAGTCGTATACAGCCGACATTGTGCACGACAAGGGGAATGCACGTGTTACTACACCTAAGTCAATGTGACGTACCGAAATAAGGACACCGTCATCTGATGGCTCTGGTGGAACGCGTTGCTCTCGTGCATTTCTCAGCTTTTCTAGGGTCTCCGCTTCCTCCTTTACCTTGGCTATTTCGTTTTCCATATTTGAACGCCTCTCTTGCTCGATCATTTCTTTCGCTGCCTGTTTGGCTTTGTCAGCGGCCGCTGATTCGGCAACTTGCTGTTCTAGGTCATTAAAAAACACCTCTCTCTCGCTGCTGCTTCCAATGAGTGCCGAAGACTGGAAGACGTTTTCACTTTCGTCATTGCTGGTGCTTTCAAAGGCCGGCCGCACAAGATCATCATCTGAGTCGTTATAGTCTACTGACTCTTTACTTCTGGACAGCAAATAGATGCTTGGAAGAGCAAACCCTGTCACGCTCTTATACCTTTCAGCTGAAAATGGCAGGATATCATTCCCATCTTCCATATTATCTACTGGGTCGCCTGCGTAGTTACCCAGAGAAATATACATTTCATCCTCGTGTCCTTCTGAGCTGACACCTCTGGGGAAGAAAAGCTTCTTTGCAATTTGGAGACAATCTTCGTACCCTGAATCCCTCGGAACATCTATACGGCGTTTTCCACCACCATGATCACTTCGTTTTTGCTTGAATTTTCCATTGGACCAATGTTTCCATCCAAATTCAAACTTGAGGGTCTCCTTTTGCCGTACTTTTGGTGGACGACCAGAAGTACTGTCCTTTACATCTGCTGACTTGCTTCGCTTGTTCTGATGGATAATTTCTTTCACTTTATCTATCTTTCCTTGCCTTTCGGAATTATAAGGGCCTGGCTTTTTGCTGGACGTGGATGCCAGGGGAGAGCAGAAGGATTTTAGTCGAAGACGGTCTCCAATTGTGCTGACGCCCAGGGAAGACAGCTGTTCGTCAGTCATCATCAAAACAGCAGACTTGTCAACCTATATCCGAAGGAACGGCAAAATTTCAGTGAAGAGAATTTAAGGATGGTGGGTGCTAATACAAAGGTATTTTTGCAACTTAACGGTTATAACTATGGGGGGAAAGCGGATCTTAGCAAGACCTATTGGAATCTAAAACGAAAAATGTTGGTTAACACGCATTTTTGCAGAGATGACTAAGTAATCGTCTCCTCCCAAAAAAAAAACCTGCACGGTTACCCCCAATTTTCTTTTTGGATTCTGATACCCCTTGGTAATATGTGCTTTCTTCCACATCGTCATAAGCCGCGCAAAATCGTTAATGAAACTGGCCAAATGTTGCGGACCAGACCATAGATGCGCAGAAAGTATGCGCACTAACAAAAGAGGTACCACAGTAAATTAGTAATTCATCCATTGTCAGCTGAATCGTCTGCCACAAGTCGCAATAAATCAATCTTTACAAAAGTCTTACGTTTCTCCTAGGAATGAACGGGTACAACATTTCTTTAACGAATCTTTTTTTCCAATGTCGGAATACTAGTATGACTCTTTGCCTTTCAATTATCTCGCTTTATGACAGGGTGCCAGTAATACCCATTTTTTTCTTCCTCGTTTTTTTTCTTGGTCACTAGCGGTGAGACCCCTGGTCTTCGCTCGGCCCCTACACCACTTGTGTCCGGAGTATCGGAAATTGGTACCGTGTAACGCAACGAAACGCGCTCTAATCTATGATCTAAAATTAAGACAACGATTCCCATGTTAATTGCGCTTAAGTAAGCGCTCGGCTTACGTTGACTAATGTGCTTGTAATGTAAGTTGAGTGACTTTAACTTGAATGAATTCTAGAAACTATTGCAAGTGAAGTGTAAAAGTAAATTTTAGAAGCGAAACCCACAGAAAGTAATCTAACCACCTTCCACTCACATAATTTTGTCTGCCTTTTTTGGCCCATTCCCCCATCACTTTTCTAATGGTCCGTCCTTAAGAAAGTACCTTAGAGTTCCGAAAGTAGCCGCCCCCCCCCCCCGAAAGTAACGGCTACCCGAAAGTAACGTCCATTTTCGGACTTTCTTTTTTCGCTCTTTGTGACACCATACCTACTACCAACCGTCAGTGCCAAACATCAAGCAAGCTTTATTGTTATTTCGTACTAACAAAGTAAACGAAAGTAGCTCACTCTAACAAGCATTTAATTCATGAAAACTCTGTATACAGTGACTCGACTTCAGTGACTGCATTATGCTTATTGTACGGTTGTGTTCACCGTTTTTCTTCAAATAATGACGTATTTTAGCTACCCGAAAGTAGCGGCCACCCAAAAGTTGCGGCCCCTTAAGCCTGCTAATTCCGAAAGTAACGGTGGTCGCTACTTTCGGAACTTTACGGTATGACGTGACAGTACGTGTTTCCCATCTAGTTAGCTGTCGTGAAACTGTAAAGAAATTCTTACACAATTCTATCGATCATCAAAAGATAATAAATTGTGACAATTTTCTTTCAACTTACTTAACAGAGTAATCGTAACAAAAGAGAACTCAACAAATTTCGTTTAGTGAATGACGTAGCATGCAAATTTTTTCTAACCCCGATTCGATTGAACACACCTTTTTAGACTGTAATGTTGTGACATCCTTTTATTCCGAAGCACACTCCTGGTTTCAAACTTATTAAATATGATCTCTCAAATAAACAAATCACCCTGGACGACATAACTCCTGCAACACGATTGTCAGATCCCATAAAACGCAGTCTGAGTACATTTATTCGTGTCTGTTCATTGTTAACGAGCAATGCAGGGTTGCGTGCGAGCTTGTCAGGCTTGTGTGAAGCAATAGGACTGTGCGTCACTGAAATATGTTTCTGTGCTGTTATCATGTGTGTTTGTTTATGTAAGGCCAGCTGCCCGAGAGATAACACAATGGTTTTGTTATACTTGCTAGTTGAGAAAGGTGAAGAGTGCTAACTAAAGACGCTTTTGTCAAGAATAAAATCTGTTCCTTGACAATTGAGAATTGTCTTTGACTAAATCAGTGAGAATTAGATGAAAAACCACACTTCATAATATCAGACAACTTGCATAGCAAATTACTATTTCAGTAGGATGTGTCGAAAACGAAGACCCAAAAACGAAGACCGAAGACCGAAGACCCACTGGTCTGAAACGAAGACCCACTGGTCTAAAACGAAGACCCACTGGTCTAAAACGAAGACCCACTAGTCTAAAACGAAGACCCACTGGTCTAAAAGGAAGACCCACTAGTCTAAAACGAAGACCCACTAGTCTAAAACGAAGACCCACTAGTCTAAAACGAAAACAGAAGATAGAGTAGCGTCTACAAAACAACGCTGAAGCATAGCGCTCCTCTTTGCATAAATTGAAATGTCATCCGAACGCGCGACAAATTTGACAGTTACTTTATCTCTGAACAGTACGATCCGTGTGAAATCGTGTCACGCATGTCACGCAACCTAGTTCCAAGATTATACGCAATGGATTCTTTACAAGGTAATCCGATTTCATTTCATTGTCACTCATATTTCATTTTTGGAATGCATATTGAGCAAAATACACTGACGAATTTATTTTTCGTTCGGTACTGATCGCTTTATCCGTTTCAAATGTAAGGCGCGAAGGTCAACTCTGGATGTAAATGAGGTAATCATCAGATGGCGCGTGGAGGTAATCGTTCATATATCGGTCCGTTTAGACAGAACAAGCTAAGGTGAAAAAAAAACAAAACAAAACGAGAAATAAACAAATTATTTATTTAATATCATTTAGGATAGCTGATAATATTAAGTAACAAATCAGGACAAAACACTGCAACGTTATGTTGGCCTTTTCAAACAAATCTGTGTCTACTTTAAAATATCTTAAGAAAACTAAATTACACGTGATTTTTATAAAAAGCGTTTCATATAAAGCGTTTCACATCCCTGAAATTTATTTTTGAATGGTGTCTTGTGTGATGTGCATTTTTGGTGACAATTTTCTCATTTGCATCTCTAAAACGAAAAAAGATATTTCAAAACGGAAAATGCCATTCCTCTTTATTTTGAAAAACCTTCAAAATAAGCGGCAATTTTTAACTTCATTTGAAAAATTGGCGTGCTTAATTCAGCATCAAAAATGAGTGAACTAAGAAAAACGATCTTTGTCATATTTTATAGAATGTATCTGCAGCGTAATTTTTCTTTGTACGGAAATCTGAAAAGCTAAAAAACCGGCATTTGAACGTGAAAGGGCTAAGAAAATCAAACTTTTGCTCTATAACTTTTTTCCTCGCAAAACGTCGATAATCATAAACAAAAGTGATCAGTTAAGAAAAAAGTAGGGGTCACCAAACAATTTAGAAAACAAACTGCAAGCGAAGTAACGGAAAGGCTGCCCACCCTTATGCTGGATTTCCACTGACGCGTAATTTTTTACGTGCGTTTACGTGCGTGAAAAAATTTTTTTTTCACGCACGTAAACGCACGTAAAAAATTACGCGTCAGTGGAAATCCACCTTTAGACTTTCTCGAAGTCGTTCGCTTCTCGTTTCCGGTTTGGAAGTAACAGACCTCGCACTTCGCGCTCACTTTCGCGCCTTGTACTCTGTGAGCTTGAGTTGTAGGCAAGTCTACCTACCCTATATGTGTTTAAAAAGTATTACTTAGTGCACGCGCTTGATGCATGACGTTGCGACATGAATTACGTGCGCAATAATCGCGCCTAAACAATTAGTTACAAAGAGGTTCTGAGCCCCTGCCAGGAAGTAGAAAATTGAAACTTTAATAGGGGTTTAAAGGAAAGACAATCATTTAAATTGTTTTTTGAGCTTCATGTGAATATTGTTACTGTTTTTTTTTTTACTGTTTCGAACGTTTGCTACAGTTGTTAAGAAATTAACATTATGTGGCGATTAATTTTGCGTGTGCTTTTGCACTTTTTAAATTTCTTTTTAAGTCCGTGGTGCATCGGAAATAAATGAAATATTTGAATGACATGCCTGGGTATAGTACAGAATCTCCTCCATTCAAAAATAAATTTCAGGGATATGAAGCGCTTTATATGAAACGCTTTTTATAAAAATCACGTGTAATTTAGTTTTCTTAAGATATTTTAAAGTAGACACAAATTTCAAGTTTCAAAAGGCCAACATAACGTTGCAGTGTTTTGACAGATATGTTTACAGAGTCCTGATTTGTTACTTAATATTATCAGCTATCCTGTATGATATTAAATAAATAATTTGTTTATTTCTTGTTTTGTTTGTTTTTTTTTCACCTTAGCTTGTTCTGTGTAAACGGACTTGTATATGAACGATTACCTCCACGCGCCATGTGATGAATACATAATTTACATGCAGAGTTGACCTTCGCACCTTATATTTGAAACGGATAAAGCGATCAGTACCGAAGGAAAAATAAATTCGTCAGTGTATTTTGCTCAATATACATTCCAAAAATGAAATATGAGTGACAATGAAATGAAACCCATTGCGTATAATCTTGGAACTAGGTTGCGTGACATGCGTGACACGATTTCACACGGATCGTACTGTTCAGAGATAAAGTAACTGTCAAATTTGTCGCGCGTTCGGATGACATTTTAATTTATGCAAAGAGGAGCGCTATGCTTCAGCGTTGTTTTGTAGACGCTACTCTATCTTCTGTTTTCGTTTTAGACTAGTGGGTCTTCGTTTTAGACCAGTGGGTCTTCGTTTTAGACTAGTGGACCTTCGTTTTAGACCTGCGGGTCTTCGTTTTAGACCAGTGGGTCTTCGTTTTAGACCAGCGGGTCTTCGTTTTACACCAGTGGGTCTTCGTTTTAGACCAGTGGGTCTTCGGTCTTCGGTGTTCGTTTTTGGGTCTTCGTTTCCGACACATCCATTTCAGTAACAATTTTAGAGCGATTTGAAAATACCTGGCCACTTTGTATTGGCAAATCTATGAACGCTTTAAGGAACGAAGTATATATAAAACAAATGCAAAAGGACCATTCCAATTCAGTTGGTAAGATACATATAATTGGCTGGTTATTCTACACTGGCCAGCTAGCCTCATATTATTTCAGCACAGTGATGTTATTCCTAGCTCATAAGAATTAAGCTTAAAGTACATTCGACTGTACCTTTTCCTTCTTGAAGAGTTCCGCCACCTCCGATCCTAATGTGTTAGCTATGAAATCAGCGACCTGAAAGAATAATTTAAAACAGAATCAATGTTTATATTGTGCACCTACTCTTTCTTACCCCTTTGCATACGACAAGAATAAAACAGACAACACTAAGAGCGTACCTCTTTACACGACTCTTTGATAAGTTCCGTATCTTCGTGCACAGCCGACATTTTGATGTACTCCGCACGAGGGCGACGATGACAGGGTTTGGTCTGGGTGGGAACTTGAAAACAAAAAACAAAGTCCGCTTTCCAAATTTCAGAATAAAAACAAACTCCGATTTTCGAAAAACAAACTCCGATTTTCAAAAAACAAACTCCGATTTTCGAAAAACAAACTCCAATTTTCGAAAAAAACAAACTCCGATTTTCGAAACACAAACTCCGATTTCCGAAAAACAAACTCCGATTTTCGAAAAACAAACTCCGATTTTCGAAAAACAAACTCCGATTTTTGAAACACAAACTCCGATTTCCGAAAAATAAAGTCCGATTTAGCATAAAAGTGGGTGTCCCTTAAAAGCTTCCGTACTACGATTCCGCTTTGTCCCTTCGTTTAGGTAATTGACGAATTGATCGTATTTTACACTTTTATCATGTTGTAGAACAGTAGCGTTTGATCAATCCAGTCTGTGCTGATCGACTGTATAGAATCAGATAGAATTCTCTGAAGCTGGGTTAAATACTGGGATCGGGTTCAAAGTACTGAACTGTGAAATGATCTTGTCAACACATAACTGGATTATTGATAATAAAAGTTGTATTCTGTGCGTAGCTATTGTTTCCATGCATTAGGTTATAGCGGTTTTGATTGAATTTATTTCCATCGATGTTTTATGGCACATTTCCCGTTGCAATTTATTTAGACCACGCTGGAGGAAAACATGCAAACCGAGTACAGCCATAAGTGTCTCATCTCATGCCATCAATTCGTTACAGAATGAGATGTAAAAAGAAACATTGAAAGTATTTTTATTTATCACATGCATCACTTCAGCGACCAAATGACCAACTGACAAATTACGTCGCGGAGTACAAGAAATAAAATCCTGAACAGTTCAAGCGCTTTCTCTCGGTGAGAAGTTTATTTACGTTGAATTATCTAATTCTAACATTCAACTTTGAAACGTCTCTCGCAAACCTGGTCTCCAAGTATAAACAAGCGAAACGTGACTGCCGTTCAGCTCGCAGCTGATCCACTCGCCACTGCAACAAAAAAGACATTGCGAAAACAGAAGCGTCTTCATCGATGTCGCTTCCATCGAATATTCTCTTGTACGAAACTGACAGTAAGTTCCATGAGAGATTAGCCGCTCACCGCTTACTTTCCCCCGACAAAATACACATAAATTTTGCAAACTATTTCGAATAAGTTGATCGTCGATCGGAAATATTTATTATGACGAACTCCGCTGTCCACGTTTTGACTGGACCGCTTTGCAAGTTGTGAGAACATCGTTTCTCGGTCCCAAGCCTCGCTTCTATCCCCCCCTAAGTCCCCCTGCATCAGCCGCCATCTTGCATTTGAAAACCGATGAGACCCTGGGAACGAGGATGGCCTGCGCGATGGCTAGACCTGGAAATGATCCCGCTAAAGATTGCAGAATGGCGTGAAGGTTGTAAATGCAAAAAACAAAACAAACAAACAAACAAAACAAAACAAAAACAAACAGCAACAACAAAAAAACAATCTTTTAGCTAGAACTCCTTAGAGGTATTTTAATGTATAAAGTTAATGCATGGTTTAATTTTACCTGTTACCATCCCCTCCCCGGGCAACCCCGGGGACAAGTCCAGCCCTTCGGGCCCGGGGGTGGGGAATTGTTTGAAGCGGTCTTGTCCCGGGGGTAGGGGGGCGGGGCAAATCGAAAATAACTTCTTGTTGTTCTTATAAAGTACGTCACTTCTCAGTTGATACGATGGCCCCGGACCGCGTGGAGAAGACTGCCTATTTCCAGGGAAAATGTCTAGAATTTGTAGCAGACTGGTTAGAGAAGAATAATTCCTCAAAATTAAAAACTGTGTTCGACGGTACGTTTATTATAAATTGTTGAACGAACGTGCGTTTGATGCGTACTCGAATGAATGGCGGTAGTCACAAACAAAGAAATAGTTTTTTCAGTGTGTTTATATTTATAATAAGACGACTTAAATAGACTCTATATTAAAACGGATGCTCAGCGTTATATTAAACAGAGATTTCAGTCCAGTGTTCTTATAAAACAAGCCAAGAAAAACTCGTTTAAATGCTGCCATCAATTTGTTCACGGGCCTCTTGTGTGTATGCGTTATATTTAGAATAAAACACGTGGGGAAGAACATTTCTTTAATCGCCAGCCATATGCCAGTGCGGTTAGAGCTTTTTCTTCAGTTTTCTGTTTCAAATGTAGTGTTCATGTTTTTAATATATTATGCATGTAGTGTCCTTCGTTCAATAAACTCTAGAAAAGCGTTTAAGTTCTTGTCAAAACGTCCAGTTTTGCCATTGTACGGAAATCAATATCGTCATTTATGTTTTGTACACAAAACAACGTATTTGTGGTCGATGAGGAGTCCCGGGGGTGGGGAATCGTCTCTTTCTGCGTGCCCGGGGGTGGGGAATAGACTGCCAAGTGAGAAAAAAATTACAAATCCCCGGGGGTATGCCCGGGGGGGGGGCATGGTAACAGGTAGAATTGAACCACGCATAAACACGCACTGACGCCCAAGCCTGTGTGTATTAAATCCATTCAAGCGACAAATTTACGGTCCGAAGACGAGCTGTTTTTGCTTTGTCGGGATCCCATACAACTCAAATATCTTGGACCAGAACTCTGGAATAAGCTGTCGAATAAGGAAAGAGGGGCCAGGGAAGTCCATTGGATACTGCTCACGTGTCCACTTGGGAGACTGTGCTGGCGGTGAAGTCCTTTCAAGCACAAACACTTGACTGTATCTTTGTAAAGAATTCAAATGTTTGACTTGTTTGCGAGTGTTTGCAATAAAGCATTTGTCAGATAACTCTAGACTACGCGATCCCTTTAGGATCTTTGTGAAATGACCACCGCTGTTCCAGTCCAGTGCACGTCCAGGATTGCGCGAGAAAGTTTTAAATTGAGCCGGTAATGGTATCCATATCACGAGACGCTTGTGCAATACTCGTAATCTTCGCACTTCAGACGTGATGCGCTAATTTCATTGTTTGGCTATTTGTGATCAACTAAAATGTGAAGGGGCGTTAAAATAGTCGGTATAGCCCAGAGTGAGAGCAATAGATTTGTCTGAGGTTGGTTCAAAAGATCCAATGATAATACAAATTGGCCACTTTTTATCCTCTTGAAAACGGGCTTTACATATTGAAACAAGTAAGAAAAATAACTCGAACGAGAGAGGCAGAGAAAGATTTCTTGAACTAAAAAGGTGGCTTGTTTATAGTTCGTAGATTAATTTATTTGTCAACTGACTGCTTAAAGCTCATGCAACGGCACGTGAGATTGCTGAAAGACCCTGAAACATTAATCACCTTTAAAAAAAGGCCAGGTTATTCCTTTCTCACTATTGAGTGTACTGCAAATAAATCCATCCAAAGAGGAGTTAGGTGTTGATTTACAAAAAAGAAAGTCCACCTCATTGATGTAAACTAGGTGATACTATGTCGTGGGTGCTTGTTTGTCTCACTGCTATTTTGAACAATACTATGTCGTGGGTGCTTGTTTTTCTCACTGCTGTTTTGAATACCCAATTGCAAGCCGCATTGTGAGTATCTAACAAAAAAATAATATAAAGTTTAATTTATCTGACTGGTAAACTATGCATATTCAGTGCTAAGCGGTTTTTTTGTGATTAAGAAAAATATAATTTATTGTGGAATGAATTTATTTTTCGTCGCGAAATAAGACGAAATTCAAGAAATGTGTCAAGTCACGCCCATTAGTTTGGTTTCGGTTGCCGTGTACGATGCAGATCAATTTTGATGACCTTGACTTGGTATCTTCTTGATGTACACAACTTCAGAGAACCCCTGCAGGTTTCTTCTCTCATTTATTTGTTCAGTTTTACTCTTTGTCATTGTATTTGCTGAGAAAGCCACGTCATTCTAAACGCATTCGTTATTGCCAATAATACATGGCGAAGGAGCGCTGAATATTGTATTTGTCAATCGACTGCGTTTAGTTTGAATGTCGAATGATAAGCAACAACGGTTGTATGGGTAAAGCGTTTCAATTCCCTATCTTGATCCTTCCAACAGCGTTAAAAATTGAGTTCTTCTTGTAGCGTATTTTACCATCAACAAAAAATTTCCATCTGGCTTAAACAAGGTTGAATACTTCTCTGAAACGTCATAAGCCTCCCATTTACTTAAAGCCGAAAACTCTCTCTGTTCTCTCCCCTTTACTCAAAGCCGAAAGTTCTCCCTGTTCTCTAGCACCAATTACGTAAAAAGTTCCAACTCATATCTCCAGTGGGTTCACGTGTTTGTGGCTAAAACGGTAGTAACTTTTATTGTTTTTAATAAATTATCTTTTAGTTACTTGCGTGGTAATGTCTCTAACACTAAATCCCCCTTCCCTCTATTGGGAGTGGGGGTAGTTGGGAAGTATATCACACCCAAACCTCCCTGTCCCTACACTTGGGAGGGGATATGGGAAGAAGCGTCAACTAACCAAAAGCTCTCAACAGCGAACCAATGGGAGGGGGGGGGGGGTGGGGTCTTTATGGTGGGTAAAATAGAACAAAGCCCATCCTTGTTCAGTTAACCTGCATACCTGGATCAGTGTCTCCCAGCCCAAAATCCCCTCTATCTCCCTCTAGCGAGGGACAGGACTGTTGGTTACAATGACCCCCACACAAAAATGCCACATCCTCCAGTGGGAGGATACAGGAGAACTGTTGTTTTATAGAATTTCTCCCCCTAAAAAACTGTTGCCTTCCCTCCAGTGAGGTGGGATTCTTCCAACCAAAACCCTTTCTTCCTTTCTTGTGGCTTTAGGTTCTCCCACCCTAAACCCCTTGCCTCCATCCACATGCATAGACTTGTTGGTGGGAGGTAGTTCAAGGTTTGTTCTAGATACAAGGTAAGTACAAAGACACAGCAGGGGTTAGCTGCAGTCGCCTGTCTAGGCTTTGCAGTGGTTTAATGATATTTTTCTAGCTTGATCCTGAATACTTGTAGTCTGATCCCCAGTACTACAGCTTCAGGATCATTATACTGGTGTTACCTGGTAGCTAGCCTGCAGGGTTTGTCTGGTGCATGCTCTTCTCAGCTCCATCGCGACCAAGTTCTTGTTTTAAGCACACAATAAGGAAACACTAGCATATTTTTTATGATTGATTCGTATTGTTCAGTAACCAACCAATTTGCACGTTCAGTAGGTATTAACTTTATGTGGTTAACTCTCAACTGGTTAAAAATAAAAAAGGTCAAGAAGCTAACATCTCAGTAGTGTAATTGAGGAAAACAGCATAGAGCTGGCTTGAATCCAACCAATCATATGGATTTTTAAACAGCTGGTTTATTGTTTCTGGTAGAAAACGTTAATCAGTCACCATTTTGAAGTGGGCATAAAAAATAATTGCCCATGCCAGTACAATTTTCCTTTAAAAACTTAAAAGGTGCAAAAAAGAACTATTATAGTAAAACTTTAGAATCTTTCCTTTGGAATTTTTCATTATAATGTGCAAAAGAGGATTGAAATGCCTTCCCACAATGCTGTTGTACCCAACTAGGTGCTACAGGTAAAGTCTTGTGTCCAATCCACTGAATTCAACGAGCCATAAGGCTCATCAAGTCCAGCGCTTAACTTTGGTTTCTGTACTGGCCGATGAAGTGACTGTATGAGCTTCACTACTCCCCACTGGATGGGATGCTAGTCCATCATGCATAACTTAGTGCTGTGCTCCTGATTTAAATAACCACAACAAGTTCACTCCTTCTTAGTTTTGTTTTCACTCTTTTTACAGCACAGATGGCACAGGCATCTGCATGTCAAGCTTATCAGCATGACAACAATGACAATGATGGTAACAAGGAAAGCCATGACATCCAGTAAGTAGTACTGATACCAAGGGATGTTAAACACGTGAGGTCTGAGATGCCGGGCTCCACCATGTCTGAGTACATATTCTATCCAATCACCACTAGTCTCTACTGGGGTCCGTGGCCTGTCTTTTAGCAGCTTGGAAATGCGCACAGCCTTAGCTTTGAACCTGTGATAAATTTTTCAGATATTGAACCATCATACCATGTACAATACTACAAAGTCATATCAAACGCAATAGCTGCACGATAATTACCCAAGAGGGGTAGCCTAAGTGTAGCAATATACATATGTAGAAATAAGTAGTACATGTTTGAGACCTCAGCATTCGGAGGACTCTTAAAAACATGGAAAGTGAATAAATAGCTGGTATTAGTGGCAAAAAAATGATTGTGTCACTCAACAGGTCCAAAGAGTGAATCGAATAGAACTAGACTAGTTGCAAATAGCAGGAGAAACACACTATCCAGGACACTCGTCACCAAGTTGTGACTGCAATTAGTAGTGATATATAATAATGACAACAACCATAATAATAATAGATTAATTTTATAATGGATTTTTGGTTGGAGACCTTTTTTTCAGCTAATTGTAATCCCCAGCTCCCCCCATTTTGTTCACCATTTCTTCTAGTTCCTTTTATAGGGTTTTAGATATTTACATTTATAAGTGCTGTACATTATGTTCACACACTGGGTGCACTATTCATCAAACTGTCAACACTGCTAGTACAATAATAATAATGATAATTAATGCTACCTTGGCTCTTTGATAACTTGCTCCATTTTCTCCACCATTTGATCAACATCAAAACTGTTGTGATCCACGTACAGACCCAGACCAAAGTGTTCAACCTTTTTAGCATTAAAAAACTGGTCTCCAAACAAAGGAAAAGCAACCAGAGGAACTCCGTGGTACGAAGCCTCATACAGACTGTTGTGTCCAACATGGGAGACAAAAGCCTTGATATCCTTGTGAGCCAACAGATCATTCTGAGGTAACCATTCCACTGCCTTGGTGTTTGGGCTGAGGGAAGAAGGGATGTAGCCTGCAAATAAAGAAAAACAAAATTAGTAGATAAATTATGTTAAATACAACTGATCAAATGTACAATAGATATTTAATACTGGGATTCTGTATAAGGGGAGATTTTTTATAAGGGAGAAGGTAGGAGTCTGTAAGAATTTATGTTAGATGTAACACAGCCACAGCAGATATATCCTTTAAATGTGCGGGGTAACCAAGGGAACTCTTGTTTGCTTGAAAAGATAAACCATCAGTTGCATTAGTAGCTCTTTTGCTTGCAGAGGCAACTAAACTTTGCGCCAAAATGTCGCCTTGCCTTAAATTCTTTTTTCCCCATTGTATGCAGGACTGGAAATTATATGAGAACATAATTTAATGCTCACCTTTTAGCCTCCAAACAACCTTTTGTCTCAGTTTTCCAAATGCTGTTGCCAACATGTCCATTTTTTCCTTTGTAAGGACTGCCATATTAGTACCAAATGAAACAATGATAAAACCATGGTCTTTGGAATTGTTTACAAATTCTTGAAACTCAAGGGAGAGAGCTACTGGCTCTTTAGCATTTAGCTGTCCCACCATGACATTGCCTATAAAACAAAAAACAACAAAAACATATAACAATAATATTGCATCCCAGGATTTATATGCATAAAAAATATTTTTTTCTAAAGGTTGAAGTACTTACACAACAGTCAACATGGCAACCAGACATTATTACATGCAAAGTATTCTTATATGATTTTTAAGAGATTGGAAAATTTTGTGGTGCAAAATGGAGTCAACAAAAAGTTCTGAAAAATCATTGATTTTCATTTGAAAGCTTATTGGTTTAATTTGTCAAATTCTGAAATATGCACGTCATTAATTTAAAAATCATAGGATGCTCGAATAGAAATTTGAGATTGAGAAATGGATATATTTGCATTTCAAAAATTTAAAAGTTAGTGTAAAGAAAGAGATGTCTCTGTAACTAGGAATAATGGAAACAAATTCAGAATTCTTGTGGTATGAACTCTTGCAAGCGTCGGCTCTAAGGCTTGTCAAATGACATTTTAAATGGCCACTTACAGGAAGTTTGACTGTATGTTTGATGGCAGTGCAAATTAATGTAATAATAACATTATAATAATTATTGACAGTTTAGTTGAAAACTTATGTCAGAGTATGCATGTTACTGAAAGATGCAGTAATCTATACCTGGTAACAATGGTTGTGGATACTCCAGTGCAAAATCTGCTGTAATCAACACCAGCTCAGCATCACCAGCAGCTTCCTGGAAACTTCTTTCAGGCTTGATGTTATACTTAAACTTGATGTCATTCATAGTCCGAGACAGTAAAGCCATAAAAAATCTACTAACAGTGTAAGATCCTAAGTTTACAACTCTCTGCAGAAATGACATTTTATCTGAATATCCAGGCAATATTTGAGGAATGTATGACACAGGCATGGGTGTCATATGGTACATACCAAATGGAGTGTTTGGAGGTCCTAGCAAAAGCTCCACTCTTGGAATGCCTAAATACTCGGCAAGTAACACAGAGCAAGATGCACCAGTATCATGCACTAATAAATCAAACCCTCTCACACCATTGAGAAAATCAGTGTTGTTTAACAGAGATTCACACATTACCCTCCGCATTTCATCTGTCTTCCTGAACACTTCCCACGAGGCCGTGCCTTTTTCCATGAGAGCTTTTGCTACTGATTCTGCTGTTGTTCCTGCTTCATAAGGGACTTGAAAAACCTTGTGTGTGATTTTATCGCTTGGTTTCACTTGTTGAGCTGACGATACAACCAGGGTTACCTGCATCATCGAAGATAGAATAATTTCTTTGAGTATCTAAGACATTAAGTGCTTATTAGGATCAGGTTACTTATTTCTGTTTTTACATTTACTTAGCTTCTGGGGGTGAACAAAATTCAACACAACAACAACAAAAAAAACACCACCACCACCAACAACAACAACCAAAGGAACTGTAACTGGAAGAATTTAATGCGGTGAAGGCTCAGTGAAGCCTATACATATAAGGCAAAACAAAACACACGTCCACTTTACATCAGTGGCTTCGCTCCTGCTCTCTTTAATCAGTACAGGAGCATGTTAGAAATAGTGGTGCTTACCCTGTATAAGCCTCTTCCTGGAAATAAGGGCAATCTCCAGGGGGGGGGGGACTCCTATGTAAAAGTGACTGGGGTGATTGTCGTACCTTTTAGAGCTCAAAATCTGTGAATTGGTACCCCTTACTATTAGGGTATTAGGGTACTATTAGGTGTCTCAGTCTGACCTTCATGAGATTTTATCCCAGAACCTCTTAGGGTACTGAGCCAGAAGAAAATGCGACAGATTTTTTTTGGCCAAACATCAGTAGATCAGTTGATTAATTAGACTTGATACCTCTTAGGCCAAGGGGCAAAAATGAATTCAAGCAATGCCCACAAAGCCAGACTTCTGATGAGATCACCAATCTCTTCACCCGGTAAAACTTCTTTTTTTGTTATCCCTTTGTAGAGCAGGAAGCATCACAGACATCTGCAAATGAAGTGAGCCCACTAGTATATTGCTACTCATTCCCAGGACTTTCCGCGTGAAGACAATAATAAAAATCCGTGATAAACAGAAAGGACTACTGAAAGGACCAAGGCTGTAAATACGACCAAAATTCGATATCCCTTTTCACTGTTTGCTATACGATTTATCCTGGCTATAAGATCTCAGCAAATGAAAATGTTATTGTTGTGACTAACCTCATGCCCGCGCGATGCCACCTCCTCCATAACGTTTCTGATCATTATGTAATGAGATCCTCCAACTGCACTGCCTCCTAGAATTTTGGCTGAAAAGGAATTCTCAGCCAGGAGAACCAGCGTTAGCCACGACAACCAAAACATGTGTGTGGTCATGTCGTTTATGTTATTGATAACATGCTCTTGCATACACGGATCACGCTATTCAACGCCGAAAGAGCCTGGGGATGAGTTTGATGAGCGCCGCCTTCATATAAACGGCGCGAACGGAGCCAGCTCACTGTCTTTCTAGCATGGCTAGACTTTGATTTTTTTTTCTCGATGCAACCATTTTAATAATGCACAATAGAGCGGTTTTTTAATCGAGTGTCGTAAAACCAGACCCTAGTGCTGTTATCTGGTCCCTTTCTCTCCCCCTCCTCTGTTGGTCCACAACGCAAATGAACTGCCGGCGTTTGTATCACATGCAAACCGATGGCAGTAGTCGTCTTAATATAATGGGATGCTAGTCCATCGAAATCCCCCCCTCAACAATGATGATTTATACTTGTTTATACTCCCAAGTGAAGAGACACGATGGTAAGATCAAGCATGGAACCCGGCCATCGAACTTGGATTCTTACCCTGTATAAAGGAGCCGACTACATGACGAATTTCAGTCCGGTTAGCCGGGCTGAGATTGAGCTCGGCTTCCTAAACAAATCTTCCAAAAAGATGTTTGCGGTTTCCGCCATAACCTCATTTATTATTCCACTGCTACGTCATTTTACCATATAAGGTCAAGAGAACACACAAAATATGCCACGGTACTACACAGTAAAATTATGTACTGCACTGTAAAATCCAGGTTTCAAGGGTTTTCTGGCCGAAGGTCTCGAAAAAACCAATTTTGACGTGATTTTATCAAGTGGAATACTAAATCTCTTATTCGATGGCTTAACATATAATACGCGCGGACATTTTGCTCATTGCTCGTATTTATCCCCGCCCCTTTCGGGGCTCGGAGAAATACTACGCAACTCGCAAAATATCCGCGCGTATTATAAGTTAAACCATCGAATAACATGTAAGTATTAATCGCATTCAAATTTCAGCCAGGGCTGAAAATGAACTTTGGCATGCGCACCGCTTGAGTTGTGAAAGTCAAACGCTTTCCTGCAAATTTTCCCACCCAACTGTGAGCATGGCTGAAATTTGCCATGTAATCGCAACAAAATTTCAGCCCGGTAGGTGGACCGAAATTTCAACCCGGCCTGAAATTCGCGATGTAACCGGCCCCTAAGAACGACGTGTGTTTTCCACCAAACCACTGCAACTCCATTAAAAAAACGCGAGAAAAATGCAGAGAACAAAAACGGTCATTAAAGTTCCTTGTTCTTCCGTGAATTTCACTCACTGTAAAAAGGCAGCATTTGGCGCGTAATTCCCTATTAGAATACCTACATGCAAAGAGAATTTTTCGCTCACCACTCCAGACAAACTAAATCGTACCCAAGAGCTCCCCATCCTATATATGTAGATTGCGAGCAGGCTAAAAAACCGGCTCCGGCTACCGAGTGGCGCGAATCCTCGGTAAAATATTTGCAAAACCGCAAAATAACAATAATTGACTTGTGAAAAACGGTGGAATCCCGATTTCTCGAACCTCCTAGGGAAACGGAAATTGGTTCGAAAAATCGAAGGTGGCATGAAATCACGCTTTATTTACGAGGTATTGTTTTGTGACAACCAGGAAAGCAAAAAGAAATACTATGGCACTCTTGTACAGTTCTTTAGCTTTCATTTGAAAGGTCACACTTTAGGATTTTACTCGACTCAAAACTCGGAACCACCTTGTACACATGATAAACAGTACCAGCAGGAAAGCCAGGCCTAAAAAAAATTACCACTCGAACGAAAAGCACTGAGCATTACTGATTTTAAATTTCTTTGGTACTGTTTGTGTGTAATAGAAGGTGGGTCTAACGTTTTGAGTCTGTGAATAAAATCCTAAAGTGTGACCATTCAAATGAAAGCTACTGAGTAGTACTTTCCTGCGGTTCAAGAAATCGAAGGAAAATTCCTTATAAATTTCTTCCATGGGGGGCAAGCATTGGTTCGAAATATCAAGAGTTTCGAAAAATCGGGGGTAAAATTACAGTGTTTGACTTAAGCAAAACCAAGGGAAAAGTGCCATGGTTCGAAAAACCGGGAGGTTCGAAAAATCGAGGGTTCGAAAAATCAGGATTCCACTGTACACATTTTCAAATTCACTTTGCAAAATTCAAGAATAGCAGTAAATAGGTACCTTACGGAACCATCTTTGAAACAAATTAATGTAATCGGCGGTAAAGTCCCGTAATAGGTTTATACTTTTATTCTAGTTAATTTTTCATTTTAAAAACTATGCACTTCTATGTTCTTACATTTTTGCAACTTGAAGAAAAAACATAAAATCTTAACAACACAGCCTCAACTAATGTTTAGTCTAAAACAAGTTTAAAGCACAACTTATATTGAAGTTGTCTTAATCTTTGCTAAAGACCAAACGAATAAACAACAAAGAGTAAACAGCAAACTAAAAAATATCTACATAGAAACACGGACAAAAAAAAAGAGTATCCTTAGCTCACCGAGGAAAACCTAACTTATTGTGAACGTGCTTTGCTACCTTTTAGTCTTTTTATCCGGCATCAATTTAGGCAAACAGTGAAGTGAAAGTAACTAGTTTTTATACAGTGAAATTAAAGATTATTATTAACATATTACAAGATTATTAACAAAAAGCTCAAATAACCTGTAATCAGGGGTCCTTTTCTAAAGGAAGTCGGCCGAAGACAAAAATAAAAGAACGTCTGATTGCAGGTTATTAACTAAAAGAAGACGTTTGAAGACTGGGTAACCATAACCTACCAAAAGACGACTACAAACTTAAATTTTCCAAAAATTGGCATATTTAACATTCGGGCTGCAAAGTTACCTAAAGTACCTATATCTTTTGGTTATAATCTTGCTGTGTTGGCATTGAGTTACTCCTTCTTAGCTTTGTTTCCACTCTTTTTACAGCACAAACGACACAGACATCTACATGTCAAACTTATCATCATGGCAACCACAGCAACAATGAAAGCCATGACATCACGTTAGTAGTACCAATGCCAAGGGATGTTAAACACTTGAGGTCTGAGATGCTGGGCTCCACCATGTCTGAGTACATACTCTATCCAATCACAGGCTTCTTGAAGCAGAGTACGTCGGCGATCTTTTTGTTTCTTAGTTTGTTTGTTTGTTTCACTCCTTCTTAGTTTTACTTTCACTCTTTGTACAGCAAAGACGACACAGGCATCTACATGTCATCCTTATCACCGTGACAGTCAAGGTAGTCACAGCAACAAGAAAAGCCATGACATCAAGTAAGTAGTACTGATACCAAGGGATGTTTAACACTTGAGCTCTGAGATGCCGGGCTCCACCATGTCTGAGCACGTACTCTATCCAATCACCAGTGGTCTCAAGTGGGGTCCGTGGCCTGTCTCTCAGCAGTCCAGAGATTCTTGTGGCTTCAGCTTTAAACCTGCAACAAAATTTTCAAAATCTTACAAACTGGACATACACTGTACCATAAAGAAGGGTGAGCATTGCATTCACTGTTTCAACTTTTGCAGGATTTGTATGACGCAAAATTGTGCAAAATCGGTCGGTAAATTTTTTCACGTAAAATTTCCAATATTTTGATCATTCAAAGAAATATTTATCAGAATATTACCACTCTACATTTATGCTACTATGCCAAGTAAGTAAGCCCTGTACTTTTTCTTCTGTGGATTAATTTCATAACTTTTTTGGTTAATTGTTGCAACCATTCAAGGATGCATAAGAATAAAACCCACAGACAGATGAGAGACAGAGAAACTAAACAAGCAAAGGAAACAAACCTGAAAATTATCAATGTAAAAACTACTGAATTCAAACAGCCAGCCGACCTGCTTCGATATCAAACATGATGTTTAAATGTCTTCTACGCTTGTGTTAGACATCATATTTTGCGTTAAACAATACCTTGGTTCACTGATAACTTGCTCAATTTTCTCAACCATCTCATCAACTTCAAAACTGTTGTGATCCACATATAGACCCAGACCAAAATGTTCAACCTTCTTAGCATTAAAAAACTGGTCTCCATACAAAGGAAAACCAACCAAAGGAACCCCATGGTACACAGACTCATACAGACTGTTGTGACCCACGTGCGAGACAAAAGCCTTGATGTCCTTGTGAGCCAATAGATCATTCTGAGGTAACCACTCCACTACTTTGATGTTTGAACTGAGGGACGAAGGGATATAACCTAGGGTTACAAAAAAAAAAACAAACAAACAAATAACCTATTAGGCCTCCCTAATAAAGTTATTGCATTGTACAGAATTGTATTGTATTGTATTAATTGTATTGTATTGTATCATATCGTATTGCATTGTATTGTATTTTATTATCCAACTGTATTAGTTATTGTACAGATTAAACATGCAAAATTAGTACAAATATCCCATGATATTGTGCAGTTGGTTATTGTACAGTACTGTGTGCGCACTCATCCTGTTACACTTTAAGTTTTCTTTCAAGTTACTGGAAAAGGTTGAAAAAGGTTAAGTTGGATGATAAATCTCTTATTAGATGTTTCAGTGAAGTATCGCCATATATTTTACTTGTACAACTCGTAAAAATATACGGCGATACTTCACACTGAAACATCTAGTAAGATATATGTACTGTATTGTATTGTATTGTATTGCATTGCATTGCATTGCATTGTACTGTATTGCATTGCATTGTACTGTATTGTATGTCCCTGTTCAGTTATAAATTTCTGGGATTGACTGTATTTGTTTTTGATTAATTAATTTCAGTTGTAGCAAATAATGGGGAATGAAAATTTGATGGACAGAGACCATAAGGCCCTGTCCAAAGCTAAGGCATTCCCCACCTACTCCACCCTAAAAGAGAATTGTCAAATCTACATCAAAACAAGTGTGTTGTTGTCCTGATCCTTATCACACTGATAGTAACTGGGACAAGAGGCAATTTAGGCAGCAACAGACCAGTGTAGTGAAGACCGTTTATCACCAGTGAAAGAGTGCTAATTACACAAGAATATTTGTTAGCCAAATGAGGAATTTTGGCATGACAATCTGCAATTCATAGCTTACCCTTAAGCCTCCAAACAACCCTTTGTCTCAGTTTTCCAAATGCTGCAGCTAACATATTCACTTTTTCCTCAGAAAGGGCTCCCACATTAGATCCAAACGAAACAATGATAAAACCATGACTAGAATTAGTAACAAGTTCTTCAAACTCTTGGGAGAGAGGCACTGGCTCCTTAGCAGCACTTAATTGTCCCACCATGATATTGCCTACAAAACCAAAAACACCAATAACATAAAACAGGAATTACTGTCACATGGTTTGCACGGGCCATAAAACAGCAATATAATTATTATTTATTACCGATGGTTATAATTAGATGCATTTTGGTCGCATCAGTGCTGCCTCCATTTATCATAAAATTACATACATGTAGCCTCCCCCTAAAGATTAAGGCTTAACTTTTGATGCTAATGACAATTTTCTAGTAAGAAATGAACTGCACCATGCACCTGCCTTCTTTACCATTTTTGTTGTTTAAAACTTGAAAACCACATTTTGACTTACTTGAGCACCTGTATACAGCTATTTCAGTTAAGGCTGTTGGATTAACTCAAGCTTAGGTAACAAGACCAATAAGTAGTGTGGGTAGTTGCAAATCAGTCTTAGTTTCACAGTTGTCACAAGTTGGTCGACACTTTGAATTTCTTAAAGCAAGTAATAAGCGGGTACCATCCGATTATTGTTAGTGGCAATCCTGATTCGGTTTTCCATTTTCAGCAGTTAGTTCTTGTTATGAAGTAGTTAGTTCTTGTTATGAAGTGGGCCAATTCATCCTGTTTTTCCTACTTCTAATACCATGCACATGCTCCACGTGTACCCACATATTTTCAGTTTGTCGTTTTAACTGAGCAGACAAAAAGATGAGTGGGATAAAGAATAACTTTTTAGGAGAGAACTCCATCTGAAAGTAATTCAGGTGTTTTTTTTATTTTTTATACTATAAAACTCTTCCATATACTTTGCTATTGTACAGCAGGCAAGGCACTGCTGATTTTGGTGAACTTAGGCATGAAGATCCCATATTACCCTGCAGTCTTGTCATGTAGACTTAAGCTTTTATCCAACAACATTAACTGAAATAGTTGTACATTATGCAACTTACAGACTAAGCATAATGGCCATGCATATCTGAAAAACAAAAGTGCTTGCATCAATTATTGCTTCATTTTGCAAGTTTATCATCGGTCTTTTACATGTTCAGTCACATATTTTATGGGGGCCAAAATTGATGGCAAGAAGTTCATACTAAAGAATGGCTTTCTAATGCACAAATTTTAGAAAACAACAATCAGGGAAATCAAATTGTGTGGTCAATTGAAGCAGCTTACATAGCAAAATTTGGACTGCTTGGGAATCCAATCAAAATGCTACTTTTTACCAACCGTACCAGGTTAGACATATAAATTAATAATTAAATCTGAATTACTGGATAATACTTACTTGGCAAAAGAGGTTGTGGATACTCCAATGCAAAATCTGCTGTAATCAAAACCAGCTCAGCCTTGCCAGCAGCTTCTAGAAAGCTTCTTTCAGGTTTGATGTTGTACTTAAGCTTGAGGTCATCCTTAGTATTATCTGCTACAGTCATAAAGAATGTACCAACAGTGTACATTCCTAAGTTAGCAAGTCGCTGTAAGAACATCATTTTATCTGTCAGTGGATATCCTGGAATGGCGTAAGGTACGTACGACACAGGCATCGGTATCATGTGCTTTGCACTAAGTGGGGTATTTGGTGGTGTTGGTATAATCTCCACTCTTAGGATGTCTAAATACTCAGCCAGTAACACATAACAAGATGCCACAGTATCATGGACTAATAAATCAAACCCTCTTAGGCCATTTAGGAAATCAGTGTTGTTCAGGAGACATTCGCAATGAACCCTATCTAATTCAACCAGGATCTTGAAAACCTCATATGAGGTTGCACCTTTTTCTATGTGCTTTTTTGACACTGTTTCTACTGTTGTTCCAGCTTCATATGGAACTTGAAAAATCTTGTGTGTAAATTGCTCACTGTGTTTCACTTTTTGAGCAGAGGATATAACCAAGCTAACCTACACGAAAATGAAAATAGACTATTAGAATAAAATTGTGTTGTGTTACTTCCTAACACCATCCTTCAAACTTGGTCCAGAAGATTCAAAATTGAGATATACAGTTGACTCCTGACAACTTGAATCTTCAAGGGAAATAAAAAAAAAAGGTTCGAGTTATCAAGGGTCAAATTATATAGAATGCAGCCTGAAGGGGAAAATCATTCACTTTGAGTTAGTGGGAGGTTCTAGTTACTGAGGGTTAGAGCTACCAGGAGTTGACTGTATTTTGTATTTTAATTACCTATCTAAGAATTGAATTGACTTTGAAAAGAATTGACTTTGGTCAATTCTTTTCACAGTAGAAAAGCCCAGGGGGAGTACTTTGATTTAAAAGTGACATGGATTGAGGTGCATATTTGGTATTGTTTGGGGTGGTGAAATTTTACTTTGTGTATTTGTAGGGTTCTGACAAATGTGTATGGGGTTTATTACAAGTGAAGATTAATGCACTAGCCCAGTCCACACTTCAACATACAAAGCTCTGGGATTAACGCGAGATTTAGATACTACTCTAATATTTTCCATGCGCCAATGCAAATTTGACACTTGGCAAATTTGACACTGGGAATTACAGACCGATGTATAAAGTTGAAACTGATTTGATACCATACATTCAGTAATTAACAGCCATAGGTATATGCCAGAGGGAAATGTTTTTGCAATTTTAACCGTTAAATCTGACACCATAGGGCAGGGTATTTGAACAACGTTTTGCTCTGGGGGCGGGAATTCGAACAAGACAATGATCAAAAGTTCAAATGCCGTGAAGGTGTTGACTGTTGAAGTTTTGAATTGTCGGTGCATAACTAGGTATTTCTTGGATATGAACAAAGTCATGGTATTTCACATTAGTATTTTTATTCATTCATTCATTCATTCATTTATTTATTTATTTATTTATTAATGTATTTGTGTTAAGTATAAATGTACCTAAATTTCTTTCGTATCGCGGAAATTTAATATTAAGGTTATTATGCTTAGTCAGTATCTCAGGGAAACAAACCTCATGCCCTCGAGTTGCCAACTCTTCCACAACGTTTCTCATCACCATATAATGCGATCCTCCAATTGCACTGCCTCCTAATATTTTGGCTGAGGAGGAAAATTCAGCCGGGACGATCAACGTTAACCACCACAACCAAAACATTTCTCAACCGACGGGTTGCAAAAGAAAGCGCGGACAAAATGTTCCAGGCGTCTCGCATAGTACGCATGCCTAGGGGAGGCTATTCACAACGTTCAGAGTCTTCAGAGCCACAAGGAGGACAAAACACAACAACTGAGCTAAGTTTGCGTTATTTTGAACTCAAATGTAAATATTCCTCACAATATTTCTTTTTAATAGAAACATTTCGGTCTTCCCACACATTTCCTTATATTTTGAAGCTACAAACGGTCCCCTGGTTGGTGGGGGGGGGGGGGTACTCCCTGAGAATTTGGGTGGGAGCCGGTGCGGCACACTTCTTGAAACCCACATGACCTTCTTTGACGTTTAAGAACACGTGTTCGAGAAGTTGTGTTCAGTTGAAAGGTCGAGGCGATTTGTGCGATTGTCGAGATAGAAGTGGAGGCGTTTAATTCATATTTCTACGATTTTGTATATTATATTTTTACAATTTTTTTTATTAACTTCAGATTTTCACTTTGGCAACCAACAAAAACTTGCCTCGGTAGGCTACTTATACTTACTTGAAGACGCTTAACTTGCTACCCATGCATGCGTAACACTAGTTGAGGATCATGCAAAAACGTTGGAGACTTGCTAGCAACCGACAACAGCGTAAGGAGCCTGAGCTGCCTGAGGATGGAACCTCTTATAAGCGACTGCGGCTACTCTTTGGGCTAATGTTTGCAAAATTGTTTTCTTTTCCAGTAAGCGACCACTTGACACCCGATATGATCTCACACGACGGGCGCAAATTGGATAACGCAACGCCATACAACCTAATCACAACCAGCCTCCGTGTTGATTCATCGTGTGTTGGTCTCGCCGGGGGGAAGGGCAGGGGGGGGGGGCGTGGTAACGTAAGGTAAAGTCGCACAGGAGCCAAGAAGGCCCCCACGGCCGGAGCCTATCCCGGTTTCTGTAGCATGAAGCAACTGAGGTACCCATTTTATTTTTGTTTTACTGGGTTACCCATTAAAGTTTCGTACAGCAGGCTCAGCATATTTTATAAATCTTCGCATATTTTTGTGTTGTGATTTCTAACACAAATTTTGCAAACATTTTAGCAGAAGTGCTTAGACTTCACTGCTATCTCTCTCTGTCTACGATGTATTTCGACGAACATACTAAAACAGTAAATTTCCCTTCTCTTTAGTACACTGCAAGGCGCAAAAAACACCCTAGCTTTTGGTCGGAGCCTCCCCTTATAGCCTTCTATAGGGAGTGCCCCACGAGGGGGATTGTGGTACCAATAAAGAGCTTTAAATTTAGGTAAGGGAGGGTAAAACTTTATTTGTCCACCATATGGCCATTAGGTAGCTACAATCTGACAATTACAAAGTACAAAAAATGGTTAATAAAGACTTATATTACATTAAGAAAATTACAGAGAATTAAAGAAAAAATGTGACGGTTGTCATGGGTTGTGTATTCAGATTGAGGTAATATCACATGAAATACAAGTAAAATAGTACGAATTTCCTGTAAGCAGTTGTTTTTAATGATTTTTTTCACCTTAGGCATACTTGGAGAGGTCAACATTCCAGAGCAAAAAAAACTATTACGTTATCCTGGCTGAATTCGTCCGAACCGTGCGAACACAATTTATTGCCAAGTAAGATTTTAAAAGGTTGACGTTTTTATTATAACATACGTGGCACAATTTCAATTTTTGTAAACCTATTCGACAGATACTACCATATCTATTTTGGAAATAGAAATGGGCTTTATTATTAGGTCTTTGCACCGGAAATACAGTAGTTTTAACGCGTAGTTGTACTAATGTTTGGCCCTAAACGTTTTACTCACCTAAACAGAACGGAGCCTTCTCCAAGTCTCCGTTGAGCAAAAAAGCCGCCAAAAGAACCAGTTGGAAGCGGAATAATTGGCAACGTTTTGGAATACTATGTTTGAGGCAATTACAGTTTTTTCTTTCTTTTTTTTTTTTCATTGACCGCATATACGCACATACTGTACCGGTCGGAAACTGGTCAGCATATACTTTAACCTACAATGAGACGTTATGGTTTTCTGTGCTTTACTCCTTCTTAATTTTGTTTCCATCCTTTTTACAGCACAGACGACACAGCAATTTGCATGTCAAGCTTATCACCATGACAACCAAGGTAACCACAGCAACAAGGAAAGCCATGACATCAAGTAAGTAGTACTGATACCAAGGGATGTTAAACACCTGAGGTCTGAGATGCCGGGCACCACCATGTCTGAGTACGTACTCTATCCAATCACAGGTTTCTTGAAGCGGGGTACGTCGACGATCCTTTAGCAGGCCGGAGATGTGCATTGCTTTTGCTTTAAATCTGGGAAAGTGAGATAGATTGATCTCATCTCAATATTTCAACGCTAATAGAAAGAAGCATCTATTCAAAAACTTTTATTTTCCAGCAACTTCGTCAACGTCTCAGAACTCAAATTTTTTTCGCTCCACTATTAGTAGACGCCCACTGCGTCGAACTCCTCCTCTACGTGCTTCACACCTTATGGTCAAGTAAATTCCTCATTTAAACACAATGCAATTGAACACCGCCTTACCAACATCCTGATACTACGACCACTGTGATAGTAGAGCCACTTTATTGTGGCCTGAAGAAAAGCCCAGTTATTTCTTACCTGAAAACCCCGTTAATTCGACCACCTGTTAATGCAACGACCCCCTTTTGGAGTCTCAAAACGAAAACGTTCTTTACTTGTTGAACTTACTCCGTTAACATCAACACAATAAAAAATTTAGCTCGACTGATGCTCCTCTCTGCAATCTTTCCTTTCTTCTCCTTTCTGAACCGATTGCACATTTTATATCACCTCCCTCCCTGATGGGCGGTGTTAAGACAAGTAGTTTTTCGAAAGTCTGAAAGATATTTCTTGTCTTTAGATATGCTGCTGTCCTCTATTGGTTTTTTTCCCTGGCACAGTCCTTCCTATCCGAAGGCTAGGAAGGCTACAATCACCTGAACGTTTCAGGCCGAATGCCTGTAACGTTCATGTGATTGTAGTGACGGAATATCTTGTGTTACTTTCAACTAAGATATACCAAGTAAGCCGAGTTAACTTCTAGTCGTGAGGTGCCCCATTTTTAAATGACTGTTATGTTTTTGGTTAGAAAATCGCCTAAAAACAGGAAACAATGATAAATACCTTGGTTCATAAATGACACTCTCAAGTATTTCAAGGAACTGCTGAACGTTAGTTGTTTTATAATCCACCGACAAACCAAGACCAAAATTCTCTGCTTTCTTGGCGTTACCATGTTGATCTGCAAACAAAGGAAAAGCGACCACAGGAACCCCATGGTATGCAGCCTCATACAGACTGTTGTGTCCCACATGGGAGACAAAAGCTTTGATGTCCTTGTGAGCCAACAGATCATTCTGAGGTAGCCAGTTCACTACTCTGATATTTGCAGTCAGGAATGAAGGGATGTAACCTGCAAACACGCATTATTGATTTTAGATCATTTTACATCTAAGATCAAAATATCTAAAGCAGTGAAAACAAAAGCAACTCTTTTGGTAAATGAGCTCAATAGCTCTATCATGTCTACTTGAGTTAAGTTAAGAAAGTATAGCGAAGTGTAGGAGACCAGGCCAACGCCTTAACGGTCCCCCATGATGAGGTGATTTGAACTGATACAAGGTGTTAAACGCAAGCTCAGCTAACATTGTTCTACCAATTGTTTTAAGGTTCAAATATTCTTGTCTTAGTTACCCAGATCAGGCTTTTCCGGTCCAGGGGCACCTGCCTGCTGTACCCTCTGAGGAATTTCACAGCGGTCAAACCGCCGCAAAAAGTTACGTCACTTCCGGTCTTCCAGAGCCTTGAAGTTTGAATCAGTTCAAACATTTACAAGCGCGAAGTTTTATAAAAACGATGCAAAACATGTCCAGGTAAACCAAGTTCACGCCAGTAAAACTTGTGCATGACAGTATAACTTCATTTTGAACATATAGTCAACGTAAGCTTAAGTTTTGAGAAACGGCGTTCAGTTTTGCGGTTAAAGTGAAACTTCCGACATTTGTCTGTATTTATTCTTTGTAAAATTATGGCGGGAACTGAGTACGCGTCATGCGTTTGACCGCTGTGAACTGAAGAGTACCCTCCAGGGAAGTAAGCGAGGAAGTTGTTACCTTTAAGTCTCCACACAACTCGCTGTTTTAGCTTTCCAAAAGCTGTAGCTAACATGTCTACCACTGATTGACGAAGGACTGCCACATTTGATCCAAAAGAAACGATGATAAAACCATGGCCTCCTGAATTGCTAACAAATTCTTCCAACTCAGGAGTGAGGGATCTAAAGTCCGCCTCTCTCATATTCAGTGCTCCAACCATGACATTACCTAATGAAAACACGAATACACGATTATGTTAGACAAGGTAAAGGTCAAGGTCACACATGAGCCACAGTGGGCCCACACGACAAGACCTTATCTCCAGTCAGTTCTGTAGAATGAAACAAATAAGAGTATCAGTACTTCTCACTGCATAGGATGTCAAACAATCGCAGGGATCCCAGTATTTTTCCAATGGTCCCATTTATACAGCTGGGAAGAGAGAGAATGTGGGGAAAAGCGTCTCGTCTGGGTAAATAACACGACAAGCTAGAGAGCAAAAAGCCTCGAACCACCGACCATACGATCTTCCAATCTAAAGTATGACGCTCTAGCTACTATAAATACGCCACCTCCTTACGTTAAGCAAGGTACAATACAATTAAACTACAACACAATGCAAGGAGGTACCATAACATTCCGGTGATTAATCCCGCCTTGGTCCTGTTTACAAAATTAATCAGACAAAATTCTTCTTTTTCCAAGGACATAGTGGTACAAGATATTTAGTGCGATCTAAAGCGAATACGCGAATACAAAGTGCTGATAGAAAACGATTGTGCGTTATGGCCTTCGAAAAATTCTTTTAATTTTTCTGTTTTACGATCTAAAATATCACTATTTTCCCGCTTTAAACCATTTGCATTTAACTAATTAGACTACTCGTCGTACTCGTTGACCATTCACTCATAGGAAATTTGGCTTTGTAGTCTAAGTTATAAATAGACAGTGAGGATTAAGCCAATAAGATTTGCGTATTTGCGATAAACCACAGTGAATGACTACTAATAATGATTATAGTACAACGCTAAATTTTGGCGAACTCGATCACGTGATGCGATAGTGTCTCTCCTCAGCGGGCACCTGTCAGCGCATAGTGCCCGTTTTTGGCAATTTTTGCCCAAAATTTAGCGCTCAAAATTTGTACAATAAAAACAATAGAGTCTTTCTGTCTTTAGGCCCGATTGTGTCACTTTGATGCGACAATATGCATTTCGATCCAAGAGGATCGACTGGAAATGCACCAATCACAAACTGCCAGGGGTGCCACATATAGTGACATATGCCCAGTCAACAACATGCCGTGAAGACCAGCAGTGAGCGGTCGAAACGTCGCGATCCACATCAAAGTGACACCATCGTGAGACAAACGACAAACAAAGCTGCCATTGCAGTCCACGGTGAATGACAACCTCATCTTCTGTGACACTGTTGAAAGCTTAGTCTTCTTAAGGTCATTCCCCCGAAATAAAATTTAACATACGATTTTTGTCAAATTTTCACAAGTTGTTACCTATCGTGCAATGTTTTGAAATATAAAATAAAAAGAATAGGTCCCCATGTCCGTTTACGAGAAATAATCGCCTCAAATTACCCCATAATTCCTTGCAATTTCCCCTAACGAACACATGTTTCTTTGATCAGTTTACGCTACTTTTCGTAGGAAGAGGAAGCAAATGATTAAAGCAAATCTTGAAACAATGTACTAGTTGTAAAATATCGAGAACAAGGAACAATTTACTAGAAGTTTTTTGGCAGATGCTCGAAGCATCAGACGAAATTGACTTAAAACCTTCCTTACGTTCGTGTTCTCGAGGTCGTGATTTAATCTCCGTGAGTAAAGCGTTGCTAGTAATAATTTTTTTTCGAACAAATGTTTTCTTTTTCTAACTCTTTGAACAAAAAGAGGATGAATGGTAGGTAAAAAAGTATTTGGAAAAAAAGATAGGTCCCATGCTTGTTTAAGGGTAAATAACTATTCTTTTCTCTGGTGAGCTTAGCCTCATAGGAAGTGTTACTACCTGGACGCAGCAAATCGTGCGCAGTAAGGATGCGTAATGCAATACAGGGGAATGGCCTTAAACATTTCATACCTGGTAACAGTGGTTGTGGATACTCTAATGCAAAATCTGCTGTAATTATCACCAGTTCAGTGTCCCTCAGAGCCTGCTGGAAGCTTCTTTCAGGCTTGATGTTGTACTTGGTTTTCAGTGCATTCATTGGTCCGGCAAATTTGACATTCATGAGTAGCTGGACAGCTAAGTAAACTCCAAAATTCTTGATACGTTCCACAAATGTCATTTTGTCACTCAAATTCGAAACAAGCAGCGGAACATACGAAACAGGCAGGGGTATCATGTGATTAACAGCAAAAGAGAAAGTTGGAGACATAGGATAAATTTCCACTCTTGGTACACCAAGCAGCTCACCAACCAACGCAGCACACATTGCAAGCGTGTCGTAGACAATCAAGTCAAACCTTTTCAGTTCCTCGAGAATCTCTGTACTGTTTAAAACAGCTTCACACGTGTCACCCAGTACCTCACTTACTTTCAACAAGTAGCGTAACTTGCTTCCCTCAAGTTCAAGCGGTACCATTTTAGTTTCAATGAAGCCAGGTTTGTATAATGGTACCTGGTAAACCTTGTGTGGTACCTTCTCACTTGGTATGATATTTTGAGACGATGGGGCAACCATCACAACCTAAAAATCAGATACACATGAAATGGCTAAGCGCCGATTACTCAATATCACTGATTTGCTGTATTCATGAACATGACGGCGAAAAGATCGCTAGGATAGATCCCGGTTAGGTATGTGCGGTTACCAAGGGTTTCGTTCTTAGTCCTTTTCGGTCTAACGTGGAGCTCTGATTTTGACCTTTTTGGTCTGATAAAGGTGTGTTTGTCCTGTGGCCTGACCAAGAGATTTTGGGTGCCAGGTCTGAATTAGGCCAAATATCACATACCCTAGAACGCCATCACGCAAATGCGAAATCAGTTAAGATATTAAGTTTTGCTTTCGTTTATTTCTTTCAAATGCAATTGTTTTTTTTTTTGATATAGTTCCAGTCAAAACTGCACCTCTGAGATTTTCCTTCAGGGACCGCGCGAGGGGTGGGCTGAGGGGGTTTTAGCCCCCCCCCCCACTTTTTGTTGCCATTGAAAAATAATGAAAAAGTTGGAAAACTCAATAGTCAGAGATTAGTTTCAGGGTTAACCAGTACTTGGTTTTCCCCAGTTAGATCTAATTTTCATATGGACCAAACAGAAACGGAATAGAAACGGAATACTCTAAGAAAGTTTAAAGTGCCTTGCTCTCATGTATCTGGCTGGATTAGTTGAAACTAATTACAATCGACGGAAGTTGACACTTGCTATCGTTTGGCCTCTAAGTCTCGTGAAGTCTCACTGACTCTCTTCTGCTCTTAAAGAGTATGAACTTTTGTCGACTGTTAGACTGCGAGTAGTCTCTAATTTTGGCGATGGCGATCATGGGGCGGGCGAAATACACATACGCGCGCGCGCGAAATTTCGAGAAGACGCGACGCGAGGGGAGCGCCATGATCAAGTGAAGGTTAGATGCATCTTTAGTCAACAAAAAGACAAAAAATTCGCAGAAAGCTGTCCCCCACCCCCACCTCACACAAACCCAGATCGAGTTAGTCCCCCCACTTACAAATAGGCCGCGCGGTCCCTGTCGTTCAGAGCAGGTTACTTTTATCGCTGCCTCTTTCGTCGTTACCATAATCAGGAAAGTTATCTAATAAACATTTTCAAGGCTACCAAACGTTTTAATTTTTGGTCAAGATGGTGCGATATTTGACTCGTTCCTTTTTTGCGAGTGTTTTTGTAACACTGGACTTCATCTCACTCGTCAAACAAACACACACGCAGAGTAAAGCCAATATCCCTGCGCCATCTTGACCCTCACGCTTGGCCAATAAGAACTTCAGTGACGTATGTATTCCGAAAAGCTACTTGTTGTACTTGGAACAGAAACAATCGATTGACGCACGAAATATTTCATAGTTTTTAGTTGGGTGACCAAAGGCTCGGTTGACGCTTATAAAATTTCTTTGAGCTTTGGATATCACGAAAATGATTTAATGTTGGTAAAGAAAGTGTGAATTGTGGAGGCAAACGTTGAATCTTGAACGGTTTAGTTACCCTTGAATGCACCTAAATCCCTGCAGGAATATAACAGCAAATATTCAGACAGGGAGGCGAGTCTCCCTAGAAATCGGATGTTAGTGAAATAAAGACCCAATAAACCGCATGTGCAGTTTACATGCCACTTACAAGGCTTCCGAGCATAAATTTGGGGTTGGCATTTTCCATCAGACAACGAACGAACTACTTCAACCGTGAAAAATAGCCCTACTTCTAGAGCGTTTGCACCTCACACCTAGCGAGGAAACTAAATTCTGAACTATTTCTTTTGTATATGTAAAATTTTTCATTTCCGCCAATATCAATCCATCAAGTTAAAAATTGCACCCTGTTTATGTGAAGTGCTGGAGGTACCCGGAGGGACACTACTCCTTGAATTTGTTGCATGTTTGCTAATTTGAGCGCTAACTAAAGTCATCCAAATTGTAGAATTATGCCCCTGTGAACTTCGTAGAATCTGGTCAACGCATTTGAACGGCAATGAAACATACTGATTCCCTTTAGGACAGACAACATTTTTAACACCTGTTATGGCAATGAACGCAGGGTGTCTAATTTTGGGGCATTTTTTGAGACCTATCTGATATAATAATGAGCTCTTGATTCTGACAGATCACGTTTTGGTTAATAATTGCCTAGCCTGGTCCCTTCCTCGATGAAAACCGTAAGATCAAAGTTGCTCTTCTGTCGTCAAAACATTATACACACATACAGATATGTAGGACATGGCTACAAACAAAAAGATACAAAACTATTCTGCACCTCATGGCCAAGAGAGGCCAACTCTTCCATTATTTTTCTGATATTTAAGTACTGCGACCCTCCGTACGCATGAAAACCAGCAATCCGGGCAGACGAAGCAGAGTCCATTGATAGTAGCAGGAAAAGTAATGTTAACAACACCATCTTCTTTCCTCAGTCGTAAAACCTTCTGAACTGACCGACTGTCCTTAAACACTCACAGTATACCTAACACTCAAAATCATAATATTTACAGGGTAATAATGTACACAAATTTGTCGATCAAGCGTAACAACTTGTTAAACAGTTAAAATAGACAGTAGTTCGAAGAAAAATTGGTTAGTGAGTTCTGTAAGTCATATTTCATGTCAACCGGCTCAAACTCGTCAATCACCCGAAGGTATGAAAGAACATCATTAGCGATTTCAGATTTCGTCTTTTTCTGTTTACATTTTTTAATAGATTTGTTAACTAAGTGCGTGTCATCTGAGAAGAAAAGCATTTGCATGTTTTACAGACATGCATGGCTTCATTTGCAAAACTATAGACATGCAAGGGTCCAATGTCTCTTGTATGTCTATAGTTTTGCAAATGAAGCCATGTCTGTAAAAAATGCAATACCTTTCAGCGCATGACCTGCCTTCAAATTTTCTAGGGCACATATTCTCACTCAAAATTTACAAAGAAAAACACAAAATATTTTTGTTGAACCCGCAGACAAGAAAAAAATCTTAAGAAAAGTTTACACATTTTTTAGTTTCACGAAACAAGTTTTGGATAAAACTTCACCCATCAGTTGTAAATTGTAATGAAACCGTTAGTGGTTATGACATAGATATAAGGAAAAATTAAATAATATGGCATAACTAACTAAATACGGCGTTCTAAGGCTTGTCACACAAGACTATCGCGTGATTTGATTTAGAAGTTTTAGCCAGTGTGTATATAATCTTGTTGGACAGTTACGGCAAAAACAAACAAAGAAAAATACAAATACATGATAAAGACAATAAAATCCTATTTCTAGGGGAGCTCTTTGCACACATATTAAGCGGATAGATCGTCGTTAATTTATGACTTTTCTTCATTTAAATATTCTGAACTATATTTTTACAAGAGACTTCGTCGGTTAATGTTGTAAATCCACTGTTTTTTTTAACATAAAATGGGTAACAAAGGATTATATTTAAAATTGTTTTAGACAGTTGGGCATTACGATTTGATAATTCTTCCTGTGTATGTTGCGATCCTGATCATCCAGTGACAACAAAACCAGTAATCTGGACCTATAGCGTAGAATGTACTACTAGTTGTGATATAAATGATAGAAAAAGCGATGAGCACAATGTCATCTTTGCTTTCGTTAGGACTCCCTTTCGAGTTATAAGCCTCACAAAATCATTTGGCTTTGTTATACATTTATGGCAAATGACATCTAAAATCTTGACAAGCTATCCTCTTAAAAGCTAAAATGACCAACAAAATCTCCACCCATTTCATTCATTTTTAGAAGGGGGGGGGGGGGTTGGTGACAAGGGAGGCACTACTTTGCTACACAAATTGGTTGGTCACTGAAGGCTTTAGAATTTTCACGCCAATTACCATGCTAAACTGAAATGACCGTCTCGCTTTAACTTCTATGAGCATGACCTTTCACTGTCAAATGTAATGTTGGTAATATTTTTTCCATTTGCTGTCTGTTGGAAAAGAGAAGGGATCGACTTGGATAATTCCAACAATGTTCCAAGGAAGAACCATGCAAATATTTCGTGGGCAGATGTGTTATTCCCTGCTCCTGTCCCTATCTACCTTTTTGTTTCGAAAAAATCGCCCAACAACGTGTGGACTACACAAACAGCACGGCGATAAATGAATTTGGACTTTCGGTAAAACAGCGGAGCGTTTGAGTTATAAAAGGTATTCTAGATACCATGTTCTGCAGTCAACCCCCTTTATAACGCGAGCTGTCAGTACCAAGATTTAGTGTTCGTAATATATAGAGAGTTCTTTTCAGTAATTCTCTTTCGCTGGGATTGCAACTTTTGTCTTTAATGAGGGTCGCAACAACACAAGAGGGGACTAGTCGCAGGGAGTTGCTGGAGTGACTAGTCCAACACGACGGGACTAGTTGCCTGGACAAGTTCCTTGATGGGTTTCCATTCGGGGACCTCTTAATAGCAAAATAGCAAAATTTAGGGCGCTTTTACTGAAATTCGCCGAGACGTGAAGATGAAAAATGCAGTAGTCCTCAACAGTGAAACCGAATTTCGTAAATTAACCAAAAAATATTAAAATAACTCGGCTTAATAAAACCGCACACTGTTCATCTATAAGTCTGTGAGTTTGTCTGCATTTGCAATTTCGATAAAGTTTTTTTCTCTAGTGTACTATATTGTTGATGCAGAAGCGAAAAACAGCGACTGTTCGGTCAAGAATTTATTCTGCAGTCCAACTGGCAAAAAAGTAAAAGACCCGATTAAATATTTTCATTTGGTCGCAGGGACTTGTCCCACGGCGAACAGTTCACACGGAGGGACCAAGCATAGTCTGTGGGACAAGTTCCCGGAACTTGATCACGAATTCAATCCAGTTTGAATTCTTGGAACTAGTCTCAGGGACCAAATTGTGGTCCTTGCGACAACATTTTGGACAAAAATAGGTAGTTCACACGGAGGGACTGGGTCCCCAGGACTAGTCGCAGTCACTAGTCCCCTCGTGTGTGCCGACCTTAACAGGTTTTATTAATAACGAGGTGTCCACGAGGCAAGAATTGGCTGTGGCGGGCTTGGTACATGCAAGTGATACACGATCCTTCAAATCCTCAGTTGCTATGGTGTTTGGGTCCTGTAAAGGGGTACGTATATTAAGGCGACATGTGCCTTGATACAGATTTTTTAAAGCTGCGGCGTCCAAATGGCTCTAGTTATTAATAATCATGTTATGCCAATGACTTTGCCATCAGGAATTAGTTTGTATAACTTATTGTATAACTCAAGAAATATTTCACAAAAAAATTAGATGCTCGTCAAGATGGCTCTCTTAATCAAGGACACAATGATCTTGTAAATCAATCGGCGACGAGTCGTAGTGCCAAGGAATGAATGGTTATAAAAGAATGTAATCTACTGTGTTTTTTATTGTACTTACAGAAGAGTATCTAAAATCTGCTGATGAATATTCGGCTTCTGATTATCGTGTAACCTAAATTTGTGTTTCTTCTCTTTTATTTTTTTAACTAAAAAGGCAAGCCGACGTTTCGAATTTTACTCCTTCTTAGTCTTGTTTCCACCTTTCCTACAGCACAGGTGAAACAGGCATCTACATGTCATCGTTATTACCATGACAACCAAGGTAACCACAGCAACAAGGAAAGCCATGACATCAAGTAAGTAGTACTGATACCAAGGGATGTTTAACACTTGAGGTCTGAGATGCCGGGCTCCACCATGTCTGAGTACATACTCTATCCAATCACAGGTTTCTTGAAGCGGGGTACGTCGACGATCCTTTAGCAGGCCGGAGATGTGCATTGCTTTTGCTTTGAATCTGAGAAAAGAAAAAGCCAAGTGAAATCATCTCCACGTTGAATTATTAAGGAATCGCTGACTTAGTTTCAGAAATCTGAGTCAAAGAAGTACAAATTCTAACGAAGGTCATAAGATATTGACATAGTTCATTAACGTGGACAGTACGCTTGGCTATCGTATCGGTACCTGTCCGTCCTGCAGATTTGAAAAGCAGAGTCAGCAGCAACGCACAAGGGTATTGTAAAACATAAGAACAATAAAATTCTGTAAAATGTATACAGTAGAATCCGGATTTTTCGAACCTCCTAGGGAAAAGAAATTGGTTCGAAAAATCGAAGGTGGAACGAATGACGCTTGATTTACGAGGAATTAGGGCCATTTATACTAGAGAAAATAAGACGCGACTTATCTAAGACGCGAACTGATCGTATAAATAGTACAAAATAAACGTTCGTGTCTTATTTTAGACACGACTTAAATAAGACGCGTCTTATCTTAGAACAGGGTTTTCAGCTGTTCTTTGTCCGCGTCTTAAATAAGACGTGAACTTCCTCGTATAAATGCTTTTGCATCCGGTCCTAAATTAGACGTGAACCACAAGTGCGCATGCGATTAGAGGGCGTACTTGGTTGCAAAGCTTTGCAAAAGACGGCCGGGAGAGCCGAAAGTTTGAAATGAATTGAGCATCTTCCATCTGTAACATGTCACGATCGAACCAATCCGTCAATCGCTTCCTACCGACTCTTCTCGGATTTCTGTTGTATTCTTGGTATGCAACGCTGAGTTTATGAATTTTCTTTAACAGCATGGTCTTCATAAGAAAAGAAGACTTCTCAACCTTGAAAAAACATCTCTGAAAAAGTCTCTTCCCTCTTAAAATGAAAGCACGCTTTTGTTTGTTGCTACAGCGCGCCAGCTTGGATTGTTGCTAATGGTAACATTGCATGTAAACGAGGCTGTATCAAAAATAAGACGCGAACCATTCATACGTGATCTTCGCGTCTTAAGTGGGACGCGAACGTATAAACGGTACAGTTCGCGTCTTATTTAAGACGCGTCTTACTTTCTCTCGTATAAATGGCCCTATTGTTTTATAACAACCGGGAAAGTAAACAGAAATTCCATGGCACTATGGTAAAGTTTTTAACTTTCATTTGAACTGGGTCACACTTTAGGATATTACTCAGGACCCAAAACTTACAACCACCGTATACACATAATAAACAGCGCCTACAAGAAAGCCAGGCCCAATGAGTGGCCATTCAAATGAAAGGCACTGAGCAGTACTTTCCTTGGTACTGTTTACTGTGTGAAAGAAGGTGGTTCCACATTTTGAGCTGAGACGTGTGACCTCTCAAATGAAAGCTACTGAGTAGTACTTTAAAAATTACGTGCGGTTTCGAGGAAATCGAAGGTAATTTTCTTATAAATTTCTTCCATGTTAGGCAAGAATTGGTGGGAAATATCGGGAGTTTCGAAAAATCGAGGGCTCGAAAAATGGGGGGGTTAAATTAGTGTTTGACTGAAGCAAATCTAAGGGAAACGTGCCATGTATATACGAGTTAACTTCTTAAAATAGGTTCACAGATGACAGTTCATTTCGTTGTTACACGGAGCTTTTCTAATTACTTTATAGCTAGCTGAAGATCTTACAGAGTCAGGTTGACTATTCCACAATTTCGAAGCAAAGTAAATCCGTGATTTGATGCCTTGCCCAGTTGTGCACTGATCTTGGGTTTTTTTACCTCCTTGGAGTAGCCCATGTTTTCACCAAGCAGTAATGGTGCATATTTGTTCTTACAAAACATTTATAAATACGTAAGAAATGACATCGAAAGCTACCTTGCATCATTGACAACGAGCTCAATTGTTTCAAACAGTTGTTGGGCATTACTATTTTGATGATCCACAGCTAAACCAAGACCTATATGTACTACTTTCTTTGCATTAGCGTGTTGATCTGCAAACAAAGGAAAAGCCACCACAGGGGCCCCATGGTAAGCAGCTTCATAAAGACTGTTGTGACCCACATGGGAGACAAAAGCCTTGATGTCCTTGTGAGCCAATAGATCATTCTGAGGTAACCAGTCCATGACCTTTATGTTTGGATGGAGGAAAGAAGGGATGTAACCTGTAAGAAAGGACAGTCCTTTTAAGTTTTATTAATATATGTTAACATGTGCAAGGACAGCAGAAATGTAAACCAACCACATGAAGAAGGATCAACACTTAGAAGACAATAAGTTGAAACCAAACTTTAAAGCAATCAAAAGAACGCACAGATGGATTTGACCAATTCAATATTAGTCTTTCAACGTTCAATTTTACTGAACATGTTTCAAATCAGCCAGTAGTCTAAAGTAATTTTATCGTACCTTGAAGTCTCCAAACAACTCTCTGTTTAAGTTTTGCAAAAGCTGTAGCTAACATGTCAACTACTTCTCTTGGAAGGAGAGAAGCCACATTTGATCCAAACGAAACAATGATAAAACCATGACGCCCTGAATCGCTGACAAATTCTTCCAAATCGGTGGGGAGAGGTCTAGGATCTCTGACGTTCAGTGGTCCAACCATAACTTGGCCTACAGTCAAACAGGACCACAAAAAAATCATTCGAAACTTCACATGTAATAACTGGGCATGATTCAAACGTGAACTCCACAATTATAAAGTATGTACACGTTATTCTTAATCCCTACTAACGGCTCAGTAATCATTTGCTCCGAGAAGAGGCACGCCAAGGTAAACATGGAATCATTTGTGATATATCCGACGTATGTCATGTTAATCCATTTCCCTTGGATACTGTTGTACTTAATTAGTTACTTCGGTCAGTTGTCTCAGACTATTGCTACAAAAGCTATCTCAAACGACATTTAATATCCCTTGAATGTTGAACTAGACTACGAGCAGTCTCTCCGCGCACGAATAGTTGAGGAAACAAACAAGTGAGTTAGCGCGAAATCGCCTGCCGCGTTGAATCGTCCGCCGCGGCTCGACACGCGCGTCACGTTTCAACGCTGAAGGCAATTTTCGCGCTCGCTCGCTTGTTTGTCTCCCTCGATTATCCCTGAGTAGAAAGAAAGACTGCTCGTAGTCTAATGTTGAACTGAAGTCAACTCCTACAGTTAACACTACCTTATTTCCAATTGGCAATTTGGCCTTAACTCTTCCTAAGAAACACAAACCGAATCTGCATCAAGTACCAATCAGTACTCCTTTTAAAAGATTTCATACCTGGCAAGAGAGGCTGTGGATACTCCAAGGCAAAATCTGCTGTAATTATGACCATTTCCGCATCACCAACAATCTCCTGGTAGTCTCTTTCGGGTTTGATGTTGTACTTGACTTTCAGTGCATTCATTGCTCTGCCAGTTACAAGTTTCGTGGCAAGTTTAATCCCAAGGTATGCTCCTAAATTCATCACACGTTCCACAAACGTCATTTTATCAGTGAATCCCAAGAGAAGTTGTGGAACATAAGAAACAGGCATGGGTATCATGTGAGGGAAACCAAATGGGACGTTTGGTGGTACTGGCATAACCTCCACCCTTTGAATGTCAAGAAGTTCACCAACCAATGCACCACAGAATGAAATACTGTCGTAAACAATCAAGTCAAAGTCTTTCAGTTCATTAAGAACCTCTCTACTGCTCAAAGCACCTTCACATAAGCCAGTAAGTGTCTCACTCATTTTTAACATGTACTTTAACTTGCGTCCTTCAAGGTCAATCTGCACCATTTCATCTAAGAATCCTGGTTTGTTTGGTACCTGGTAAGTTTTGTGAGGGATTCTCTCTGTAGGTTTGATTTTATGAAGAGACGAAACTACTAGTGCGACCTAAGAGTAAAACGCAGCAAACCAATTGCTAGTTTTTGGAGATATATCAACTGAACCTGTACTGGCAACCCTGATCTCCCCTCAGGGTGGAAAGGGGTACTCCTGTAAATTTTGGCTGAGGCTATGTGCAGCCCAGAGTTATAAAACTTAACCCTATTTCAGACCAAAGTGACCAAACGTTATGCCCTATTTCCACCCGCAACGGCTCAAAAACAATTCCTTTGGGGCAGCACATACATTTGTGGCTTATGTCAGGGAGTACATGCACCCCGCTAGCCTGGTATCCATGATAAGATAAGATAAGATGAGACAACTTTAAATGCCAGGATACTAGGACCTTACCAATGCTCATGCTGTCATGCACCTACCTGCAAGTAACGATTTGAACAAAAGGTTCCCCAAGAAAAAAAAGAAGACGTTTCGTTTACAAATATGGCAAAAAAACAAAAAACAAAAAACAAAATCAAAAAATTTCAGCGACAACCACCGAGGTTGAGAACTTAATAAAGCGTATTTCACTGGCTTGCTACAATTGCCTGCAGAAATAGTTGGGGCACTGTTACGCACAGGTGCAAAATTTGGCTTCCGGCGCCCAGTTACTTTTCCCCCCACCCTACCTCCCTTTCGATGTTGTTTCGCTACACGGACTATCGTATTTTCTCAATTAAACGCCGGGGGCGTTTATTTAAAACTCGGCCTCGTAGACCCGGCGTTTATTCGAACCCAGCGTTTATTCGGGGCCCAGCGTTTACTTATCAATGCATTTTTCAGTATTGGAAGTTTATTGAACCAAGAACCAAAATTCAACAAAAACGTTTAAAAAATGTGAAACAGTGTCATCAACTTTGTCTCATCTAAGTGAATCTGGTAAGTTATTAAAAAAGAAAAACATCACTGACAGAAACAGTGATTGAACTCTTCTCAACGTTACGTTTCTCCGTGCATGAAACACGGAGGAAGTGTATCGTTAACTGCTCTACAGCAAACGTATTGTGCAAGCAATTTTGAACAAGGTGGTGGCGAGGTTCCTTCTCCATCAGTTCCGAGAAAAGCAAAATTATGGAACGATTCAATTGCAAGGAACTGCTGGAGAAACGCTGGAGAGACCCTCGAAATGATCCTTGCTTAATGGACAAGCACGCAGAAAAGTTACCATACTGCCCTTTTTATGTTTCAGTATCATCATAACTTACTACCTAAAGCCTTCGACAATTTCTTCTTAAGTATATCATCTAAACACAATTATAATACTAGGCTGGCATCAAAATTGACCTACTATATCAATCGTGTTAGAACTAATTATGGCAAATTTAATTTACACTTTTCTGGTCCTTCCATCTGGAATAACTTGGGTGAAGAACTAAAAAGTCTATCTCTGCATTCATTTAAGCAAACTATGAATAAGCATTATTTAAGTACTTATGGTTAATGCTGGCTTAGTATTTTAATTTTCTTTTCGCTCATTAAACTAATATAAACTAATTTTGGATCAAACATTAACTGGTACTGTTTTCTTTTCTTTCTTCCTTTCCTTTCTTTTTTCTCCCATGTCCCTTTTTTTCTACTTTTTTATCTAAATTACTATTTATACGTACTTAGTTACATTGTACTTAATCTTTCTTTTTACATTGTACTTAATTACTTATTACTTGTCTTATTTTACTTTTGTCTTCTTTTATGTACAACCTAGTCAAAGCAATTTAATTTTTTTGTAACTACTCAGCTCGTTTAGTTTATTTCTATTCTGGGTAGTTTTTTTGCCTATTCTAGTTAATTTAGTTTATAGTGTAATTTTTCTATTTAATTTGGCAAAATAAAATGGTTGTTGTTGTTGCTGTTGTTATTTAGAAGAGATTGACACGATACCTGATGCGTCGCTTGTTTCATCGGTTTTAGTGAGGAGTACTTCTGTAAAAGGTAGTTCGGTTTGAATATCAGTGTATAAATTCAAATATAATGGTAGAAAGAGAACTAGTATGCGGTCACAACACATAATCCTGATTTAATATACCCATCTCGAATAAACGCCGGGACCTCAAATAAACGCCGGGACCCCGAATAAACGCCGGGGGCGTTTATTTTAAACTCGGCCCTGTAGAGCCGGCGTTTATTTGAACCCAGCGTTTATTGGGGTCCGGCGTTTAATCGAGAAAATACGGTATGTCCAAAACGTTGACCTACAACACTGAAAGGGGATGCGGAGGCTACATCGCGGAATTGGCGGTTGTAAGCGGGATGACGCAATATTGACTATGTAAGAGTGGGTTTTGTATTACTGATGAATTCTACCGTATTTAAATGAAATTGAATTGAACTTAAATTGAATGGAGTGTCTCAACAATTTTGCAGATAATTGTAGATTTGAGATGATAACAATCAACTCGGCGCCTCGATGGTTATTTGACACCTGATATCCAATGTGCGCTCGTGGATTGTTAATTATTCGATAATTTTATTTGGAATAACAGGAGTACTCTTCAGAAACATATATGCTAGCACAAGTACTAGAGTCTGGCCATACACTCGCATGGATCAAAGCATTCTGATCCTTGTGTTCACTTTTCTCATTTTTCTGCCTGGACTCTCGTGCTTGCACTTCTCTTTTGCTTGCGTCGCTGGTAAAAATTACGCAGGCTAATAATTACAAATCGACACGCAATGCAAATTTTTATCACCACAAATTCAACCTTTGGCAGAGAGTTATTGTGTACGTGCAAAGGGCTATTGCACTGCTGCAGCACATCGCGAAAGCAAGATATAAGAAATTTCTAACAGTTCTTGTGATTTTCAAGTCATTTTGAAAGTGGAAGATCAAAAAATCCTATTTGCCTTTGCATTATAAAACTGATTTACAGTGGAAACCCGATTTTTCGAACCTCCTGGGGAAAAGCAAATTGGTTCGAATCATCGAGGTGTTCGAAAAATCGGGGGGTAAAATTACAGTGTTTGACTGGTGAGGGGAAATCAGTTTTGGTTCGAATTATCGGGAGTTTCGAAAAACCGAGGGTTCGAGAAATCGGGATTCTACGGTAGCTAGGTTTGTCTTGTTGACTTTACCTCATGGCCACGAGAGACCAACTCTTCCAGCGTATGCTTCATGTTAATATACCCCGATCCTCCGATGGCAACAAAACCAGCAATTCGAGCCGATAGAACAGGATTGGCTGCCATTAATAGCAAAAGAAGGGAGAATGGCGCCATCTTCATCACCTGGACCCTCAGAGGCGTAAGCGTCACGCAGTCTTTAACCTTCGTGTGACAAGTGACGATATAACAAGCCCGCGTCGTCAAAAAACCACTTGTCATGGATCATTGACTAACCGCTACTGACAGATGCAAATGTTCGAAAATATGATGTTTTTAATATAGTTTTGCATTCGTTGAACAGGAATCTTAGCATTGTTAAATTTCTATTTTGGTTCGGAAAGAATTTTAAATCCCCAATGGAAAAAACATCTTGAAGTTATTTTGAAATTAAACCCCGTGAATTTGAATGTTAAATGCATAATGATGTAGGTGAGTGGATTTCGAGATTTTTACAGTGATCTGCATGCTAGTACGTAAATCTTGCTAGGATGCACTGTTGCGGGGATGCGATCTTACTGGCTGTCTTACTAATGATATCTTGTTGTGATGCAATCTTGCTGGGATCCAATCTTCAAGGGGACGCAATATAGCCTGCGTAGCGAGGGTTTCCGTAGTACAGGGCTTTCCGCAGGTTTAAAGCATTTTTCCCTTTTTTTGAACACGCAAAAATTGGGGCGAGCGCACGCCCCAATTTTCGCGCCTTGAACGGGCGGAAAAACCTACGGAAACGCTTGCTACGCAGACTAGACGCAATATTGCTGGGATGCTTTCTTGCTGGATGCTATCTTGCTGAACGATATCTTGCTAGGATGCAATCTTGCTGGGATGCAAGATTTGCGTACCATCATACAAATGGGTCTGTGAAATACTATGAGTGGATGAGGTGAAATATTTTCATGTTTGATAAGACTAGTTTGCGAAAGGCCGACCACTGGCTCGCTCACGAAGGTGCGAGGAGATAAAAGAATTGACTTTCACTTAAACGGAACTTTCATTTTTCCGCGGGCCTATGTGTCTGTATAATTCTCGCTCTCTCGCTCCTGTGTCTTTATAATTTTCAGAAAAAATTAAGCATCAGCACATCGACTACACATTTCTTACCTGTGAAGTAAGCGATAAGCACAAGCACAAAACTGCATACACATGCGTGATACTGTTAAGTCAAGGAAACTTGATACATTTAAAATTTCATTTCGATTAGGACATTAGTAAAACAAGGGCTAGTGAAGGAAAACATCTCTCACATCTAGGCTATAACCACTAGCACGGGGGAACCGTAAGGGACCACAGAATTAGTTTGAGTAACTTTATTGTATAAGGCAAGAAATGCTTGATATTAAAGAAAACTTAGATGTCCGTCAAGGTGACTCTCTTACTAAACTACACAGTGTTCTTGTCAATCAATATATACATCTTATTCGATAGTTTAACATATAATACGCGCGGATACTTTGCGAGTTGCCTAGTATTTTCCGAGCCCCGAAGGGGCGAGGGAATATACGAGCAATGAGCAAAATGTCCGCGCGTATTATTTGTTAAACCATCGAATAAGAGATTTATTATCCCACTTGAAAAAATCACGTCAACATTTGGTTTTTTCCAGTCCTTCGGTCAGAAAACCTGTGAAACTTGGATTTTGCAGTGCAATACATAATTTTACTGTGTAATACCGTGGCATATTTTACGCGTTTTCTTGACCTTATATGGTAAAATGGCGCAAGAGTGGAATAATAAAACGCTTGTAATGGCACGTTATGTATGGTTATATTCAGTAAAGTTACCGAATATAACTATATTCACTGAAGTTACAGAGGAGAACCTAAAATATGCTGACAAATAAACGAAGTTTAAATTCGGGATTGGGCTATCGTCCAATCTGAAATTGTCTTTTTTGTGACTAAAAAGGCAAGCCGACGTTTTCTCGAGTTTTACTCCTTCTTAGTCTTGTTTCCACCTTTCTTACAACACAGGCGACAGAGGCATCTACATGTTATCGTTATTACCATGACAACCAAGGTAACCACAGCAACAAGGAAAGCCATGACATCAAGTAAGTAGTACTGATACCAAGGGATGTTAAACACTTGAGGTCTAAGGTGCCGGGCTCCATCATGTCTGAGTACATACTCTATCCAATCACAGCTTTCTTGAAGCGGAGTGCGTCGACGATCCTTTAACAGGCCGGAGATGTGCATTGCTTTTGCTTTGAATCTGAAAAAAAAAAAAGAAAAAGCCAAGTGAAAGCATCTCCACCTTCAACTAGTAAGGAATCGCCTGACTTTGTTGCAGAAATCTGAGTCAATGATGGGAGGTCACAAGATCATGATTGACACAGTCTATAACGTGGACAGTACGCTTAGCTATCGTATCGGTACCTGTCCGTCCTGCAGATTTGAAAAGCAAAGTCAGAACGAACGCACAAGGGTATTGTGAAAGATAAGGACAATAAATTCTGTAAAATGTATAAAACGTGTAGAAACCCGGGGAAGAAACAAAATATATGCATATGAACGGGTTCACCGATGACCGATGACAGTTCATGTCGCTAATTTATACGGGGTTTTCTAATGGCTTTATAGCTGAAGATCTTACAGAGTCAGGTAGATTATTTCACAACTTCGGAGCAAAGTAAATCAATGATTTGATGCCTTACTCAGCGGTGCACTGGTTTTGGGTGTTTTTATATCCTTGTAGTAACCCATGTTTTCACCAAGCAGTGATGGTGCATACTTGTTCTTACACAACATTTACGAATAAATCAAATACGTAATAAATGATAATGAAAGTAACCTTGCTTCAATGACAACCATCTCAATTGTTTCAAACAGTTGTTGGGCATTACTATTTTGATGATCCACAGCTAAACCAAGACCAATATGTACTACTTTCTTTGCATTAGCGTGCTGATCTGCAAACAATGGAAATGCTACTAAAGGCACACCATGGTATGCAGACTCGTACAGACTGTTGTGACCCACATGGGAGACGAAAGCCTTGATGTCCTTGTGAGCCAATAGATCATTCTGAGGTAACCACTCCATGACCTTTACGTTTGGACTGAGGGAAGAAGGAATGTAACCTGTTGGACGGGACAGTCATTTTACGTCTTATTAATATGTTAACATGTGCAAGGACAGCTGAAATATATGTAAACCAATCATATGAAGAAGGAGGATGAACATTTAGAAGACAATCACCGAAGTTGAAACCAGACACGAAAGTAAGCAAGTCCATGAATGCATGAATATATTTGACCAATTCAATATCTTATTCCTTCCACGTTAAAATTTACTAAAAATTTTTCATATCAGCCACCAGTTTTTATGTAATTCTATAGTACCTTGAAGTCTCCACACAACGCGCTGTTTTAGTTTTCCAAAAGCTGTAGCTAACATGTCAACTACTTCCCTTGGAAGGAGAGAAGCCACGTTTGATCCAAACGAAACAATGATAAAACCATGGCCCCCTGAATTGGTGACAAATTCGTCCAAACCCCGGGAGAGAGGTCTAGCATCTCCCACACTTAGTGGTCCAACCATAACTTGGCCTGCAGTCAAACAAAACCACACACACAAAAAACGTCATTCGAAACTTACCGGTTACTGATTCGAAATGTGAACTCCAAATACAGAGACACCGCGCGTGGCACTAAATTTTTGCGGGAGCCGGGTTAATTTTTCGGATTGGCGATTTTTTGTGTTTTGCGGGAACTAATTTTTGCGATTGGAAGAGACTGGTTTTTCTTACTGGGAATTAATTTTTGAGATTTTCTGGAAGTCGCTTTCAAATAGAAATGATAACATATTCGTTTCTGTGCACGCAAAAGAAAATAAAGGCAGAAAAAAAAAACAAGCGAATGTCAAACACTAATCAATGTCACTCTATTACGATGGATCAATAATAACTAGAGTACCACTTGATGTATTATCTACTGAGTTATCTATAGCATTTTCTCCTTCAAACCAGTATTTTTGTTTAACTTCTACAGTGGAGTAAATTTTGCGGAAGAAAAATTTGCGGTAATTTTATTTTGCGGGAACTTTTTTTTTGCGGATCGCGAAAAAACCCGCAAAAATCGCAAAAATTAGAACCCGCAAAAATTTAGTGCCACACGGTATACATTATTTTTACATTATTCTTGCTAATTATGCCTACTAATCAGGCAAACCATTCAGACCTAGAAGAAGCAGTAAACGTGGAATCACTTTTATATATCAGACATATGTCATGTTAAACCATTTCTCTTGGATACTGTTGTACAATGATTCACTTTGGTCAGTTGACTCTGACTATTGATAGTAAAGCTATCTGAAACGACTTTTGAAATTTCTTAAATGTTCAACTGAAGTCGACTACTACATTTAACGCTTCCTTATAATCCAATTTACAGTTTGGCCTCAGCTTCTCCTAATAACCACAAACGGAATCGCAACAAGTACCAACCAGTACACCTTCTAAAAGATAAAAGATTTCATACCTGGTAAGAGAGGCTGTGGATACTCCAGTGCAAAATCTGCTGTAATTATAACCATTTCTGCATCACCAACAGTCTCCCGGAAGTCTCTTTCAGGTTTGATGTTGTACTTGACTTTCAGTGCATTCATTGCTCTGTCTTTTACAAACTTCGTGCCAAGTTGAAAACCAATGTAAGCTCCTAAATTCACCACACGTTCCACAAATGTCATTTTGTCAGTGAATGGTAAGAAAGGCTGTGGAATATAGGAGACTGGCATGGGTATCATGTGAGGGTATGCAAATGGGGTGATTGGTGATACTGGCATGATCTCCACCCTTGGAATGTCAAGAAGTTCACCAACCAATGCACCGCAAGATGAAATACTGTCGTATAGAATCAAGTCAAAGCCTTTCAGTTGGTTAAGGACCTGTGTGCTGCTCAAAGCACCTTCACATAATTCAGCAAGTGTCTCACTCATTTTCAACATGAACTGTAACTTGCGTCCTTGGAGTTCAAGCTGCACCATTTCGTCAATGAAACCAGGTTTGTTTGTTACCTGGTAAATTTTGTGAGGTACTTTCTCGTTGGGTTTGATTTTATGCAAAGATGAAACCACCATTGAAACCTAAAAGTAAAACACAGGAAACTAATTGTCAGTTTGAAATATGTTTCTCCTCAGAATGTTTGCTGGGGGAATGCGGCCTAGAGCTCCATCTGACTTGATCCTATTTCAGACCAAAATGACCAAACTTTATACCCAGACTCAGAAACCTAACCCTTGGGGCAGCACATGCATTTGCGGCTGATGTCAGGGAGTACCAACCTCAACCCTCACCCCACCCCCCGTCACCTTTCCTAGTACCCATGATACTAGGACCTGACCAATGCTCATGCACCTACTTGCAAGATTTAAACAAAAGTTTTCGCCGAGAAGAAAACGTTTCGTCCACAAATCTGGCAGAAAATCTAGAGAACAAAGAAGCAACGATCACCGCAGTTGACAATTTAATAAAGCTACATTAAACTGAAAATACCGTAAAATCTCAATTATAAGCCCTGGGCTTACAAAATTCGTATGGGGTCTTGCGGGGGCTTACAAACGGAGAAGGGGGGTTCTTATATCCAGAGGGGCTTATAAACGGTATATATAAAAAACAAACGTTTTGGAATGGGCTAATTAACAATTATTCTACGAGGGCGCGCTGGATATGAAATGATAGACAACAACGAGGCGCGTAGCGCCGAGTTGGTTATAATCATTTGATATCCAGCAAGCCCGAGTAGAATAATTGTTTTATTAAAAACGTAACTACTATTTTTGTTAAAAAAAAATCAAGAAAGAAAGAGAAAAATGAGAAAAGGGATAAAAAGGGAGCAAGAATCGATCACATGACTGAACGAAAAAGGCACCAAAACCTTGCGAAGTGTTGCAGCGTTTCATTGAAAAGCTGAATGAATCAATGAAAACTGCTCGAAAGTGAACGAAGTGGCACAAGTTTGGGAAAAAAATCTTCTAATTATTGGCTCTGAAATATGGTACATGTTTGATTTTTCCCGAAACATTGTTGTAATCATCGTGCAAAGCGGATTGAAGCTGTACAATTTCACCATATTAGCTGCTGGAGTTGAAACAGAACAAGTTTGTAATCTGTTCGCACAACGGAGCCATCATGTACGTGTTTGATCTAAATGAAGACAGAACCAATTTGAACTTGAATAAGTAATTTCTATGCAGCTCAGAAGCAAGATTACTGTAGCGAGGAACATTAGAATTCACCATCATAGTTTGTTTAATGCAAAGCACAAATTAAAATGCAGTTGTTCTCGGTTTAGAGGTTGCGGACGGAATGGTAAAAACAACATTCAAACAACTGGAAAAGCGATTCAACTCCGTTTACATGGCATCCGATTTCTATCTGAGCATTTGGACCTGTTGGAACACAGAGCTACAACGAGTGCAGGTAAACCAGTGTCAATTTTGCGTGTTAAAGCCGAAAATAATTTTCGCCCTTCCTTCGGCCTTCTTGGTAGTTTGCAGCTGTAGTTTGTTTAGTACTTGTTTAGACTGCTTCATGATTTTCGCACCGAATCGTCATGAATGTGTGACAGTTGTTATTAAATGCTTCTGCCCCATTTCACTGTGTTTTATTTTGTCTTGTCTTGATATTTTGAAGTGGAAAGGCTTCCTGATAAAACCTACCGTTTGTTCAATTTTAATGATCGACGTGACGATCGATGAAAGAAATTAATTGTAAACACAACGCTCAATGCTTAAATTTCTAATTTCTTTTTCTGCACAGTTTCTTCAAACAATTTTGACTTGTGTTAGACGACGCTGTTAGTGACGCTGTTGGAATTTCTGCTTAATTCAAATTCGCTGCCAAGTGATTTTTCTTGTCTATTTTTCTCGCCGGGTTGCTGGCGAGGAAAAAACTTCCAGCTCACTTTGTTCATTTGTTGTTGAGTGTTCATTGTCCATATTTGGTCACAGCAGGTATATGAGCTGATAACCTGGCTCCGTTCAGCCAATCAGAATGGCAGAAATCCAATATACCTAGTCCAGTTTTTAATAATAAGAAATATGCTGAGACTAACCAAAAACATGCAGCAGTATCAAAAATCGTTTTCCGTTTATTACTACAGTGGAACCTCGATTTAACGAAGTGCTAAGGGACTGGGGAAATTGGTTCGTTATATCGACGTTCTTTTCCATACATTACACTATTACTGGGCTGAAAAATATCGTTCGTTATACCGAGGACTTCGTTATATAGAGGTTCGTTAAATCGAGGTTCCACTGTACTGGTCTTTAATTAGGCTCTTCAAAGTCACAATAAGCAGGGGAGCTTATAACCGGGGGGGGGGCTTATAACCGTATGGGCCTATAAACGGGGGGCCTATGATCGGAATTTTACGGTATTTCACTGGCTTGATAGACATGAGGTCATTTATTATATAGACGAGTGTTTTAGTGGAAAATAGACCAGTCGTAAAGTTCATACAAAACTACATCCGGTACTCGAGTGGCGTATCTTCCATATCCTCACTAGTGAGGATATTGTTGACGTCATTTCCCACTCTTACACTGTTGTAAAAAACAATATTTTACTCACTCGCTGCGCTCGTTCGTAAAATATTGTTTTTACCACTCGAAAATGAAATTCATATCTTCGCGCCGCCGTGTAATATCCTCTATATAATAATGAAGTGATAACTAACAATCAACTCAACGTGCAGCTCACAAGTGAAATAGAAACATATGCCAACACAAGCACTTGAGTTCGGCCATACATTCGCAAGGATCAAAACAGTTTTATCCTGGTATGGACTCTCGTGCTTGCACTTCTCTTATGCTTGCATCGCTAGTAAAAAGTAGGCTAATACTTACAAATGTGGGTTTGTAATGCAAATTTTCATCATCACACTGATCATGAATTGATCAATTCGCAGACAGTTATTGCTTACATGTAGAGGGCTGTTTCCACTGCTACAGCACATCACGAAAGCAAGATTTAAAAAGATTTTTAACAGTTCTTGTGATTTTCCGAGAAGTCATTTTGAAAGTGGAAGATCGAAAAATCCTATTTGACTTTGCATTACAAAACTGATAAATAGCTAGGTTTGTCTTGTTGACTTTACCTCGTGGCCACGAGAGACCAATTCTTCCAGCGTATGCTTCATGTTAATGTACCCTGATCCTCCGATGGCAACAAAACCAGCAATTCGGGCCGATTGAACATGATTGGCTGCCACTAATAATGAAAGCAGGGAGAACAACGCCATCGTGGTTGTGCGTGCGTTAAGACATTCGTTAGAGGTGTACGCGTCACGCAGTCTTCACCTTGGTAACACATATTAATATGACAAGTGTCAATATAATAAGCGCCCACCGTTCAAAAACCAGTTGTCATGAATTATTGAGTAAAGGCTACTGACAGATGTAAATGTGATGCTTTTAATGCTATTTCAGTGCGTTTGTTGAATCAGTAGACACCTAAGCAGTTTTAACCTGAAGTTCAAAACCCGTGAATTTGAATACAAAATGATGTAGTTTTAAAAATCTCGAAATCCACTTTTGGATTTCGAGATTTTTACTGATGTCTTTATGTTGTTACGTAAATCTTGCTAGGATGCAATCTGGCTGGGATGTTATCTTTGCTGAAATGCAATCTTAGTGGGATTACGTTGCTGGGATCTGGGGATACTAAAATGCATCCCAGCAAGGATGCGATCTTGATGGGGACGAAATCTTGCTCGGATACTAACTTTCTAGCGTGCAATCTTACTAGGGTGCCATCTTACTGGGGTGCAATGTGCAATCTTGGTAGGATGCGAGTCTACATGGGATGCAAGATTTGCGTACCATCATACAAACAGGTCTGTGAAATACTATTAAGTCAGGATAGTGTTTGAAAAGACTAACCGACCAGAGACTCGCTTACAAAAGGTGCGGGGAGCTGCTAGAATTGACCTTCCCTCGAATGGAAAGTTCATTTTTCCGCGGGCCCATTCTCGTTCACCCGCTTCTGTGTCTACATATTTTTTTTTAATGACAAAAAAAAAAAAGCAACACATCGACTACATACACATTTCTTGCCTGTGAAGTAAGCAATCCGCTTTGCTATAAGCACAAACACAAAGCTACATACCCATACGTGCTGAGTTCTTGTGCTTGTGCGTGTGCTTAAGACTCACGCTGGTTCCCACCCGATTTGTCTTGTGTTTGTGCGTGTCCCATAAGTGTGATAAGCAGAGTTCTGGATTTAACTGATAAATTTACAATCTAGATTAGTAAGTTCGGTTCGGCAAGGAGTAGAAAAGTACAACACTGAAACTGTCACAAATCAGGCTGTAACCGAGGAACTGCACAAATGCAGTTAAGATTAATCGGTTAAGGTTTTGTGTCCTTAAAAAGCAGATTAACTCTAAAGTTTCAGACTATATCATTAAATTATTATTCCCACGCACGATATTTGGTCGTGTTTACATAAAGGACGATGATGTTGGCAACTTTCACTTTCGAAAATTAATGACTCAATTTACAAAATAAAAATGCGCTGCACTGTAACTGTAATTCCCTGGATTACAGTGAGCTGTGCTTATGTTTGGTTGAACAAAAGGGAGGTACTAATGTTTGCTGTTTTCACTCTTCCTTAAATTTGCTTCCACCTTTTTTCTGGCAGCATAGACGGTACAGGCATCTGAACGTCAAGTAAATCAACATGACAGCCACGGCAACCACGGCAGCAAGAAATGCTGTGACATCAAGTAAGTAGTACTGATACCAAGGGATGTTAAGACGGATTCCGCTCAACGTTCGAGCAATAAGTGCAAAAAATATTTACCAAAAAACTACTCATAGCGCGGTAACATTTTGAATGCTATTTGAAACATCTCACTCTAGTTCACTTGCCCAAGTGACCCCGCGATGAAATTCTCAAGCATTCTCAAGAAAATCAATTTCAAATCTCGTAAAAGTATGCCAAAAACGGGCGCCATTTTGTTTTGAACTGACATGAAGCGTCTTTTTAATTGAAATATTGATAACTTCAAATCCAATTTTCTCTTGCGGGGTCAGCTTGGGAGCAAAAGTAACGATAAGTTCTTCTTATCTGTTCTCAAAATGTGACAGTGCTGCAAGTATTTTTTTGGTAACTTAATTTTTGCACTTATTGCTCGAACTTTGAGCGGAAATCGTCTTAAACACTTGAGGTCTGAGATGCCGGGCTCCACCATGTCTGAGTACATACTCGATCCAGTCGCAGGTTTCTTCGAGTGGGGTGCGTCGACGATCCTTTAATATGCTGGATATATGCATTGCATTTTGTTTGAATCTGAAAGAGCAAGTCAAATTTAACTCATTTTAAATTAAGGATACCTAGCTTTGGCAGTGTCATGGTTTGCTAGTCCAAACAAACCTTAAAGGTCGGCACACAAGAGGGGACTAGTCCCTGCGACTGGTCCCTGCGACTAGTCCCGGGGACCAAGTCCCTTCATGTGCACTACCCATTTTAGTCAAAAAATGTAGTCGCGGGGACCAAATTTTGGTCCCTGCGACTAGTCCCACGAATTCAAACTTGTTTGAATTCGTGGGACCAGTCCCGGGGACTAGTCCCAGAAACTATGCTTGGTCCCTTCGTGTGTACTGTTCGTGGGACAAGTTCCTACGACCAAATGAAAATATTTCATCGAATCTTTCACCTTTTTCCAGTTGACCGTGTCTGTATTGGGAGTCTTGATCGAACAGTTGTCTTTTTACGCTTCTGTACCAGCAATATAGGACACTGGACAAAAAACTTTATCGAAATTGCAAATGACAAACACTGATAGACCGCACGAGGTATGAACCGGTTTGCAGTTGATTTATTTTAATGTTTTGTGGTTAATCTTGTAAACTAGGTCTCACTGTTGAGGATCGCTTTATTTTTCGTCTCCACATTTCGGCGAATTTCAGTCAAAGCGCCCTAAATTAAAACCCTTCAAGGGACTTGTCCCCGCAACTATTTCCTTCGTGTACACACCACAGGGGACCAGTCGCAGGGACTAGTCCCCTCGTGTGTGCCGACCTTAAAGAAACACACCGTTTTTGAGACCAATAGGAATTCTCAACGTAGAAACTCTCCCATATCAAGAACTAGTAAGAAAACAATAATCAGTGAAAGGTAAAAACTGAAGTAAACTTAACAAGTCATCATGGAAGTGTGAACAGGTTTACCTGTGATGGCTGCCGGACTCAGTCTTGACACTCATGCGCGTGATTTGTCTGGATGTTCTTGGTGAAGGTGTTATTTCATTCAACATTTTCTGGCAATTGAACACCAATAACCCAAATGGGAAATGATGAAAAATAAAATTAAAATAATAACAATAAAACTACCTTGGTTCTCTGATAACGAGCTCAATTGTTTCAAGCACTTGTTGAGCATTAGTACTCTTGTAATCTACAGTTAAACAAAGACCAAAATGCTCTGCTTTCCTGGCAACAGCATGCGCATCTCCAAACAATGGAAAAGCCACTAAAGGAACCCCGTGGTATGCGGCCTCATACCGACTGTTGTGTCCCATATGAGAAACAAAAGCCTTGATGTCCTTGTGAGCCAATAGATCATTCTGAGGTAACCAATCCACTACTTTGATGTTTGGACTGAGCGAAGAAGGGATATAACCTGCAGAAACTTATTCGTGTTACTTTAGAGTGCTGTACTATTCCATACAATCTATCTATTTTCATAAATGAAGAGTAAGAGAGGGTAAGGATAATGCGGCCTTGGAAGAACAGGTGTATACATGCATAATGTACGAAACATGGATTTTGTTGCATGGCCTTAGCTTATAAGTCTAACATATGTTTTTTATTGGCGAAACAACACTGAAACAATAATTTGTGTGATCAAAAAGGTCACTCGTTGACAGTTTATATTATGTCCTAATTTACAAGGCATCGTAAAATGAAATTTGGAAGAAACTACATCATATTAAACATAATATTAGGTTTCATATTTAGTCTCGTTTCAGCCAATACAATTTCTCAATTCTGGGAAACATCCAATGTTACCTTTGAGTCACCAAATAACTCGCTACTTAAGTTTTCCAAACGCTGTAGCTAACATGTCCACTACCGTTCTTGGAAGGACAGAAGCAACATTTGATCCAAAAGAAACGATGATAAAACCACGGCCCCCTGAATTGCTGACAAATTCGTCTAGTTGAGGGGGGAGAGGTCTGGGATCTCTGACATTTAGTGGTCCAACCATTATATTGCCTGGTGAATAAAAAAAAGACAGCAAAACATCACAATACTAAACCATCCTCTGATTTGATCCCATTTTCTGGAACATAGCTCGCTGAGCAACATATAGCGTCAGGTAAGGACGTTTTTTTTATCAATTCTTCCTTTTGGAACAGTTAAGTTCAAGCCACCATGACAAATATAAAAATGTTATGAGTAAAGCAGGCTCAAATCAATGCGTTGACGTCGTCTCTGTTTTCCTAGATTGCAAAAAATTGCTTTATTTCTGTTAAATTAGCGGAGGGACATTTGAATCGCTGAAAATGCAGATACTCGCGCGGCAGGAGGCGCCCAAGTCGTCTTCTAGATTATTGAAATTGCCACCATGAAAGATGTTAACAACGTGAATAACATATGATCTACGATTTCAGGTAATGTTAGAGTTGCATACCTTTCATCTTCTCAAATATCATGGTATTTGTTTACAGAACGTATTTTTAAACCACCTACCAATAACCGTCTTTCGATACATCAAAAACTTCTAAAATGACTTCGAGACTTTTTCAAAAACTCCTACGTTGGGTTCAATTTTCTTTATATTTAAATCTCTTCTGGAAATTAAGAGGCCAAAGAATCATGACAAATTTGCAATTCTGCCCAGAAGACGTTAGAGGCATCTTGGATTTTGGTATATGGGCGTGCCCCTTTCGTATCATCATTCCTGTGCAAGTCACTTGGAAGTGAGCGAGATCAGATAAACACCAACTGGAAAACGCAAACGTGGGTGGCCGACAATAAATTGCCACTAAACAGATCAAGCGGTTTCTGAGTTGTGAAAGTGATGCAGCTTCTTTAATTTGGGAACTGGGGTACAGTCCCTTACACAATACCGGTGTCCCTTACACAGTACCCTTACACAATACCGGTGGTAGAAGAGGCATATCGTCGTGGCTTTATGTCCCAGTTGGGACCTAGAGGATTATGCACCTAATGCCCCCAACAGACTTTATACCTGGTAAGAGAGGTTGTGGATACTCCAATGCAAAATCTGCAGTAATTATAACCATTTCCACATCACCAGCAGTCTCCTGGAAGCTTCGTTCAGGTTTGATGTTGTACTTGACTTTCAGCGCATTCATGGGTCTGGCAAATACAATATCCATGAAAAGTCGGCCACCAAAGTATGCAACAAAGTTCACTGCTCGTTCTAAAAGTGTCATTTTATCAGTAAATGCCAGGAAAAGCTGTGGAACATAAGAGACAGGCATGGGTATCATGTGGAAGAAGCCAACTGGCGTGTTTGGTGCGTTAGTGATAATTTCTACTCTTGGAATATTAAGACGTTCACCAAACAATGCACCACAATTATCACTGGCGTAGAGAATCAGGTCAAAACCTTCCAGTTCCTTGAAGATCTTTGTACTGTTCAAAGCACTTTCACATAAAACGGCGAAAACTTCACTCATTTTCATAAGCAACTCTAACTTGCTTCCCTCTAGTTCAAGCGGTACAAACGTGTTTTCAACGAGACCAGGTCTGTAAGGCACTTGGTAAATCTTGTGTGGTACTTTGTCGCTGGGTTTGATTTCGTGGGAAGATGGAACAACCAGTACCACCTAAATAAAATTAAACAAAATCAGGAGTAAAGTTAAGCTTAAATTACCCAATCAGTGGGACACTCTCATAGAGCGACGTTAACAACACACTGCAGATATGATGCATAAGTTATAAATCATAAGCCCTAGTGTCTCACTGAGACATTTACTCTGCATGGAGACGGTTCCACATATAATCTTAGGGGTTCTGACCATAATTTTGCACTTCAAAAACCCAATACAGAATACTTGAAAAAGAGTTTTCTTTATCGTGGTGCAAATTTATGGAATGCTCTTCCAACCAACCTTAAAACAGATCCATCTGTAATTTCCTACAGACGATCAGTACGTGCTCTCAGTCCCCAAAATAATAGCTCATAAGTAGTTCAAATTTCTAACTGTTACATAAACATGTATAGAATTAATGACTTCAGTATTGTTGTGTTTTACTTGTTACATACGGTTTTCTTGGAAAACAATTTTTGCAAATTGGAGAAATTCCGTGTATAAACAAAAATGTCTGTCTGTCTGTCTCTCTTTTGACCTTTCTAAGGGAACCATGTAGACACTAGTAGCAGTAGCAGTAGTATCAGCAGCAGCAGTCGTAGTAGTAGTAGTAGCAGTAGTCGTGCTACTATTACTGCTGTTGCTACTGCTACCACCACCACCACCACTACTACTACTGCTATTATTGCCACTGCTGCTGCTACGATGTCGACCACGACGAATAAGTTCAACTCTGCTGTCCAATATGTAATATATAGATTTAGACAAGCCTTAAAGCGGAGCTCCCAAGAGCTGGTCCAAGGGAGTGTGTGTGTGGGTGTGTGTGTGTGTGTGGGGGGGGGTACTCCCATAGATATGCTATATAGGCATGTGCCGCAGAATAGGGTCTTGTTTTTGAGGTTGCAGTCCTTAGATAGGGCATCCATTTTGTCCCTTTTTGGAATTGTGATCCCGGTGTGATCGTTTGATAGGGCGCCTTTTTGGTATTTAAAATCGCAGTAAGTAAACCATGGTTAAGATGGCGTATTATAAAATTAAGCTTAGTGTAGCATTCTACGCTTGATGCTAAACTTCCTATGTTACAGAAAATACATAAAAACTACCTGATCACACAGTTTTTAGAGTCGTTGACCCTTGAATAGGGTGTCATTTGTCGGATTTGCGCCCTAAGAAAAGGGTATTAATTTTCCATATTCTATCCTTAAATAGGAACCTTTGCGGTACACACCTATCGTAAGTTGACCGGTGTTACCCCCCCCCCCCCCCCCCCGGGAAGCTGGTGTTCGTTTCTCAAAACTGGTCCTGAAACTTTTCGGTCCCAAATATATTTCGGGGCTTTTTTTGGCTTGTTCTCTTTCAAAAAGTGTTTCTCAAAATGTTGTCTTTCGATTCTTTGGTGCAGTTGAAAAGAAACAAATTGCTGGCTTGCGATTTATTCAGACAGACTTTTAGTAGGTCAATCAATCAGGCAATAGCCAATTTTACAATTGTGTGCTTGGTGCCCTGGCCTTTGAGTGGAGGTTGGAGTTGACTTTGTTTTGCTACAACAAAGAGATTTAAAGATATTTAAACTACAAAATACAAGATTTAAGAAGGTAGTGAACTGACATATTATGGAACCCGTAATTATTTGTCAGCAAGAAGGAATTCAGCAGGCAGCCTTCAATCATCCTCTCCTCCTACAAAGGCTAGGAATTTTAAGTGAACTGGCCCACCACTCTTAGAATAAATTTATTCTATTTATGTGTTTGTAAAAGCATAATGGTAATTTTTGCCTGAGACAAAAATCAGCTATTCTCTAGAAAATTTCATTTTCCTACATTCTCTTATTTACATTTTGAAGAAATGATACTCCCCCCCATATTACGTCAGAATGCTCAAACTCACCCCTTCCTCACAGACAAAATATACATGTTGTGACCTCCCTAATTTCTTAGCCCCTCCCTCCTCTAAAATATTAAATGGTTCTCCACAGGAGTCTAACTGGTAAAGAATCAGAGCAAGTATTTGTCTCCACAATAAATTCATTTAACTAGGCCTCACTATAGTCACTAGTCTCTAGTCATAGAGAAAATGCCCAATTACTTCGTTCTCAGACCTCTTGCTCCTTTTAAGACACGCAAGAGCGGGCACCCTAGTCTTCATGTATTGAGATGGGCTTAGCCTACCCTAGACTCCAGGGTACACCCTAACGTCTTATACGAGCTTCGTACAACGGTTCTTATTAGTTTCTGCTGAATAGGTATAGAGTTACAGCACTGTAATACTTAGTGGCTTGATATCAGCGCTTTAGGATTCAAAACTCTTAGTTAGCAAGACTCTACGACTGGTACAATGTTATGAAGACTTAAAGAAGCCGTTTTTATGCTTAAGAAAAAAATATAAAACATTACCTCATGGCCACGAGAGGCCAATTCTTCTAGCACATGTCTCGTATTAATGTATTGGGACCCACCAACGGCAGTAAAACCAGCAATCCGCGCCGACAGACCACAATTGACTCCAAGGAATAACAACAGCAAGAACAACATTGCCATTCTGGGTTTTCTTCCTCCGATGCCACCTTATAACCTGTTTGAATAGGAAATTTTTACGATGGTGCCATCTGAATTGTTTGTCCCTTCTCGTTAAAATTTGTAATCCATTACTGATCTCTCTCTCTCTCTCTCTCTCTCTCTTGAATGCTTATTATAATAATAACAATTTTATTATAATGTGGCAAATTAATTCACATCAGTAATAAGTCGGAAAACTTTTTTCTTCATTCTGCTCTTGTGATGCTGTTGTAAAGTAGTAATTTCATAACGTTAACTAAATGAAGATACTACTGTAGCTTGCAGTGGACTCGCGCTATCTCATACACTCAGGGGAAACCAAAAATTGCTCCAGGTATTCATGTAGTCACATCAACAGCAACATCAACCAAGGAAAAGGAGATTGAAGCCAGGGTTCAAAGTTGCGTGGTTCAACTGTGTATATCGTAGTCTTATTCTTGCCCTTCGCAAAAAAATTGAAAGGTTCATAGAATTCCGATTCAACACACAAGTTCTGTCAAGCAAACAACAGCAACAGCCAGCATTCATAATATCAGATAATATTACAATGCACTGATGCATAAAATGCTAATTTGTAGTCTAAACACAGAAATAATTTTTTCAAGTACTTTTCATAAACAGCAAAAACTCTAGACTTACCACAAATACGTGTAGTATTCTACGCTGTATTTAAACTGATTGAGGCGGATTATAGCAGTCATAAAACACAAATTCGAATTCAACCGGCATGCTTTTAATAATCCTCCCACAATAACTTGCGCGCTTAAGTATTCACGTGCGTACGGGCTTGAATCTAACCGGCTTTACGTGCGTAAATAAAATTAGAGACCATGTATGAACGGCTTACGTAAAACGTAAAGAGTTGAAAAGTTTCAACTCCCTAGCCCTCAGTTTCGCGCCAGTTTTTCAGTCTATCTTGGAGCCTGGAAGGCTCTGTAAGCATACGCAAAGCGTATACACTACATCCCTCCTTTTCTTCAGAGAGTCAATTTGCCTGAATTACGCACAACAAAACAATAATAAATTCCATACAATGAACATCAACACGAAGCTGACATCATCGACCACGAACTTAAGAAAATATCAACGACGTTGGACTGTCTGAAGTTCAGTTATAATTGAGTCAAACATGAATGTCTCTTTTTTAAACTCCCGACTGTTTGTGAAACAAAATTAAGTCATAACAAAATTCTTAAATTTCTGTGGTAACTTCTTGACAGGGGCAGGTGTCAACCACATAGGACTGCCAGTCTCCCCTTCTTCTACCTCGGGTTCTGCAGGGGATGTTTGCTCTCCCTCCTGCACTGGTGGTGGCTCCTCATACTTCTTTAGATGGCTGGTGTTTTGCTAAGCCGAACGTGTTCCGGCGATTCAACAGTAACACTGTTTCCGTTCTTGGTTAAAACAATACTGTATTGCTGTGGAGCAAATGGAAATGAAAGCTCGCTTTGCCTCTCTTGCTTCACCAAGACCTTGTTACCTGTAGTTAGGTGTGCATATCCAGTATGCCCCCTCTTGTCTCCATACACGCCGCTTTTGCTTTCATTTCTCCGTCTCTATTTGGTACTTCACTTTCTGCGCTCTCCTCTTTGAACCCAGGCAATTTGGTTCGCAGTTTTCTCCGGAAGAGAAGTTCGGCCGGGCTCACGCCAGTGGTCGTATGAGGGGTTGATCTCTATGCCACCAGATACTTGCACACGTCTTTCTTCCATTCTTTAACCTCGGCCTGCGCTATCCGCATTCTTTTAAGAAGAGATCTGTTTTGCCTCTCGTCTTCTCCGTTGGCTTGGGGCCACAACGGTGTAGTCTTCCTTTGCTCCATACCGTAATCTTCTAAATACTGCTCAAATGCGCCCGAAATGAATTGTGTTCCGTTATCAGTGGAAAATTCAAACAGCTACTAGGGTCTATAATTCAAACAGCTACTATGGTCTATAAATTTCTAAATGGTCTTCCTCCAGAATGCCTGCGATGAAAGTTCACCGATCGAAGTTACATTTTAAGTTATGCAGTAAGGGCGGTGTCAGGGCAAACTAGCTAAAAAGGACGTTCAGCTTCAGCGGTGCTGTGGAATAGCACCGTCAAGCTGCTGCAGGCACAAACTCTCACTAGCTTTGAATCCGCGGTCGGCTGCAGTGGTTTCTTTGATAGTTATGAATAATTTTGGTCAATATACGGCATTCATGGAAAGCAGGCATCCCTTTGTTATTAATTAATTAATTAATTAACGGGTAATTCTAGTAGTTATATTGTTTGTAGTTAGAATTTATACTCTTAGCTTAGCAAAGACGATATTAAGTACTTGTAAATTGATACGCATTAAACTACGCTAACTGTTTTTAATTTATTCTCATTTGTATAGGCCTGATGTTTTAACCGTGTTTAAATAGAGTTGAGTGTTGTCTCTGGTTATTGACGATGGTAGACCATGGGCCACGAAGATGTTCTCCAAGCACTCAACGTTCTTCTTGGAGGTTGTGGAGGGCATGAATCTAATTTCATAATATCTGCTGAAGTAGTCCACAACGACCAATACAAAGTCACCTGACAGTAAGGGGCCTAGGAAATCTAGAGCCAAATCCTGCCATAGGCCTCTAGGTAAGGAACTTGATTTGATAGGCTCTGGGGGGTGTTGTATTGCTGACAAGCCGACATCCACGGCACGTCTTGCAAAATCTTTCAACTTCTCTGTCAAATCCGGGCCACCAGACTTTTTACCGCATTCTTTGTTTCATGCTGACGATTCCAGGATCTTCATCATGGGCAAGCATAAGTACTCGAGGCCTCAACTTGCTGGGTACAAACGAGTTTTACAATAAATAATTGTTGTTTACAAACCATTTAAAAGCAGTTAGTTCATGAGCCATCTCAGCGACAACGGGATATCGTGCCGAATTCAGATGTCCTTCCGAGTTCCATTTTGATCAAGTGGCGATAATGTTGCCAGGTCAAGCCTTCAAGTGTCAAGTTTTGATCCTCCACAAATGCTTTCCTCTGTAGGGATATTCCGTCTGTAACAGCTAACAGGTATATAAAACACTGCCAACAGCCTTCAGTATAGTCAACATCGTTCGATACTCCACCGATTCTGCTCATCGCCATATTACATTTAATTGGATCTCGTACCTTTAAATACTTCGGTTATCTTCGGCATCCATTGTTTCTTGTGCCTTTGACAAAGTTTTGAAGGCAACTAGATTGTTCTCTCAAATTTTGAGCTGTTGATTTCTAAAGTGTTCAGCTATAAAATTAACAAGAAAGCCCATTGGGCATTTTAACCGGCCATTCTGACCCTCCCCACCCCTAGGTTTCACAAATGTTAGCGCGATCCTCGTTTTTTAAGAACCGGCGTGACGAAAAGTGTGATTGTGTGACACAATATTTTGACTATAGCGGTACTGGATGACGTAATGTTTAAACTCTGATGACTCAGCTTATCTTTCTTATCGCTTTATTTGTGCTGAAAAACGCAAAATCACTCAAACGTCGAATGTCGATATGAATTCGTCCACAACTGAGAATGCTCACACAGGGACGACGAAGTATTTACTGTTGTGCCTAGACCTCAAATACAAACAGCGAACATAGCAGTAGAATCAAAATATAACGCTTGATAAACACGAGCTCGAGCAGATCGTCAGAGTATGGGGCACGTCAAGATATCTCATGACGTGATGTTTAAATCCAGTTTGCTAACCCAGTAAACAAGCGAGCGGGGACGAAAGTCGCCCACGTCTTTGAAAGCTAACGCGCCTGTCGAGCCGCAATCGATTTCGCGCTCACTCGCCTGTTTTTCTTTTCCTTCACTATCTATCTCTGAACGGAAAGTGAGACTGCTCGTAGCCTTTAGCGAACACCACACGCAAACCACACAAATCCGTCGATAATATTCAGATATTTTCGTTCTTTCAATGCAAAAAGACTCGTAACACCTGCCTTATTAATTAATCTCCTTATTAATGACGACTCCTTCGTATCAACTTCTCGCCTCAAATAAACACTCATTTCTCTCCGTTCACAAGAACTATCATGTACTGATGTGCAATCAACTAATATTGCATCATCATACTAGTACCAATTCCTTCTCTTCCTAGCCCACGCCGGCAAAACGCAACTGTCCTTTTTGTCCGCTGCGAAATACAAGTTAGCCAATCAGAAACCTTACAATCCACTTCGCAAACCACCCCCCCCCCCATAAAACGCCAAGGGAAACTGCCTCTCACGCAAAACGCAACTTTCAAAGCAAATCACATTCACAGAAGCGTGATATGCTCCTGACATTCACAAATCCTTCTGACTCCCACATTTTTACACCCCTCAAAATGTCAATCCCAATAAAAAAAACTCCTGCGCTAAAAAAATTTTCACCATAACCACTAACTAGATCAGACAACACAGTCAATTTCGCATTCAATCCTATTTTCGCATTCAATCCTATCAAAAATAATGCACGCGCAAGAAGTGGTGCAAGACGTTCTTGCGCCGCAAGAACACGCAAGCCCGCGCAAGAAGTGAAAGTGCTAGGTTTTTGCAGTTTACCCGCAAGAACATTCGAAACGCAAGAAGTTGAAAATCTAGCCGCAAGAAGTTACTAATGCTACCGCAAGCCGCAAGAAGGCGCAAGAAGTACTGAGGGTCCAGCCGAAGAAACTTGTAGTGCTCGTGTTAGTGTGAGGTATTGCAAAAGTAATGAGAGCGAATCTCGCGCTCTATTCTCTTTGAAATATCACCGAGCTTTCGAGCGATTTTTCGCCGTGGCGTGTTTTGGCGTGTTGGCGTGTTGGCGTGTTGGCGCGACAATTCGCCAAGTCAAGCGAAAGTTCGCAAGGCTAATCAAAAAATCAAGGAAGCAAATGCTCGAACAACCGAAGTATCGAAGAAAATTCACATCACGAAATGGAATATCCGCCAGCTTTCCGACTGCAAGATAAACACCCGGTAAACATGATCTCCGGCACATGACAAAACATGAACAATTTTTTTAAGCGTGTCTCAGATACAGTGATACGGGTTCAACTCAGAACTGACTCAATTCAGTTTTTTATTCCATCCAAGAAATAGAAACAAAAAGGTCCAAAAACTATAATTGTGGCAAACTGCGCGAACTCTTCTTTGACAGGCAAGACAAGACTTACACATGCAGGAGGTCATGCCATCGCGTGGGTGAAGTCATCAAGAATCCCTGCATCTTTACCAGTTTAATTTCCCAGCAAAAAAGGGATACTCGAAGAAATAGCATAGACATATGATTTCAACTACACATTCGCCTTTCGATACAGCTTGCTGCCCGGGGCTTGCTGTCTTGACGGCTTAGAGAACTGCTCATGCATTGCGTTACAAAATGTCATTCAAGCAAATCATACCAAATTTGCATACGGCAGATTTGTGTTTACTCAGGTTGGAATTGACGTGCCGAATTTCTTTCAGATCGCGGAGTTTTAGTTTCCTTCAGACTTTTTTGGTTTACTTCGAAGATTTAAAATGTGATATCGACTTCAGCGTAATGAGTGGACTATTTTTACAAACATAATGTGTTTTTCCAATTAAGACTTCGGGTATTATTTCTTCTCATCTGAGTGACCATGTTCATTTCTCACACGTGTGAGCGCAACTAATTAAAAGTATTTGTCCGAGTTTAATATGTTGGTGGAAGTACAGCAACACTGAACAGGTGAATGTCGGTTCTTTAATAATGTGACTGATGGACTGTGCTTTGCCATTGTTCCTCATTTAAGTGAAATAAATCGAGCGAAATCTTTCGCGCCGCTAAGCGTACCGCATGTCTGGGACTCCGGGACACATAAACAATAACATACGCGTGCTTCGTTTGAGTCTCGTTTCTCCCTAGCCGTTAAAAAATAACATAGAAGGCCACCAGTGTCAAATTCAGAACCTAGTGAACTCTTTATCAGATAAAAAATTCAAAACCGAAGAAAAAAACTTACAAGGGACCAAATAAACAACTGATTGCAAGTTACAAAGGCAACCAATTTCGAACGTGCCTTGCGCTACAAAGTGGTCTCTTTTTTACCTTCTTCGGGTTCTGGGTTTTTAAGATGTTAGCGCAAAGACGTTCTTGCGCTTACTTGCGGTCCAGATATCTTACCACAAAGAAGTTCTTGCGGTTTTAACTTCTAAACGAAAAGACGTTCTTGCGGCTTGCAGTATTCAAGTGCAGGCATCCTGCAAGTAGCCGCAAGAAGTTCTCGGCTTGGGGACGCGAAAAGAAGTTCTTGCGCGTGCATTATTTTTGGGCTGTACTGTACAAAAAACCCCAAACTTAAACAACTCTTCGCCGTTCATATCTTAAATACTGTAAATTAAAAGACAAAAACATAGGACGGTAACATTCAGAAGACTAACATGCGCATGCGTCTTATATAAGACAGTACCGCTCTTAAGTACCCGTACCACAAGCTTTACAGCACTTTCTTCGTATGTTAAGCCAACTTGCTTTCACCAAAAACCGTGTCCATTTTATAAACCGGCGGTCGCCATCATGGTGACGGCCGGTTAATAAGTTTTTGGTTACTCGTTCGACTCGAACGATTCAGGCAGGAGGATTGCCTGTTTATGTTTGTTTGGTGTACCGCTGACCGAGATGTGCAGTCAATCTAGTACACAGTTCACAGCGGGTCAAACGCACGACGCGTGCGCAGTTCCCGCCATAATTTGATAAAAGAAAATACAGACATATGTCGAAAGTTTCACTTTAACCGCAAAACTTAACGCCGTTTCTGTAAACTTAAGCTTTTTACGTTGAGTATATGTTGGACATGAAGAAACTGGCATCAACAACTTTTGTCGGCGCGAAATTTGGTTCATCGCTACATTTTATGCATCGTTTTCATACGAACTTCGCGCTCGTAAAAGTCTGAACTGTTTCAAACTTCAAGGCTCTGAAAAACCGGAAGTGACGTTGTTTTTGCGTTTGACCGCTGTGAAAGTACACAGTATCCGCGCAGCCGGATGCGTACCCAACGATGAAGTACTTTTTATTTGCGCCTCTTTAAGCCGGGTTGGAATCCCAGACTTGGCTTACTCATACGAGGGATGACTTTGTCTCCTGGTTTTAAGGGTTCTTCTCCCTCTACAAAACGAATTTTTCCTGGATACCATTTCAGACAAACTCCATAATGATTTGGAAAATGTTGATGAAGAGCCGCTCTGTGCATATGCCACTGCAAATCCCCATTTATTTTGTTTTATTTTAATTTTATTTACGGGTTTTCTTGAAGCTCTCATCTTCAAAAGCAGCTGGTTTAATGATGGTGAATTCTGTGCCGTTACCTTGTTGATAAAATGTAAATATGCAATTACTAGAAAGACCGCGCACCCATGATGCAATGTGCTCCCAGAGCAAGGAATCATGTTCTCGAGATCTGTAATGGCTACTGCTCGAGATTAAATGTTGTTATTAACTGTCTTGTATTTGATTCTTACCCCGAACTATCAACATGGTGGCAGCCTCGGGATCTAGCTAACGGAATGGCAACTTCAGAAACCGGACATTTCATACTTCCGCCCCAACTATCCGCGAATTCGGGGATTGTGCTCGAGAAATTCAAATGGTGGAAATGCAAGTGGAAGTATACTCAGCGGCTTCGGATGCATCGGAGAAAGATGACATGGTACAAACTGCGATTATTCTGAATTGTCCAGAACCTCACAGGTTCTGGAACATTCCATACCAAGATACATTTGACAAATCTCTCACGGAGCTCAAAACGAGAGCGGCTTCGTGTAATTTCAAGAAAAAGATAGTATGATGACAGATAAGTTTTTACCGTAAAAGGAAAGCTTCACGAATTACTTCTCAGGGAGGACGTTTCATTTCTCAAATTACAACTCCTCAACTAGGCAATTTGGGCAAAGCCACCCTCAGAATTGATGACTGTGTTCCACCCAAAGTTCGTTCGTGTAGGAAAGTCCCACTCGCGATTCAGGATGCAGTGAAGGAAGAACTAGATCAGCTTGTGGATAAAGGTGTTGCTCGTTCCAGTGACCGAACTGCCTGAATGGGTTAGTGAAACGGCTGTTGTACACAAACCCAATGGTAAATTGCGCATATCAATTGATCCTCAACCTCTAAATGCTGCACTCAAGCGTGAACATTACAGGCTGCCAGCACTCGAAGACATACTTCCAAAGCTCAAAGATGGAAAGATCTTTAGCAAACTTGATGTGAAAGAGGCGTATTGGCAAGTTCGACTTGATGAAGCCTCCAGTAAACTGTCCACGATGATTACCTCGTTTGGTCGTTACATCTGGAAGAGGCTCCCTTTTGGCCCTTAATTCTCAAGCGAGATATTCGAGTGCAAGATCGATGAAACTCTAGAAGGTCTCGATAGAGTGTTCAGCATCGTTGATGACGTAGTTATTAGTGGGTGTGGCACTACAGAAGCTGAAGCTCAAAGGGACAATAAGCAAAGACTGACCGAAACACTGAGAAAGAGCGCCGAAAGGAACATTATCCTCCATAAGGATAAGCAGCAAACTGGCTTAACCGAGGTAATTTTCCATGGGCACAGAATCACGAGTGATGGTGTAAAAGCTGATGAGGCTTAAGTCCAAGCTATTCATGACATGCCAGCACCCACTGACGTAGAAGGTGTGAGACGTCTCTGTACATGTCAAGGTTCCGTTCCTACCTGATCTTGTAGGAACCCTTGAACCGATCCGTGCCCTAACAAGAAAGGAAACTCCGACAAGAAAGGAAACTCCGATGATGCAATGTGCTCCTATGGGCTACTGCCCGAAATTAAATGTTGCTGTTTATTGTCTTGTATTTGATTACCGCGAACCATCAAGAGACCTTACCTTTCAAAAGGGAATTTCTTAAAATGACTTTGAGATAGGCGAGAGTGATTATATTTTCGTATCAGTTCGTTTATATTACTCCTGGGTAAATGGATTACCTACAGGTTTTTAGAAATAATTTTACGCGTGGATATTTAACGAGCAGTGAGTAAAGTGTCCGGGAAATGTGCCTTTTCCTAGTCATTCTATTTTTCTAGTCCTTCTACTCCTGTTAAAATTAATTAAGCGTAAGGGATATTACACATGTACACCTGCAGTAACTAAGTTCTGTATATAATCCTTTCCTGTTTACCCTACTCTGAACGATCTATTGTTTCAGTAAAAGCACTTCTTTTTATGTCGTTTATCTCATATGTTCGCGCGAGGGAGGCCTAATAAGGTATTTAATCAGTTTCCTCAACACTTAACTTAGTGGACTACTGAGAAAATATTCTAACTCTTGCTTGTGTTACAATCATGTACTTAAACTGCGAGGAATTCTACCCTTATTGAGCCTAAGCTTTCACAAATAAAAATTCTGTTCGTCTACGAAACCAGCAACGATAAATCATGAGGTAGCTGAGCCTAAAGCTGAGAAACCCAAGAAAAGGATATTACGTATTTCTGAGCAATTGCAAATGATATCAAACTTGGACAAAAGTGTGGGAGAAAAAATGACATTGTCGTTGAGCACGTGTATACGCGATTGAGTGCTGTATGTCGGTCAGCGGTACACCAAACAGACATAAACAGGCAATCTTCCATCATCCATTGCACGAGTATTAAACCAGAATTTTGTTAGTTCTATAACTGAGCAATTTGGAATTCAAGAGTTCAAAGTTTGAAAGAAAAAGTTAGCTGCCTTGAAAGCTTTCTTAACGGCCCAAGAAACTATGGATCCGTAAGATTACCGAAGTACTTGCAGATATGAGATCCGACATGGCGGTGAGCAGAATGGGTGCCTATCGAATGATTTTCACTTGACTGGAGGCTGTTGGCAGTGTATTTGTCCACCTGTTAGTAGTTACAGATGGAATATCGCTGCAGAGGAAACCATTTGTGGCTTATCCAAACTTGACAACTGATGGCTTGACCTAACTACAATCACCACTTGATCGAAATGGAACTTGGAATGACATCCGAATTCGGCACGATTTCCTCCCTTCTCCGAGATGGTTCATGAGCTAATTGCTTTCAAAATAGTTTGTAAACAACAATTTTTCATTGTAAGTCTCGCTTGTACGAATTAATTTCCTGTAAAGGTTAGTTTTATATTTTTCTTATTCCACTGTTTGCATAAATTAACAGTTCCCGACAGGGTGTCATGTTGAAGAAATAATTTCTCTGAAGACGCTCGATTTAAAGAGTGAAAAAGCGAAAGGATTACAACGTACAGGTGGTAGAGAAATTGTCTGATGGTAAATTGAGGCAAGACAATTCTTTAAGAACTGGCAGAAGGTCACTGAAAATGGGGGAAAATTCAAATTGTGCAGTAGGAGTCAATTACAAATCACGTACCCTGCGAAAGTCTTTTGAGTGCCCAAGGACTTTTCAGCCCCAAAAGAATCAGAAAGGATGAAATATTTATTTCCAGTATTAAATTTGATCAAAATATGAATATCAGTAGAAATTGTTTTGGTCTGCATGACGGGCTTTGAGCCGCGCAAAACGTATTATGCAAATTAGCTGAGGACAAATTGAATGTGCCCTCAGCTAATTTGCATAAGTAACTTTATGCCATGGTTTGACACCTTGTAGCTTCATGAAGATGGGATGAGGTGTTATTTTAGTTAGTTGTGTGCTGTAAAAGATGACAATGCTAAGTGATGTTTATTACAATTCATTGAAGATAAAAATAATATGGCTTCTCAGTCGCTTTGTTTAGTAGCCTGCGTAGCTGGCGGTATTTTTCGCGTGAAGGCAAAAACGAGCGCGAACATGAGAATACGCAAAAACGAGCGCGAACAATATCGCAACCTGCGCTTACTAATTTAATAGGCTAAGCTGGTAATAATAATTATGAAAGTGCCATGATGTCCAAAAACAATTATTTTAATCAGTTTTCAGGGTATTATCCGCCTTTTCCAGCACCAAACACTGCAAGCTAAGGCTTAGGCGAGATGACACGATACACCGTGTACTTTAAGCCAGTTATTATCGCTCGATCGCTTTTGATTGCTGCAACGACAGAATAAGCCAAAGGGCGATGTAATACATTCCGCTTCCAGGTATATGCTACCCAAGGAAGACGAATAAGCTAAAAAGCGATGTAAGACATTCCGCTTCCAGGTATCTGCTACCCAAGGAAGACAGAATAAGCTAAAAAGCGATGTTCGATATTCTGCTTCCAGGTATCTGCTTCCCAAGGAAGACAGAATAAGCTAAAAAGTGATGTTAGACATTCCGCTTCCAGGTATCTGCTACCCAGGGAAGGCAGAATAAGCTAAGAAGCGATGTTCGACATTCCGCTTCTAGGTATCTGCTACCCAAGGAAGACAGAATAAGCTAAAGCACGATGTTAGACATTTCGCTTCCAGGTATCTGCTACCCAAGGAAGACGGAATAAGCTAAAGCACGATGTTAGACATTTCGCCTCCAGGTATCCGCTACCCAAGGAAAACAGAATATTAGCTAAAGTGTGATGTTAGGCATACCGCTTCCAGGTAAATTCTACCCAAGGAAAACACAATAAGCTAAAGCGCTATGACAGTGATCAGGTTTCCAGGCATAGCATAAGATCTAAAGAAAACAGAATAAACCTATAGCGCGATGCTAATATTTCGCCTCAAGGTGTGTACAAAATCGCTCATTTTCTCTTGTTGCTACTTACCAAAGGTCTCTTGTCTCTTTTTGTCGCGATTCCAAAGCTTTGTGGATCGGTCGTCGTTATTAAGGACGCACGCGATTTTCAAAACCTCATATTTCCCGCCAGCATTGTGTTACACGCAAAACGCAAAAGCAATATAATTTTTGAACAAAACCTGGTATTATCTAAGATGTCGCTACAGTATTTAGGTTGGAAACCTTCTATTCTTGAAATATAGAAAGCAAAATATCAAAAGGAAAACGCAATGAAGTTGGGTAATGTTAATACCTGATACCAGTGTAGCTCGAATAAATTATAATCGGAGTCGTGAAAGCGCCACTTCCCATGCGTCCTCTAACATAAATTTCTTCACATAAGAATCTATAGCCTAGTCTAAAAATTGCTCGATTTTGGGTTCTTGCTCGACCTACATACAAATCAATGCAACTTAGTAAAGACAATTATGGGCAGCTTTCTAAGAGGCATCGAGGAGAATTTGCAGTTTTACGTAATGTTGAAATAAATTCCCGCCAGATAATTCTCAAACAAAATTATGATTATCTTTTGACAGCCTGCCCAGGAAAATCTACTAAAATCGCAATTGCATGCATCAAACGGTTTTGATTGTCACAAAGGACTATGGTGGCGGTGTAGCAAAGAAAATATATCACAAAACTGAAACGACGAACATCATTACAAACGGCGTGACAAGACCGAATAATTCTCTGGTCCTGTTTTAGGTTTCGTTTCCTGGCGTATGGTAACAAATCGTGCGACTCAAGCCCTTTGTGTTGCTAACATTCGACAGAGCCAAAGGAGGTCACCCGAAAATCAGACATACCTACCTTAAAATTCCCGGACTTGCGCTGACTGCACTCGTTCTTTCCTGCCATAATTTTTGCTTTCACGACATGATCGCTTTTCTCATAAGTTTTAAAAATAACCGCAAGGACACATACCGACCGCACGTGTTGATATAATTCTCTTCAATTCATTGCTGACAGAAATGATTGGCGTAAAATAACACTTTTAATGAGTACATGCTGCGATTTTTTTTCATGACCTAAGTTCCTCAAAAAGATGTCTCAATTTCAGTTTTTCAAAACTACAGTCACCCCCTGACACAGGACGGGGGGCCAGGGGTCCCCCCAGAAGGAAAGTAAAAATCTGTTATAATTTTTGTAGAGTAGAAGGATGACACTTTGCTAGGATCTAACCAGAATCGTAACCAGTTTCCTGCAATTTGTTAAAATTAACTAAGAAAACTGCCATTTTTTTTAGGGATTTAAATGCCCAAAAAGTACATTTTTGGGGAAGAACTCCCCTCCATCCCAGATGCCAAGTTCAGGTAAGTGCATGTTAGTAGGCACACCACAAGGACTAACTCCACACAAAATATGAAAGGAAGTTTATTTTGACCGTTTCCAATTCTGCTCAATCCTTAACGACATTTGCTCTTAAATTTTCAATCCAGGCACCACATACTTTGTAAAAGAACAATTATACGCACCTTGAATGGAGCAGAACAACTGACAGCTGAAGAATAAGACAACGACTATTCAGTATTTTCGAATTGCCCATAATACACTTTGTTTGCTCCCCAAAATTTTGCAAAAGCATTGTTTTCGATTTCTCTTGGGATGATTATTATTCCCAGAAGAAATTAAAAACAATGCTTATGCAAAACTTCAGGGGGCAAACAAAGTGTATTTTGGGCAATTCGAAAAACCGAATAAGAGGTAGGCCTTTCAGATTCGTCAAAAGATCCAAAGGGAACAACACTCATAATATTAACGACTTTAACTTTCCTGCCGTGGGGCTACCCTTGTGTATCGACAACACAAGGTTACAGGAGTTGAATATGATATCGAATGTGACTCCTGCAAGAAACATTACATCGGAGAAATGACCGGCAGAGCCTTGCGATGAGGCCTGCCAAACTTTGCAAGCAACTGATGTCTGCAGTCCGTGAACTTCCCAGGCGACCGACTACTCAGTACAATGGGATACGACAACCGACCTGGACACGGAACCAAATATAATTCAAGCGTTAAAGTCAAGGTGGTCTTCAGCAGTGAACAGGAACGGGGAATGCGACCTTCCAGCTGTCTTCAGTCACCCTTTATCACGTGTTCAGAAAGGATCACGTGACAAACAAGCCATGTAGCTTTATAGTTAACGTCACTTGCTAAAGAAGCTTCTAACACACAGCGAACACTTCAAGTTTCTATTCTCAGGTTGTCTCCGGAGAAACGATTTCTCTCAGTTGTAACAGATACTTGACAAATCTTGAAACTTTCTTTTATCCTTCAGAATTGATTATTCCGCCCGTCTCTTTCTCTTTCAAACAAATCATTTTACCTCTATTGCTTTGCTCGCATTGGTTCCATTTGACGTTTTCCTCGAATAAGACTTTGAAATAATTGTGCATCATTGTGCAGCGTAAAGCGCATTAATGTCAGTAAGCACAAGATTTTAGCATTAGTATTTAACATGTGAGAGATGGCAGGTCTATTTAAATAACCCCACTGTTATTACCAGCGGCATATACGACTTTTCTGTTTGAAGCACGTAACACGCACATTTGCGCTTCCTACCTCGTTCATTTCTAATCACGGCGTCAAAGAACAAAACCAGTTTTAAGAAATTCAAGTGCTTCACCTCCTTAGAGATTGAGATTAGGCAAGCTTGTGTCCCAAGCGACTACAGAACGACACGATAAAAGCCGATAATTTTAAACGAATTCTTTATCCCTTATTTAAGAATTTTCGAGTTCACCGCTCAAAATTACGACTGTAGTCAAGTGATTGCCACTTCAGCAAGTAAGCAGCTTATCGAGTGGACGGTTAACTGTTGGGTCTGATCATGAGGATTAGAATGAGCAGTTAATTCAACATTTCATTTCGTTTCCACGAAAGGCCAATTCTTCCAGTGCCTGTGCTTCATGTTAATGTACTGTGATCCTCCCATGGCAACCGCTGGCAGACCAGTGCTGACTGATAACAACAGCAAGAACAATAACGCCATGTTTGGTTTTCGTGCACAATAGAGTGAATTCGTATAACCCGGTGTTACATGCTAATGAGCTGTGCAATATATTCTAATGAGCTGTGAGAATAAAGGAAAGCTAGACGTGAAAGCTGACAGTTTTATTACGAATTGCAAAATGAATTCAATTGTTTTTAATACATCAGCAGCATTTGTAAGCACAAAGTCGAACCAAGAAGTGTTAATTCAAGCATTTGTAAGCCTGCACAAAACGAAACAGAGCACTGCCATGTCGGGGCTGATCACTTGTAAAGTGCCCAAAGTGCTCTGTTTCTTTTTATTTTATTTAAAGAAGAAACCAAAATACACTCTACTGTAAACAAGAAGGATCGAGAAATAAAAGTCATTAGTTTGGAACTGGAGCTTTGCGATTCACACATCTATTTTCTTATTTTGTTTTGTTTTCACAGCTCATTAGAATATAACGTAGCTCATTAGCATAGAAAACCGGGTTATACAAAATTCACTCTATTAATGTCATGTTGCAGCTAGTTTCAAGTGAATGATGTTGTAATGTAATCATTGGCGAGGGCGCACACCGTAACATCAAAGCAATTCAATGGGTTGTGAAGGAAAAGGTCAATTACGACTCTTTACAAGTCGGACGACTTTTTGTGCGTAGCATTTTGGACGAGCTTCCCACGCAAGCGTTCTTCGATGCTTGTCTCATATTCTTTTCCTGGGAACGAAGTTTGGACGGGCTACAAGTTTTTTACGGGTAAGTCAAATAGCAGTTTCTGCCATGAGTTTTGTCCCCTCGACTAAAAAGTTAGGCAATGCAAGGGAGCTAAAATACGGCGGGACGTAGAATTAAAACAACGGCCTCGAACTTTCTCGAACAACAGAAAAGCGAAGTTTCCTTTGAAATGGCCACGCTCATAGAAAGAAGAAAAACGAACTAACCATTTTTCATTTATTCATCCTCTGAAATGTGTATCATGCCATCATTCCAGTCGAAATTATTCTTCTGAGCTGAAGCTTCGCTGTGTCGCCATTCCCAGACATTCCCCAAAGGTTATGTCATTTTTATCAGTTTCATTATTTCGAACACACGAGTCGGAAAAGGGAGTTTTTTTGGCATGTTAATAATAATAATTAAAAACAATATTATAATTATAATAAGAACCTTCCCAGAATGCTTTGCACCAGAAAAATTTCAATGCAAAATAACTTAGTTAATTTGGGGTCGAAGAGAATGCTGTACCATGTGTTATTTACAACTTCGTGAAAGTTATCCCTCATATTAACGTTAGGGTGATGACGTCATTATTCACGTGACTATGGCAAAAATATGTTTTAGCTCACTGCAAGAACAGGCCTCCATCAATTCAAAAGCAGATAACGTGCCCTGATAGACATTGGAATGGGCAATATGGAAATTGCCACTTGACATCTGGCATTTGAAAGTTAAGGTGGCTCTGTACAGGAGCATTTCCCAGGGGACTGGTAAGGAGTCAGTAACTATGGTAGTTTAAGGCGGAGAGAAACAAAGCTTGGCTGGTTAATAGTACTTCGCATGAAAGTAACGACCATGATATGCTCACTGTTGTGACGTCATTGGTCACGTGACCAGAGCGCACAGAAAATTCAAATCACTTTAAAACTGCTTTAAGCTCAATAAATTCGTAATTTCTCACAGTAATATCGCAGAAAAAATTGCAAGTTATTCAAAAACGTCCATTATTATTTTTCCTTTTGAAAAAAGCACAATGAAAAATGAACCTTAAACTTTTGATAATCCCCTGTTTTGTGAGGTTTTAATATAAATGTAAAAACGAATCAGCATATTTGGTTTCAAACTATGCTCTTTCTAACTATGTTAACAGTTTTTTAAAAAAAATTCGTTTTCATAGAGCTCAGGGATGTGAATTTGCAGGCACGCGGAGTACTGGGCACCAATGTCACGGATTGCTCAGGAAGACTGGTGCACTTTTTAGGCGCGGCGGCATAGCTAGCGACAAAAGCTGAAAAATGGGGTGAAAAGGTGTTTTGCTAGCTTTCTGTCGGTCCATTTCTGCTAAAGAATTGTTAATGGTTTCTCCGAAAGAGGACAGCACTTCATTTCTCGCTGCATTGCTCATGTCAGGTACGTGTAATTATAGCTTTTTATTGTCTTCGGTAAACAGCTTAATATATTAGCAGGGCTTTACCGATCGATCATTTTTGTTTAATGTTTCATATTTATCGTTAGTCCAGTGCTTAAATAATCTGCCATTTTCGTTCCGGTAGCAAAAAGCCGAAAGATAGACACGTAGGTTGGTAGCTAAAGTTTATTAAGTTTCGTAAGTCTTTAAATAAACGTTATATGAAGTGATGTAGTTTTTGTACACTCGTCTGTGAATCGTACATGTATGTTCTTTGTTGGCCCAGTAAAAGTTTAGCATCGCATCCTTTATGTTTTCAGTAACTTTAATTACAGCGTTGCTGTTAAAATTAATGTTTCAAACAGCTATTGCTTAAAGCAAGAAGGTCAGGCTATTCTCCTAATGTTGATACTGGCAGATAAGCTTAAATGTGTAGCATCATTTAAGCTTACGTGTTGTAAACATCTCATAACAACATAACATAACACATAACATACTTTATTTTATCTCCATCTCCATTTGTTTATTAGCTGGGCTTTTCTTCACTGCTTGCAAATTATTTATACACATCTAATGACTCACGAATGTTTCTTAGATCAAGTAAGGTTCAAAGCTATAGTTGGCATGATTTGATGACAAACAACAAATTTAAATTTCGAATTAGGTACATGTAAGACTTTTATTAAAAGTTATGTGTTGATCACTTTTGGGAAAATATGCTTAAGATAATCGAGTTCAAAGCAGGTGAATGTAATTGTTTTGTACATCTCGTTCTCTACTTTTACTGATTAAGTTATTCCATAATTTGCAGGGTAAAAAATTAACTTCAGTGCTTGAATCATTGAATTGCAACTCGGGCCAGTATCCTTGAATTCCAACCTCGTCCCCAGGGTCTTTTCACTTGCTCGCTTAGTATAGTGGACCAGGCCATTTAGATAAAGTGGCTTTCAAAATCCTCTAGTCTAAATCAAAAAATTTAAAACCATATTTACTTGAATAGACCCCTCCCAACCTGGGTGAGAAGTAAGTCTTTTATCCAGGGATTTCGACAATAATCATGTGGAAAAAGTACCACATACTGTAGAACTCTAAGTAAAAACAAACCTCAACTTTTAGTGGCCCTGGTCAGTTTTAAATTGCTACTGGCAACCAGGAGACTGTCAGTTTTTAGCCCTGAAGTTGTTGTTTTCACTGATCCTTTTTTTATCTATACTAGGCATGGTATATGTCAGCAGTGATCAGTGATGCAGCTTTTCTTACAGTGAAGGTATGCACATGGAAGATATCAATCACATAATTATCCCAGCTTACGTACTATCTTACTGTTCAGTAAAATGAACTAGGTCAAATGCAATGATCGGTTTAATTTGGGTTCGGTAGTTGAACACAATTAAACCAATAATATGCGTACAGCAGTGTTTGATTCCAATTTCTGAACCCAGTCAAACATAATTAAGCACAGTTAAACAGTTTAAAATCATTCAAATATACCAGAGATTTAAACCATCTGCCTTTAAGTGCGTGAGAACAAGCACAAATTTCTTTAGTGTGGAATTTGAACATGATCTGTTTTATATTGTCATGTAAACACATAGAAGACTGGGTGGCTAAAACAGCCTTTTCGGAAAAAGAAAATTTGGCAGACTTCCAGACTTCCATTGGGGTAGGTGATGAAAACCTTATACCCACTTAAGTTACAAAATCCATTTTTCACAGTGATGTAAGATTTATTCTTGGTGGTTAAAGGGTTAAAACTTAATGCAGAATGAATCAAACAGTTATACCATGTATGGGTTTCCGTACCACGGTGATTATTGTGACCCAGTACCACTACTGGGGCAAGCTCACACAGGTATGACTTGTACAGTTATGAGATTTTGTGCTGTAATCATGAAACAAATACAGAGAAACAAGAGGAAATCGGGAGGAACTTGTACCAGAATGAAAATCATGCTGGTATTATGTAAACACCCCCTTAGCCTAAAGTCGAACAGCTCTTAAGAATGTTTCACAACATCCTCATAGACCCAGGGGCAGTAACGCCCTGATTTCATGAGACCGGTGCAAACTCATACTGGTATGATTTTGTTTACATGAGACCAGTCTGAAAGTCAGACTTGCATGAAGTGTTTACCTGAGACCAATCTAAACTCTGTTTGTGTTAATATGGTCCGCAACCATCCCATCCTTAAAAATCCAGTTTATCTATTATCCAACAGCTTGGAATGCTCTAACGCCACTTGTTAAACGTGCATACCCAAAACAAATATCTCAGACCAATTGGGACCCTGTTCGTGCTTAAGTGGCTCCCCAGTCTGATTTCAAACCGTTCTGAGTCATTCATATTGGTTCAGCAGCAGTGATGAGTTAAACCAGCCTAAGGCCCTGTTTACATGAGTGACTTTATCCCCGGATGTCACTTTCATCCCATCCCGGAGTGACTTTCATTGCGGTGTCTGGTCATTTACCTGTAAATGTTTACATGATTTGGAGCTGAAATGTGTTCACCCCAGGACGATTTCATCCCGGTCTTCAGCACCAGGATGAAATCGTCCCGGGGTAAACACCATTTCAGCTCCAAACCATTTAAAAACTTACAGGTAAATAACCAGACACCGATATGAAAGTCATCTCAGGATGAAGTCACTCGTGTAAACACAGCCTAAGATGATATACTAGCTTCATGTTTCGTACATTTCGTGTAAACAGAGGTAAGCATTTGGAGTCGATCTGAAGTCGTACCGGCCCAAGTTGGTACCATTCTCATAGACTACGAGCAGTCTCTCATTTTTCTCTGGCGCGTGCACACTGACTGTCCTACTATTGGTAATTGCGATAATTAAAATCTACTTTGTTTTTCTTACAGGTTTTTATTCCATCAACCTGATGTCAGGAAAATATGGCAGTTTATTATAAGGGTTTGGTTAAGAAATTTATACTTTTAGTTATATTCCCAGACACACTTTATCAATTCAAATAAAAAATTTGAAGAGCAGTTTTGAAATAAGGTTATATATTTTTTTGTCTTTTTCTGCTTAACATTTTGATGTCATTGATTAGTTTGACTGTCCCCTCAGTACTACTAAGTGGACGATGTATGAAAATGGAATGAATCCTGGAGTACACCTTTTAGGGCTCTACTTCAAAATATCTGATGAGCACACCCTGCCCCATATCTTTTTTGGGGGGAGTATCCCCCACCAACTACTATCCCAGGAATGAAGAGTCAGACCTATTTGATTGAATTCTCTTTATGGGGAAAACTATATTGATTGACTGATTCACCACAGTCTGATCCCTTTTTGTCAGTTCATTGCCTGTTAGGTTTCAGACTATTCTGAATGATTTAGGAAGAGGCTATTCCTTTTGTTTTTCTTTGGTACCAGATTATGGCAATCAGTAACAATGCTTATTGGTGACAAATTATCAAACCAAAAAGAACTAAAGTCTCGAGATCTACTGCCATCACGGTCTGGGGTAGTAAGAGAGTGAGTCATAATCTGTGCATCAAATAAAGTCACTTGTCATTACTGGACCATTTGTTATTCGCATTGGCAACACTGAAGTGACAGATTGATTGATTTGTTGATTGACTGATTGATTGATTGATTGATTGAATGATTTATTTTTTAATTGGCTGATTGACTGATTTATCAGCCAGTTGGTTGAGTGGTTGATTGATTGACTGATTGGTACTTAAAATAGTTGAATGAATTTATTCACCTGAATTACATGTTAATAATTACATGCATAATGCTGCACTTCTTCGCATCTTCGTCTGGCAGTAAAATAATAGGGCGATGTCGCAGTTCTTACAAGGTCTTCTCTGATTTGCTGAGAAAACAATATACCAAACAACAAAACAATGGACCCTAGCCCCGAAAACAATAGAGCTGCGTGATACCAAGGTCCAATGAAATTAGAGGTTGTTAAGAGCTGCGGGGCTACTCAAATAATACCCGGCATCAGTCGAGACATAAAATAATTTTCAAGCCCCAATGTCATGACATAATTGTAAGCAAATAATTTATTTGTAATTAGCAAGTAGTAGGTAAGAAGGCGTATCAGAGAGCAGGACTATTAGAACTTTTACAGTAATTTAAATTAAATTTCATATTAATTAACTCCAGTAAGGTACTCCTTCTGAGTAAGAAAGAAAGCAATGCCCTGGGATGTTTTAGGGTTCACTACTTCCTACTATTAATTTAACATCCCTGGGAATTAATACAAGTAAATAAGGTACATCATCATCATCATCATCATTCAACTATAGCGTCATTTTACCATATAAGGAGAAAAATGTGAGTATAAGAGCGTCTTACAGTGTAGAAAACGTATTGCACTATAGTATCCCGGTTTCAAATCACTTATTGAATAAAGCATTTAAATTGCTTAGATATTTAAGTTTAAATGTATATTACCTACAACAGAGGCTTATTTAAAATTTATGAAACACTGGTTCTAATTTGATGAGAGGTGTATTACTAATGATTAACTAATAATTATAATATTGTTTTCCGGTCTCACTTGTAATAATAATAATAATAATAATAATAATAATAATAATAATAATAATAATAATAATAATAATAATAGATAACTTTATTTTATTTCAGTGTGAAACTAATTTCGCATTTCTGCTAATAGGGGACACTTACAATGTGCAATTAACATTTACATATATAAAACACCGAGTATAACAATTCGGAAACAATTAAAAAGTACATCCAATTACCCTTCGTAAGCAAACGCCTCCCATCGATCCACACCGCACCTGGAAGGGCAATCATTATTAATATCCTTTCTTATGCCTACCTCGAGTTAACACTTTTACCAGAAAGAAGACAACGGCTGTTTAAAAGACACTAATTAGATTGCAGTTGATTCCATTAGATTACACCATTGAGATGGTTGCTTCTCCCGCCCGCCATTTTTAAAGCGCACCACCTGCTAGCCCGGCAATGACCGTTTTGTAATTCTTTGCCTGAGCGCAGATTCTTACCTATTGGCTGAATCCAATCAAAAATGCTGCTGCTGAGCAGCACTTAAACTTGAATACGAAACCCTAAATTAACATGAAAAAGTTAACGGTTGTTAAATCCACTGCAAACACTGCAAATGGCCGCCACAGTGAAGTGGGTGCAAAAAGAAACCTAGCCCTGGCCGAGAGGGGATTCAGTTGCATTTACTACCGCTAGTTTCCAAGAGGAGTAGACAACCTGGATTGGTCAGTCAATATTGAACATTTCATGCTGTGATAAATAAAAATTCCCGGCAATTTAATGTATTCCCTTGAATTACAGTGAGCTCCTGTTGGAATAGAGGCACTATCCCTCGATAGTTCGTCTGTGGTAGTGTAACATAATTTATTCTTTAAAAAACCTCGCTAGGACGGTTGACTTTGTGTATTTACAGAGAATAAGTCTGCGAAATTACAGTCAACGCGGTTCACGCATGAACGCTCAACTTCAAAAATTCATTGATTAGTTCATTCTTCGATTTCATTCTTCAAAAAATTTAGCGATTCTTTGAAACTTGGTTGCTATATTCGAAACACTATTTTAGTTATTCGAAATTTTTTTGGTTACATCGTAATAATAATTCAAACTTTCCGAACAGAACTGAAAGGTTAGTTTTTTTAGCTCAATTTCCCGGTATGTCACGCGTGATATTTTTATTGTTTTCACGCCGGCGCAAAAAATGGCGAGAACATAAAGCCGACAAAAATAACCCGTAAAGAGAAAATCCTTAGAAAGAAAATCCAAAGGAGTCTCTAATTTTAACAAGGCAACTTATTCTTTGGCTGGAAGTTTCGTGGCTTAATCGGAAACCTGCAACAACAGCCGCCACAATTTTAAACCTGTAACGGTTTTCGCCGCGGTGTGTTGCGGTCTACATGATCGGAACACGAAAGTTTAGGTTTCCTAACTCCAAATGGCAAGAAATTCGCTTGGGAGCTTTTAGGATCCTGGTAAACCTTTGCCTTCTAATGCAAGGAACGAGTAAACCTTTGCCTTTTAATGCAAGGAACGAAATCGTTAACCTTTTCAATGCTGGATTGGGGTTGCCATGATCAGATATTCAACGGAACACGAGAGTGCCAAAAGGAGCTGTTCATAAAATCTTCCGACACTATTCAGTCCACGCGACGACTCAACCATTTTCTTGTTTTCTTGTGGAGGTTAAGATCCTTGATAACGGATGACATCCCTGAAGTAATTGATTAGCACTTCTTCCGAGTGCGCCATGTAGACGATTTCTGATGTTACATGTGACCTTTTGAAGAATCGATTTCGTTCATCGAAAAAAAATTGTAATCTTTCAATCTATCTACAAGAATACGTTTATCCAATTAAAGAAAGGAATGCGCACGTGAAGAATGCAATGTTCATTAAATGACCGTTCATGCGTGAAGCGCGTTGACTGTAATATGATCTGTTTGTTAACCACAATGGATTAACAAAATCCTGTTACCAATGTAATATTTTAAATCCTATCAGCACAATCGCTAAAAAAAAAGTTCAATGGATTTAAAATTTTGTAAATATAATGTGTTTTCGCAACTCGCCTTTTCCTATTTTTAACCGACGAAGTCGAGTTAGAGCAGTCGTGACAAGAGGGTCGACTGATTTGGTCGGTCAAAATACGTCGTGTAAGGTTCACAAGGTGTGTATTTCGCTATGGCCCACGGGATGGGATGACGTGAGAACAAGAGCGGAATCGCCATTTTAAATTGGCAGGTCCAGAAAGGTGACGGAGGCTTGGTGGAAGATTTGCTTCGACTGTGTTGTGGTATAATTTTGTGCTGACCTCTGAACATATAGAGAAGAAGTTGTACACAGACATCGATTAGTACACACACGCACGCACGATAGGACAAGGGCCACATAAAAAGTATCGTAGGTGTAGAACTGGTGTAGAAGCGCACGTCCGCCGAGCAGTGTTGGCTTTGGCGGGACTTAAATATCTGTGCAATACTAGTGAAAGAAAGCAAGGAGGACTGATAATAACAGGAGGTGATGTCCAGTGGCACTGTTGATGCTGGTAGGACCAAAGTGTTGCTGAGACATCGTAAGCATAGAATCGTTCTCAGTAAATGTTATGAGAGGAAAATTCTGGTGTATGTTGTTGTGGTTATGTTTACCTGTTTAATACTTGGAAAGCATCCAGCTGCCAGCGTTAAGAGAGGTTATTCGCAGGTGGGAAATGAATTACTACACGAGGCTGGATCTTCTTGGATAGTATAAGCGGCCCGGAATTATATACCAGTTACTCTTTTTAATTTTTCTGCTTTACTTTTGATTTCAAACCGATTTGTTCGATTTTAGAGTTCGAGACACTGACTTGCTGACTGCGGAAGAGCAAACCGGATTTAACGATTACGTCATAAGACATGCTTTAACGTGTTTGAGATAAAGCGACGACTTCGCTTTTTACCAATTTCTCCAGATCGAAAATCATGTTTTTATAGTTCCATATTCACAACAGTATATAAATGCTTCGATCACAACTCTCGATAACAGCATGTTCAGTTGTGGCCAAATATATCTTTAAATTTTTATTTTAATTTAACAAAATATTCAAAGCGATAAGACAGATGAACTGAGTCATCCGATTTTAAACACTACGTCATTCGGTAACGCAAAAGACAAAATGCTGTCACAATTTTCGTCACGCCGGTTAGCACGTTGAGATTCTGACGATGTGTTTATCTTGATCGATAATCATGTTTTTACAGTGCCCTATTCACAACAGTATATAAATACATTGCTTACAACTCTTGGTAAAAGCATGTTCAGTTGTGGACAAATGTATATCAACATTTAATTTTTTAGTTTAATTCAACAAAATTAAATATTCAAAGCGATAAGACAGATGAGCTGAGTCATCAGATTTTAAACATAACGTCATTCGGTAACGCAAAGGGCAAAATACTGTCACAATTTTCGTTACGCCAGTTAGCATGGCACGTTGAGCCAAGTAAAAACATTAATCGAGGGTGGAGTGGGTCAAAACGACTGGTAAATGCCTATAATGCGCTTTCTTGTAACCTGTACGATAGAGCATAGCAATGATTTATTTCGTATTTGCATTCACAATTTGGCTTAAAGAGCCCTTGACATGATTAAAGGAAACTGTGCACAAAGCGTGGTTCCCAGGTGTGGGAAAAAGTTCAATTCTTTTGGGCTGTTACGGTGCCCATACTGATCAATCTTAAAGATGTGGTTACTTTTATATTGGGAAAATTATCGCCCATTTTTTGAAATGCGTCTGTTTTGAGAATTGTGATGGCCTTTTTGTTCAGGGTTTTGAGGAAGACCGACCAAAAGACAGCGAAAAATGGTCTTGAGTGAAGAATGGATGAGGTCATGGGCATAGTCTGTGGAGCTATGTTTGGTGAGGAGAGGGTGAATAATTCAGCTGACGTCCTTGCCAGGGTATTGATCGCCTTTTCAGTTGGTCAAATTTCAGTGTTAGTCACAGTTACACACTTTTACTGCAACGTGCTGTTACAGATGCTTGAATGTTATTGAACCTGCAGTCACGCACGCCTCGCTTGCTTTCTTTTCGAGACGAACCAACACTTCGTCGGTTCTGCACGCATTGCGGGCCTATGTTTAACCGACGAAGTCGAGTTAGAGCAGTCGTGACAAGAAGGTCGACTGGTTTGGTCGGTCAAAATACGTCGTGTAAGGTTCACAAGGTGTGTATTTCGCTATGGCCCACGGGATGGGATGACGTATTCTGCAGTTAAGCCCATCGACTAGTACACACACGCACGCACGATAGGACAAGGGTCCACATAAAAAGTATTGTAGGTATAGAAGGACACTTCCGCCCAGCAGTGTTGGTTTTCACCGGACTGAAATGTCTGTGCAATACCAGTGAAAGAAAGCAAAGAGGACTGATAATAACGGGAGGTGAAGTCCAGTGGCACTGTTGATGCTGGTGGGACCAAAGTGTTGCTGAGACATCGTAAGGATACAATCGTTCTCAGTAAAGGTTATGAAAGGAAAATTCTGGTGTATGTTGTTGTGGTTATGTTTATTACTTGGAAAGTATCTAGCTGCCAACGTTAAGAAAGGTTATTGGCAGGTGGGAAATGAATTACTACACGAGGCTGGATCTTCTTGGATAGTATACTATAAGCGGCACAGAAGGATATACCAGTTAGTCTTTTTAATTTTTCTGCTTTACTTTTGAACCGATTTGTTCGATTTTAGAGTTCGAGACACTGACTTGCTGTCTGCGGAAGAGGAAACCAGATTTAACGATTACGTCATAAGACATGCTTTAACGTGTTTGAGATAAAGCGACGACTTCGCTTGTTACTGATTTCTCCAGATCGATAATCATGTTTGTATAGTGCCATATTCACAATAGTATATAAATGCTTCGCTTACAACTCTTGATAACGGCATGTTCAGTTGTGGACAAAATTTATCTTTTAAGTTTAATTTTAATTCAACAAAATATTCAAAGTGATAAGACAGATGAGCCGAGTCATCCGATTTTAAACATTACGTCATTCGGTAACGCAAAAGACAAAATACTGTCACGCCGGTTAGCACATTGAGATTCTGACGATGTGTTTGTCTTTATCGATAATCATGTTTTTATAGTGCCCTATTCACAACAGTATATAAATACATTCCTCACAACTCTTGGTAAAAGCATGTTCAGTTGAGGACAAATGTATATCAACATTTAATTTTTTAGTTTAATTCAACAAAATTAAATATTCAAAGCGATAAGACAGATGAGCTGAGTCATCAGATTTTAAACATAACGTCATTCGGTAACGCAAAGGGCAAAATACTGTCACAATTTTCGTTACGCCAGTTAGCACGTTGAACCAAGTAAAAACATTCGTCGAGGGTGGAGTGGGTCAAAACGACTGGTAAATGCCTATAATGCGCTTTCTTGTAACCTGTACAATAGAGCATAGCAATGATTTATTTCGTATTTGCATTCACAATTTGGCTTAAGGAGCCCTTGACATGATTAAAGGAAACTGTGCACAAAGTGTGGTTCCCAGGTATGGGGAAAAGTTCAATTCGTTTGGGCTGTTACGGTGCCCATACTGATCAATCGTGAAGATGTGGTTACTTTTATATTGGGAAATTTGTCGCCCATTTTTTGAAATGCGTCTGTTTTGAGAATTTTTGTTCCGGGTTTTGAGGAAGACCGACCAAAAGACAGCGAAAAAATGATCTCGAGTGAAGAATGTATAGTCTGTGGAGCTCCGTTTGGTGAGGAGAGGGTGAATAATTCAGTTGACCTCCTTTCCAGGGTATTGGTCGCCTTTTCAGTTGGTCAAATTTAAGCGTTAGTTACAGTTACACACTTTTACTGCAACTTGCTGTTACAGATGCTTGAATGTTATTGAAGCTGCAGTCACGCACGGCTCGCTTGCTTTCTTTTCGAGACGAACCAACACTTCGTCGGTTCTGCACGCATTGCGGGCCTATGTTTTCTTATGCCGTACCACCGATCCCAAACACCGTTGAGGTCGCTCAAAGTTATTTCATCTAAAATTTCTTGTAAATACTCTTTTCAGTGTAAAAGTATTTTAAGTCATCATTCCGCGCACGATATTTGGTCGTGTTTAAATAATTAAAAGGACGACGATGTTAGCAAATTTCACTTTCGAAAATTAATGACTCAATTTACAGGATCCCAAAGGGGTTTAGGTCTCCAGGGCTCCCGCCTAAAAGATACAAGGCTCCAGGGCTTCAACACGGAAAATTTGGGGCTCTAGGGCTCCATTCCTTTACTCCAGAGCTCCATTTAGCCAAAAGCAGCATTTTTGTTCTGGCTCCAAGTAGGGGGAGGCTTTGGGCTCCGGGCTCCACGACAAAAATTTCAGGGCTCCAGGGCTCCAAAGATCCCCCCCGTTGGGACCCCGAATTTACACGGCAAAAACGCACTGCATCGTAACTGTAATCCCGTGGATAAAAGTGAGCTTATATTTTGTTGAACAAAATGGAGGTACTTGTGCTTACTGTTTTCACTCATTCTTAAATTTGCTTCCACCTTTTCTGTGGCAACATAGACTGTTCAGGCATCTGAATGCCAAGCAAATCAACATGACAGCTAAGGCAACCACGACAACAAGAAATGCTGTGACATCAAGTAAGTAGTACTGATACCAAGGGATGTTAAGCACTTGAGGTCTGAGATGCCGAGCTCCACCATGTCTAAGGACGTACTCTATCCAGTCGCAGGTTTCTTCAAGCGGGGTGCGTCGACGATCCTTTAACAAGCCGGAAATATGCATTGCATTTTGTTTGAATCTGAAAGAGCAAGTCAAATGTAGCTCGTTTAAAACTCATTTTAACTTAAGGCTAAGTAGGTTACCAAATCTTAAAGAAACACATTTAGTTTTGTTGTTTCTAATTTGCAGTGCGCTGTCGAAAGTATGCTGATAAAACGGCCACCGAGTGTCCGAATAGACACGGGTAATCACACGGATTTAACCTAAACACGTTTATTTAGACCAGCTGGTGGCCATTACAAGAACTCATCAATCCCAACGTGCATTTCGGGTGAAAAGGTTTGAATAACTAATACCCTACATCCCTCCCCCTTTTGATTAAAGCTGTAAAACTCTAACAGATTAGCGAATTAGCAAGTTAGTACGGTTAGTTTCTGACAAGGTCTCTGGTAATTCAAGTTCAAAAGAAAGTGTCACTTTGAATTAGTTCAAGTCACATAGTCCTTTAGGTAACTGGGTGTCACCCTGTGTCTCTCTGACCTTCTGAGAGGGGTGCTGGGTACAGGACTGTCTGGCTTCTACTCTGCTCGCTCCTCCATATCCTGCTGGGTGGGTACCTAAGGTTCGACTGGCGGCTTTTGTGTCTGCTCATTCGTTTCGACTGGCGGCTGTTGTGTCTCCTCGTTCGTCTCCTTCTGTTGTAGTTTCTTGACATGTGAAGTGTTACGGGAGTATTGAGCGCCGTCTTGGGACTGCACGACCAAACTGTTACCATGCTTGCTCACTACCACGTACGGGTTTGGGTTAAATGGTTTCGACAGCTCAGTTTTCTTTTCTTGCTGACGAGTACTTGATCCCCTGGGAGTACGTCTGAGTAGCGTGCGTTTGTCTTGGCGTCAGCATATGCCTTTCCCCTGATTTTCTGTTCATTGTCTTTGTCTCGCACCTCTTGCTCTACGTGTACGTCACTAAGTTCTGGAAGCTTGGTGCGTATCTTTCGTCCAAAGAGTAGCTCAGCTGGGCTGACACCTGTCACGGGATGGGGTAAGCTTCGGTAGGCTGGTAGATACGTATTCAGCTCTTTCTTCCAGTCTTTTTCTCGGCATGTGCCATTAGAATTCTCTTCAGTAATGACTGGTTTTGGCGTTCCACCTCTCTGTTAGCCTGGAGCCATTTTGCTGTAGTTCGGTGGTGCCTGATGCCCTGATTATCCATATACTCTGCGAACTCTGCTGAGGTAAACTGTGAGCCGTTATCTGACCCCAGGCTTTCTGGTAGACCATGTCGTGAAAATATCTCCTCGAGGCTGGAAATGATCTTTGGTGCGGTTTGGTACTACCTCGTAGTGGCGACTATAGCAATCCGCCACCACCAGGATATAGTCACCGCTGGGAAGGGGTTCCATTAACTCAACGGTCCATGTCCCTTCATGGTCCAGTCGGTAAGGTTGTGGTTCTGATGGGTACCGGCGGTTTAGGGCGGCTGGTCAGTTGGCATCCATAGCAGGTTTTGCATGCCAGGCCATCACACCTTGCTGCGTAATTTCTGCTTGGTCCCAACAATGCCACGATGGCCTTCATGGGCGAGAGATACTATCCTGGATCTGAGCTTCTTGGGGATAACAGTTGTTGTCTCTCTTAGTATCAATTGCCCGATGGCTCACAGCTCTCCATTGCACAAAGGTACTTCTTGTTAGTTAGCTGCTCTCATGGCTTTCCATTTATGCACTCCCTGACTGCACAAAGTTCTTCATCTTTAGCAGATGCTTCCTCCTTTTCTCGAGTGTCAAGGCACCAGGAGCTGCGGTTACTGCTACAAATCGTACATACTCCTCTGCTTCTGATAAATGGTTGCCTTTGGTTTCACTATTACCCACTAACCTTGACAGTGGGTCGGCAATGATTTTTGGTCCAGGCTCGTATTTGACCTTGAATTTGTAGTGCTGCATTCGTAGGACCCATCTTTCTATGCGAACGCAGGGTTTTGACTTTGGGCCATAAATCACTTCTAGCGGCTTGTGATCTGTGACGAGCTCGAATGGGACGCCATACACATAGGGGTGAAATTTCTCACAGGCCCATACCAGCGCCTGGGCCTCCTTTTCTGTTTGAGAGTATCTTTTCTGTCTCAGTGACGCTGCGGCTAGCGTAAAAGATGACTCTAGGTCCATCTTTGTGTATCTGTGTCAGGACAGCACCTAATCCGACTGGGCTGGCGTCGGCAATGACTTGAATTGGTGCGTCTTTGTCGCAGTATCCCAACGTTTCTGCGCTTGATAATCGCTTCTTGAGTTCATGGAATGCCTTCTGTTGTTCACTACCAAACACAAAGGGTATTCCTGTCTTCGTTAGTAGCCGCAGTGGTTCAGAAATTGTCGCCAGGTCAAGTATGAACCGCCCGCAGCAATTGACAAGCCTAAGGAAGCTGCGTATTTCTGAAACTGTTTCTGGTTCCCACTCTTCAGTCACGGCTTTTACTTTCTCTTTCATGCAGCTAATTCCATTCCCGGATAACATCATCCCTACAAAGGTCAGCTTATCCATGCTGAACTGGCACTTCTTTGCATTTAGTGTGAGTCGTCTTTCCTTCAACCTCTGGATCACCTTCTCCAAGCGCGAGTCTTGTTCTTCTTGGTCTTTGCCTTGCACTATGATGTCGTCTGAAATATTGGCTTGTCCTTCTATGCCTGCTAGTGCTGTCTGGATCTCATACTGGTTTTGCTCAGAGGCGGAATTGACCAAAACAACAGTCTCTTGTACTCTAACAGTCCGCAATGAGTCACGCATGTAGTGATCTCCCTGGATTTAGGTGAGAGTTCTAGTTGGTGGTATCCCCACTTGAGGTCGAGTTTGCTGAATATCTTGGTACCATTCATGCTGTAGGTATCGGATGCCTGGCTCTCCTTATCGCCTCGTTATCCCTGCGCATATCGATGCACAGACGAATATCTCCCCCTCGCTTGGGCAAGGGAACAACTGGGTTGACCCATGGGCTGGGTCCTTGCACCGGTTCAATAATGTCTAGGTCGACAAGTTTCTTAATCTTCTCTTCCACTTTCGATCTCAAACTGAAGGGGGTTCTGTGGATCGGCTGTGCAGCTGGCTTCACGTCTGGGTCAATGTGTAGCTGCACAGTGCGGCCTTTTAGCTTGCCTATGTCCTTGAAGACTTGTGGGTGTTTATCTTGTAAACCTTCACCAATGTTCTTTGATCCTGTGTTCACCGCAGCGACGTGTACACCCATCTTTAACACTCCAAGGCTCATATCTGTTTCTCTTCCTAGAAGAGATTCTCCTTTACCTCTGATCACACAGAACTCAGCATCAACACTGTTGTCTCCAACGGCAGTCTCACAGTGAAATGTTCCAATCACATCCAAAGGTGTTTGTGATCCGTACGTGTATAGCTTTTTGTCAGCACGAACTGATTCGCATTTCACTTTGTTTCTCTTCAGCCATTCCCATGTTTGTTTGTCCACGATATTTGTGCTGGCACCAGAATCTATGATCATGTTCAACTTGCATCCTCCAACAGTAACTTCAATCTTTTCTTGTCGCTCAGTACCCATTGCAAATACATACTCCGGTTCTTCTTCTTCTTCTTCTTCTTCTTCTTTTTCTTCTTCTTCTTCTGCCAGGTTTACTGTGTTGCCCGTTCCCTTACTGGGGTTCCCGTGGCCCCTGGTTCCGCGGTTTCCATCAGCCTTCCATTTTGTTCGGCCTTGTGTATGAAAATGGCCACGTGTGACAGGACTGGCCTCTAGCCGGCCAGCCTGGGACTCTGCCAAAATTTCCTGCATTGCCGCATCTATAACAGGTGTTTGCCCGGTTCTTTCGTGTGTCACGCGGTTGTTTTCGTTTCTTGCCATCAGTCTTCGAAAACGAGCCAGTATAAATACGGTTTACAGTCGCTGAATCCTCTCCTTTTCCGTCCAGTGACGTGGCAGCAAGTTGTGAGTCGAATTTTTCACTGTTTTCGGCTATTTCGAGCGCCCTAGCAAGAGTAATCCCGCTGTCTTCTTCATGTACGTATTCCTGCATTTGCACAGGATTTCATCACGTATTTGGTTGTCTGTTTGAGCGCCATAATCACAGTTCTTCGCTGCTCGTCTGAGTCTTGTGGCAAACTGTCGAGTTGTCTCCCCGGGTGCTTGTGATAGCTGTCTAAAAGAGTGTCGAGCATACGTTGCATCGACCTTTGGGACGAAATAGGCGTGCAATGCTTCGACGGCCTTCTTGTAATCTTTAGCGTCTCCGGTGTCCGGTAGGGAGGAAAATATGTCTTGTACATCATGACCTGCCAGGTGCAGAAGAAGAGCACGTCTTTTCTGTTTGTTGTTTGCATTCTCCTTATTGATAATCAAACCTTTTCCATCTGCAAACAGTTCGAAAACGGTGAGCCAACGTTTCTATCGGAGCCCGAGCGTGGTTTGATCTCCGAAGCAGTCGAATGTTTTGATGTGATTGCGCTCCACGTCATCCATCGTTTTGGGAATCGTCTAGCAATTCCTGTTCTTTGGGCACTCTCGTCGCAAATGTTATGTCCGACGATGGCCGACTAGACACGAGTAATCACACGGATTTAACCTAAAAACGTTTATTTAGACCAGCTGGTGGCCATTAGAAGAACTCGTCAATCCCGACATGCATTTCGGGCGTAAAGGTTTAAATAACTAATACACTACACCCGAATATCAAGAACTGGTAAGAAGACAATAACCACGAATAGGTACACATTGAAGTACTGAATTTAACGAGTGATCCTGAAAGTGTGAGGAAGCTTCCCTGTGATGGCTGCCAGACTCACTCTTGACATTCGTGCGCGTGATTTGTCTGAAAGACCTTGGTGAGTGTATTATTTCATTCAACATTCTTTGGTACTTTGAACACCAATAACCCAAATGTGAAATAAATGAAAGTAAAAAAATTATAACGATAAAGCTACCTTGGTTCACTGATAACGAGCTCAATTGTTTCAAGCAGTTGTTGCGCATTAGTAGTCTTGTAATCCACAGTTAAACAAAGACCAAAATACTCTGCTTTCCTGGTAACAGCTTGCTGATCCCCTAATAACGGAAAAGCCACTAAAGGAACCCCGTGGTATGTGGCCTCATAAAGACTGTTGTGTCCCATATGAGAGACGAAAGCCTTGATGTCCTTGTGAGCCAACAGATCATTCTGAGGTAACCACTCCAATACTTTGATGTTTGGACTGAGAGAAGAAGGAATATAACCTGCAGATGAAGATATTCGTGTCAACTTGGAGTACTAGACTATTCCAAACAAATTGAAAGCTTTATTCACTTGTACAGGGACACCATAAAGACAGTAGTAAGAAGTATTCTCGTGAGCGATGCATTACCACAATTAGCGAGTACAAAATGAGGAGATGCTGATATCTTCGTATAAACCGATGCCGAAGAGCCCTAGATGTGATTTCCTTTATCGTTTTCCGTGAAATCAGATTTGAGTTTCTCGAGTTTAAGGCGTGGTTACATGACAAATATAAGTTTGTTTCTTGGATTGGCAAACTAAAGTTCGCGTATGTTAACGTGGCAAACGTTACAAAACAGTGTCGACACGTTGGAAAAATTGTTTTTGCACCATTCACACGTCAATTGGTATTTTCCAACACGACTTTAATTCTAAAATTGCGTTTGTCATGTGAAGGCGCCTTAAGATTAAATCATAATATAGCAAATGAAAACGTTATCATTTCCACTTTGTTACACGTTGATGCCTTTCGTGCTTTGCAAAAATTGATGAAGAACGTGAGATTAAGCACAATGTGGCCTTGAAAGAGAAGGCGTATACATGTGTAATGTCTGAGCGCACGCATTATGTTGCATGGTTTATAAACCTCAAATAATATTTTTTGGAGAAACAACACCGAAACAATATTTCGTTGGATAAAAAAGGTCATTCCATAGATGGTCTGTGTCATGACATCGTAAAATGAAATTTAAAAGAAACTAAATTATATTACACATCATATTAAGTTTTACACTTAGTACTAGTCTTGTTTGGGATAACAAATTTTCTGACTTCTTGGGCGTCCACTGTTACCTTTGAGTCTCCAAACAACTCGCTGTCTTAGCTTTCCAAACGCTGTAGCTAAAGTGTCTACTATTGCTTGCGGTAGAATAGAAGCTACATTTGATCCAAAGGAAACAATGATGAATCCATGACCCCCTGAATTGCTGACAAATTCTTCCAAGTCAGAGGGCAGAGGTCTGGCATCTCTGACATTTAGTGGTCCAACCATAACATTGCCTGGTGAAGAAAAAAGACACCAAAATAGCACAAACTAATATAAACCACATATTCATTTCACCCCCATTCTCTGGAAGAATATTACTTGTTACGTATCTCTTTTGAGCCATAGTGGCGCATAAGGCCACGGAAGAATATTGCTGACCAATATTATTTCCGTGAATCGACACCAAGCGTGAGGGACATAAATCAAATTTGGATTTATAAACTGAGTTGATAAGAAATTCAAAATTTGACGTTTCCAGCATTAGTCCTTCCTCAGAGCGAGTCCACCTCATGACTTGCTCTGGCGAAGGGCTAACGCTCGAAACGTCGGCTTATGAATTTCTTCCAAGTGGCCAATTAACCTGTTTCAACTGAGCAAATAAATCCAAACTTTGTGTTTTGCTTCCCTACCGGCAAAGCAACACAGTTTATCCAAGCGTGAGGGAGCTTTGTTTTGTGATCAATTCCACTTCTTGGGTCAGTTTAGTTCAAGTGATCATGACAAATATATGATTGAGTAAAACAGCCTCAACTCAATACGTTATCATCGTCTCCCTGTTTTCCTAGACTGCAAAAAAATCCCTTGTTTTTGTTTAAAGTCGCGAAGAGAAGCTCAAATTGCTGAAAATGCTGTACTCGCGAGGCACGAAGGCCCAAAGCGACTTCTAGATTATTATAATTGCCATCATTAAAGAGGCTGACAACTTGAAAAGTATACGATCCATGATTTCAGTTATTGTTAGAGGTGCATACCTTTGCTTGTCTCAAACGCCATGGAACATGTTTACAAAACGTTTCTATAAACAAAACTACCACTAGCCGTCTTTTAATACATCAAAAAACTGATCTAAGATCACTCCGAGGCTTTCTGGCAACTTCTACGTTTGGTTTGTTTTTCTTTGCTTTTAAATCTCTTCTGGTAATCAAGAAGCAAAGGAATCATGAAAAATTTGCAATTTTGTCCAGAAGACGTCAGAGGCATCTTGAATTTTGATATACCGAGCGTGACCATTTTGAATCATCGTAATTCCTGTGCAAACGGAAGAATCTGGACGAGAGCAAGATCAGATAAACACCAACTGAAAAACGCAAACGTGGCAGGCGGACAACAAACTGCCCGTGAACAGATCAAGCTGTTTCTGAGCTGTGAAAGTGATGGGGCTTCTGTAGGTGCGATGTACAGCCGCTTACACAATACAGACACCGGTGGCGGAAGACATGTAAATGCGGCTTTATGTCGGGACAAAGAGGATTATGCGCCGAATGCTCCTATTAGACTTAATACCTGGCAAGAGAGGCTGTGGATACTCCAGGGCAAAATCTGCTGTAATTATCACCATTTCCGCATCACCAACAGTCTCCTGGAAACTTCTTTTAGGTTTGATGTTGTACTTGACTTTCAGCGCATTCATTGGTCTGGCAAACACAATATGCATGAAAAGTTGACCACCAAGGTATGCTCCCAAATTCAACACGCGTTCCACAAATGTCATTTTATCAGTAAGTCCCGTTAAAAGTTGTGGAACGTATGAAACAGGCATGGGTATCATGTGAGGAAAAATAAACGGTACGTTTGGTGCATTAGTGACAAGTTCTACCCTTGGAATACCAAGAACTTCACCGACCAGTGCAGCGCAAACATCAGTATCGTACAGGATCAGGTCAAAACCTTCCAGTTCCTTGAGAATCTTTGTACTGCTCAAAGCACTTTCACATAAAACGGCCAAAACCTCACTCATTTTCGTTAACAATTGTATCTTGTTTCCCTCTAGCTCTAGCGGTACAAATGTCTCTTCAGCGAAACCAGGTTTGTATGGTACCTGGTAAATCTTGTGTGGTACTTTGTCACTGAGTTTGATTTCTTGGGAAGATGGAACAACCAGTGCCACCTACATAAAAGTTAGCAATACGGTTAACTAGATAATAGGCAAGAATTTTCACTAGATGAGTCTTCTATCAACATTTGCTTCGCTGCTTCTTCTGCTGGAACCGTCCAGCATCACAAACAGCGGTATTTAAAAATGTTAGCATGCAGCAACGCTGACTCTTATCTCCTGGACATGTTGGATTAGAAATCACTTCATCTGGGATCAATTGAAAATAACAACTTCAACCTCCTGCAAACGTCATGAGAGATCAACTTTAAGCACCTTGAATGGAGCGGAACAACTGATTACTGAGGAGCAAGAAGACAAGAAGGCGGAAAGACAACAAGTCAGAGATGATTGCGGGCTAACAACTATAAGAGGTAGGCCTTTCAGATTCCTAAAAAGCTGAAAAAGATCCAAAGGGGGACAACACTCAGAGACTTCAGCTTTCCTGCCGTGGCACAACTTTACAACACCTTAAGGTATTGACAACACCAAGGTTACAGGAGTTAAATTGATGTGATATCGAATGTGACTCCTGCAAGAAACATTACACCGAACAACTGACCAGAGCCTCGAGGATGAGGCTTGCCAAACTTCGCAGGCAACCGATGTCTGCTGTCCGTGAACTTCTCAGGCGGACACTCTGGATGAGATGGACCACACAGTACAACAGAATACGGCAAACGACCTGGACAAAGAACCAGCAAAATTCAAGCGTCCAGTCAAGGAGGCCTTCAGCAGTGAACAGGGACGGGAATGCGATCTTTCAGCGGTCTAGAAGCCCTTAAGACAGAGCCGGCGAAAGCTTCTAGTTTCCATTTCCAAAGAAGTGATTTCTATTCTAACAGATACTTAAAAAATCTTGAAACTTTCTTCTATCCTTTAGTATTGGTTTTTCAAATTAATTTAGCTCTATTGCTTCTCCCGCACTGGTTCCGTTTGAGGTTTTGGTCAAATAAGACTTCGAAATTATTATGCATCAGATATTGGAAACGGAAAATTAAGTGTGCAGCGTCAGCGTAAAGCGCATTAACACCAGGAAGCACGAGACTTCAGTATGGGTACTCAATACGGGAGAGATAACAGGTCTACCATTAAACTAGTGGTTTCCATCGGAAAGTGAAGTGCTGCGGGTAAAGCGCATACAGAGGAACAGTGGTTTAACGGCCAAAAGTGAATTTTCTTTTAAAAAAGACAACAGATGGCCTCAAACACAAAAATCTTGGTCGTTGGTGAAACGCGTGACGGACAAGTGCCCATGATGGACGTCAGTGACGCATCGCGTGACACAGACGTGACGAGTACGTTTTCCCCCAAAATCTTCATGAATGAAAGAACGGAGAACGAAGTAAAACAATCATTTTTAGGCAAATATTTGACTCAGAGGAGAACTGCTTTGCTCAAAAAAAGCGTTCACTCAGATGCATGAGAACTGCTTTACCTCAAAAAACGAATAGTGTTAAATCCTCGCTTCATCGTGTAAAACGTTTTCTTCACCAGCTTTCAAACTCTTTGCCGCCTTCGCAAAAACGTGGCTTCCTACACGAAAAAGGATTTCTCCGCTAAAAGTTTTTCACATCCCACTTTATCGACTGTCGAGTGTTCTTTAAGGTTCCAGCATTAAAATGGTGTGTTTTCTTTCTGAATCGATTGACTCAATGAAATAAATACAACAAAATGAATCCTCGATAAAACATCGAATTTAATAATACCGCAGAGTTACAGGCATTGCTAGAAATATTCTGAGAAACATTTGCTTTCAAACTCTTCGCCGCGTTCGCAAAAACGTGGCTTTCTACACGAAACAGGCGAAACAGGTTTTCTCCGGTATAAGTTTTCCACATCCCACTTTATCCACGGTCGAGTGTTCGACAACCGCTTCGATTCGAGGGCCACGAAATCGAGGCAAATTTGGTGATAAACTTACAAATATACAGCTGTTTCAATTAAAATTGTCGGATTTTAAACCTCGAGTTTACGCGACAAGACCGAAACGAAGTATGGGTAGCTGTACATCTTTTGTGGTTCGGCTGTAATTTCACGGCTGTCACTGTCATAAGACGGGTAAAAGTATCATAAACACTTGTCCTTGTGATCTATTTTCCGTAGAATTGAGCAATGGCCTAAGTTAGGTAAATTTATTAATAAATTCCCCATATCACCTTGCATTCTTGTCGCGAAGGTTTTCTGACAACGTTAATTGAAATAGCTGTATACAGATCTCAAACGATTCTGGCTTCGGGCAGAGGGCACCCAGGGTGGTCACGTACGCAGCCTGAATTAGTCTGCTGCGAAGTCTGCTGGCTTCGCAGCAATAACCCTACGTTTATTACTAGCGATACATACAACTTTTCGTAATGCAACCAATTTTATGAAGCACTTAACACAAACATTTGCACTCCCCCCTCTTTAAATTCTACGTCAACGGAACTACAACTTCTGAATCAACGAACGTTAGATTTTGAGAAATTCAAGTGCCGTCATCTTCTTAAGTGTTAGATATTGAGATTAGGTAATTTTATGTCCCAAGCGACTGCAGAACCACACAAAAGCCAATTTTTAACAAATTCTTTATCCCGTCAACAAGAATTTTGGAATTCACTGCTCAAAATTACGACTGATTGCTGCTCTATTAAATGAACAGCTTTTCGAGTCGCGGATGGTAAACAGTCGGATCATCATGCAGATTAGAAAGAACAGTATAATATTTCACCTCGTTTCCACGTGAGGCCAATTCTTCCAGTGTGTGCTTCATGTTAATGTACTGTGACCCTCCCATGGCAATAAAACCAACAATCCGGGCTGACAGACCAGCGCCGACTCCAAGAGATAAGAGCAAGAACAACAACGCCATGTTCGGTTTTCGTGCACAATTTCACGTTGCAGATTGTTTCAAGTGAATAATATAATTGTAACGCAATCTTTGGCGTGGGCGCACAACGTAACATCAAAGCAGTTCAATGGATTGTTCGCTTTTTCTGCCACGATTTTTACCCCTTGACGAAAACGTTAGGCAATGCGTGGAGCTAATAAAATCCTGGGGTCAGTAGAGGGAAAACAACGGCATAGGATTTTGGGGAACAACAGACAGAAGAAGCTCATGTAAAGAAGGAACTAACTATTTTTCTTTTATTCATTCTCTGAATTGTGAATCATGCTATAATTCCAGTCAAAATTATTTTTGTGAGCTGAAGCTTTGTTGTCTCACCATTTTCAAAGGTTATATCATTTTTATCAGTTTCCTTATTTCGAACACAAGAGTGGGAAAAGGGAGGTGCTTTGGCATCCAAGTACCCTTCCCAAACAAACGCCTTTCATTGACCTTAACCGCACCTGGACAGGGAATTATTATTAACATTCTTCCTTACGCCCATTTCGAGGTAACATATTTCCAGAAAGAAGAAAAGAGCTGTTTTAAAGAGACTAATTGGGTTGATTCCAATCCATTTTTATGCTAAGTCCCATAAATTACACCACTGAGATGTTTGCTTCTCAACCCTCCATAAATTATTAATGCGCATAACCTGCTAGCCTAGCAGTGACCGTTTTGTAAATTTTTGCCTGAATACAGATTCTTACCAAACAGCTGAATCCAATGAGCACTGAGCAAACCTAGCCCTGACCGACAGGGCGTTTGGGTTGTATTAACTACCACTAGTTTCCAACAGGAGTCGACAACCGGGATTAATCAGTCAATATTAAAACATTTCATGCTATGATAAATTTAAAAACCCGACAATTTACTGTATTTCCTTGGATTACAGTGAGCCCCTGTTTTGTTGTACGAAACAGAGGCACAAATGTTTTCTGTTTTTACTCTTCCTTAAATTTGCTTCCTCCCTTTATCTGACAGCATAGACGACAGAGGTATCTACATGTGACCGTTATCACTATGACAACAAAGGTAACCACAGCAACAAGGAAAGCCATGACATCAAGTAAGTAGTACTGATACCAAGGGATGTTAAACACTTGAGGTCTGAGATGCTGGGCTCCACCATGTTTGAGTACGTAGTCTATCCAATCACAGGCTTCTTGAAGCGGGGAACGTCGACGATCCTTTAACAGGCTGGAAATGTGCATTGCTTTTGCTCTGAATCTGAGAAAGAAAGTCAAGTTTATGTTACCCTATAATATTCCAACTTGGAATTTTGAAAGGGCCATCGATAATGCCATTTTGTTACAATTTTTCCTGTTTTTCCTATACGCAAACACTAACGCGTCTAACAAAACTGCATTGCCCCATGCATTGTAGGAATGAATAGTGTATGTATTTTTAGCCAAGTTTGTTACCACGTCTTCGCATGCACAATAGGAGTCCAACAGAAACACCCAGGGGGGCATTCTGGATTTCTAGTGACGGCGATGATCGAATGGGGACAAAAATCAAAACCTAAAAAATCCCTAGGGCTTCCAACAAACCCCCCCCAAAAACCCTGGACCAAAAACTACCCCCCCCCCCAAAAGAAAACATCCCATGCCGAATTTCCAAGCCTTAAAAACTTCCAAAAAGGATTACGTGATATGACGCGAACTAAGTAGTCAGCAGATACAAGTCATAGAGGATGTGGTTGGTCACAGTGGCTTCATCAGGAGAAGGAGACGACTTGATGCCTGAGGGAACCGTCTCAAGTTAAAACCACAGGCATCGAAATCCTCCATTTACGACAACCACAGTGAGGAACAGAAATGCAACAATCACCAACAAACATGATGCCGTCCACATCAAAATTATTAAATCGTGTGACAAACGATTAAGACAGCTGTTCAAAACATGTTGCGGCCGAACCAGTAAGGTAAAGTGAAGTCTGGGTTAAACTCAGTGGTTTATGGTAGCCAGGAGACTCATCGGTGCTGTTGCTTAGCAACGAGGAGCACTACCACTCTCTTCCTGAAAGGAATGCTGGTCCTTACAGTTCACTAATAAACATTTTTACACCATGATAAAGAGACTAGGGGCGCGGTGGTGTAGTGGTTAGCGCGTTAGACTTCAGATCTGAAGGTCGGTGGTTCGACGTCCAGTCCCTGCCATCGTGTTGTTTCCGTAGGCAAGAAACTTCACCCCCCCCCCCATTGTCTCTCTCCACTCAGGTGTATAAATGGGTACCGGCGACATACCCCGTGGGTAGCCCTGCGATGGGGGAATAACCCATTTACCTATTTACGGGGGAATAGTAATGCTCTTAGTTGCTTCATGCTACAGAAACCGGGTTAAGCTCGGCCCATGTGGGCCACCAGCAGGCGTGCGTTTCTCAAAAGCCCCGAAACTTTTCGTGCACGATAATTCAAAATGTATCTTGAATATAAAGAAGTTTTTAAGGGTGAAACTTTGCTATAACTTAAACATATTAAATAACAGTTTTGTAGAACAAGTGGTTCACATTTTTACAGTTGGCTTTTCGGGGCCGAATCGTTTTCGGGACTTTCGAGAAACGCGCACCAGGGTAAAAAATGTGTCTAACAATACAAAATGAAATTTACACGAGCGATGACCATTCATACTGCCACACCTTCAATGTCCCGAGGCAGTGACGAAGTGTAATATCATTAGTAATAAAAATATATAGATTTAGCCAAGCCTAAAAAGCGGAGCTCCGCATCTCTCTTTCATGCTTATTGGCCCGTTAAATACATTATATTTTAGTTGTGCAGTTATTCGCCAAGTGGTGAAAAACAGCAAGGGAAAACATGTGGACCGCTGAGGAGCTAGCTTATTAAGTTCAAGAAGAGTTCTTGTAAAACTACAATTGCTAAAAAAACCACTTAAGTTGCTCCCGGTAGTGACTCAACAGACTTTCCATGCAAATACACATTTCTCACTGATTCCAATGCATCCCTTTGGCTGTTTAGTTCTGTTAACCACGAAAAATTTCTTGAAATCTATTTTGCTAAAATAAATAACATTAATTTTCCCCGGCATCAAACCGGTTATGGACAAAAATTACCCAAAAAATGTTTTCGGAAACTTTCAAGCACACGTATAATTATCAAGGGAAAATGGCACAAGTTTTTCTCCCGCGAAGTCTTAATCGGGCACTTTCAAGAACACACCCTGAACTAATTTTAGGAAGGTTTTAGAGTCTCAGCGTTTTGCGTTTGGCTGGCGCGTTTGCCGAACTTTTCGCAAATTATACCGTGCAAACTGGCCTTTCAGCGAGCTGATATGTACAATAGTAACCTCTGAAAATAGAAATATCTTCATCGCTAGATGTTACTGGAGAAAACAACTCAAGATCTGAATTTGTAGTCAACGCGTGTGGAGCTATTATAACAACCGATCGATTGATCGATCGATCGATCTCGACGTAGTTAAAACCAGAGCAGCCACTTCCGCTCGATATAAAAATAAAACAAAAACAAGTAGTAAGAATATTGACGTCTTCATCGCTAGATGTCACTAGAGAAAACTACTCAAGATCTGACTTCGCAGTCGATGCGTGTACATGTATATCTTACAGTCTGATCGATTGATCGCGCGATCGATCGCGTCGATCGCAAAACCAGAATAGTTACTTCCACTATTTGTAAACATAAAACATAAACAGAGAGTGAACACAAGGAATACTTAAGCAAAACACCACAAGCTCACGACCATAAGCATTATTTTGGAGCAGGCCCGTTCCTTCTGTTTTCATCCGGCAACGAACGTAGCACTATTTCGGCGAACGCAGTGTCAGTACTGTTGCTGAAACCCATAGATGTTTTTCTTTCTCACGGCTACTTATAGACGGACTACTTCAGCCGTACAACTTTGGCAGAGCGCGGAAGACTCGGCCTTCGCCTCAGCTTTCCTGAACCCTACGAAGCATCCAATTTAAAGATCTCCTTCTCCACTGCGAAAACACTTCAGAATTCGGAAATATGAAACGAAATCGATACGACGGCACTTAAATGTCAAGTCAAAATTCACACTAGTGCTTTCGGATCGCTAACGGCAGCGATGGAAGAAGATACAAATCAGACTTCACAACAATCAAGAAAATGGCGGATTTTTAATATATGAAAAATGTACCTCGGGGCGCAAAGCACTTTGGGTGACACTGGCTCCTTAAGCTTACATTAAGACTATCAACTTAATAAAAATATTGACGACAGAGCGACTCTTCAGGTGTTGAATACTAAATTACGAATTAGTCAAAACAACCCGATATGCGGTGCGGAAGAAAAACAACCTAGATTGAAAAAACAACACAGACTAAGTCTAGAATACTCACGATTTCTACTTTTTGAATAAAATACACTAGAATTGCTCAATGAAAAATATTGAAAATTGCGCACTAAAGTTCAAAAGGAAATTGAGCTTAAGCCTAAATATCAGATTTCTCACTAATGAAAATTTCTTTAATGAATAAACACATAAAAAGGGACAAGAAACCTTAAAAAACATGAAATGTCATTTGCATAAAAAGCAATTGTTTGCCTTGGAAAGCAAAATGCATTCATTTTTCCCTCGAGTGAAGTTACTCGCAAGCCGGCAAACGGGAACTGCAAGGGTAATTTTACAGCTGATTTAAACAAGTTTTTAAAACATTTCAAGAAAATTACAGTAATTTACTAAACACGTAAAGTCGCTCAATTAAACAATTTTTACAATGTAAAGCCACAATCAAATCTATAATTTACTTTACCACTGAACTGAAAAAAGTACTTGAAAATCTAAACGAAAGTCGCTGGGTTCTTTCCAGATCTCCCTTCTAGCTTTGAAAATAAATAGTGTGTCCTCGAACAAGGATTTCTTGCCTTCAAGCTCTCCAATATCTTCTATATGTGCATGGAGATTGAAGCAATCCTTTTCCTTTTCATGATGAACTGTTACAAGTCTTCATTCCAAGAAATATGTATTATAATTATCGCATTGAAAATCGAGCGTACGAGAAACCAGCCGCCATATTGTTTACTTCAGATACAAGAAAAGATGGCATTCCGCCTCCCCCGGTCGGGTTGTCTGGGGACTCCCCTCACCCTCCCCCAGAGTCTCTACGGACGGACGGACGGACGGACGTACGCTGACGTCAGAACGAAAATTTTCCGGATCAACAGGTTACCAAATTTGCTTACCCATGGTGCCCCGCGAGCTCCGCTATAACAGGCTATAAAAAAGAGACGATCACTATTCTTTCGTTTTTGGAGAAGTCATTTTTTATGTTTGGTGTTCGAACCTTTTACGTACGTGATCCCAATAAGGGAAATATGAATGACGAAACAAAAAATATAAAAAACTACCTTGGCTCAGTAACAACGACCTCGACTGTTTGAAATATTTGTTGAGAATTTGTGGTTTTGTGATCCACTGTCAAGCCAAGACCAAAGTGTACTGCTTTCTTTGCATTAGCATGTTGATCTGCAAACAAGGGAAAAGCGACCACAGGAACCCCATGATAGGTAGCCTCATACAGACTGTTGGGTCCCACATGAGAGACAAAAGCCTTGATGTCCTTGTGAGCCAACAGATCATTCTGAGGTAACCACTCCACTATTTTGATGTTTGGACTGAGGGAAGAAGGGATGTAGCCTGCAAGAGAGGATGCAGCCGTGTTAATTTTGTCATCAGGCGCCGCAAAAGCAAACAAAAAAACATTTAAAAATTCAAACAATCACATGTAAACTTGAATTGCCCTAACAAAACAGAATTAGAATTTAACAACCTCCGTACGCTGGCAGGATATCAGAAAACGTATCAATTTTGTTCTTGGGTTTTTAGTTACATTCGATTAATCAATTCTTTTTTGAATAACCAACGCACCGTTGGCACGCTTTTGACGCTCACTGCAAAAGGGATAGTCTATCTCAGGCTCTTAGCCAAAACCAAGAACAAGATGCCGGAAAAATAAAGTCTGCCAGCCTTAAATATTTGCAGCATCCGACATTTAAATTGTCCGAATTACCTTTGAGTCTCCACACAACTCGCTGTTTTAACTTTCCGAAAGCTGTAGCTAACATGTCCACTACTGTTCTTGGAAGGACGGAAGCCACATTTGATCCAAAAGAAACAATGATAAAACCATGACCTCCTGAATTGGTGACAAATTCTTCCAAATCAGGGGGCAAAGGTCTAGCATCTCTGACATTCAGTGGACCAACCATTACTTGGCCTGTTGAATGAAATAATTGACTGCTTCAATTGGAAAGATGATTCTACCATTTCAGATGCTCTGTAAGCCATATAGATGCCTTTAAAAGCTAATGTTTGTTATAAACAACTGGATCATGGTATAATGTAATTCTAGAGTTTTGATTGGCTCAGCAGCCATGATATCTGAGGCATTATACCATGCTCTGCATCTTCCGGTCGTTTCTAGTGATATTTCGTGGTTGTTATTAATAAAACAATTAGCAATACTTCGTAATTATAGTTTTAAATAAAACAATTATTCCACTCGCTCTTGTTGGATGTGGGATGATTATAGCCAACTCGGCGCTACGCGCCTCGTTGACTATCTACCATCTCATATCCAACGCGCGCTCGTGGAATAATTGTTAAGTTGATCATGAAAACTTGGCCCTGCTGTGAGCAAAGAAAACTATGGCCTCACCAGTAATTGCTAGTAATGATCTATGACTGTGGTGGCGGAGATAGCCAGCCCGCCACGTCCTCCCCTCCCAGCCTCTTTTGCTCTTGGCCCCCACCTCGTTCATTGCTCGACATTATTGATTCAATTAATGCAACCTTATATACCAGTGTTGTCTGATCTTAGAATTCGAAGTAACCACCTTCTTACTGTTTACTTTCCCTAGTTTCCAGAGTAGTTTCCCACCAAGAAAAAAACGGCCTGCAGGTCAGTATATTCAGCAATTTTCTCAAACACACTGTTTCATACCTGGCAAGAGAGGTTGTGGATACTCCAGTGCAAAATCTGCTGTAATCAAAACCAACTCAGGATTGCTAACAGTCTCCAAGTAGTTTCGTTCGGGTTTGATGTTGTACTTTACCTTCACTGCATTCATTGGTCTGTCCTTTATGAAATTTATGACTAGTTGAGAGCCAAGGTATGTTCCTAAATTTAGCACTCGTTCCAAAAAGGACATTTTGTCAGTAAATTCCGTGATAAGTTGTGGAACATACGACACAGGCATGGGTATCATATGGACGAGAGCAGGTGGGGCGTTTGGTGGTACTGGCATAATCTCCACTCTTGGAATGTCAAGAAGTTCACCAATCAATGCACCGCAAATGGCAAAACTGTCATAAACAATTAAATCGAAACCTTTGAGTTCCTTGAGAACTTCTTCGCTGTTCAAAGCGTCCTCACATAAGGCAACCTGAACCTCAGTCACTTTCAAAAACAACTGTAACTTGTTTCCTTCCAATTCCATTGGTATTACACTATCTTCCAAGAAACCGGGTTGGTATTTTGTCCGGTACATCTTGTGTGGTACCTTATGGCTTGGTCCATTTTATTGGGAAGAAGGAACAACAAGTGCAACCTAAATCAGTGAAAGATCGGTAGTATATTCGTGGATTACTGCTACCTTATAGCCTCTCGCATTGCCCCATGTTTCTAAGAACTTTTTGGATGGTCATATGATCTTCCCTTTCAGAGAGGAAAGACTGCTTGGTATTACCAAACTAATGGAGATGAAAACGAAAAAAAAAAGGAAGGAGGCTTAAGCTAAATAGGGACATTAATAACCATAAAACAACCATCCCTTCAGAAAGCGCCCCGCTTAATCAAGACAATTTTTTGCTGGCGGAATTGTCTGAAAATGTAGTTCTTTCATGGGTATTACTGTCCTAGGCGAACCAACAGCATGAGATTAGCTAAATTTATAGTGAAAAGGTGTCCATAATTGCCTCGTTTTCCCGCCACTGGTATCGATTATTTGATGCACTGAAGAGCGTAGAAGGATAGTGGGGTTATTTCTACACATTTCTAACCCCGGGTTTCTGCCCACGGAAGTCTACACGCCCCCCCCCCCCGCCCCCGCTTCCCTGCACAAACCGTTGTCTGGTGTTCTTCTAGAGAAACACCTGCCTGAGAAGAGAAGAGGGTTTGAATTACGTCTCCCTAAGTGACTCTTTGGCCCGTAATTATTTCCTGTTACCTTACGTTCTGGGAAAAAAGTTAAAAAAAAATCGAATGGAGGAAAACTGGCTATTTTTTTAGTTTATTGCACAATCATGCCATTTGTGCACACTAATAGAGTTGGTTTGATACTTTTTAAACTGTGCACTAGTGAGTTATCGTTGTTACCAAGAACATCACTTTTTTCTAATTTGAGAGGCTAGTTAATCATTAACTATTGTGACATGTGACCTGAAAAGACTCATATTGAAGTCAGGACGTGAAGCTCTATAAAATCGGATGGTATACGGTAAGTTTCCCACAGTTCTCTTGCAAGAAAATTCACTTTTTTGAGGTACATACCACCTTAAACGAACAAGCAACTTTTCTGTGAGACAATTAACGAAATCATCGAACTCAATCGAACTAATCGAACTTAATCCAGTTGTGTAGCAATCGAACGTAATCAACAATTGAAGGGGTATAGAATGGTAAAATCCGAGACTCGCCAAGACACCGAGACCCATGTTTTAAATGCGAGCCCGAGACTTCCGTCTGTTTGTAAAATCCCAGCCCGAGACTGGGTCCTCCAAAAATAAGCTGTAAATAAATGACATCTCCGGAAATGATCCTGCGCCGCAAATGATGCCATTGAAAATCAGGAATCACGTGGGGTTTTATCGTTCATAGAGAACAAAATGAATAATTGTGTAATCATATGAAGTGTTTTAGAGGACCTACAACGCTGACAAAGTTCAGGATCTGAAATAGATGATCTGGCGTATTCTTGGGAGTATAGTAATTTTGGCACTAGCATATAAGGTTATAAGCTCTAGCCTACAAAGCAGGCGTTTATTTAAGACCTGTTATACAGGCTAATATGGTAATCTGTTAGAAGTTAGGTAAAGCTAAATATAAGCGGGAGGGGGCGGTATAAGGGTTGGCGAATATCATGCGAAACAAAATTGGCGGGAAAATGACTTACTAAACCTGAGGGAAAGGTGCATAACCTCAAAAAGTTAGACAGCAGCAGCTAGTAGTTAAGATGCTACAAATAATTTGACTATGTTCTATCTGGCCTAAAAAAATTATAGACGAGGATAGCACTGATGTAAGCACAGATGATGAAACTGTTAATAGGAAATCGAAGAAAAAACGTCACGGAAAGAGCAGCGTGCAGAGGGTAAGTTTAATTGCGCGTGAATGTAGACGTAATCATTCTACCACGAATAGAAAGCGTTATTAATAAAAGAACACGAATACTTTTTGCTCCTTTACAATGGCACAGTGGAACCCACTAAAGCGCGTTGCTTTAGTGCCCGTATTATACGTTCTTAACTAAGGAGAATATGTTCATTTTGAAACGTGCACCACTCGGCTCGATAGACTCAATGTAATCTATAAAAAAATGAAAACATAAATAGAAAAATGAAAACGTACCGTGTGAAGATAACCAGTGTGCATAAAGCCACTTGACTTTGTATATGAGCGTGTCACTTGAGTCAGAGAGAAGTGTGCGTATTAACCGGCAAATACTGTATTTCAAGTTAAGTCGCTCAATATTTTGCACAAAAGCCTTACAAATTCTGTCTCAAAAGCGTGTATTAAAAAGAAATGAATTCGTTGGCTACAGGAAAGAGAAAAAGAAAGACCAAAAGAAATGCAAAAAAGAAAAAGACAGTAAAACATGTCAGAGTCAGCAAGAGTAGCGAGACGTCTCATGGCCTGCGTGGCCTGGTAACGAAAGAGAAAATTAATTGTACAGGAGGTAGCCATGAGAAGTGACATGTGGTCTTATTTGAATGATGATTTTCACGTTGAAATAAGCGATGAATTATATCATCATTGCCTGGCTCTGGTTTGCGACAAGGGTACCGCAAACACCGAAAAGTTTGCCTGGTTCCCACAAGGAAAACTGATAAAGGCCGCACTCTTCGAATCCCTCACAGATTCCGGGAGTAAAACAATGAACATTTGCAACTTTTTACCCGTTCTAGTGACATGAGACTATTTAATCAAGAGGGATAACGCTCTGGTAATGAATTTGAAATACCTTCAACGCACATAACCTACGGTCAGCGTCGGTACTACAGCGGACGTATGAGGAAATAGGTCCTCACAGTAAAAAGATTCCGCAATCGTAACCAGGTAACGTGCTATCATCGTGGTCACACATTTACAAACAGTCGACTAGTTATACAGACTAAGCAGTCACGTTCGTGACTACATCTCGAGAGACAAACGATGTGCAGCCAAGGTGGAACAAAGTGTGTTATCTAAGGCTGTAAAACAAAAGGGGGGACTTGTGACTTACTAAGTACGTACTATGCCATCGTGCTTTCACATAAATGTTTCCATGACATGAAGCAGCTGTAGGTTCCTGTACTGTTACTAGAAGGATGGCAGTCGAGGCCATCCGTGATTAAATCTTTCTCTAAATATTCGTTGGTACAAAATGTACACTTGGGTGGACAGACAACAAGGAGCATGGCTTCTTTAATAGTTAAGGTCAAGAGGCAGCGCCAGGGCAGGGATAGGTGATCACCAATCAAAACTCAGTGGAAAAGGGCAGAGGTGGTGGAATTTACTAACAAAGTGAGAACGGTATGTAACCATTTTGTTGGTCTTTAACAGCGTGAGATAACTTGGTTTGTGCAAACTTTGGTAGAGCTCAAAGATTCAAAGCAGCTGAGCCCGGAGAAAATTGTTTGTGGATGAAAGTTCAGCTGAATTTCCCAACTTGCGTCTAATTTATCTATTAGCAGTTATCTTGTATTTAATTGTACAAAAATACATCAAAGGAAACGTCACTGAGTTGTTTAACCCTTTAAGCCCTGACATAAAGCCCCTTGATGTTTTTCATACTTTTATTATGGAAGTAGTAAGTTGAATCTGTCTAAATATCAAGACATCTTGTCCTTGCTGATCACTTTCTTCATTCTCATCTCTTGAATGTCTGAACAAGTATTGATAATGTAAAGAGAAACTTCATATTCGTCACTTTTAGGGGCTTAAAGGGTGAACAGGCAGTATATGAATCGCTCAGTTAGAAGCATGTTTTGCTCGATGTTTAAAACAAATGGGACACACCAGTGCTTAGTGCTGAAGGACTGAACGATAATGCATGGTCTGCAACGTTGTCAGCAAAGCCTTGAACTAAGTAAATCATGGGTAATAAAAAGGGCAATGTAGATCTTCCTAATAACTGATTTAGCTTAAATATGTACGGAAGTTCTCATTCGTTACGCGTTGGTTTACGTGTCGTTGCAAACAGAAATAGACTTAGCACTTGCTTTGCTTGCTCGTTGAACTGTGAACTCCGTGCCAATATAACTTGATATCGGGTGCAATTTTCGAGATTCTGAGATGCAAATTCTAAAAATTCGAGACTTCGAGACCGTTCAACGTGTAGCGAGCCCGAGATTCCGAGATTCTTATTTTGATTGCCGAGATTTCGAGACTCGGCTGATATTTTCCGAGACGCATCATTTTGGATAGACCATTCTATACCCCTAATTGAAAACAAAATCTTTGCTCACTGATGTCTTGAATAAATTATGTACGTTGTAACGAAATCCATACAAAATGTGTGACTGTCCGTTCGCTAATCTGGCTAAGCTAGTTGCAATATAGTTTTCTTGCAGCTACAATCAAGTCCCCCAGAAAAGATTAGGTTTTCTTGGGCCGGGTCTTTTATTTGCTAACTGACGAAACCAAATCGTCTGATCTACAGTGGTAAAACGTGGTAAAAGGAACGAGCTCAAAACTTAACATTTGAAATTAACAATTAGTTCGATTATCTAACTTATCTCATTTAAACTGATGGAGCTTAATTGAACTCAGTACGTTCCATTACAAATATACATGCCATTACTGAACTCAATCGAACTCCACTTCGATTAAAACGGATTGCGTTTGATTAAAATTCCGTACTTTTGCGTTAGATATGATATGTTACCTCATGACCGCGAACCGCCAGCTCTTCCAGCATATTTCTGATGATAATGTACTCTGATCCACCAAGAACATAAAAACCAGCGATGCGAGCGGACAAAGCAGAGTTGATTGCCGATAGCAATAGAAAAGGGAAGAAGAACAAGCGCCAAGCCATCTTTGTCATGCGATTTTAATGCCTTGCATAAACTTTGCACCGTACTGATTTTGGTTTGATAAAGGCTGGTTTTCACTAGCGACGGAGTCGGAGTCGGAGTCGTAAGCGGAGTCGTAAGAGCGCTTATGACCTAGTGAAAATCAAACATCGGAGTCGTAAGCGGAGTCATAAGCTCGACGGAATCGGAGTCGGAAGAATCAGAACGTTTCCATTTTCTTCCGACTCCGCTTATGATTCCGTCGCTTACGATCTAGTGAAAACCAGATTGTCGGAGTCGGAAGCAGAAGCGGAAGGATAAACCAATCACGGTGCTCGTTCCCACGCTTTATGATTGGTTTAGTTCTTCCGCTTCTGCTTACGACTCCGACAAACTGGTTTTCAACTAGATCGTAAGCGACGGAAGCGCAAGCGCAAAAGGAAACTCTGCTTACGACTCCGTTGTTTGATTTGACTAGATCGTAACGCTTTACGCTTCTGATTACGACTCCGACTCCGACTCCGTCGCTAGTGAAAACCAGCCTTAAGGGATAGTATGTGAAACACAAAGGAATTACTGCACTCAACTGTAATGATAGTTTCCAACGTCACGCGAGCCAAAAAACGGCTACATATATGAGACTACTGTAACACTGAATAATGTTTCTTCTTCTGAACTCCCGCTAATATGGCTTTCATAATTTTTGATCACAATCCCAGACTTTTAGGCCATTTTTGGTTTGTTTCGTTAAATTCGTTTCTGAGACGAATGTGGAAATAAATCATTCAACCAAAGACCCTCACAACGTAGAGAACAAATCAGCTCACACAACGGTCAGTTCAGACCCTCACCCTAGTCACCCGCTCAGGGCCTGTAAGAACTGGAGTTTTGTATATGCAGACTGTAGTCTGTGACAACAGCCATTAAGTTTCGGCTCCTGTTTCAGCTGAAGAACCGAAAAAACTGCGTGGCGGAGGAGAGGGGGGGGGGGGGGGAACTTGAAAAAGTTTTGGTGGGGCGTTCCGCTGGAGTCTAGGAAACCTTAGAGAAGAGCGAAAGAGCTGTCTTACGGCTGCAACCCTGCTCTATTGAAGTCCTATTAGTGTCGTGTTGATGTCTTGCAAAGTCAAACCTTTCTACGTAGTCAGATCAACCATACTGCTATGTTTGTCATTTGAGTATTTCTTTGGCTGATCAGGTCTGTTTTACTAGATCCTACGTACACGTACAACATTTTCGTTTGCGATTCTTTACTGATATTGTTCTAGTGTAGCAAAGTTACCCCGTTTCAGACCAACATACTCCATTTGCTACCCCGTCTCAGACTAAAGAGTGAAATTTTATACCCCATTTCAGGTCGAAAATGACCTTAATTAGGAAGGAGTCCAATACTAATTACACGGCAAAACAAGGAGAGGAATTACCAAACAAGTTTATTTAAATTTCAAAAAAACGTAGAAAAGTACTAGTTCACCCACCTCAGACTAAAAGGCCAAAATCCGGGCCCCTTTGCAGACGTGAAAGATCACAAATGGCCCATCCAACGACTCATGCCCGCATAGTGTACATGGAAAAGTAACCCGCGGGGGTGGGAGAGGGCTCGCAGGCTAACAGCGTGGTAGAGGATTTCCTTGCGCTCTCTCGTCTTTCATACTCGTAAGTCCGTCTGCGGCATAATGCTTAACGAATTCGAAAGCGCGCGAGAAAAACGTCTGGTACCAAGGAATAGGTTTCATAAAACGTTCCCTTAAAAGAACTATGTCACCAAGATTTTGCTGACGTTTTGTCAATATATATAATGTGCGAAAAAATTATGATTAGGTACCCTCGTTCACTCAAGAGGAAGATAGCAAGTGAACTTTTCGTAAGGAAAGCAAACTATAATAAGTTTTAAACGAGTTTTTCAAGACACAAGCATAATAACTTGAAAAAGTTGGCCCAACGTGGTCAAGTTGCAATGAATTTCCATCCTAGCCGTGCCTGACTAAAGGCAATTGCTAACAGTTTCACTGGACTGGTATTTGTGAGTTTTCATTCATGTAAATGTGACTTTCTGTTTTTCAAAGTGTTACTAAAAATAGGTGACATGGTCCCTGTACGTTACGGGTGTCTCAAGCAACTAGTAATGTGTAAGCTCACTACGAATAAAATGAAACACTTTTATTCAAGCAGCATCGCCCTTAAACCTTGTATGGTTCTGTTACTACTTAAATGATTGTTCCGAGCGGAATTGAAAATCAAATCAGCAGCAATAAAAATTGACATCTGCTTGTCGTCTACAGGGGGCACGCAGAAGTGTTCCTAGTTAGGTTGTTCAGTCCTTGAAAATTAGGTTGTGATTAGGTTTTAACTGGATATATAGAAAAAGTGATAGGTTTCACCGATTCACCGAACTAAGGAACAACCTGTAGCTACATTCTATTCTACTCCTTCTTAGTTTTGTGGGTATCTTTTTTACAGCACAGACGGCACAGGCATCTACACGTCAACCTTATCACCATGACAACCATGGTAACCATAGCAACAATAAAAGCCATGACGTCAAGTAAGTAGTACTGGTACCAAGGGATGTTAAACACTTGAGGTCTAAGATGCCGGGCTCCACCATGTCTGAGTACATACTCTATCCAATCACAAGTTTCTTGAAGCGGAGTACGTTGACGATCCTTTAGCAGGCCGGAGATGTGCATTGCTTTTGCTTTGAATCTGAAATAAAAAGCAATCACTGAATCAATCCGCTCATTTTAATATCTCACCTCTGGATGTAGGAACATCTTATTTTCGCTAATTTGATTACCGCAGCTCCGTCCACAAAAGCGTTTCTTTGTTGTTTAAAGAACAATTAAAATTTCCTAGACTTTCTTTCGACGTCTTTGTTTTTGCCCTCAATAAAATGATGGCAATACCCCCTCTCTAAAAACTCCGCTTGTTAGGTGTTGCCAAAAATATCTGATCTAGTAGCAAGTCATTTTCTTACCCCCGTACATCCCATCCTATTTCTACTTTATTATTCATTATTCAGCTCTTTTCATTCTGGCTAGAGATCAGCTAGAGTTACGTGTGCAAGAGACTGAATGTGACTGAATGTGTCTGGAAGAATTCTTGCTTTTGCAAGAGGAAATATTTTCATGTTTTGACAGTTACGTAACACCAATTGTGGTATTCCTGCAATGGAGACTAACGCATGACTTGAAATTCAGGGTGTTCATGGAAAGTGAAAGTTCGCGTGGAAAGCTCCCGTTTCTTTTTGACGTCTAACCTGACAACATATTGACAAACAATACCTTGGCTCATTAATAACGAGCTCAGTTGTTTCAAACATTTGTTGGGCATCAGTGCTTTTAAAGTCCACACTTAAACCGAGCCCAAGATGTTCCACTTTCTTGGCATTAGCATGTTGATCTAAAAACAAAGGAAAAGCGACCACGGGAACCCCATGGTATGCAGCCTCATACAGACTGTTGTGACCCACATGGGAGACAAAAGCCTTGATGTCCTTGTGAGCCAACAAATCATTCTGCGGCAACCACTCCACCACTTTGATGTTTGGACTGAGGGAAGAAGGAATGTAGCCTGCAAAGAATGACACACTCATATCAGTTGTATCTGGTTGAAACCGTTCCACAAAGAAAGAAAAACCTGACCCACAGCACAAAGGCAAACATGTTATCCAGAACAATGATTGTTAGGTACAGTACAGTAGTAGCCAATAATGTAAAGTACAAGTAGAGACAGAGCATCTGGCATTAGCCTTCGTGGTTCTTTCTTTCGTTCAAATGTTCTTCATTGTTGTGACTGACGAACTCACAACATCTTTCGGGCAAATGTTGAGTTTTCTTTGTGAATCGATAAGATTTTTGGTATTTCCTCGCGAAGCGAGGTTTGTAAATTTGTCGCGTGGGGATCGCGCGAGGATCGCTTAGGGTGGTGAAATCTCGATCTGCCTATATATTTTTCGAAGGTGTCCGCGCAGTTGCCTAGCAACAAAACCAAATCGCGACCGCTGACAGTTGCGCACTCTCATGTTTCTTCATTTCTTGCCTGCTTCGCTGCTTACATTTGCGTGCTGACATGTTAATTCATCGTCTGTGAACAAGTTACTGGACCAGTTTCTGATGCAAATGAGGGACACGAGCCTGATTTAACAAGTGGCTGAAACTCAGCGTGAACACCGACTTGAAATTCAGCGCGAACAACGAAGGCGAAAGAGCCGACGACAAGAAGGGCACGGGTAGAAAACATCGTTTCCCGGTAATAGCCTAGCGAAGACTAAAGTCGTCAGCAGGACACAAACAGGAGACTGGAATATCACAGGCGAGAAAACTTAGAACAGGCCCGTAACAGGGGGGGGGGGGGGAGGTGCTAACGAGGCCTTAGTGGACCAAACTACCGAAATGTAATTTTAATTGTCTGATCCGTTTATTTAGGAAAGTAGCAATACATGAGAAATTGCCGGTAACGGCAAAGTACACGATGTGAACTGAATATTACATTTCTCGAATACAATTGTTTGAATAAAGTTATAAACGACTAATTTTGCGATGCAAAATGATACATCAAAATACTGCGGAACTAATCCGTCAGGATTGTCCCGAGCCTCAGCCTCCGGGGGTGTTTGGTGGGAAACAGATTTACCACCTCGTTTAAATCAATTTTAACTTGATAATGGGTGTGCCTTAGTGCGAGGAACGGCACATGCAAATGTCGTCGTGGTTAGCTATCATCTGCAGAGCCGCTAAGAAGTTGCCTGTATTGCAACGACTCTCACCGTTCAAGACTTAGTTATCTCCACGCAGGGCAATGCACTGTCGACCACAAAAACGGATGGCTTCTGAAACACATTTAACGATGTGCTTATTTCTGACAATATTCTTCCTCTTCTTGTCATCTAATCGGTTGTTTACGTTTTGCTCTGGGTTTTCAAGAGAATATAAGGCAGGATTCGGTGGCGATCATTGCGTCGTAGTGGGGCTTCATTTGCTCAATGTCTTTTTGCCTTTTCTTGAAACTTGTGCAAGTTTATGAAAGGCTTGTTAACAAAAGCGCCTTATCTTTCCTGCAATGCGTAGGTATCATCAAAGCACAGTGTTTACGAAATACTCCATCTACTGGGTGCTCACTGAGGTATATCGTGACTAAAACCCTCTTCGGTAGTGATGAAGAAATCGCGTTGAAAACTTGTAGTTAATCGATGGCACAAAATGACTTTTAATCAAGTGATACTCTAACCAACTGGCAGCTTATTTGCGGAAGAACCAAATTCCTCAGAGGTCGCTGAAATCTTCCCGATGTCATTTTTTTGTTGCATCACTGGTTCTAAGCGATGCCGCGTTAGATTGCCATCAGTATGCTTGCGCATTATCTACAATTTTATTAACAGTGCACAATTGTTAAGACAGTACACATCGGCTTCTCACAGAATATAGACATCAGGAAATGACGATAAGAGACCAGTAGAAACATAAAATTTATTTTCCCTCTTTGTGACTTGATGGTTTGGGATGCCTGTGGATTTCCAGCAGATGCTGCTTTAGATTAACCCTCCCCCAGTCCCTCTCTGAATTGTTCCTCTGTGTCTTTATTAAGGTGTTTCGATACAGTTTTTTTGGGACCATACCTAACTTTTTGAATTGGCTCTTAGACAGTCTTCTCCTTGTCAGATCAACGTGAAATTTGCAATACTTGTTGGTTTTGGATTGAACTTTAGCGTGGTTTACATTTTGTGAAAATCGATATTTCCATGACAACGATAAACAAAAATCCTCGAAAACAGTAAAATTGAAATTTTGCACGATCCAGCTTTCGCTTCGAAAAGCAAATACTAGAATTTTAAACTGTGGTGTATGGCAAACAAAATATACAAGCACAAAAAAATTCTGTATGTTTGTTTTGAAGTAAATCGCAAAAACATTTTCAACCTTAGTTTTTGCCTAGTAATAGTAAATGCACCGAAAAATAATCAACGCTTTGATGAAATGGCTAGTAAATACTGTTAAAATGTGTCTTTTATTTACTATTTTACGCCTAGAAAGTTTTGTTGAAACTGGCGTTCGCGATCTCGAGAACGACTTGTTTTTCTAAGATCATTCGCGTAATAGTTTTGTGGTAATTTTTTAATTTGAGCGCTTTTGCGAAAATCTTAAGAACGGCTCGATAGATTTTTTTAAAACATTAAACACGCGTGCTTGACGATGTGACCAATTTTAGTTTTGAGTCTTATTAACATTGATTCACTGGAACACTTTTAGATTTAACGTTAAAGAGGATGCATGAACCGACGGAGAAGGTTGCGTTACAAATTCACAGTTGGCAAGTGCATGCTAATATATTCAAAGTAATGCGTTATTCATTGCTTCGTGATTTTCATCCGGTTTCTTTGTTCTTTGTTGCACTGTAGATTACAACGAAAAATAAAAATCACGGAGGAATGCATTGCGCATTACTTTGAATATATTAGCATTTACTTGCCAACTGTTTATATGTAACGCAAGCCTTTCCGTCGGTTCATACATCCTCTTTAACGTTAAATCTAAAAGTGTTCCAGTGAATCAATGTTAATACGACTCAAAACTAAAATTGGTCACATGGTCAAGCACGCGTGTTTAATGTTTTAAAAAAATCTATCGAGCCGTTCTTAAGATTTTCGCAAAAGCGCTCAAATTAAAAAATTACCACAAAATTATTTAAATATGCGAATGATCTTAGAAAAACAAGTCGTTCTCGCGATCGCGAACACCAGTTTCAACAAAACTTTCTAGGCGTAAAATAGTAAGTTAAAGACACATTTTAACAGTATTTACTAGCCATTTCATCAAAGCGTTGATTATTTTTCGGTGCATTTACTATTACTCGGGCCAAAACTAAGGTTGAAAATGTTTTTGCGATTTACTTCAAAACAAACATACAGAATTTTTTTGTTGTTGTATATTTTGTTTGCCATACACCACAGTTTAAGTTGCTGGTGTTTGCTTTTCGAAGCGAAAGCTGGATCGTGCAAAATTTCAATTTTACTGTTTTCGAGGATTTTTGTTTATCGTTGTCATGGAAATATCGACTTTTACAAAATGTAAACCACGCTAAAATTCAATCCAAAACCAACAAGTATTGCAAATTTCACGTTGATCTGACAAGGAGAAGACTGTCTAAGAGCCAATTCAAAAAGTTAGGTCTGGTCCCCAAAAAACTGTATCGAAACACCTTAAGCAATGTAGTTTTGTTTCATATTGAGGAATAGCGAGTAAATCTCAGAGCATAATACTGGGATTAATACTGGTGGACATTGCGAAATTAAGCGTGATTTACCTTTTATATCTCGCTGTCAAATTGTAGTTAACTGAGCTGGATCTGAAGTGGTCTTAGCCGGGCTGTCGTTGCAAAGTGCACAGTCATTGTCAGTGTCTAATGGCTCCTGTATCGAGAGACTGGCAATATTTAGCTGCAGCCTTCCTCTTTCTATTTTTTTGTATTGTCCTACCCATAACGTATTACACAAACAAATGGTTTTGCATCTTCGGGAGTTAATACACTCGTACAAATAGAGAATACTACCCCACGCGTTAGCAGACGTGCCTGACAAAAATCGTGACATCGCTCCCTTGTCATGGGCTCGCTCGTCTAAACTCTCGTGTAAAGCGTGCAGCACGTTGATTTCATTATCCATTTAGGCTACGTTTACACGGGACCGGTCCGGAACCGTTCCGAACCGAACCGGACCGGATCGGCTTCTGTTTACATGGAACTGTTTGGAACCGGTCCAGGTGTTTACACGGGACCTTTCTGGAACCGGTCTGGATCGGATCCGATACTGGACCTGCAAAACAGCAGGTCCAGTTTTGGATCCGTTCCGGACCGGTTCCAGAACGGACCCGTGTGAACAGAGGGCCTATCCGGTCTGAAAATCGGACCGGATCCGTTCCGGACCGGTCCCGTGTAAACATAGCCTTAGAAATGTTCTGAGTGGCTCGGGCTACTAGAGTGCAGCTGGTTTTAGTTTGCCAGTGAATACATTATTGCTTTCCTCTGTTTGGTTTTGTTTAACTATCATTGTTAAATTTTAAAGATTTACTAGTATCCTTCAGTTTAACCGACTCTACTCCTTAGCTTAGACATTGAGTATCAAAATGTGGACCTTTGGGGCCTGTGGGAGGGTGCGAATGCACCCCGTGCACCCCCTCTGGTTACGGGCCTGTAGAACATAGACAACGTAGTTTAAAATTAGAGCAATAGCACAGCCCTACTACAAAACGAGATTTCGAGGTCTTCGAAATTATATTAAACTCAGTCACACCGATTGAATAATGAGAATGAACTCAGCGGCTACAAACTCTTCGAGAAAGTGTGTGCTGAAACCTATCAGGACCGGCGACACCGACTATAAGAAGTGCTTCGACAAAATGATTGTGTTAGAAGCAACGAGAGGTAGAATAGTCCTTTCCAACGGATGGTGACTGAACAGATCATTTTTCCAAGTATGATCAAAACCACAGATTACACAAGAAATTAAATTATTTAACAAAATAAGTTTCAGTTCCCCAAACAGTGCATATTTGGGTATGAGCAGTAAAAAGAATTTAAATTTTAAGTCTAGGACCTTCCCGAAAAAATATTTGAAAGAAATAATTCATATTGGATCAGTAAGAATTTATAGGAGTTTATGTTTTCCGTTTTGGATATTAATAAGTAAAAAATAATAATATTCAGATGGATCAGAAAGGACAACTTCTGTTCACAATTTGGATAGAAATGCACTTACAAGTATTGCTCTGCTCCCAGCAATTACCACTTAATGTGTAGCGGGGATAGGTACATACATGTATGTATTAGATGTGAAACAAAAATTACTGCTTAACATTAATTATTGATAATAGTTTCACGCTACATACAGTGACCAGCATCACAGCTCTCCTCGCAATGCACAAGCAAGCAACCAGATCATGGGAGTTGAGATCTTGATCACCTTCACCATGATTTGTCTATGTCAAAGTTTACTTACTTCTGAAGGTTTCACATGCTATAATCTGCATTCACCCTTTCCGTACCAATTCACCCTTTAATCCCCAATGTAAATGTACAAATTCTCCTTACTGGTCTTCATACATTTCTTGTAGACCTAGTGCAGAGAACTTCTTTCTACTGACATAAACACTATTCATGTTTGGTGGTCAACGTAATTAAAGCATTGCTATTGTAGAGAGATGCTGGTCACTGGGGCTTCAAGGGTTAATGTAATATTTTATTGTGACAATTATCTAATCCAATTTTATAGTATGTTGGGGGGAATGAATAAACATGCTACCACATCGATATGAAACTCTGTGCTTTGCTTGCCATTATTCTGTATTAGTCTCATTTCAATTTTTCCGTGGTGCACCCTTGCCCGAGCTACGGGGGTTCTGCGAGTCACGTATTTCTAGTTATTGCAATAATGGATTACCTTTGAGTCTCCACACAACTCGCTGTTTTAACTTTCCAAAAGCTCTAGCTAACATGTCCACAGCTGTTGTTGGAAGGCTAGAAGCCACATTTGATCCAAAAGAAACAATGATAAAACCATGACCCCCGGAGTTGCTGACGAACTCTTCCAAGTCAGGAGGGAGAGGTTTAGCATCTCTGACATTCAGCGGTCCGACCATAACATGGCCTGTTCAAATATATACATAGCGAATTAAAAAAAAAACGTTAGAAGAGTCGAGTTTCAAATTAGGTTTCAACCCTTCAGGTTTCATCTACGTGACTACAGCTGTGTCTAGAGAGGCTGCGGATACCAGCCAATGCAAAATTGTAAATAAAAAAGTGTGCAGGGTATATTCAGTAACTTTCTCAATGGCCCACTTTTTTTCATACCTGGCAGGAGGGGTTGTGGATACTCCAGTGCAAAATCTGCTGTTATTATAACCAGTTCAGCATCACCAGCAGCTTCCACAAAGCTTCTTTCAGGTTTGATGTTGTACTTAACCTTCAGTGCATCCATTGGTCGGGCAAATGCCAAATTCATCAGGGCAAGACCACCAAGGTATGCTCCTAGATTTCGCACTCGTTCCAAAAATGTCATTTCGTCAGTAAATCCCGTGATAAGTTGTGGAACATATGAAACAGGCATGGGTATCATGTGGAGAAGACCTATTGGCAGTATTGGGCCTGCATTTGGTGGTAATGGAAAAATCGCCACCGCTGGAATATCAAGAAACTCAGCAACCAAGACACCACAGAGTGAAACTGGACTGTCATAAATAATCAGGTCAAAACCTTTCAGTTCCTCGAGAATATCTTTGCTGTTTAAAGCATCTTCACATAGACCAGGTATTACTCCTTTTACTTTAAAAAAGGACTGCATCAAGCTGTGTCCCTCTATCTGAACCCGTATCATCACATCCTCAACAAAGCCAGGTTTGTATGGCACTTGGTAGATCTTGTGCGGTACGTTCTCACTGGGTTTGATTTTTTGGGCAGATGAAACAACTAGTGAAACCTAAACATAAAATAATCAAGGAAATGTATAATGATAACAAATAAATAGTGATATTTAGCAGGTAGCCTCAGCAATACTGGCACAAGGATTGCAAAAACTGTGAAAATTTGAGGATTGCTCCCACTACCCCATTCCTCTAGGAAGGATGGGAGAATGGGAAGGATGGACAGTAGTCTCAAGGCTCAAGTCAACACATGACAGCGAGTGAGTGAGCATCCATTCCTACTATTTGTCCACATTAACACTTATTTGTAAAACGTGATGCATGCTAAGCGTCAAGCCTGAATTGCTAATTGCGTAAAATGCACTAATAATCGAGTCAAATGAAGTCATTTTGACCATTTTGTGAGTGAAAGAATCCCACAACGGTCAGCATTTTAAGCGAATGCAAAGAAAACTGGAAAAGCACTCAGGCCAGTTTCAAACGTCGTACTGCCTTGCCTGACTCAATTCATAAATTATAAATACATTACAGGCCCGTAGCAGGGGGAGGGGCAGGGGGGGGCTGGAGCCCCCCCCAGAATTTTTGGAAGTTAAAAAACATTACAATAAATGTGCCAAAAATATATAATTAAATCAAATAAATGTGCAACAATCAGTCTTGAATGCTGATGCTAAAAGTGCCTTTTACAATTTCACAACCTTTTAAACATCTGTTGAGTCACTAGCCATCGGGCAAGTGAGCTTCAAAGATCTACCAGCCCACCGCACATTTCAGTCGCCCAGGTTCCTTACCAATGTCTTTCTTCACCCATATCTCGACATATCACCTTGACCCTGTGAAGGACCTTAATACTTTTAATAGCTATGCAACTGCTGTGTATTTGCTGCAAGCTTTAAGCCCATTGTTGTAAAACAAGTCTAAGGAACAAAACTATATTTATCTCACCAATCGAGTGACAAACGTTACGTAAACGTTTACGAGAGTTTTTGACGAAATCGACACAAACTGTGGCATTGTGAACAGTGTTAGTATCTATCTGCGTCTGTACTTTGACGGGGGGTGGGGGGGGGGGGCTTTGACTAGGCTAATTTCCTCGGCCCCCCCAGTTATTTCAGCCTTGCTACGGGCCTGCATTAGAACATATTTTAAAAGTTGTCTACACAGCCACTGTAGTTTTGGATTTATTCCTACAACCGCTGGTCTGTGTTTTGTTTTCGGGTACAGCTATTTTATTTGACTGAATTAAATTTGACGTCTGAAACCAAGGCGTGCTACAGTCGAGCCAGCTTAGCACGGCAGTAGCACGACGTTTGAAACGCGCCTCAGGCAATGAATGGATCCACGACTTGCGATACAACATACAACATACGCAGATCATGTTTCATCTGAAGGTCAGATAAAAATAAAGATGCATCAACTTTAGGAACGGCCCAGTTAAAGTGAGATGCATCTTGCGGCGCGTCTGACGCAAAGCAAAGACTCCAAAGAAACCTGCGCCAAATACAATAGCAGTGGACACAAAAAACACTTAAATAAAATAAGCTTAAATTTGCATACACGACTCGCAGTAGAGTCAACAGATAGAATGTCGCGACAATTTCTGACTTGACACATGAATTTTGAAGGCAATTTTCAAACTTATCCTTTACAGTTTTCAATCTTTTTCTGTGTGGTCAAACAAAATGTGTTATTTTAGTGTGGTAAAGCCGCAGTAAAAAGAAACTTGATCGAGGGCACTTCAGATTTTAGCAGGCAACATATGCATGAATAATAAAAGATGGCAAAAACTAATCACCTCGTGGCCACGTCTGGCCAATTCTTCCAGTATGTGTCTCGTGTTGATGTACTGTGACCCTCCAAAGGTATGAAAACCAGCAATCCGGCCCGACAGAGCAGAGCCAACTGCTAGTAATAGGAAAAGAAAAGAGAGCAACGCCATTTTGACTTATCGTGCGTTCAACTGTTTGCTCTACCTTTCTGAAGGGTAAATGTCACGCACTGTTACGCATCAGTTGGGTGGGGGCTGGACCAATAATGCTGTGCGCAAATGAGGTATAAAATCTTGATCCTTCGGAAAGATCTGTGCAGCAAATTGTGTTAGCAAGAATTTCAGTTGCAGCGGTTTCAACAACCGTCTTTTACACAAGAAGAGGGACAAAAGTGAGACGAAAGGTGAAAGGAAGAAAAACGAAAACTAATAAATTGTGTATTTTTTGCAACAACTTAAACCGTGGTGAAAGTACAACTGGTTCGAGAGAGGGCCGTTAATCAACAGGGACATTATCAGCCTATGTAGTCCTGTTGATGAAGGTTTTTGTTTACTCACGATCAAAGATTTTACTCTCGAGCGCTTTATTTTGCAATATTTACGACTGACGTAACGGTAGCCTGCAGAACAGGCGGTTAAGCGGTGTATAGCAGAAAACAAGTGGCCTAAATGGTGAATAGAAACACATATTCCATTCTTTCAGGGTCACCCACAGGATCATTTCGGTGAAATATCTGTTTGGAAGACCTTGCTCATCTCAGAATTTCTGATTTGATTGTGATAATAAAAATAGAGTTTTGTTGACAGTGTGTTGTGTTTCTAAACTTCAAGTGGAGATGTGTATTCTGCTTTTGAAGAATTCAAAGAAAGATTTTTGCGACATTTTCGCAGTATTTATGATAGTGAAGAGAGTTGTCGTTACATAAGTTTATTGAGGGCAAGGAGTGGCCCATGTTTCAAGTATAAGGATCCCGAGAGTCTGGCCCTGCACGTTTTCCCAGTCATGAATAATGATTAAGTTTAAGTTTAGTTACTTTACGCTTTGGTTATGTTAAGGAATAGTTTGAGTTTATTTTTAAAAACGTACACCGAGGAACTGTTTCTTATACGAGATGGCAGAGCATTCCGTAACGTTGGGGCAGCCACGGAAAATGATCCTCCACCGCAGGTCTTAGATTAAAAGCTGGAATAGAAAAAAAGATTTTTCATGAAGAACGTAAAGGGTATTAAAGGCCGGCACACACTACAAGCATTTGCAAAATTTTTTAGAAACTCCCCCGGAAAATCGGACTTTCGTGTTGAAGTGGCCTGTTGGAAAGGAATCAAAGCCTTGTTTGCTCTCCCCACCCCCCTCCCCGTTTCAATGTTGTTCCTTGTTACTTTGATTGACATCTCGAAATTCTATACAACATTGATTAGGGGGGAGGGGGGGGGGTGCAAAGGTATTCCATCTGAGTTGGTGAAACACGGGCGAAAATCGATGGAATTTCTCAAGGTTTTTGCAACTGCTTGTAGGTGACATGTTGCGGGGACATGTAGTGGGGACATGTTGCAGCGACAGTTTTCCTCGTGTGACATCCCCGTTTTTGCGAAAAAGTTCTGTTGCGGCGACAGAATTATGACTTATGGGAATTGGGGTCATTTTGTCCCCGCTTTATGACGCACGAATTCTAACCAGCTGAATTTCCATCAACAAAATTCTGTCCCCGCAGCAAACCTTTTTCGCAAAAACGCGGATGTCTCACTAGGAAAACTGACACTGCAACATGTCCCCGCAACATGTTCCCTTGTGTGTGCCGGCCTTAACGGACAATATGGGATACGGAATTAGAAGATCACGCATGTATGAAGGTGCCAAATTGTCTAGTGTCTTCATATGGAAGAATTCATTCCCCGGCGGCAAGTTAAGAACTATGATAATTGTTGACAATGTTATTTTTGTTTAAGAGGTTAGGATGTGAATGTCACTTTGTGACGCAAGTGAAACTGAGTTGTCCAAATACTATTGGCTACAACTTGTATGGTGACAATTATTTTTTCAGTAAGAGCTTTGAGTTCTGCCTGTAACTGAATGCGTTAAGACTAACAATAATCATGAACAAAGTCTTGATCCACTTGATCTCGGTGAATAGCAGGGCACCTCTCGCTCAGCTACGGAGCTATTATCGCCAGAAAAAGTCCCTGTTATAATACTGCTGATAGCAGTTCTTGTCTGAATCAAGTGGAGGGTCATAACAAAATCTATTTTTCGTAATCGTGCAGCGGTATATGCGGACCAGCGCGTGGCACCCAAGCTAGCCAAATGTGCTAAGCCAAACGAGATCAGGGGGTACCATAGATTGTCTACCCTACTCATAATTACTTCAAGAAAATGAGTATTTTTAAAAGGATGTGCTGGTAGACAAACTCTAATAGGGATTTTATGGATGTGTGACTTTGTGAAAGGAAGTAATAAAGCAAGTTGAGGATGCTGATGTTGTTGCTTTTTTTTCCGTGAAACTGAAAAATCCCAACATAGCCAGTTAAGTTTGATAAGGTAAACAAGGAAGGAAAACAAGGAAGGTAAATAAGGAGTAAAGAAAGAGGATATGTATAGCACAGAGGAACGAAATAAAAACTACACAAATAATGCTTCGCAGTAAAATTTTGACAGACATAGTTGTGACGCCACCGTTTTGAATTTTGCCGCGCCGCCTGCTACGCATGGTCTTAAGGTATAAATTTGCTACGTCCGAATCAAAATTGAAGATGCAGAAACGTCGCGTTTCATTCATTTTCATTCGACGCGACTAAAATGCGACGCATAAATAAGGCCTACGTGGCAAAGAAATGTAACAAAACGAATAATGCACGTGCAGAACAATTGTATTACCCATGCCGAAAAAAAAACCTTTGCTTTCGGACGCCGTGGCTACGCTTACTTGCTGTTTTCGTTTTAGTGGCACCTTTATGTTTTCACATGTGTAAATGTGACTTTTTGTTTTTCAATGCTTTACTAAAATTAGGTGACATGGTCCCTGTACGTTACGGGTGAGTGTCTTAAGCAACTGGGCCCTGCTGGTGTGCACATTCACAGCGTGAGTGGCTAAGAAGTGAAAAGCGATTGACAACTACGAATAAAATGAGACGCACCTTTATTCAAACAGCATCACCTTTATACCTTCCAGCGTTCTGTTACTACTTTTAAAAGTGATTATTCCGAGCGAATTGAAAACCAAATCAGCAGTAAAAATTGACATCTGCTGGCCTTCTACAGGAGGCACGCAGAAGTTGTTCTAGTTAGGTTGTTCAATGCTTGAAAATTAGGTTGTGACTGGATATATGGACCGATTCATCGTACTTACAAGCGACCTATACCTACTATTTTACTCCTTCTTAGTTTTGTTTCCACTCTTTTTACAGCAAAGACGACACAGGCATGTACATGTCAACATTATCACTATGACAACCAAGGAAGCCACAGCAACAAGGAAAGCCGTGACATCAAGTAAGTAGTACTGATACCAAGGGATGTTAAACACTTGAGGTCTGAGATGCCGGGCTCCACCATGTCTGAGTACATACTCTATCCAATCACAGGCTTCTTGAAGCGGAGTACGCCGACGATCCTTTAAAAGTCCAGAGATGTGCACTGCTTTTGCTTTGAATCTGAAGAAGAAAGCAGTCATTGGCTCAAATCTGAAAGTGAGAACATCTTATTTTTGTTAACTTGATAACGGTAAAGCGCTTCTTTTTCGTTTAAAATTAAAATCTCGACTTTAATTTCTTTTCACGTCTGTTTTTGTCATCTACAAAACGATAGCCTGCGTCGCAGACGAAATAAAAAAACCACGCTACAAAACTATGGCAATTCACCCTTTCTAAAAACTCCACTTTTCAGGCAGACCTGATCAAGCAGCCAGTCACTCTCTTTGTCCCCTCTTCCTATGCCTCTATTATTCCTATTTTATTGTTCCTAACTGCCCTCTTTTGATTCTGGCCAGTTATCAAACGAATGGAAGAGAGGGATGAATGGGACTGCACTTTTAGGAAGAATTCATTTGCAGGGTGGATGGGGGGGGGGGTGGGGGGAGATGGTCATGTTTTATGTAATAGATCAAAAACGAGTGCGAGTTTTTCATCAGGGGTTCCAAACACCGAGAAACGGATGAAAGCACGACGCCGAAGGCGGAGTGCTTTTATTGTTTCGAGGTGTTTGGAACCCCTGATGAAAAACGAAGCACGAGTTTTTGAGCTGGCTTCTCAAACTAGTGTGAAAATTTAGTAGAATTATTTCCGAAGAATAGGTAATTAGAAGGCGTGCTCAATAGGCTATTGTTTGTTTCTTATTCGTGGTAAATGAAATATTCGTAAATGAAATGAATATTTCATATGCGGCGATGCGGGCGGTTTTTTGTAGATTAACATTACGCCACGTGATGGAGGTAAGGTCCGGATCAGAACGATTTCGCGTTTCTAAAACTTCTTCTCAAGAAAATGTTCTGGTGAATGACGCCGTTCCAGCTTCAACTAAGTGTAAAAACAAGTGGGCTGTGAGCATTTTTGCCGAATGGCAGAGGTTAAGAGAGGTTAAAGTTCCGGTATTAGATTGTGGTGGTCTCTTCAAGGACTACGATTTACACAAGGTTACCGCTCTGAGCGCAGATATTGCCGGAATGGACGCTCTGTCGCTGAACTATTGGTTGTCAAAATTCGTGATGGAGGTAAATTTAAAAACTGTACAATTAATGTAACGGTGTCTAAGAAAGAATAATATCTTGCCGTATTGTTGTTGTAAGTAATGATTGAAGCGGCAAATATACTGATTAAAATTCAAGTTTCTTGATCAGTGTCTTGATCAGTTTTTGAACTAATCGAATGTGTCTTGATCGGTATGTTCATTGGGTATCAAAATACATGCACCTGACCCAATTGATGCAAGCTGATTGGGTCATCAGCACATGAATAATCAATGAATTTGAGAACAGTTATGCAACATCAGTTGTGGCCAGCATTCCTGCAATGGAGACTAACGCATATGATCGTAAAGACTTGTGAACGCCTACTGTCCCTGGTTGACATCAAAGATGAAAGAAAAAAAAACACGACAGTATATCGACTATCAATACCTTGGCTCATTAATAACAAGCTCAGTTGTTTCAAACATTTGTTGAGAATCACTGCTTTTAAAGTCCACACTTAAACCGAGCCCAAGATGTTCCACTTTCTTGGCGTTAGCATGTTGGTCTCCAAACAATGGAAATGCTACTAAAGGCACCCCATGGTATGCAGCCTCATACAAACTGTTGTGACCCACATGGGAGACAAAAGCCTTGATGTCCTTGTGAGCCAACAGATCATTCTGCGGTAACCACTCCACCACTTTGATGTTTGGACTGAGGGAAGAAGGAATGTAGCCTGCAAAGAAGGACACGCTCATCTCAGTCTCATATCAGTTGTGTCGGGTTCAAACCGTTCCACAAAGAAAGAAAAACCTGACCCACAGCACAAAGGCAAACATGTGATCCAGACCATTGATTGTAAGGTACAGCGGTAGTCAATAATGTAATGTGTAGTTAAGTATCAGAAAAAAACAGACTAGTACAAGTAGAGACAGAGTGTCTGGAATTAGCCTTTGTGGTTGTTATGGTCTCCCTGTGCGTTTACCATATATAGTAATTACATGCGCACGCATGGATTGAATAAAACGTGTTTGCAGTGAACCGCCATGTTGTCCTGGTGCGTTCCTAGATTTCTTGTCAATACATGACAATTTTGGCGACGAGAACGGGATCTTAGGGTTATTTTACAGCGGAAAAAGTGAAAGAAATTCCTAAACAAGATCCACACGACGTCTCAAGATGCCAACCGAGACTGATGCGGCACAAAATCCGGTTCGGAACATCGGAAAAGTTCAGAAGTTCGCAGTGGGAACCGACTTCGAAGCGTATGCAGAACAGCTAGAATTCTTCTTCGTGGCCAATGGAGTGACCGACTCGAAACAGAAGAAAGCCGTCCTGTTAACTAATCTTCCCACCGAAACGTACCAGCTGGCGAAAGATTTGGTGGCCCCGACATTGTTAAGAGAAGATTCTCTCACGTATGACACGATCGTAGAGCGTCTCCAGAAGCAATTGAAGCCCCAGAAATCTGCTCTAGTCGCCAGGTATGAGTTTGACAACCGAGCGCGAAACGCAGGAGAAACGGTGAGTCAGTATGTTGCTGTTCTAAAGCATCTAGCTACTGATTGCAAGTTTAATGATGCCATGCGAGTGGAAAGGCTCAGAGATAGATTGGTTTCGGGTATTCGAGATAAGAGAATGATGTCAGAGCTTTTGAAACTCAAACTCGAGGAACTGACATTTGACATTGCTGTAGCGAAATGCATCGCTATTGAGCAATCTTACAAGGATGTTGAAGCTCTCCAGGGGGGTAAAGAGTCAAACCCAGTTGATTTGTTATCCAAGTCAAGGCCAAACAAGAAGCCTAAACCTAGGAAGGAAGCTAGACCTTCAGAGAAAAAGAGTTCCCCATCCCCTAAAGAGCCAGGTGATCAAAGTTGCTACCGTTGTTTGGGAAATCATGATCATAAAAGTTGTCCGTACAAAAGGGAAAAATGTCACCACTGTAACAAGACCGGCCATATTGTGAGGGCTTGTAAATCCAAGAAAAGGGAGACACAAGCTGCCCGACCTCCAGTAAATTATGTGGACAGTGATGACGGAGACAGCGATGACTACTTAGGATCCCTTGAGGTTAATAACGTGAGTGACAAGGATCATGTGATATGGGTCAGCCCCGAAGTACAGGGAAGGGTGGTCAAGATGGAACTAGACACAGGTTCAGCTGTGTCTGTACTCCCATACAAACAGTATCAGGAACATTTTGGTCACGTGAAACTAGCAAAGAGCCATGTCACACTTAAGACCTACACTGGGCAGAAAATCACGCCTAAGGGAGAGATGAAGTGTATTGTTAAGTTTAAGGGCCAAGAAAAGGAGTTAACCCTACAAGTGGTTGAGACACCAGGGCCAGCATTGTTTGGGCGTGACTGGCTCTCCAAAATTCAGCTGGACTGGGGTGAAATCAAAGCCCTTAAGCTTAGCCAGACACCGGAAGGGGTCATGCAGCACAAAGTGGATCAGTTGTTGCAGAAATACGAGTCTGTATTTTCTGAGGGCGTAGGCACACTTAAAGGCCACAAGGCTGATTTAAAAGTTGAGGAGGGCTGCCAGCCTAGCTTTCATAAGCCACGTCAAGTTCCATATGCACTTCGCCCCAGGGTAGAAGCAGAATTGACACGTTTAGAGGAGGACGGTATTCTGTCTAAGGTAGAATACAGTGAATGGGCTACCCCGATTGTCCCGGTAGTTAAGCGAAATGGATCAGTGCGCGTCTGTGGCGATTTCAAGGTCTCGGTCAATCCAGTTCTTCTTGCAGAACAGTATCCTCTGCCGCGCATAGAGGATATTTTTGCGAATTTGGCTGGGGGAAAACATTTTAGCAAACTTGATCTACGCCAAGCTTATCACCAGATGGAAGTAACAGAGGAATCCAAGAAATACCTCACGATCAATACGCACAAGGGTCTTTTTCAATACAATCGGTTAGTTTTTGGCGTTACTTCAAGTCCAGCAATTTGGCAACGTGCCATAGACCAGGTATTACAGGGGATACCTGGCACCCAGTGTATCCTCGATGACATGATCGTCTCGGGCAAAACCGATGAAGAGCATTTGGAGAATTTAGAGAGCGTGTTTAAGCGACTGCAAGACGCGGGTCTGAAGGCCAACAAAGAGAAGTGCGAGTTCTTCAGGGATCGAGTTCAGTTCTGTGGGCATGAGATCGACAGAGAAGGTCTCCACAAGACACAAGAGAAGATTGAGGCAGTAGTTAGCGCGCCAAGACCTGAGAATGTGTCACAGCTTCGCTCATTTTTAGGGCTCGTTAACTATTACAACCGCTTCTTGCCTAATGCATCCACAGTTCTCCACCCACTTCACCAGTTGTTAGAGCAAAACAGCGAATGGCAGTGGACTGAACAGTGCGAGCAAGCCTTCACAGAGGCTAAGCGCCTGATTACATCTGAGCAGGTGCTAACGCATTATGATCCAGCGTTACCAGTTAGGCTTGCATGCGATGCTTCACCAACCGGCATCGGTGCGGTTCTTTCACACGTCATGCCTGATGGCAGCGAAAGGCCAGTAGCTTTTGCGTCCCGATCGTTGACCAAGACAGAACGCAAGTACGCCCAGATTGACAAGGAGGCATTGTCCATCGTATGGGGGGTGAAACGGTTCCATGTGTACCTCTATGGGAGGCGATTCACGCTCATTACAGATCACAAGCCCCTCACTGCCATTTTCCACCCAGAGAAGGGAGTTCCTGCCATGACCGCTGCGAGACTCCAGCGCTATGCTATGTTCCTGGCTGGTTTCGATTACAAGATAGAGTATAAGAGCACGACCAAGCACTGCAATGCTGATGGGTTGTCTCGGCTCCCCCTTCAGCAAAACGAGAGGGAGGAGATGGAAGTGGATTCGTCAGAGGTGTTCCACGCAACCCAGTTTGAGCCATTACCTGTAACCAGTGAAGCAGTTGCTAGAGAAACACGTCGTGACCCAGTCCTAGCAAGGGTGTACGAGTCCATCGTGAAAGGATGGTCTGCTCGTGTTGGTGGAGACAAGCCTTACTACGAGCGGCGCAATGAACTGACGGTTCACCAAGGTTGCATTCTATGGGGAATGAGAGTGGTAATCCCCAATAAGCTCCAAGACCGAGTGTTGGAGGAGCTGCACGACGGGCATCTGGGTGTGGTAAAAATGAAAGCGCTAGCGAGGAGCTACGTCTGGTGGCCTAATATCAGTGGCCAACTGGAAGAGCTAGCGAAAGCCTGCAGTGGGTGTCAGCACAACCAGAAGATGCCTACTAAAGCACCATTGCATCCGTGGGAGTGGGCCACTACACCATGGCAACGCATACACATCGACTATGCCGGCCCATTCCAGAACTCGATGTTCTTAGTAGTTGTCGATGCACACAGCAAGTGGCCGGAAGTGGTTCCTGTTAGTTCCACCACTTCAAGTTCGACCATCGAAGTCCTACGCGATTTATTTGCCAGATTTGGAATCCCTGAACAGATCGTTAGTGACAACGGTACACAATTCGTTTCGGAGGAGTTCCAGGCGTTTGTCAGATCCAATGGTATCCGCCATTTAACGTCAGCACCACACCATCCGGCTACAAACGGTCTAGCTGAGAGGGCTGTACAAACTTTCAAGCAAGCGTTACGTTCCATGCATCAAAGCTCAAAGCCGGTGAAGGAGAAGTTGGCAAAGTTTCTCATAGCTTATAGGAACACTCCTCACTCCACTACCGGTGTGAGCCCTGCACAGTTACTCCTTGGAAGACCGTTGCGCACTCGCCTAGATTTGGTGAAACCTAACTTGAACCGTAAGATGGTTAACCAACAGCATCAGCAGAGCTTTAGGGCCGCGAATGAGAAGGGTAGACAGTGTCGTCAGTTAGAGATTGGTGATTCTGTGATGTCACGAGATTATCGGGGGGATCTGAAGTGGCGTTCAGGGCTGATTGTCAAGAAGACAGGTCCGCTGATGTACGAGGTGCAGGTGGCACCTGGGATTATTTGGCGTCGACATATCGACCAGCTGAAGCCAACGGCAGTTGAGCCCGACACTGTTGAGGTCAGCCAACCAGAAGTGGTCAGCCTACCACCAGCGCCAATCCAACAGAGTGCACCACCTAATGTGGTTGGTACAGTTCCAGAGGATCCCGTGGCAGATCAACCGGAGATGGTTTCTGTTCCCTCACCTGTAGCCACCGACCCTCCTGAAGTGACTCCAGTCAGTCCTACAGTCCGTGAGCGGCGGTACCCCCAGAGAGTGCGCAGAGTACCACAGAGACTCGATCTCTGAACTGTTTTTCTTTTTAGTTTCTTTGTTTTCTGTTTTTCTTAGAAACTGTAGGTTGCCGGACACTGTTAGTCGATTTAGTTGTTTCCTTGAGATTGTATCTTAGGCTCAGTCTACAAACTAGGGACAGATCATTTTTGTGTGGAGGAAATGTTATGGTCTCCCTGTGCGTTTACCATATATAGTAATTACATGCGCACGCATGGATTGAATAAAACGTGTTTGCAGTGAACCGCCATGTTGTCCTGGTGCGTTCCTAGATTTCTTGTCAATACATGACAGTGGTCCTTGCTTTCGTTCAACTGTATTACCTTTGAGCCTCCACACAACTCGCGGTTTTAACTTTCCAAAAGCTGTAGCTAGCATGTCCACAACCGTTCTTGGAAGGAGAGAAGCCACATTTGATCCAAAAGAAACAATGATAAAACCATGACCCCCTAAATTGCTGACAAATTTTTCCAAATCAGAAGGGAGAGGTTTAGCATCTCTGACATTCAGCGGTCCAACCATAACATGACCTGTTGAAAAAACATATGGCGAATTACAAAAAGGTGAGAATACCCGAAATTTGAACCAGGTTTCAACCATTCAGTTTTCAAATTGAGAGGCTGCGGATACCTCAGTGCAAAATCGTAAATTAAACAAGTGTGCTGGCTATATTTAGTAACAACTTTTCATACCTGGCAGGAGGGGTTGTGGATACTCCAGTGCAAAATCTGCTGTTATTATAACCAGTTCAGCGGCACCAACAGCCTCCACGAAGCTTCTTTCAGGTTTGATGTTGTACTTAACCTTCAGGGCATCCATTGGCCTGGCAAATGCAACATTTAGAAAGACAAGACCACCAAGGTATGCTCCTAAATTCATCACCCTTTCCAAAAATGTCATCTTGTCAGTAAGTCCAGTGAGAGGTTGTGGAACATATGAAAGAGGCATAGGTATCATGTGGGGAAGACCTATTGGGCCTGCATTTGGTGGTAATGGTAAAATCTCCACCGCTGGAATATCAAGAAACTCAGCAACCAAAACACCGCAAATTGAAACTGGACTGTCATAAACAATCAGGTCAAAACCTTTCAGTTCCTCGAGAATTTCTGTGCTGTTTAAAGCATCTTCACATAGACCAGGTATTACCCCTCTTGTTTTTAAAAAGGACTGCATCACGCTGTGTCCCTCTATCTGAATACGTATCATCTCATCCTCAATAAAGCCAGGCTTGTATGGCACTTGGTAGATCTTGTGCAGTACCTTCTCACTGGGTTTGATTTTTTGGGCTGATGAGACAACTAGTGCAACCTATACATTCAATAATCAAGGAAGTAATGACAAAAAGTTAATAATGATATTTCAGCAGGGAACCCACTTCAGCAGACTTGTCTTACTCTGGGGGGTACCTCTATATAAGCAACATTTTTGTGTACATCACTAAAGATTTTATTTTTTGAGGTGGCTTGAAATACGGCAACATGTTTGACTCAAGAATAAGGTGTAGACATAAAAAAGGAAGAAAAATACAAGGTAGTGTCGGAGTAGTGGCACAGCCCTCCCAAAAATTGGAGGTTCACTTTCCTTCCTACTTCCCTCTAATGTGTTTAGAACATGAAGAAGGATGTACAGTAGACTCAAGACTCAAGTCTATATCATAATCATTTAATAAAAATGTTATTTATCTGTGTTCCTTGTGTCTTTATGAGTCATTTTGGAAGGGATTTGAATCAGAGCGGAGACGGTTTACCTCGCCGGTTTGAAATGTTATCTTATATTCTTATAGGGTGCGTCATAGGACGCGACAATCACGTCTCAAGTTCCATTATTATTAACTATCAACTCTCGTGGGGATACAATCTCGGGTTTCAATTAACGGCCAAGAGAAGAGAAGAGAGACAAGGGGTGAAACTCTAAAGGGCTTTCGCACCTGGGGCTTTCGTAAAGTCTGTGACCACAGTTGAGGTGACCAGTCTCACGCGTGGAATGCGCGAGGAAACACGAGCCGACGGCCGGCAGCCTTGCACTGCAATTTTAGCCACACGCAATTTAAATATCCTTCACCAGGCATTGGCAATTTCAGTGTTGTTTACTGGTGAGGGGAATTATATATAGCTTTTTCGCGTGTTTTCCTCGGTTGCTTTCCAGAAAATAAATAAGAGTGGGCCGTTACATTTTTGCTCTTTCGTTTTTCTCTTTCAAGTAGCCCTTCACAAATACTATATTTCTTCGCGTAGGTCGAAACAAACATACAGAAGCAGGGTAAGAAGGCCTTCGCAAATACTGTATTTCTAAATGTAGATCAAAACCAACATACACGAGCGGTAAATTTGTCTCGCGCAAAACCAGATATTCAGCGTGGTGTGTTCTGATTTCTATTTCCGACTCAACCGGCTGTCAAAGAAACAAAAGAATCTGTCACGAGAACAAAATGTTTTTTTCAGTGTGGAAAATCCGGAGTAAAAGAAATTTAATCATTCAAGGGCACTTCAGATTTCAGCAGGCAACATATACATGAATAAAGCTAGCAAAAAATATTCACCTCGTGGCCACGTCTGGCCAATTCTTCCAGCGTATGTCTCGTGTTGATGTACTGTGACCCTCCAAAGGTATGAAAACCAGCAATCCGGGCCGACAGAGCAGAGCTAACTGCCAGTAACAGCAAAAGAAAAGAGAGCAACGCCATTTTGCCTTCGTGCATTCAACTGTTTATTTCTTTTAACGGTGCCTGTCACGCAACCGTTACTGGGGCCAACCTTGTTCCCAGGGTCCTCTCTCTTCATCCGTCGGTTAAAAAAGAGATCTGTACGGCAAATTTTGTTAGCGAGAATTTTGTAGTGGCTTAACAAAAAGCATATTTTGTTTCCAATGTGGCTCTTTTTTTTCTTTAATTCTGATTAATCTACCAAAATCAGTCTCAAACGATTTTAGGTAGCTTGGTTAAACGATAGTCTTTTACACAAGAAGACGGAGGGCCCGGCTTAAAGCGTTAAAGTTTGAGGTGAATGCCATAACTTATTTATTGCATCAACTAAAACTGGTGAAGGAACAAAAGTTTGAAAAAGGGAGGTAAACATTTAAGACGACTTCAGGCAAGGCTGCTCGAACAGCTAGTATTTTAATAGGATTGCCCAGTATTTCGGTTAGACAAAACTAACCTTCATCTGGCATGTCAGGGGTTGGAAAAGCTAATTCTGTTTGTACAAGTGGTCCTTGCCTAGGTTACAGAGCTGAGGTTAACATTTATACCAGGGCATTATGACCATGGCTGAAGCCTGTTGCTGAATACTCTTATTGTCTCGCGATCAAAGATTTCACTCCCGAGCTCTTTATCTTGTAATATTTACATACACTGTTTTTTTTATGAGAACGCGTAAAATTTGGCTGAGCCTGAGGATGTTCTTATTTTAGCCCATACATTTTCTTAAATTTGGGGGCAATTCTCGGCCTCAACGTTCTTATAAAAATGGTTCTTATAAAGAAAAAAGAGTGTATGAGGCAACGGCATCCGAAAGAACGTAAGTGGTGTATGACAGAAAAAACGCTGGCCAAAATTGTGAATCACACATCGATGCATGATCACCGTCTGAACTAATCTTCTTATGTCCCAAGTTCGAGTAGTTAACATGTGCCTGTCAGAATTTCGTGATCTTGCTTAAATAATATATAGATTTAGCCAAGCCTAAAAGCGGAGCTCCCCTTTTTGGTTTTTGTTTTTGTTTTTTGCTGGCACGTATTAATTTGTGAAAATACTGTCATTCAAGTCGTTAAATTAAAAAAAAAAAACACAGAAAAAAAAAAAGAAAATAGTTCATTTCCTTGCCGACAGTCGAACCCGGTTCGTCGGCATTATAGGACGGTAAGTAGCCCACTAGCCCATGATCGTTTATTGTCATTTTACTAAGTTAATTTTAGTACTTATTTCTTTCTTCGTGACAAGCTGCCTATCAACATGAAAATGCTGGTGTTTTTCCTGTGCAAAATCTGTTCGGAACGCCGTAAAAACCATGGTTGTGGACAACAAAAACCAAAAAGCACCAGCTCTGCTATATTTGGCCTCGAAACAGCTGCGAAAAGCTGCGAACTCAAGCGGTGTGCCGACCGAGTTCGCAACAGAACACACGAGGCAAATTTGAACTTTTCGCCCGAAGGTTATCGCCTAATTTTTTTGGCCTAAATTGAACTTTTCGCCTTCCGCCAAAAAGACAACTGAGTATTCTTTTGAACTGTTTTTTCAATTCACAAATTTGGTTTTGACTTTTGTTGTCTTTGCTTGTTTTGCTACAACGCGGGTCAACATGCGATTTCGCGCCAAACACACGGGATTCAGCACAGGGTTATATCCAGCGTATGAAGTGTATTGGTGACCCTATGGTGCGGACGGACGGATGGACGGTCACGTGACTATTACGTCACTACCAAAATTTCTTGGCTTGATAGGTTACCAAATTTCCTTAGCAATGGTGCTCCGCTGACGCGCTAGCGCGCGGGGGCCGCTAATAATATTAATGATGATGATGATGATGATGATGATGATGATGATGATGATGATGATGATGATGATAAAGAAATGAAACGATCTCCTCTTTGGTCAGTTGTATTTGCCAAATCGCCGGATAAAACGTCGTGGAATTTTTTTTGCAATGAAACTGTTTAACTAATCTTTATTCCAGGCTAACGAAAATCACTTAGTAATTGTACCCTTTAACGTTGCTTTTCTCTCTGGCATCAGCTGGAACCAAAGAAGTAGTTTTAACTGAATTTTCCGATTCGGTTTGAGCTTTCAGCAGATCGGATTCCCTTTCCTCAGGATCTGGAAGGGGCTCCTGATCCTACATTCCCGCTCCTTTTTCACGAGAATCTCGCATCCCGCATTTTCTTTATCACTATCCCGAATCCCGTTTTTCTTTCCCAAAAATACATTCAAAAAAGGCTAATTTCTGCAAAAGCTCATAAATGTAAGGTGTAGATTTTCTTTTGATTGATATTTTGCACTCGCCTGGTTGAATTGCTTTTGCCTCTAGAACGTTTATTTGGGTCTTGACGATTTCCCGAATTCCCGACAGAAGGGCAAAAATTCCCTTATCCTGTGCGCAAATTTTTGCGAAACTCGCTTCCCGGCTGGCAGTCAAATCCCGAATCCCGTCAGGATCTTTTGCGTTTTCCCGAATCCCGCACCGTATTTTGGTCAATTTCCGGGTCCCGAGAATTCTCTTCCAGACCCTGTTTCCTATACCCCTTCGTGCAACCTCGTCCCCAGGGCCTTCTCCTCGTTCAAAATGTCGGTCGGAGAAACCCCTGGCCAAGGCTGCCAAAATGGCTCCAAAAATTCGTTAGAATGTTGTCACGTAAACACTTTGAAATGTCTTCGTTACGTTTGAACAACGGTTTCAGATTGCAAAAAAACAAACAGGGCCGCCAGACGCTAAAACCAACCTCCAAAAAAGCCGCTTCATCATGTGTCACGTGACAAAATAATCCACGATTCTTGGAGTATTTCAGCAGCCTTGGCCAGGGGTTTCCTTCGACCGCCATTTTGAACGAGGAGAAGGCCCTGGGGACGAGGTTGCCCTTCGTGTAATCCATCGAATTCTGGTTCAGCCTAGAGCCCAGGCGTTCCCCTCCCGCTCAATCTTGTTCCCAGGCTTTTACATGAATTTCATTGGCGCTTATCTGCAAACAAAGAGAGCGCCTGTGGGGCTAGGGTGATTTGGAGCCACCGTATAGCAGCTTGATCTCTCTGCATCTGAATACTATACCTTGAATTAATGTCACACTTATTAAGGCAGCATTGGGTTTAATATATTATCGCTCCAGCTCGTGAAACGTTTAGGCCACGTTTGTGGCCTTTTTGAGTTTTTTTTTTCAGTCCACGGCACTTCGCCTTCACATAAAACCTTGTAGCAGATAGCAGTTCCTGTCTTCTGAATCAAGTGGGGTCACGACAAATCTATCTTTTTTTCGTAATTGTGCGCAGAGATATACGGCCAGCGCTTGTCATAGCAACCAAGCTAACTTAGTGTACTGAGCTAAAAGAAATCTTCGTTACCATACATTGCTCTGCCTTCCTTACTTAAAGATGTAAACCTTACCAAAATAAGAATCATAACAAAATAAGTATTTTTGAAAGGATTTTGTAATTGTGTGATTTTAATTTGTGAAAGGACGTAATGAGGCAAGTTGAGGTCCTTGTTGCTTTTTTTGACGCGAAACTGAAAAATCACACCACAGCCAGTTCAGTATGAGAATTGAAATAAGCAAATTTCATAAGGAATAAAGAACGAGGATATATATATATATTCTTTCTTTCTTGAGTAGAATGTATTTCGTAGAGCGCTCAACTCATTTGATTGAGGAGCATTAACAATAACTTCACTAGAGTTAAAGTCGTTAAAGTTGCCTGATGAGTGTGGTCCTTATAATTTTGGTCCATACGAAACAGAACTGTCGCAAAAAAACGATGTACACTCTTGACGCCTAAACTCTAGTGAAGTTATTTTATATATATATATATATATAATTCAGGTGATTTTCACCAGTGAAGCCAAGAGAGTGCTCTACCGTAAAGGAGCTGATATACCAGTAGATGGACAACTCAATGAGGGCACATGGATTTTAATACAAATCTGTTTCGTAGACCAACACGGAGTTGGTCCACTCATCAGTTAATCTCCATATACACTGAAGTATCGTTAAGGTTTACATCAGCAATATGTTCGCGTGACAAGAAACCGTTTTTTTGAAAAACCCGCTGATTTAAATTTTAAGCGCGCGCGTAAGGAACCGTAGAAATTTGAAAATTATACTTGCGCGCGCGTAAATGTCCGCACGATGTCTGACTAATTATTGTACTTAAGAATGTATTTTCGCCGGTATATATATATATATATAACTTCAAATTTCTTGTGTGGAACGGTTTTCAGAGAGCGCTCAACTTTTTAGGAGCAGTATTAAATTATTCAAAAAGGTTCCAGGCTTCAAAAGTATTTCATCGATTTAATGCGACAGGTCTGTTTCGTATAGTCAATGGATGACCACACTCTTCAGGCAATTTTATCGAATGACCGTTAATTTAAATGCTGGCGGTTAAATACAAGATATAACACATAAGATATACAAAATGTGGTTGCTAGGTAGCAGCTGTGAAGATTACGTTACTTTAAGGTTTTTGAGTACAAATCTGTTTCTATGGGGGCATGAACTCGCTAATTCGTTACGTTTGTTTAAGCTGCAAAGATCTTTTTTACAGATAATAATAAACTTTTCATGGAGACAAAGGTTACATTTCTTGCTGATATTATTGTAAGGTTGACATTTTTTTAGCACTTTCCATTTAATTTGAAAGGCTTTTTTCGCGTCTTTTAGAGTCCAAATGTGCTTTGAAAGTTCAGTTTCGTTTCTTTTGTTGCTGTGCCGAAAGGATGCGTTGTGGTTTCTGTAGCGTTCTTTAAAGTTTGTTGCTAGTCCTACGTACACAGTGAAATTCGACATCTAAACCAAACGTCGCAGTAAAATTTTGACAGTCAAAGAGTTCTTAAGAGACGAATTCGTGTTCTTGGGCGCCACCATTTTGATTTTAGCCGCGCCGCCTTCCACGCATGCTATTAAGCCATAAATTTGGCAGCCAAACAGTGAAATTCGACATCTAAATCAAACGTCGCATCAACATCTCATTGTAAATCAGTTGCGTTCCACGCGACTAAAATGCGACGTTCAAATTAGACCCGTATATCGTGCAGAGGACTTGTACCAGAAATGTACCAAAACGTGCACTGACATACGTGCAGAACGCTTAATTTCTCGTTTTATTTTTAGCGGTATCCGTTACTCGACCTCGGACCTTTCCGCGCAATTGCAAGAGGAAATTCTCATGCGCTAAGGGCACTTATGTGTTGTTTAAAGTTCACTGATCTATTTTGGTTTAATAAACCAGGCGCAGGTTGTTCTTGCGTGTGTTTTAATCTTATGGTTGCTACTGCTCATACTTCTTAAAAAGACCGCTACTTTTAAAATTTCATTCAAATACTAACACGTGTGATAGATTAATATCAGTAAAGAGAAAAGTACATAAAGCTTATTTTCACCCAAAGGTCCGTTTGGTGTACTAGTGTTGTTGACATTACTCTTTCTTAGTTTTGGTTTTGCCCTGACAACACAGACGACAAAGAAGTCTACATAACATCCTTATCGCCATGAAAACCAAGGTAACTACAGCAACAAGGAAAGCCATGACATCAAGTAAGTAGTACTGATACCAAGGGATGTTAAACACTTGAGGTTTGAGATGTCGGGCTCCACCATGTCTGAGTACATACTCTATCCAGTCACAGGTTTCTTGAAGCGGGGTGCGTTGACGGTCCTTCAGCAGTGCAGAGATGCGCTTTGCGTTTTGTTTGAATCTGAAGAAGAAAAACTCGTCAATCATATCTTAGCAACCCACCTTACATGATTACAAAGGCCCGATCTGTACAAGCGCTAACCAGGAGAGAGTGGCGCGGAAACCTGTTCGAAGCGTTTCCAGAACCCGGCTTAGAAAGCGGCAGAAATCGGCTGAAAATGAGGGGCCACGACTTGGAGAAAAACAGTATTTAAGAGACAACTAGAAGCGACGGACAAAGGTAAACAAATTGCACAATATCGTACCCAAACTGGAAATTAGCCATTAAGTCACCGACTTCATATCTTACTATATCATGCACAGTTTGTAAAACTCTAACGTTACTGCTGTCTTTTGATATGAAAATTATCACAGAGTTACAGCAAAACATAAAACTAGCACAACAGTTAAGCAAGAAAGCAATTTTATTTCTGCGTTCATCGCTTACAGAGCAAAACAATCATTTTGGCGCCAAAATCAGACGTGGCTGCACGGGCACGCGGCACTCCACTCAGGAATGTTTTTGCAATCACTTTCTCTTTTTCTAGAAGACAACTCGTTAAACGTTTGTAAAGAAAAAAAAAAATTCCTGCAACGGTTAAGTTGAAAGGTAATTCTCGCTAATTTTCTTTGGAAGGAACGGTAGGTTACTAGTAAGTTGATGTAAACTCTAAGTAAAATGATTTCCTTTTAAACACACAAACAATCAAAATGGTCAGAACAAAAGAAATATTTTGACTCGAGAAAACTCTTGTTCGGAATTTGCATTTTGGAGTTTGGAATTTGAATACGGTAAACATCTAACCGTACCCTTTTGGTACACTTTGCTGGCTTATCAAGCCTGTTATAGGTCTTGTCATGTGCAGAGCAAAGGTCGAGCGCGTCTCGCCAACGTATAAGCTGTGTCTCAACCAACTCGGCTGACATACCCCGAAGTTTGCCAAAATCGGTACAAGCGTTACAAAAAATAACTATAAACTTCAATATTACACGATAGTATAAGCACAAAATGGTGAGAGTTGCCTAAGAAGGGGAAGGGGGTAGTGACGAGTACAAGAAAGGGGACTTTGAGTTCCCTGTAGATGCAAAAACGAAAATTATGTTAGATTGCCTTGCAGCAGCAATTGCGATAACACTAAGGTTTCTGTAGTGTCCATTACTTTTGACAAGCTACTGGTACATGAATTTTCTTTACTCCAGATTTATCGCAGCTCATTAATATGTGAAACAAATGTCAAAAGAAGGAAACGAAATGAACAGATACCTCGGTTCAGTGATAACGAGCTCAGTTGTTTCAAACATTTGTTGGGCATTCATACTTTCAAAATCCACAGTTAAACCAAGACTGAAGTGCTCTGCTTTCTTGGCGTTAGCATGTTGATCTCCATACAGAGGAAAAGCGACCAATGGCACTCCGTGGTATGCAGCCTCATACAGACTGTTGTGTCCCACATGGGAGACAAAAGCCTTGATGTCCTTGTGAGCCAACAGATCATTCTGAGGTAACCAGTCCACTGCTTTGATATTAGAAGCAAGAGATGAAGGGATGTAACCTGCAATGAAAGACGTCGACACGCTCATTTCAAATTTTCCGTCTATTAAACAGTTAAATATTTGAAGCAAAAACCGTGGCCATCAAGGGCTGTACAAAAAGGCAATTGAGAGCATTTGAGCTGTGAATGTTTCTTTGATAGCTCATAGTCACTGTGGCCAGACGAAAAGTACTCGTAGTCTCATCCGGGTACTTCCCAGTTCGGGACACCGAGAGTCATCTGACCGAGTGAGTGTGCCAGTGGCTAGTGTAGTCCAGTTCTGTACCCCCATCATGCAACATCCACCCGTGTGTTGCGTGACAGGGGGTCCAGAACTGGACAAGTGGCTAGTGTGGTGGATGGTTTGGGTGCTGAGACTAGGGCTAAAGGGTTTTAGCCAGTTCCAAAATTGGATATATGTATTAAATAAAACCATGTATTAGAATGACCATATTTTACTGTATAATCCATTACCTTTTAGTCTCCACACAACTCTCTGTTTTAACTTTCCAAAAGCTGTAGCTAACATGTCTATCACTGATTGTCGAAGGATTGCCACATTTGATCCGAAGGAAACAATGATAAAACCATGTCCCCCTGAATTGCTGACAAATTCTTCCAAATCAGGGGGGAGAGGTCTGGGATCTCTGACGTTCAGTGGTCCAACCATAATTTGACCTGTTGAACATGAATATATGAAACTTCACAAAACGCACAAGATAATTCCAAATATGAAAACCAAATTGCATGTCTTTAACCATATAATTTATAGTACAAGTTTAACATTATGCTAACATTATGCTAACAGATGCTAAGGTCACCAATGAGCTCATTAGCTATTATATTAAGTATCATGTCTGACCATGATATGTCACACAGGTACAGCGTTTTTTTAAACCCTTTTTAGTTAACCCTTTAAGCGCAAGCATCATTATGCAAATTCTTCTTACTGGTCTCAATGCATTTTAGTTGAGTACTAGTTGGGAGAGCTTGTTTAAACATCAAGACAAGTCATCTTTGGTTATCATGTCCTGTATTTGTTATACTGCACTGATATCATGGGGAGAAATTTGATGTTGATCACTACTGAGGCTTAAAGGGACGAAATAACATAAAACTATCTGTAAAATCGAAAGCGGGCTCAGATGATGAAGTTCAAGGTTATATCTTCCATCTAAAGCATGGCTAAGACATTTCCTTTACCTTTGGTAAGCAATTGCAAAGAATTATGTTTGGCTGATGCATCCCCAAATATTTCATACCTGGTAAGAGAGGCTGTGGATACTCTAATTCAAAATCTGCAGTTATCAAAATCAGTTCAGCGTCACGTAAAGCTTCCTTAAAGTCCCTTTCAGGTTTGATGTTGTACTTGACCTTCAAGGCGTTCATTGGTCGGGCAAATGCCAAATTCGTCATCACCAGTCCACCAAGGTATGCTCCCAGATTCATCACTCTCTCCATGAATGTCATTTTATCCGTAAATCCAGTGAGAAGTTGTGGAACATACGAAACAGGCATGGGAATCATGTGCATGAACCCGACTGGGGAATTTGGTGGTGCTGGTACAATTTCGATTCTTGGAATATTCAGATGTTCACCAATCAGTACAGCACAGATTGAAAGACCGTCATAAACAATCAGGTCAAAATCCTTCAGTTCCTTGAGAATCCCTGTGCTGTTTAAAGCAGCTTCACATACACTAGCCAATGCCTCATACATTTTAAACATGAACTGTAACTGGTGTCCTTCTAATTGAAGTCGTACCAGCAGATCCTCAAGGAAGCCAGGCTTGTATGGTACTTGGTAGATTTTGTGTGGTACTTTCTCACTGGGTTTGATTTTTTGAGAGGACGCAGCAACCATCATCACCTAGAGGTCAGAAAAAGAAGTGTAAGCTAATCTCTCTCTAGAGTTAATAAAGAGCACAAAACAGAAGTATGCTGATAAATTGTGCAGTGTAAATGGTTTTACACTCAAACTGTGAAATTCTCCTTTAAAATATATCTAACCTTCAGATAAAAAGTAACAGCCCCTAGAAAGAGATCTTGTGGTTGTTGATGGTTATTTGTTTTGTTTTGTTTTTTGTTATGGAGCAAATAATTTCAAGGAGTGTTTTGTATTGTAGTTCCCCATATTTTTCCCGCGGCGGTTAACGCTTGTTATCATTCACGTTATTTTATCCGGCGTTTTAATTGGCTGAGAGACCATTACGTCACTGGAAATAACTGCCTACGGATAATTGTCTGCTCATGTGCGAAGTTGTTTAGCTGCGAGTAATTCTGTTCGTGCGCAGTTGAGTCACGTGTTCAGTCCACGTTTGAAACCGAGAGTGAGAGTACTAGTGACAAAACAACAACAACAACAACAACAACAGCAATAACACCAAGAAGGCAGGTTGCTGTAAACGTATTTCGACAATATGTAGAAGAGAGAAAAATCGACGAAAAGGAGCTTCTTACGTCGAACGTTAAACTTGCAGCTGTTCTTAGAAAGTTCTACGCCAAAGCCAGGAAAATAATGGCGAACTGTACACGAAAGCTTCACTTGTGGGGATACGTTTCGGTCTCCAACGATTTTTCAGCTCTCAAAAGATGGACATCATCAAAGACTCCTACTTCGCTGCAGCCAACACTGTATTTCAAGCTGAAATCTCAGAGCTTAAACGCGAAGGAAACCACCGAGCACAAACCACCGATAAGTAACAAAGAAACTGCCATTGTACCATTGTACTTGTCGGGATATAATCTTACACCACTTGGGTAAGAATGGGATAAATAATTCTGAAACAAGCGTGCTGGTTAAATGCAGGAGCACATTGTTTTGTTCAGTCTGTCTTGTTGAATGATAAAATTATTGAACGATATTTCGCAAAATATCGTGCTCTGTCAAAGTCTCGCTGCTCGCCACTGACAAATCACGATACTTTGCTCAACCTCGTCCAATAATTGGTTATGATGCATCAGTCAATTCCAGCAGTGCCCATCCCCCCCCGGGCATTAGTGGGGCATTTTTCCTCATTGTCCTTCCCGGGGGCCGGACATTAGTCTACCCCGGTGCATTTGACGGTCTCGTGATTTTCACGTCACAGCACTGTCACTTCCGTTCGGTGATAAGTTTATCGGGCAAGGACGAAAAATTTATGATTAACTTTGTCTAAGAAGGACAAAATGAGACGGTAGATACACAAAACGAATGGTCATTGGAGCAATACAGAGAAATAAGACTTATTTGAGACTTAGTTTGGCCTGATTTAGCTTTGATTACAACGAAGGTAAGCCCCAAAAACTAAGAAATCAACTTATTTTTTTACCTGTACCGCGGGGCATTTGAACAGCTTGTTTGTCCCCACGGTCGGGCATTTGCCCGTTTGTCTTCCAAAAATCCTAATGCCCGGGGGTCGGCCCGGAGGGGGAATGGGCACTGCTGGAAATGACTGATGCATTACTCTTGTATGATAGTAATAATGTAAACTAAACAGTCTCGCTAATAAATGTTCGGGGACGGCTAGAAAATCGAAAACTGATACCCTTTTTAGGCCCAAACCCGAACAAATGACACCTTATTCAAGGGAAAAACGACCACTAAAACTTGACTAGAATACAAGACTAGGCCTATAATAGTTTTAATAATAATGCGCCATCATAAACGTGATTGTATTGTAAAAAAGGTACCCTATCTAAGGATCACAACTCCAAAAAGGGGCAAAAGGGATACCCTATTTAAGGCCTGAGAACCTCAACGAGCGGATCCGTTCGGATAGTTCGCAGTTGTTTTTTAGATGTTACCACTATTTTGTCTCTGCTGTCGTTGTTGTTCAGTGTATATCAGTGTTATCAGGAGCAGGATTTGGTTGCATGATAGAGAGCGTCACCATTAAATGGGTAACAGGCAGCTCAAAACTAAAGAATAACGGGGAAACCACGAAAACGTAGCCCGGCATTTGAAAAGAAATATGCTATCATAAGTCTGGGAAATCCTTTTTTTTCGTAATAACAGAATGAATGTAGAAGAATACTTACATAATTAAAGAGAAACAGACGTTGGGCTAGTTTTTGCGTGCATATAAGTTGTTTGAGTTTATTTAAAAACTTGTGATTGACAAAATTTTGCTTTCGTGTCAGAAATCATGCCAACATTACACCTATGTAAACATTCTACTATTATGAATTATGAAAATCAAATTTAAATAGCTTTCATGTCAGGAAAACCTCACGAATATGATCTTTCTAAAAGGCTAAGCGAGACACAAAACATTTTTGCAGCTGGATTTCAAGAGTCTTTCTGGTGATCATCAAAGAACAAACATCATTTGGGAAGTTCAGAATAACGAGTAAATCGTCAGATCAATGTCATAACCACGAATACATTCAACTGTGGGAACTACGAAACTAAACTGCGGACATGAAATACAGAAACTAAGAAAACTTCAATAACGGTCGATTCTGGAGAGCTCAATAACGGGAAAGAGTCAGGACTATGAGGACTCTTCTGTCAATGATGCATGGAATATTTTAAAAATTTATTGAATACGCGCGTACGGGGAAAATCCTGACTGGCCGATAATTCCGAGCAACATACACTATATATCAGCTCAAAGTAAACCACATAAAACTCAAACTGAAAGCTGTTCGTAAAGTCCTTGAACTCTGTAAGGTGTGGATGATTTTTTTGATAGTTTATAAGGTAAGGTAAGGTAACTTTATTTAAACACGGTATTTCCTTCAGGTATATTAACTTAAACCCGTACCAAATGCAAACGTACACAATCGCCTTTCGTGGGCTTCATTAATTATGACCAATTATCTCCCCCAGACAACTTATGCATAAAGAAATGTTTGCACTTGTAGATCAGAAACATCAACACACAAAGACTTCTTTGCAATCTTTTCGACAGCAACTAAACTTAACAACCAATTTCTTTCCTCGTCCAGCTGTTCCTAACCCGCTGGCGAACGCCAACCTAAACTGAAGACCAGCGAGTCCTAACATGCTCCTGAGTAAACTTTTCCTTCCGACTCCTTCCTGCGTTGTCTTTGCAAATAAAAATCTACGATATTTTCGAGGATCCAAACACTCCGATTAATTTTTCATCCATAGAGACTGCACAAAACTTGGTTAAGAGCCCCTCAAAACTTGTCTATTACACCTCGAAGGATTCTACTTTGAATGGCTTTGTGGGCTTGTTGCCAAAAAGTTAACACACTAACACGACTGTTTACGCCAGGACAGCCCCAATAGTTCTCAGTTGCTATAGCAACTGCGAACTAAAAACCATACCCTATTCCATGACACATACCTGTATCGCTTATATATTGGAGTCCCCCTCTCCCCCGGGGGGGGGGGGGATTACATCAAGCTAAAATCTCTCGATCTCCGAAGTCACGTCAAATCGGAATGAGGAGCAGGCAAACAAAAAGAAACAACATAGCATTAAGATGTCATTTTTTTTAAATATTACTTATTCCGAAAATAAACCTTAGTGAATTCTCATCCGTTGTGTCTGTAATTCAAAACCTTGTAAGCAATACCCCTGAAAGCAAAGGTCATATTTCGCAACTCGATCGTATTCTCTGAGCTGCCTGCAACTAAAACATGCATCAAGGAATGACACTGGGAACGTTAAACGTTTGGCATAAACAGCTAATTACTTTCCACAGCGGACCAGTGACCAAATAAAAATATAATGGGCTGACATGTCACGAACGATTTAAGTACGTTCTAACAATAAAGCGCCTCGCACTGAATTAGCCCGATAAGAACACGACGAAAGCCCACGAAAGGAAAAAACTCACTTTCTTGAAGTTTCAAGAACGATGATTTAAACTGAAAGCATTGTAAGTTCCTTTTTATAATATTAAATAATGTGTGTCTTTGCATCGTAATTAGGACTCTTGAACGGAGGCGAAAAATGTTGTACAATATTACCCTACCTCGTGGCCACGAGAAGCCAATTCTTCCAGTGTATGTCTTGTGTTAATATACTGTGACCCACCGACGGCGTGAAAACCAGCAATCCGGGCCGACAGAGCACAGTTCACAGCAACTAATAGCAAAAGCAGCGACAACAACGCCATGTTTACCTCGAGCTACTATGCAGATTTCGCTAATCACGCAATGCCAATTCATCTGACACGTTGATTAGTCAGATTCAAAACATTACTAAGTCAGATCCGCAACGTCATTGAATCACATTAGTCAAACAGCACACCATGCAAGTCACGAAAGGCAAACTCTTTCCAGCGGTTTCCAGCAATGTGACGAAGAACTGGAAGCGTTAATTAAAGGTACTGTAAATTCGTTTTTCTATAAATTATTGAATTATTCACTGCCGAGACTCTTGAAAGCTAACGCCAAGTCACGCTTGAGTAATGTAGCAAAGATCTTGTAGTCACCAACTTCTGCCTCGTCCCGAAGCCAAGCCTTTGGGTCAAGTTTAAAGCTTGGGCCATACGAGAACGAAAATCGTCTAGAGTTGAAGATAGCTTAACTCTTTGTGAGCGCGTGAGAGTTAACAAGATCACATGAAAGTCCGAGGCCAAACTAGTACGAGAGTTTTAAACATGACCATCGATTTTAGTAAAAAATGAGCGGTTCAAATTTATCGAGAGCGCCCAAGACTCGTCAATAGCCGACACGAGATTTTCAGCCCAAATTAATAAGAGAGTGAATTTAAAATCTTGTCAACTCTCTTCCTCTTTTGTGCAACACAGACTGTGTAGCAAAGTTAAAGGGGCAATGTCATGATGTTTTTCTTTGTTTGGTCAAAAATGTCTCAAATTTGCTCATGCATGATTTGCTTTCTGACCACCAAACGGAGACAATATCACGTCATTTTTCAAAGAAAGAACGAGGCGTAAAAACTTTTTCCGAAATTCATTAAAGACAGGAGGAAAGAAAATGTCAGTCCGGGAAGAAAATGTCGGTCCGACGTCGAAGCCGGATTTTGCGATAAGCCCCCACCCCTCTCCATTAAGGCCCCCTCTTCCCCCTTCAGTTTGAAATGTCTGTAAAATCATCTCTATCAAGCCTTTATTAATATGTTTCAGCCAGTTTGTTGGGAAATTTTGGTCTTTCATTTCCCAGAAGTACCATTACATTAAAGTATAAGTTATGGTATAGATGCAATTCTGCGATACACACACCATTTTTGTCCCTATTAGCCAGCAATCGAAAATAATTTTCGTTAAAAATGAATTTGAATTTTTATTAAATTTTGTGATATGAAATAAGCCCCCGTCTCCACTAAGTCCCCCCCCCCCACCCCTCGCTTATTGCCCTCCCCATTTCTGAGGCCGAAAATGAAATAAACCTCCAGGGGCTCAATAGAGCTTTTCAGTGGCACATTTCTGTGCACTAAATTAAAATAGCTGAAAAAGCCATTTAAACAGAGCTGGAGAGTTATGTTTTGGCCTGCATCGGATGTGAATGTCTTTATTACCTCCACTGCATGGTTACGTGCTGCCGGGACGGTGTTCGGAAATATGACGAGAATGCAAACCCCAGGTACGAATAAACGAGACACGCAGCAAAATAAGTAATGCCAGCAGCTACATCCTTATCAACACAAAAATTTATTTACAGAAACTAAAAAGAGTTATAAAGAATTGCAAAATGGCGATGGAATTAATACTTAAGATTAAATTACATAATTGGCAGCAGAACAGGAGCAGTCTCTAAATCAGTTCGTTCAGTAAGTTTACTGGTTCCTTTGTTCTTGACTGACGCTTGACTTGAACGTGATGCTCGGGCTTGAGGACAGAGGTGTGGATGGCCGCTGTGATCCTTATATCTCAACCTGAACCATGACCTTTGCACTCCCTCACCAATCTCAGGCCAGCTTCTGTTTTGAGCTTCATCGATGTTATCATCATCATCATCATCATCATCATCATCATCATCATCATCTTCTTATTCTTCTTCTTCTTCTTCTTCTTTCATTATGTCACTTCACTTGATTACTTTCTCACATATCTAGCGGGTCTTTTATTAACAGCGAATATTTATCACTGATCATGCAGGCTTTCTTTATACTGTCGCCGCATAAATTATCTATTGCAGACAGAATATCTGGCAGATCTTCCTTAAACATCCATTGTGGACAGCTTCAATCTTTTCCATGTCTTCTTTCGCTACACGCCAGCTGCCTCGTCCCCAGGCGTCCCTCCTTATTATGTGATGGTTCGCGTGGCGTTGTGGGATAGGTGCACGGCGTTTTGCATCCTTCCCACGACGCTCCGCGCTCCCTGTTTGCCCGCGCTAAACCGGCGCCTGGGGACGAGGCAGACACGCCAGCACTCGGAGCCATAAAGTAAGGCAGACTTGACATTCCTGTTATAGAGTCTTATCTTTGTTTTCAGGCTATGTTGCTTTGACTTCCAGATGACAACAACGACTCACGACAACAACACACGCGAATTGAGTGAATTTAACATGGTTCGAAGTTTATAATTTTTTTATTAAGCTTCGCCAAATTAATAAATAACAATATGACGTTAAAAGTGCAGAAACAACTAAAGCAAAAGGCAGGGCACCCAATAAAGCTACAGTCCATTTTGCCACTTCGGTCCCCCTTGGCCTCCTTTTATCCCTCGAAATTTCGGTTTAAAATCACCTGATTTCGTTGTAAAGTTAATTCTGCCGATTTTGTTCGACTTTTCAAAAGTCCGTTAGGTGCACCGCTCCTTTTGATGTTACTCCTTCTTAGTTTTGCTATTGCCCTGACAACACAGACGACAAAGGTATCTACATGACATCCTTATCACCAGGACAACCAAAGTAGTTACAGCAACAATAAAAGCGAAGACATCAAGTAAGTAGTACTGATACCAAGGGATGTTAAACACTTGAGGTCTAAGATGCCGGGCTCCACCGTGTCTGAGTACATACTCTATCCAATCACAAGTTTCCTGAAGCGGGGTGCGTTGACGATCCTTCAGCAGCGCAGAGATGCGCTTTGCGTTTTGCTTGAATCTGAAGAAAAAAATGCGTCAATCATCTTTCAACATCTCACCTTATTTGACTACAGTTGATGCTTCTGTAAAAGTGCTAACCAGGGAAGAGTGGGGCAGGAAGCAATTCAAAACATTTGCATAACCCTACATAGAAAACTGCAGAATCCGGGAGAAAATGAGGATTCATAACTGTGAGAAAAATGGACAACTGAAAGCGAAAGACACAGCCAATTAAGTTGCACAATACAGGATAAATACTACACAATATGTAGTAAAAACACAAAGGAGTGAGAGCTGCCTAAGGAGGCCCACAAGACACACGAGGTGGGAAGTTGCAAGGACGAAAATTATGCAAGGTTGCCTTCCAGCACCAATTACGTCAAAACTACAACTGGTACGATTTCAGTGGTGTCTTTGAAACATTCTTCAAAAAATAAAGACAAATATGAGATAAACAAATACCTCGGCTCAGTGATAACGAGCTCAGTTGTTTCAAACATTTGTTGGGCATTTGTGCTTTCAAAATCCACAGTTAAACCAAGACCGAAATGTTCCGCTTTCTTGGCGTTCACGGGCTGATCTCCGAACAAAGGAAAAGCAACCACAGGAACCCCATGATATGCAGCCTCATACAGACTGTTGTGTCCCACATGGGAGACAAAAGCCTTGATGTCTTTGTGAGCCAACAGATCATTCTGAGGTAACCACTCCACTGGTTTAATATTAGAAGCAAGAGATGAAGGGATGTAACCTGCAAAGAAGGTCAACGCACTCATTTCAAATTCCCATTTAATTTAGTAAACACAAGTAACTATTCCAAGCAAAAATCCTGGTCATCAAGGGCTGTACACAGAGGCAGATTTTTTGAAAGTAAAAATCTGCAGCTGAAGCGAACAGTAAAGTGTCAGCAAAAATGTCAAAGTTTCTGAGGTCGCTCACAGTGGCCAGACTAAAACTTGTATCCGGGACTTTCTCAGTTAGCGAAACCGAGAGTAGTGTAACCGAGCGAGTTGTGTTCTCGTGGTTTGTGTATTGGAGCATTAAAGTGCTTCAACTAAGGCTCATTTGAGGGCTTGTGCTACTTGGATCTAAAGGGTTTTGGCCAGTTCCAATAAGAAATTGGATAGTTTTTATCTTACTGATAACGTTATCACCTTTCAGCCTCCACACAACTCGCTGTTTTATTTTTCCAAAAGCTGTAGCCAACATGTCTATCACCGACTGTCTAAGGACTGCCACATTTGACCCAAAGGAAACAATGATAAAACCGTGTCCCCCCGAATTGCTAACAAATTCTTCCAAATCAGGGGAGAGAGGTCTAGCATCTCCGACGTTCAGCGGTCCTACCATAACTTGACCTGTTGAATATGAATATATAAAATACATAAACTTCACAAAACGCACAAGGTTATTCGAACTATGGCTTGCAGATCGTGCATGTCTTTAACCATGTATTCCAAATTTTATTATTATAACGATAGGGAGCCCAGATGCCAAGGTCACCAATGGTTTCATTAGCTATTCTATTCAGTCTTATGTCTGATCATGATATGTCAGTCAAGTAGCAAACAAAAACATGTAAAGCTCTTTTTCACCCAACAATTTCACCGTATAAGCCTTTTTGATTAAAATAACCATAAAAATGTCTGGTATGTGCCAAGCAGGCTCAGATGACATGTAAAGAGCATGGTTGTGTCCTCCTTGTTAGCGTCAGAATAACCAACATCTAGGGCATGGCTCTAGCTGAATGTTTGCGCGAGACATTTCCTTGAATGGGCTCCTGCTAGCTGGTAATGGTCACAGTGATTGTTAGAACTTTTCAAGGGGAATTGGGAATGACAACTTGAACGTGATACTTCAAAACGCAAACTGATAGAACAGATCTAGCAAAAATAAAATGAAACACAGTTTCTGGTAAGATTGGTTGACCGGTGTGTGCTCTTTACTTTCTTTTTATTCCTCTTTTTAGTTTAAATGCATTTGATTGTCGCAAGATAAATGGAGAAAGAAAGAAAGAAAGAAAGAAAGTAGGAAAGAAGGAAGGAAAGAAATAAATAAATAAATAAATAAATAAATAAAGAATGAATGAATGGATGGATGGATGGATGGATGAATGAATGAATGAATGAATGAATGAATGAATGAATGAATGAATGAATGAATGAATGAAAGAAAGACAAGTACAGGTTTACACATATAGAGGGAAGAGTGCGTCAGACCCCCTAGATCCTTCTGCTAAATCAGCTACTGGATGTTTGAATTGCAACGTTCCTTTTGTCAATATTCAATACCTGGTAAGAGAGGCTGTGGATACTCCAATTCAAAATCTGCAGTAATTATAACCAGTTCAGCGTCACCTACAGCATTTTTAAAGTCCCTTTCAGGTTTGATGTTGTACTTGACCTTCAAAGCATTCATTGGTCGGGCAAATGCTAAATTCACCATCGCCAGTCCACCAAGGTATGCTCCCAAATTTATTACTCTCTCCATGAATGTCATTTTATCTGTAAATCCCGTCAATAGTTGGGGAACATACGAAATAGGCATGGGTATCATATGCATAAACCCAGCTGGGGAATTTGGCGGTGCTGGTATAATTTCAACTCTTGGAATATCAAGATGCTCACCAATCAACGCACCACAAAATGAAAGACCATCATGAATAATTAGGTCAAAACCTTTAAGTTCCGTGAGAATCTCTGTGCTGTTTAAAGCAGCTTCACATACATTAGACAGTGTCTCATACATTTTGAAAAAGAGCTGTAACTGATGTCCCTCTATTTGTTGTCGTACCAGCAGATCCTCAAGAAAGCCAGGTTTGTATGGCACCTGGTAAATCTTGTGCGGCACTTTCTCACTGGGTTTGATTTTTTGGGAAGATGCAGCAACCATCACAACCTAAACGTTAATAAAGTGCACTTAATTTTGTCTGCACAGAACAGAAATATACAGACATTTTCATTCCAGCTTTACTGTACCGTTGTGTTTTTCGTCAAATTTAAATGAAATTAATATAAACCTACCAGTCCCTTGGACCCGCCACCATGAAACGGAGTTTACGCCATTATAATATAGGTAAAGAAAGTACACAAAAATAAAAACAACACAAAAACAAACAAGCAAACACAAACAAGAAAAACAAAAAAGCACTGATATCATTGCTGAAAGTTACCCCTGTTCCATCGCCGTCAGCGCTCAGGTCTTAAGCAAAGCACCCACACCTATGTACCATTTCAAACGACATATGGAGCACCATAAGAAATAGAAATTTTCTTAGTAAAAAATATGACTACGAGATTTGACCGAAATCTACAAACGCAGATTGCCGGCGCTACCTATCAACTCTATGAGCAGACATTGAACACAAAAGCTTTGTCGGGGATTTTTATATATCAGTTTTTTATATCAGTTTTAGCATTAGTTTTACGAAACAGCATTACGCAGACATTGACCACAAAAACTGTGTCGGGGATCGATTTTTTTATATGAGTTTTCATATCGAAATAAAAGCGATTCGAAGTTTACTGACATTGTCTGGCGGTATTTGTTCGCAACTAGAGGGAAATAATAAAATCAGAGAAGCACTGTGCCTAATTTCATGATCACGTTTGTGCGATGATCAATTCGTTTAAAGTCGAAGCTCTCGTAAGCGACCACCTCGGGAATTCAGAAAAGTGGTCGCAACTAGAGTTGATCGCCTACGAGAACGAGCTCTCGTAAGCGACCACATGTTGAAACAATAGAGAGTGGTCGCTTATAAGAGCTTTGAGCGTAAAGCTTGGGATATGTTAATGGTTACTAACAGTTTAGTAGTAATCATAATGAATAATTTTTATTGCCTATCACAGAAGAGGTCCGCGTAGGTGCAAGTCAAAGAACTTTTAGCACTTGTGTTATGTATTAATCTAAATTTGAACAAGAACTGAGTGCTTTTAATAAAGTTTTGACCGAGTGGTCGCTTACGAGAACTTAAAAACGAAGGAAAAAGCCCGTTGGTAATTCACAAAAGTGGTCGCGGTCGCTTACGAGAGTTTTTAATTACAGAGTTTAAGTGACAAGCCAAACGGAGTTTCCCAATGCTGGTCCTACTTACAGCTGGTCGTTTACGAGAGTGGTCGCAAGGAGAGCTTTGACTGTAGTTTTCAAAACACTAGCAGCCGAGAAAAAAGCTTTGAAGAGTTTACATGCAGATTAAACACCCGTGTATCTTCTAGTCATGGCAGACATAACATGCCACAGGCCAAAGCCTTCCAATCAATCGAATAGTCTCTTAAGGCCGGCACATACTAGGGGACATGTCGCGGGACATGTCAGGCAGGGACAGTTTTCCTTGTGTGACATCCCCGTTTTTGCGAAAAAAGTTCTGTTGCGGGGACAGAGTTTTGTCCTCGCATCATGTTGCATGAAATTCAGCTGGTTTGAATTATATTTGTGTGTCATGAAGCGGGGACAAAATCCCCTCAAGTTTCCCCGTTACAAAATAGTGAGAACCAATAAAAACGCGCCATTGGCTATCCCATAAATCATAATTCTGTCCCCGCAACAGAACTTTTACGCAAAAACGGGGATGCCACACGAGGAAAAATGTCGCTGCAACATGTTCCCTAGAGTGTGCTGGCTCACGTACTGTCTGCAACATGTCCCCGCATCATGTCCCCTAATGTGTGCCGGTCTTTACGCAGCCGCTTTTTGGTTCGTCACGTGCCAAAAAGCGGCTGCGTGCCGCCGGAGGATACCGTTCGGAACTTTCGTGAGAAATTATACGATATCTTTTTTGGCGAACGAAAATGACTGAACATAAACAGCGATTCCAGGGAAGCATGAACCTGTGTGACTTTATTCTTCCTTTATTCTTTCTCTCGCGCAACTAAATGTTCGGGAGGTTCTGAGTTGACAGCTTATAACACAAAATTTTGGATTCATCAACTGAGTTGATAAGGTAAATTGGCCACCGTAAAGAGATTGAAAGCTGACGTTTCGAACGTTAGCCCTTCGTCAGAGCGAATCAAGGAATTGTGGGTTGCACTTCGTTTATATGGAGAGTGGTGGAGCTACGCTATTGGTAGGAACACGACAACGTGAAAAACAAGAATAAATTAGTTGAATGAAAAGCGTTCGTTAATACCGTAAGGATTAAGTGTGCTGATTTGAAAAATGAATTTTTGTTCTAGATTTTTACGGCTTTCCGTGTCACCCTGGTGTAGGGAAAGGCCACAGATCGTCATGTGTTGGCTAGAATGATTAGGGAGATTGAAATGTCGGGCGACTGGTTTGGATGCGTTCTTGTCATTTCAAACGTCAGCTTTCAATCTTTTTACGGTGGCCAATTTACCTTATCAACTCAGTTGATAAATCCAAAATTTTGTGATTCACGTCCCCACCGACGCAGCACCACAGTTTCTTTAGAAACTAACCCCCTAGCTTATAACACATCTTCGTAGACCAGGGGCAGATAGTTGGGAGGCCAAAGTTGGAACGGAAGCAAAAAAAATCGGGGAAGAAAGTCTTTCCTCGCCTTAAACTTTTGTATCACACATCTGCATATACTCGACTAGCGTCATGCATCAAGAATTGTCCTTGTTTATCACGCAGTTTAAATGACAATAGCCCATGACAATAAAAAGCTGAATGGCCGGGATTCTGCGTTGTAGTAAAGTAGCGCAACCCGAGAAAAATGTTCCATTCTCCATGTAGTATACACTTTGTTAAAGACGTCCATAGCCACGGAAAGAATACACTCTTCAAGTTCAGGAGATGCTCAAATAACCATAAACTCCACAAAAATATGGTGATTCGTACAATCCAACTGAGTCGCGATGAAAAGGGTGAGCGAGTGTGTCAGGGGATTCCACTAAGAATAAATATAATTTAACAAAAGATATACATAAGATCTTATGAAAGTAATTAAATGTTACGAGACACATACACCGGCGAAAATAGATAAATAAATGCAAGTAGACACTTACAAACTGTGGCCTGGACTGGGAATGGTAACTCCCAAACATTTGAGGCTAAAACCTAAATGATTATCTCTTCCCTTGAGGATTATGTAATAAACAAAGCGAATTAACGAGTATACTGACAATGGCTGAAAATGACTATTTTTACTTGCTACACTCGATGACTGTGCGGTGACAACTTAAGCGGCCTTCACACGTCAAACTAATGTTGGCCAACTCGTGTTGGCAAATTCAAATTGGTGTGTGTGAACGACATAACAACATGTTGGCAGACTGTTGGCGAAAAGTTGGCGAGAATAGAAACAAGCTCTGTTTTTTGCCAACAGTTTGTCAACATGTTGTTGTGTCGTTCACACAAACCAATTTGAGATTGCCAACACAAGTTGGCCAACATTAGTTTGACGTGTGAAGGCCTCTTTAGAACGAGTTGTACGTTTTTGTTTTTTGATTGGTTACTGTAGGGAGCCAAGCAGTACCCACGTAAAGAGAGATTGTGCTGACTAGAGAAAATATTAACTATTAATGACATCGGCCTTGTACCGCATCAGTAACGTAAGAGAACAGCACGGAAGTCCACGAAGGGCAAAGCCTTACTTTCTCGGGTTTTCCTGCAATTTGGCGAGAACGATAGTTTAAACTGAAACATCATAAATTCCTTTATTCGACATTGTTATCAAATGCGTGTGTTTTTGTACGGTAAAGACTCCTGAATGCAGGCAACAAATATTGTGCATGCAGTTACCCTACCTCGTGGCCACGAGAAGCCAATTCTTCAAGTGTAAGTCTTGTGTTAATGTACTGTGACCCACCGACGGCGTGAAAACCAGCAATCCGGACCGACAGTCCAGAGTTAACTGCAGGTAATAGCAAAAGCAACGATAGAAACGCCATGTTAACCTTTTTTGAGCTACAATGCACGCTGACAATGCAGCTTTCGAGTCTTCGTCACACAATGCCAACAATTGCATCAGTCAGTTCCGGTTGAATTGCTGAGTCAGATCCGCAACGTCATTGCTGCATCAGTCAGATCAGAAGATCACGAAAGTCAACTAAAGGCAAAATCTTACTTTCTCGCAGGTTCTAGCAATTTGACGATGAACGATAATTTAACTGAAAGCGTTAAAAATTTATTTTTAGACTATAAAATCAATTATTCACGGTAAAGACTCTTGAAAGACGCCAAGTCACGCATGAGTAAATATCCAAAATGCTAAAATATATTGTCCAGCTACCCTGCGTCGCCAACCTCCTCCTCGTTCCGACGCTAAGACTAAAAAGAGAGCGCATGAGATCAAGAGGCGCTGATAACTCACGCGTTTTTCAGACCAAATGGGAGAGAGTTTAAAACCCAACTCTCTTCCTCTTTTGTCTAACACAGTTTGTAGCAAAGTTAAAATCACGAAGTTCTGGTTTGTAGGAATTGAAACAGGTAAACATTGCAATGAAAGTTCCTGAAACCATGTGTCAATGTCGTTCCTCCAAGGAGGTGAGAAATGATTTCTACATCCTTTTGCCTGCGATTTACATTTATTATTATTATTATTATTATTATTATTATTATTATTATTATTATTATTATTATTATTATACTTTACCATTATTGTAAATGGCAATGCAAATAAATTGTTGTTGTTGTTGTTATACCTATACACTTGCATCGTTACCAAAGAAAACGATACTACAAAATTTCGATACTCCTGGAGCAACATCGGCTTTGCGGTCTGAACTCAGAAGCCGTTGGCCGTTGGGCTTTCCCTGTGGGCAACATTTGCTTTGCGGTCTGAACTCACAAGCCGTTGGCCGTTGGGCTTTCCCTGTGGGGTGGGTATGGGTACAATGGGATCCAGACTTCCTGCTTCCCATACCCTTTAATCCTAGCTCCCCCACCTTTTTTGTTGGCTTTTGCCTTTAAACCCTTTTACAAATGCAAAGCACTACGCAAAGTTGTGTATTTTTTTCTCTATTTCTCCCGCTTCCCGCTCCCACCTTCCTGCACTTCCCACCCCCTTTTCCCCGGGTTCCCGCTCACGACCTGTGCCATGTCATCTTTTTGGTGTGAGCTTACGCAACAGGACAGCCAAAGAAAGGTGACGGCAAACTGTCCTTGTGTGAGCAGCTAAGGACAACAATATATCGCAAAGCTGGGATTTTCATCCTTTATGTAGGCAATATTGATATGTGTGACCCATTGGACACAGTTTGTGTGCCGTTGTGGTCTTAGAATTAATGGGTATCGATTAAGGATTCAGATCTAAAAACGGGTGAAGCAAATCACACATTTTAGTCCGAAAAGTCTGATGGGTATGGAATTTACGAGGCGGACCCCCCCCCCCCCACCCAAAACAAATTGACGCTGCCTTCAACGAGTCACAATACGAGCCATAGGAATTGACAGGAACTGATGTCACGGTATTGATGTCGTATCGATATTGCGATAAATTAACAATACAAACAAGGCAAGAGTACCTGTTTTATTTTCATTCCCTTTTAGCTTTGGAAGTACATTCAGATTTTAGTCCAACGAAGAGCTTTTGTAATATTTGAAATTGTTTTCCATTATCTTTAGTATTTTTCTGCTTTTATCTTTACACGTACCCGATTTCCTAAACGTTTTGATGATTGAAACCCCTTCTACACAAATACGTATCTATTTTCAGTTAAAAGTGGAGTTATTTGTATCTAACTATTTATTTATTGTATCTGTTCCATTTATTTATTGACTGTTTTGTAGACGGTTTATAGGCCTTTCTCCTATACGTAAACGATCGAAAACACAACGAAAGCAAAAAGTTTCCAAAGTGACTACTTTTGAAGACGAAGATTTATCGTTTACGTGTGAAGACTGCAAAAACTGACTTTGCCTTTTGTCACACGAGGATCAAAAAGAACGATCAAAAACGGAATTTATTCTAAACGAAGACGTACGTTTTTAGATTATAGTTTATAAAAAAGCATCTAACCAAACTACCGTTAAGCCAAAGATATACATGCTGATTACCGTTACCTGTAGGTGTTATGCATCGTTTATCCATTTAACGCCGGGATTTTTGTTAAATGAAAACGGACTTTTCAGCCACAAGTTTCGGGCTTTTTGGGGCGTGGTATTTATTTGCATTTCAATGGCTAAAAGTGCCAATTTCTTCCAAAAAAAATATACCTTTTTCACTCTAGCTCGAAGCAGAAGCCCAAGATGGGCTCCTACTCGAGGTATGTTTTATTTAAGTCCTCAAGTCCTCAGTTTCTACGTTTGCGCTTTTAGAAATCAACTTGTTTTAGGAATGTTATGGAAGAGTAAACTGTGGTCGCCTTTAATTTGCCCAGGTAAAATCCGCAAGAAGAGGTCTCCTCCGGAGAGCGAATCTGTCAAGTGTTAATTGAATTTAGCTTCTAGATTTATTTTGATTGTGGCTTCATAGAAGGAATTTTCGCGTGCGTGGACAAGCCGATATCTTTTGGTGATTTTCTCTTTCTGTAGGATAGAATAGGTTCATGAGAATCTTTTTAAGATTTGGTACAGCCGGATAATAAGTTGTGACAAACGCCAGATAAAATCTCATTCCTTTTGCGAACCTAAACCGATCCTCATTTTTAGCCTCTTCCTTTCCTTCTTCTTTCTTTCTCGTTTATTGTCGGTTTGTTTTTCTCTTCATTGCTTTTCTTTTCTGCGGACCGATGTCTGGCTAACTTTTCAGGAAGGTGGAAAATTGACCTGAAAGAGTACCAGGTGAACGGTCAAATCTGCCATCGATTTGGCAAGAAAACGTTAATGGCTGAAAAGGGTTATTCGCGGCAAATTATAAACCAACGGGTAAACTACAGCGAGGCGATATGATTTTCTATACTTTACTCCTTCTTAAGTTTGTTTTCACTCTTTTTGCAGCACAGACGGCATAGACATCTGCAAATCAACATTATCACCATGCCAAACAAGACAATGATGGCAGCAAGGAAAGCCATGACATCAAGTAAGTAGTACTGATACCAAGGGATGTTAAACACTTGAGGTCTGAGATGCCGGGCTCCACCATGTCTGAGTACATACTCTATCCAATCACAAGTTTCTTGAAGCGGAGTACGTCGACGATCCTTTAAAAGTCCAGAGATGTACATCACCTTTGCTTTGAATCTGAAAAAGGAGGCCATATCAATCTAAATTATCGATATTCCAGGAAGAGAACCATCGATTAGCTCGCCACACGACTGTCGTAAGTTAGCTATCACAGGAATAAAACTCTAAAAGCAAGAAACTGAATATGTTCCACGAAGCAGGTGTAGAAGAGTAGTCTGTGAGTTCAACTTTTCGGAAACTAATTACGAGCTCGGTGATGCAAGGACGACAAATGGCAGGGAAACATGCAAAATCTTGCACGTTCTCGCCGAAAAGTACAGCCGAAAAGTGGGTATCACTTCATTTGTGGCAACGAGCACGTTAACGACGGACCATAAAATTTTGGTTCTATTAATTGGGTAGGGTCAAATTATCTACAACTGAATAAGGGCGCAATAGGAAAAGGCAGAGAAAAGCAGAGAAAGGCAGCATGAGTTAAGATAAAAAGACTTCAAGTCATTTCATCTTTTAACTGTAAGTGGCTACAGAACACAGTATAAAAGGTAGTTTGATTTTTATTTGTCAGTTTTTATTTGCTTTTGTCATCTAAGCCACTGGGCATTTAAGTGGATTGGTATGGATTGGGCCACCAAAAGACGTTCCTCATAACGAGGTGATCGTACGGGAGTAGGTTGTATATTAAACTGATACCTTGATTCGCTAATGACCAGCTCAATTGTCTCGATCAGTTGTTGGGCATTTGTGTTTCTATGGTTCACACTTAAACCAAGACCAAAATGTTCCGCTTTCTTGGCATTCGCAAACTGGTCTCCAAATAAAGGAAAAGCAACCACAGGAACCCCATGATATGCAGCCTCATACAGACTGTTGTGACCCACATGGGAGACAAAAGCCTTGATGTCCTTGTCAGCCAATAGATCATTCTGAGGTAACCAGTCAATGACCTTTATGTTTGGACTGAGAGAAGAAGGGATGTAACCTGCAATAAATGATTCGATCCTGTCAATTTTTTATCCGAGTACTTCCCTGAAGATCAAGCAGCTGCAATTTAATTCCAGACTGTTTCACTCCCAATCAAAATAGCGTTCGCTTGAGTGATCTAAATCCTGATTTTGTATATCGAGCAATCGTTTTTCAGATTCCTTCATAACATTCTAATCGAAACAATCCACGTGCATAGTTGGAACATTTGGATTGGTTTCTGGATCTTCTTTCAGATGGTTTGTTGTATTTAGCGAACTACAGTCAAGTCCTTTTAAGATGATTTCTCAGAGATGAAAGTTGACGAACGATTTTTTCTTGTTGACTTTCCCTGATTTCTTCCTAGTAAGCAATGCACTGTGTTGTAGGTTAGCTCTAATGCAAACCTTCTGTCCTTGTAATTTAAGGTCGTGTTCTATTGGGAGCAACCATTTTTGGTTGGTCGAGTTGGTTGGGTTTTTTCGTGTTCTATTGGAAAAAAATCGTTTTCGGTTGGTTTGGTTGATCAACGTTTTAAACCAGCTGTGAGCTCGGTTGAAACAGTTAAAAACGATGGGTGTGGTCTGCTGACATGTTAGCAAGCATTGGTTTTGACGCATTGCGTCATTACTTTTGCGCGTAAACTCAACTGTTAGCCACAAACGTATTTCTTCTCATTCTTCTCATTTTTTTTAAAACTTGCTGTCCGATTAATTAGGGATGACATATCTCAAAATAGCTTGTAACACGAGTGGCAGGTGTCCCCGTCCGTTTCCAGTAACAATGTTGCTATATATTCCAATACATCATCCGATTCACAATGTGGTGGAACCAATTCTTCTAAGAGTTCTTGAAGGACAACCGACGCTACAAGTTGCGCTTCCGGCATCTTGCAAACCTTGCCAGAAAAAGTTGAGGAAGTCTGGAAATGACTATGCCCAGTTACAACTGCGTGTCAACCAAGAACGGTTGAAAAAGCGTTCTATTGGAAACCTCAACCGTTTCAACCAAAACCGGTTTTGGTTGAAACGGTTGATCCCAATAGAACGCGACCAAATTGTTCTGAATGTTCTGGAAATAAAGCCTTAGTTTCAGACCCGTTTTTCTGTTATGGACACGTGTCTTGCCGGGATACACGATCCTGACTAGAAAATATCGGAAAATAACTTATCTGCGGAATTTCCGGTTTCCAAGATATGATGTTTAGAAACTTTCTTTAGCAATGTGTGCGCCTGTGTGAGGCCTTCGCAGTGTTGCTGAATATATAGGCTTTTGCGAAGTATGTAAATAGACTGTCTCACCTTAAAAACGCGTTCATTCGGAGTGCAAGCAAACATGGGCTGATTTACATTTTTGCCGTTTTCTAAAGTCCAGCTAGCACTGAAACCCTAGTTAACAATACAGATTAGCTATCTCAAAAGGGGCCGATTACATGAGGCGGGTTGGCTTGGTTTGCCGGGATCTCGGCACATCTGTTAAACACACTAATAATCAACTTCGCAATTACATGGAAAAATCTCAGCCCAGCTAGCTGAGTCCCACCATTGCGATGCTGGGATCTCGGTTAGACGGGTTGAAAATTTACCATGTAATCGCGATTACCGGGCTAACACTTTTTTGTCACTAAATTTCGCCATACAGCAAAATGGCTCACCGGAAGATCGATGTTTCTCTTTCTATATAACACATTAAGGTTTATCAGACCAAAAAGCCACATTAAAATGTAAATAATACACCAAAACAATGAATTAGCGAAAGGGAAAGCACTCCGGATCCATTTTTTTTAATGTAGCTATCTTTTCACACGACAGCTTCTAAATTTAGCGGCAGGAGGTCTGGGTCACCTCATGTAATACCGGGCTGAGCAGTCATCTCCGCAGACGGAGCCCCCCCCCCCCCCCCCCCCGCTGTAACCGAGCTAGCCCGGCTCAGGCAGTTAATTTGCCCCGAAAAACTGGATTGACGAAAAGTAACGCAATACAAACTAAAAGTTTCCGTGACAGTTACCTTTGAGTCTCCACACAACTCGCTGTTTTAGTTTTCCAAAAGCTGTAGCTAACATGTCAACTTCCTCTTGTGGGAGATCAGCTACGTGTGATCCAAAGGAAACAATGATAAAACCATGACCCCCAGAATTGCTGACAAATTCGTCCAAATCAGGAGGGAGAGGTCTAGCATCTCTGACGGTGAGAGGTCCAACCATAATTTGACCTGTTGAATGGAAAACACCCCCACAAGAATAACATGTAGCTGGACAAAACCGGTTGGGATGACCGTTGAATAATGGAAAGGGTTTCCCAAAAGTAGCATACCAACTGAAAGAGGTGGGTGGCACTTTGCTCCTTGCATGGAAAGAAACTGGAAACGGAAGAAATGGCAAATGATACGGAATTTTCCAGCGTTCCCTCCCAACCAGAAAAAGAAACCTTCCTCCAAAGGTAGCCAACAATGTATCTTTGAATTTTTCTCTCAAATTTTGTTATTCACCTGAACTTCCAACTGAACAAAATCTCCAGATTTTTCTTGCAAATGGCAAACATCCTTCTGCTCTAAATGTCAATTGCAAAACCCAATTTTCTTGCTCATGAATGCCTACAAACGTGAGTTGACCTTTTCTCCTCCAGAATGAAGCTTAAACTTGAAATGAGATTTTAAATTTAAAGACTGGCTTGTATGTGAAGCAAATATACTACCGTGTGACCACATTCTAGGAAATATAAACGCCTCTTGCACGGTTCTTCCCGTTACTACCGTTTGTATTTGAACTTGGATAGATAACTGTTAACCAATATCTGATCGCAGCTAGACGAATCAATAGGTCCTAACACATTTTGGTGAGATAGACAATCCAAACAGAATTTGAGCATATCTTAACCAACTGCGTGCCGGAAGTGAAGTTCAGTTGACTGGCGGCTATTTTCGAACTGCGATTGGAAGTAAGTTTCGTTTTCCACAAAAGAATGCAATGACGAAAGTGAACTTACTGACGCTTTTCGCCGTAGGTTTATCAAAATTCGCGCTTAGTCATGCCATTCATACCTGGCATAAGAGGTTGCGGATATTCCAATGCAAAATCTGCTGTAATTAGAACCAGTTCAGCATCACCAACAGTCTCCTTGGAGCTTCTTTCAGGCTTGATGTTGTACTTGACCTTCAGTGTATTCAATATTCTCTCATACTTAAGACTCACGAACAGTCTTCCACTAAGGTATGCTCCCAAATTCATAAATCTCTCCATAAATGTCATTTTATCAGTAAATCCTGTGACAAGCTGTGGAACATACGAGATAGGCATAGGCGCCATGTGGTAAACGTCCAACAACAGGTTTGGTTGAAACGGGAGAATTTCAACTCTTGGAATACCAAGAAGTTCACCAACCAGCGGACCACAAAATGCCATATTATCGTAAACAATCAAGTCAAAACCGTTCAGTTCGTTTAGGAGCTCTGTGTCGTTCAAAGCACCTTCCCACAAGCCAGCAAATGTCTCAGGACCTTTTCTCAACGTTTCAAACTTCCGTCCCTCTATTTCCCGCCGTATCAAGATATCAAGAAAGTCAGGACTGAGAGGCACTTGGAAAATCTTGTGCGGTACTTTTTCGTTGGGTTTTATTTTTTGTGTAGATGGCACCACCATCACAACCTAAAAGTCAAAAACTTCTCCTTTATTTCCAGACGTTATCTAGCGATGCATTAGACGAATCACACCCAAGTAAACGCTGAGACAAGAAAACCTGTTGTTTGTTACAGACGGGCCCTTTCAAGCTGGAGTTAAACTCCAACAGTTGTGAATCACTAGGTTCATGGAACTATTAGGAATTCAGGTATAAATAAATTTCCTGGGATCTTTGTTGGAACTCTCTATGTGCCGTTTGTCTTGTTAATTATTTTTTTGTTCATTCGTTCAATTATACGATCATAACTTACAAAGTAATCTGTCTGCACATGAAAAAAAATCATTTTTTTAAGTTCATTCTGCACTTGTGTAATAAGAAAAGGTCACTCAATGTAGTATAGATCATAAACAGACGTCAGTGTGTCTGACACTTCTTTTAACTCAATCGAGTGCCAGCCAACAAATAAAGGTTTATATAGCTGAATATAACTCGAAAAAAAGACAACATCAGCAGAGTTAAAGGAAAAAAAAACGAAAATTCGGCAGGCTTTAATTACTTGATGCAAGCACTGGCTTACGTTACTGGGATTGCGTGATGACATAGTCTGCACTTCAGATGAGAAACAATTCGAACCACGGCCACGCTTGCAGCCAATTTTTGGCCTGATTTTTCACAAAGCCGCATTTCCGGAAATTTATCAGTATAGGTAGACGCAGGAGCATTGTAAAGCACTCTGTAATGCACGAAAAACGTCCAAAGAGACCAAAACCATAGGAAAGTTCTTCGGAAAATCTCTTATCTAAAAGGAATATTTCTTTTGCGTACAGCGTACCCGCTCAGGAAGGCAACAATTTGATTCACAGTATTTATTTAAGAATTATAACATAAAGCTTACGCACGTTATTCTATAAGACCTTAATTCAAGGCACAGGATTGAACAGCCAACACAGATGTAAAAACTGAAGAATACTTTACGCTACCTCATGTCCACGAGAGGCCAATTCTTCCATGGTATGTTTTATATTAATATACCGTGATCCTCCAGCTACAAAAAAACCAGCAATCCGAACAGATAACGCAGAGTTGAAGGCAATTAATAGGGAAAATAATAACAGTACGGCCATTTCATCTCTTTATACTTTCAATCATGGAATCATGAAGTCTCTTCGTCAACCTTCCTGAGCTAAGCGTGCTCATACGCACGGCTCGCCCATTTACGTGTATATATATGCACAGGACACCCAAGCTCACGTTCCATAAAAGCAAACGTGACCTTTCAAGAAAAGCGTATTGGGTTGCTCACGTTTCATACAAGCGAACGTGACCTTTCAATGAAAGCGGTATTGGGTTGTCTGGCGGTTTTTGACAATTTGAACGCTTAGAAGACATTGTATTGAGAGTAAAATACTGAGAATTTCAACGTTGTTCAATAAAATGAGTAAACTGACAAACTTGCGTCAGGCTTTTGTGTCATATCATATCTTACAATATGCATGTTGATGCTGGAGCCTAAATGGTTAAATTGAATCTTGAGCATTGTTTCTTTAACGAGAGGCTCTGTTTTCCCAACAATAAATAAGACACATGTTGACTTAGAAAGGCTTCGTGAAATCGCCACTAGGAGAGTAGGAACACGTCCTCTGTAAGTTCGTAAAATTCCTGTGAACAAACAAGGGTAACCAATGTTTGTTTGTTCATTTGTTTGTTTCACTCTTTCTTAGCTTTGCTTTCACTCTTTTTACAGCAAAGACGACACAAGTATCTACATGTCAACCATATCACCATGACAACTAAGGAAACCACTGCAACAAGGAAAGCCATGACATCAAGTAAGTAGTACTGATACCAAGGGATGTTAAACACTTGAGGTCTGAGATGCCGGGCTCCACCATGTCTGAGTACATACTCTATCCAGTCACAGGTTTCTTGAAGCGGAGTACGTCGACGATCCTTTAACAGGCCGGAGATGTGCATGGCTTTTGCTTTGAATCTGAAAAAACAATGTGAAATTTAACTTAATATTCCCAACTTGCCTTTTTCCAAGTACAGTGTATTAACGGTCTGTTTGAGCAGAGAAATGTCACGGACGTCCGCATATTTTCGCACTCAGTGGAGGTAATGTAAAGAAGGAAGACAAGGTGAAGTTACAGGGCGAAATCGTCGAGCAACTTGTGATATACCGACTTTCCGTGGTTTCCTTGGGGTACAGAAGGCAACACGAGGGTACCGAAGACACAACGTGTACCAGTTGCAAGAATCTTTCATTATTGACACCTCCCTTTTGTCGAAGCAGTGTTCTACAGTCCGCTATTTCAATTTTGGTTACTCCCATCATTGTCCTTTCCCAGGAAAGACCAAAACATGTCGGTACTAATAGCCCATGGTGCTTTTAAATTGAAATATTAGAACACTACAATTTGAATAAACAATAAAGGTGAACTGCTAAAAAGCAGCAAATCAAGTTTAGAAAGGAGAGTTTTGAAATGTCTTTTAAAACATTTCACTGGAAATACTTGATCTTAATTCCAATAGAATAGCATGCTAGAGTCGGGGCTGCAAGAGCGAAGGCTCATTCTGCTTATCTCTTTAGTCTCGCTAAAAGACGCCAAAAGTTGACAAGAGGGCAATCCCAGCGTACGTGAAGATATTTGAATGTGTAATATTAGAGATGTAACGCTTGCGATGCACAGAGTAAGCGCTTGGTCAATCAGGCATACGTTTTTGTTCGACATTTGCCAATGACCAAGTACAAACAAATGAACAATTACCTTGGTTCGCTAATAACCAGCTCAATTGTTTCAAGCAGTTGTTGGGCATTTGTGCTTCTGTGATCCACATTTAAACCAAAACCGAAATGTACTGCTTTCTTGGCGTTATAAAACTGATCTGCAAACAAAGGAAAAGCAACCACAGGAACCCCATGATACGCAGCCTCATACAGACTGTTGTGTCCCACATGGGAGACAAAAGCCTTGATGTCCTTTTGAGCCAACAGATCATTCTGTGGTAACCAGTCCATGACCTTTATGTTTGGACTGAGAAAAGAAGGGATGTAACCTGCAATAGAGGATACATTCATATCATATCATGTCTTAATCCAAGTTCTTTCCTAAAGATCAAGCAGCCGGTGAATCTCAGTCATGTCACTTCTAATCAAGGTCGCGTTTGTTTGGCCAAGAGTTCGATTTTGGGATCGAACACTCAGTTTTCAGAGTCATTCACAATTGTACAGTACAAAAAGTCCACGTGTAGAGTTAAAATGTTTGGATTAGTTTCTGGATCTAGTTTCAGATGGTGTATTTCATATAGCAAACTACTGGAGTCCTTTAACGGGGAGTGAATCTTAATTGCAGAGCTAGAGCCATTTCTGAGGAAATGCCAACGACTTTATTTTACGGTGAGTTGTCTTGAGGCGTTTTGTGCCGTCGAAATGGGAACCAGAAAAAGAGGGAGTGTAAACACCTGATTAAAAAGTCATCATTGCGCATGCGTAACTAGTGGCAGTCCCAAACCGTGCGTTAGAAAAATAAATCTCTAAACCTCGGACGAAAAGAGGTAAGGTTCCGAATCTAGCCTTTCTATCATCTGACGTGAGCAATTGCTGTATACACAAAAACAGAAACGCCGTCTTAAAGAAAATGTATCGATGCACATGATATGACATCGTACCTTCTGTCACAAGGCGAATTTCCGGCAAATCGATAGGTCGCATTTTGCTCCTTGACTTTCTTTCACTTTTGGCACTGATTTCAATATTCAAAAGTGTGCGTCATTGAGTTTTAGGCTGGCTTTGTCTGTTAGGGCCACATGACTTGGCAAGATGGTCAAAACTAGAAAGTTAACTAAGCTGTCGAAACTCATTCCCAAGATATGATGATTAGAAACTTTCCTTAGGAACAATGTGGTAGTCGACATTGGCAAAGGTGTATTTTACAGGTCACATTCCACGGGTCACAAGTACAGGTCACTGTGTTGTTGACATATAAACAAATTGAACAGTCCCCTGGTACACTAGGTGATGTTTTAGACTGATTTAGGGTTAGGGGACACTGTTTAGCTTGCTTATTTATCGGCAACACAGTGACCTGTACGGGTGACTTGTGGAATGTGACCTGTAAAAGAAACCTGCCGGTCGACATTGTCCCCTTAAACACGCGCTCACTCAGAGTGAAAGCTAACATGGGGTGGTTTGTATTTTTGCAGGTTTTTAGTCTAGCTCCTGAAATCTATATTAAGTGTCGCTAACAACCAGATTGGCCAAAAGTAACCAAATACAAATTGACAGCTCCAGTCATTTAAAGAACAAGATTCCGCAGCAGTTACCTTTGAGTCTCCACACAACTCGCTGTTTTAGTTTTCCAAAAGCTGTGGCTAACGTGTCCACTTCTTGTTTAGGAAGGAGAGAAGCTACGTGTGATCCAAAGGAAACAATAATAAAACCATATCCCCCGGAGTTGCTGACAAATTCTTCCAAATCTGGGGGGAGAGGTTTAGCATCTCTGACAGTCAGTGGTCCAACCATAACTTGACCTGTTGAATGGAAGACAACCCCACAAGAAAGGTCATTGAGTGTTAACCATTTACCGGGAAGTTTAGGAAAAAAAATTTTAACGATGGTGAGGGTTTCGAAAAAGCAGCATATCAACTGAAAGAGGTGGCGCTTTCCCCCTTGCGTGGAAAGAAACTGGAAACGAAAGAAATTACCAATTTTCATTCGTTCCTTACCAACCGAGAAAAGTGGGCTACCTTTGTGGGCATTAGTCCAATTTCGAGGTCACCCAGACTGCTGGATAAAGAGACATAAGACTATCTGACAGGGTAAGTCTCACACTTAAGTAAAATATTCACAAATACCAGTAGGAAAATGCTGAATTTTTAAAATAAGACGATACACAGAGTTGTGAATAGTTCATCTTCTCGCTGGTATTTGTGAATAGGGCTGGCAGCAGAAAATTCAACCGTTGTTTGAGCCTTGAACTTCAGAGTTCGCGTTTATTGAATGACTGAGGCCTATTCCAAACGTCGCGCTTCTGCCGTGCCTAAATTGAATTTAATTCTTGAATTTAGTTCGGCACGGCAATAGCGCGACGTTTGGAACAGGCCTTAGTAATGGGTCCCGTTGTACTTTGGTGAGATTAACTATCCAAAAAGAATTCCAAGATGACTCAGGCAATAAACTGAAAGCCACAAGTGACCAAGAGTTGACTGGCCACTATTCTCGAAAAGTGATTGGATGTAGTTTTGTTTTCCACAAAAGAATGCGATTAGATGCGGACTCGACTAACGCTTTTCGCTTAAGTTTGCCAAAATTCACGGCTTCGTCACAATTCACATACCTGGTAATAAAGGTTGCGGATATTCCAAGGCAAAATCTGCTGTAATTATCACCAGTTCTGTATCACCAATTGACTCCTGGAAGCTCCTTTCAGGTTTGATGTTGTACTTGACCTTCAGGCCATTCATTATTCTATCGTACGTAAGGCTCACGAACAGTTTTCCAACAAGGTATGTTCCCAGATTCATCACTCTCTCCATGAAAGTCATTTTATCAGTAAATCCTGTGACAAGTTGGGGAACATACGAAATAGGCATAGGCGCCATGTGGTATACTTCCAACAACAGGTTTGGTGGTGACGGAAAAATTTCAACTATTGGAATTCCAAGAAGTTCGCCAACTAACGGACCGCAAAATGCCATATTATCGTAAACAATCAAATCAAAACCTTTGAGTTCACTTAGAAGCTCTGTGCTGTTCAAAGCACCTTCCCATAAGCCAGCAAGTGTCTTAGGCAGTTTTTTTACCGTCTCAAACTTCCGTCTCTCTACTTCCAGCCGTATCAACATATCAAGGTAGTCAGAGGTCAGTGGGACATGGTAAATCTTGTGCGGTACCTTGTCACCGGGTTTAATTTGTTGTGTAGATGGTACCACTACCACAACCTAAATTAAGTCAGAAATTAAGGAAGCCTTCCTTTTATTTCCAGACATTACCAAGCAACGCATACGAGGCCTTAGAGACATAGCACTCAAGTAAATAAAATTATTGGATGCTCAATCTCGGTTATTTATTTTCTAGCTTTCTGACTGGTTCACTGCACACAGGCTATCATCCGAATAACCCTGCTTTTTGCCTTATAAGGAAATGTGATGTCATGTCAAGTGTGGCTGTGTTCAAACCTTTTCGCGATCAAACGTTTCGTCCAAAAATGTGGCCAAAAAGAAATCAGCAGCAATTTCCGAAGCTGAGAATTTAATTAAACAACTATCCACATGCGCCTGTTGGTTATAAGGTCATTATAACCGTCTAGGCTCTATGCACCTTCTTCGCTGGTCTCCATTCTTGGTGGCACTTCATCACTCACTCAACGCGCGTTCGTGAAATCATTATTAAATACACCATTCTAAAAGTGTAAATTAATCATTGGGCCTTTCGTGAACCTTGTAACCTATCTAATTTGTCCCAATCAATAAAGTCCACCGAGTTTCTACTAAAGGTTTTACCTTTTCGTTGCTGCTCTGCTTGCATGAAAACGAATCCTTGATTATTATTTGTTGTTGCTAGTGTCCTAATCGAAAAAGGTTACTGAAGTAGTTTAGTATAGCCAAACAAAACTCGAAAAAAAGGTACCATCAATAGAGTGAAAGGAAAAAACAATTGAGCTGCAAGCACTCGCTACACGGGCTGCAAGAACGCGGGCTAGCGTTACTAGGATTGCGTGACCCGGCATATAATCTGCATTTGAGAAGCGAATCAATTCGATTTTTGGCATGATTTTTCTCTCAACGTTTCAGAAAAGTTACTAAAAGACGTACGATCCTTGTATAACACTGAGTAATGTTCGAAAATCGTCTAGAAATATCTTTTGAATAACACACATCATTTGCATTCAGCGTACTATTAATACGAAGGCATCATATCGACAATTTCTGACTTATCAATAACACTACTAATCTAAGAATTATAACATGAAACCTTACATAATTCTAGTGTTTAATTTTCTGTGTCATTCTACGGAAGATTATAAAGGAAAGGCCTTAATTTAAGGCACAGGATTGAGCAACCAACTTATGCACGAATAGAGATGCAAAAATTAATGGACATTTACGCTACCTCATGTCCACGAGAGGCCAATTCTTCCATCGTATGTCTTAAGTTAATATACCGTGATCCTCCAGCGACATGAAAACCAGCAATCCGGGCCGACAAAGCAAAGTTGACTGCTAGTAATAGCAAAAACAATGTCAAAAGCGCCATTTTGACTCTTCGTGTCTTGAATCATGTATGAATGCATTTAAAGTGTCTTCGTCACGTTTTTAATTAGTTGTGTTTCATGCACTCTTGCACGACAGGTGACTTTTGTGGTAACCACAGCAACCACTCGGATTTACGCCATCTTCTTTTATCGTGGTTCAGGACTGTTAAGGGGTTGGTATACCCCAGTGATGTGTTTTCGTGTGTGTTGATACTAATCCTTTAACACTCCAGTCATCTTGACGGTTATTTAATATTTAATAATGTTTGTGCGATATTTGGGGGAAAACAGTCTACTTCATCGTCCTGCTACTAGATATTAAGTAATTGCAGAGGTCTAAGTGATGAATGTAAGAAAAGCGGCAAATAGTTCTTTACAAGGTTTTCCTCAATCTTAAAATGCCACCAAAGGCTTATGTCTTCGTCCGTTTAATCGTGGAACCGCTTTGAAAGTGTCTTCGCCACCCGTAATTTGTTTTGTTTTATGCATGCTCACATGACCAGTGCTGTTTATGGCGCGACGACGAAAGCAACTTTTAAAGGAGAACTACTCTATCTCCTCAGCTTAGCGTGTCAAGGCTCTCGCTTTTTAAGGAGGCATACCCGAATGCCATGCTTTTTGAACGACGTTTCACCACTTTCGAATCAGTGACTCCTTATTTCTGTCGAGAGCTCATGGAATCCTCTAATGCCACAGCTGGTAATTACGGGCGGCTTCATAATTTTTGTTTATGAAGAGGAGAGAAGAAGAAAAATAAGTAAACTTTAAAGAAATAATCCCAACTTGTTTCAAGAACATTCAAATTCATCCCCGTCCCTTCCCTTTCCGATAGGGTACGTGAAAGCTATATCACTACCCCAATGGGCACCCCTTAAATTAATTAATGCGCTTTACTACATCATAAAATGTAAATTTATTACGTATATTATAAAGCATTTCCATGTTTTGCATAGGTTTGTGTGGCGCGAGTTGTTTGTCTGGTTTACAAAAGGTTTTGAATTAAAGTGTAAAGTAGAAAAATCCCCAGACTCTGCTAACTCCTATGTCTACGTGTTTTTGAACTTTCCACTGACTCGAAGTATTTGGAAACTTGTACGAAGGATGTAAATCGTTACCTGAAATACTACAGAATTGTAATATTGCGATATTGTGAAGGATAATAGTATGGTTAATTGTTTTACAAGTGTGTTGTATAATTTTTTTAAAATTTGTCTTCAACAACTGGCAAAAAGTAAAAACTTGTGTTAAGCATGCAAGCAAAGGGTCGTGGGGTAAAATTATAATTGAATTTCCGCCCCAGCGGGGGTGCGGAGAGGAAGGACGCTATTTGGAAGGTTGAGGTAATAGCTCTGTGCAGTTTGTAACTATTTGAAATGACCACGTTAACATCAGGGGCCGGGGTCACGAAGCTATCTTAACCCTTTAAGCCTCAACCTTGACCATTAACTAACTCTTACGTACAACACTGCCTGGTCAAACACACAGGTTCACGAGAATGAAGCCGGAAATGATCACCAAAGACGAAATCTATTTAAAATGTTTTTTCTCCCAACGTGAATTATAAGAAATTTATGAAGGTCATTGCGGAGAATATGCATGCACAGTGATGTTGGCGATTTAAGGGTAAAAATGAATCCTAAGTATCGTTTCTTAAAGACATCTATTGTTTCCCAACAACTTAGAAACTTCACTTAGAAAGGCTTCGTGAATCCGGCACCAGGAGAGCAGGCACATTTGTCCTCTGTAAGGTGTAAAATTCACTTACGTGTGGTTTACATGCAACAAACCAGGGTCACTAATGTTTTGTTTATTTGTTTGTTTGTTTTACTCCTTCTTAGTTTTGTTTTCACTCTTTTTACAGCAAAGATGACACAGGCATCTGCAGGTCAACTTTATCACCATGACAACCAAGGTAACCACAGCAACAATGAAAGCCATTACATCAAGTAAGTAGTACTGATACCAAGGGATGTTAAACACTTGAGGTCTGAGATGCCTGGCTCCACCATGTCTGAGTACATACTCTATCCAATCACAAGTTTCTTGAAGCGGAGTACGTCGACGATCCTTTAAAATTCCAGAGATGTGCATCGCTTTTGCTTTGAATCTGAAAAAAAAAGTCCAATTTATCATAATATCCTAACTTGAAATAAACGACCACCCATCGTAGATAAGACCATTCCGGCACAATTTACGCTTGTTTCCAAGTACAATGTATTAAAGTCTGTTTGAGCAAAGAAATGTTGTCAACAGACTTTCTCTTTTACACTCTTTGGAGGTAATATAAGGCATTAAAGTGAAGTTATTACATGGTGAAATCGTCGAGCAACTTGCGATATATACCAGCCTAGTGTGGTTTTCTTGGGGCACTACAGAAGACAACATAAAGGTACACAAGACCGGATGTCGACCAGTTCCAGTCTGACTGTTCATCATTGACACTTTCTTTTTGTTGCTCCGTTTTCCAAGCAGTGTGCTACAGCTTACTATTTATTACTCTTATCCCAGAAAAGACTGTCTAAAAATGCACTTATGTCCATGGCACTTTACAATTAAAAGATTAGAATGCACATATTAAAAAAAATACGACTAAAAAGCTAAAAAGTAATCTGGAAAAAGGTACCTTTTGAAATAAAGTTCTTATGGCTCGTTCAATCCAGTGGAGTGGACACGATTTTATCTTTTTAAACTTTAATGTCTCTTACAAATGTCAGTGGAACCACTAGATGTTAACTCCAGTTGAATAGTTCTCCAGAGGCTCGGCGCCACAACAGCGACGGCTCGTTCTATGTATGTTTTCTGTCTCAATCAAAGTCAGAAGTCGTTGCATTATCCTCCTCTCCTACCCTTGTTCAATGTCGCATTCTCGTTAGCGCTCGTCTTTATCCATTTAGTTGAACTATCTAGTGGGAGGGGAGGGAGCCACGATCGAGCTGGACGGTGTTTTAACAAAGTTACACTGATTGTAGCTTCATATAGCGCCAATTTAGAGGATAAACGATTTTTGCTTACTGTTATATGCGACTTGCTCACGTCATGTCTGCAACACAAGTAGTGTCGTCTAAATCAGACGTACAACATCTTCACGACAGTTGCACACAACACGAAACATGTCGTACCATTTTGAAACATGTTTTAAAAACCCACGACAGTCGTAGCCACAATCAAGATGTTTCTTACGATCTTTGCTTGACGCGAGCAGCGTGCGCTACAAAAGTCGCCTACGACAGCCGTAAGAAAAAATCGCACCGTCTAAATCGCGGCCCTCAGGAGTTGCCAAAAACTGATGAGAGGACGATCGCAGCGTACATTAAAATGCCTGATAGTGTATCAATAGAGGTATTAGGTTTGTGGTGTACAAGGAAAGCCCCTGGTCCATCAGGCATGTTCTTGATCGACGATTGCCAAATAACCAACCATAAAACAAATGAACAATTACCTTGGTTCGCTAATAACCAGCTCGATTTTTTCAACCAGTTGTTGGACATTTGTGCTTCTATGATCCACACTTAAACCAAGACCAAAATGTTCCGCTTTCTTGGCGTTAGAAGACTGATCTGCAAACAGAGGATAAGCCACCACAGGAACCCCATGGTATGCAGCCTCATACAGACTGTTGTGTCCCACATGAGAGACAAAAGCCTTGACGTCCTTGTAAGCCAACAGGTCATTCTGAGGTAACCACTCTAGTACTTTGATGTTTGGACTGACGAATGAGGGTATGTAACCTGGAAGAACGTCAATTCAATTTTGTTACTAATGTTATTCAGTTAGAGAGGGAAAGAAAGTGTATTGACCGTTTGAGAAACGCTAAATGCTCAACTTATATTGAAAGACCTAGTTCCAGTATAAGATACCTTGGAGTCTCCACACAACTCGCTGTTTTAATTTTCCAAAAGCTGTGGCTAACATGTCTACTTCTTGTTTAGGAAGGAGTGAAGCTACGTGTGATCCAAAGGAAACAATGATAAAACCATGCCCCCCTGGATTGCTCACAAATTCTTCCAAATCAGGGTGGAGAGGTCTAGCATCTCTGACATTCAGTGGTCCAACCATTACTTGACCTGTTGAACAAAAGCAACCCAATAAGAAATACCATTACTGGTCCCAAAATCAATTTTAAAAGCCAGGCATACTTTTCAATAAATGCTTTTCTCACTGTAGTTAACAGTTGTCTTTCATAACATGTGATGAGATCTTGAATTTACAAAAAAATCCTTCGATGACACCATTCAAATGTTCGTTTCTCTGCAGTATTTTCCGTTAGTTTTACTGATTAATATCGTTCAAAACGTGTACATGTGGATAATGACTTGCGAATTAATGGTTCTACTGTGATTTAGTGAGACTCAATTTCCAATAAGAATTCAAACATTGCTCGAATGGGTAAAGGTAAGGACCGTTATCTATATCAAATACCCGATGTTATCAATATTTGGTTACGCCTAAACAATATATATATATATATATTTTTTGCAACAACACAATACAGTACTTAGGATACATTACCTACAGTCACTTAACTTACAAAAAGCGTTACAGTACTTACAAACATTACTTAGAGTAACTTACTTACAATACACGTTACATTACTTACAATATATTACTTACAATAGCTTGATTACTGTACACGTTACGAAAAAATTAAATACGCCTAAACAATATCGCTACTCGCGAGAAATATCGGTGAGATCGATGCTACTCGATACTGCTCACGTGACTTTGAAGGCAAAGTTCCATATTTTTATGACGTTGTGGTTGTGGTAATTTTTTCTATAAAGCGAAATCCCTTTCCTTCCTATCACTTAAATTTATTGTGTATTCGCCGTTGATTTGGGATTGAGCTTTGCAGTGCAGCCCTTTACCTCCTGCGTTTTTGACTGTCTTTGGCCTGGAGTCTTTTTTCTTAATGAAGATTCTCGTAAGCGTCAGTGCAGGTGCTATTAATAAAAAGTCAGAATTGTGCTGGTGCTCAAAAATAAAAACTTAGGGTATGGTCAGTAGCTATTGGCAAAGTGGCACTACAGCCCGGGGGGGGGGGTACTCCCCTATATGGCCTTAACGGGGACGTGCGGCCCGATAGGGTATGGTTTTCAGAGGATTTTGTCTTGGACGGGGTATTGATTTCATCAATTCTTGTCTTAAACAGGGTATCGTTACAAGACCTTATGTATTCATTAACTACAGAACCCTCACAAAAAGCCAAATTTTTACCAGTTTGCCAATGTTCAGCATATTGAAATGAGAAACAGTCTCTGACCAGTCCATTCTAGCCGTAAGGAGGGCATGATGTTGAGTTAAATGTCTTAGACAGGGTACAAAAAATCTGAAATCTGTCTTAAACAGGGTAGCAAAATCAGAGATTTTTGTCTTAAACAGGGTCAGGGTTTAAGCACCCGGGCCGCACCTCCCTACCCGAGAATCTGCTGAGTGCCCCTCCCCCCGTACAGCCGGTCCTTAAAGGCTTCCAGGCTAGGTGCTAGTACCACAGAGTCCGGGAGGTTATTCCACTCACGAATAGTTCTTGGCACGAATGACATTTGATGGTAATTTGTACCTAATACGTAATTTGTACGTAATTTGTCGTGTACCTTAAGTGATGACGTCAGAACGGGAGTACTGAATGTGACGTCATAATATTGATATTGATATCAAGTATTGGAAAAAGCAAATATAGTTGATAATCATCGACTTACCCTTGCCCAGGAAACCAACTAAAGCTACAATCGGCTACAAGCCTACAAATAAACCAACCTCGTTCCCAAGTCCCAGGGAGGAAAAGAAAGGACCCTAGAAACGAGGTTGCAAATGACTTGAGTAGGTTTCCCATCGGCTACCCTCGAATTCTAAGTAGTTATTCGCATTCGATCGCCACGAAAACATACGAATCAATCAACAATTAGACGTCGTCAAACTGTTACACATCGCGTTGTATATTTTTTACCAACATCTACAGATTGAAGTCTTATAGTTTTTACCTGGCATTAGAGGTTGAGGATACTCCAGTGCAAAATCTGCTGTAATTAGAACCATTTCTGCGTCACCAACAGAATCTCGGAAGCTTCTCCCAGGGTTGATACTGTACTTAACCTTCAGTCTATTCATTATTCTGTCGTATGTAAGACTCACGAATAGTTTTCCAACAAGGTATGCTCCCAGGTTTATCACTCTCTCCATGAATTTCATTTTATCAGTAAATCCTGTGAGAAGTTGTGGAACGTATGAAACGGACATGGGCTTCATGTGGTACACACCCAGCAGCAAGTTTGGTGGTAATAAAAAGATCTCAACTCTTGGAATACCAAGAAGTTCACCAATTAACGGACCACAAAATGCCATGTTATCGTAAACAATCAAATCAAAGCCTTTCAGTTCGTTTAGTAGCTCTGTGCTATTCAAAGAACCTTCACATAAACCAGTAAGCGTCTCAGGCAATTTTAACAACGCTTGTAACGTCCGCCCCTCTATTTCAAGCCGGACCACGGTATCAAGATAGTCAGAAGGTAATGGCACTTGATAAATCTTGTGTGGTACCTTTTTACTGGGTTTTATCTTTTGGGTAGATGCTACCACCATCACAACCTAATAACCACCAATTAAGTCAACTCACGGTACAACCACGTCAAATGTCGATCGCAGATTCCACTATTCCCGACCGTCCCACATTTTGTCGATTAATGAAATCTCAAAATCGAAAACATCTCCGATCATCTGGCATGGTCGGAGGCAAATCGGAAAAATCGGGAGCGTTTCTATTTTCCCGACGCATCCCGGATTTCTGCTATGGTCAGCGATCTTTCCCGACATGAAAACTCAAATTTGTACTGTCGAAAACGTCCGCAATAGTTTTAGCGCGTTACCAATCCTCTAAATTTGCTGGCTCCAGTTCCCCCCTCAAAAATAAACATGGCGTCTGTTACTGTCGATCGGAAGACGACTCCGATGGATACCTCAAATATCGGCAAGGTCTGGGACAGTCGAGAAACAGTAAATCCCCGACCGTCTGGGATTTTCCGACATATGAAAACTAGCCTTTACTACGGCTTCCAACGGACCACCAAAATCTCCCGTAAGGGGTGGGGGGCACTCAGGTACTGATTAGTAAAGGGGGGGGGGTGCAAATGAAGCCAAATTGTTATACCCAAAAAAGTCCCATTAGAATAAAACTGAACCCAAAAAGGTCTAACGGCCCAGAATGTAACCGAAAAAAAGAAAAAAATGTATTAAAACTGTGTACGCATATATATCGAGATATTCTTGATGTAAATTTGTAGTGTCTGTGCGCTAGAAGGAGAAAACGTTGGAAAAATCCTCAGACGTTTCGAGACTGCTGTCTTTTCATCAGTGAGTAATAATGCCGAAGAAAAGGCCTTTCATCTGCATCAAAAAAAGAAAAACCTCCTTTTATTTGTATTAAAAAGGTACGTACGCTTTTTCCAACCTCAAAAAAGTCCTGCCAAAATCGTCCGATCCAAATAAAGTCCACCAGAAAATTTATAACCCAACAAAGTCCCAGATCGCTAATTTCAAACCCAAACAAGGTCGACTTCAGAGTCTTCACACCTCCCTGTCACTGATATACCTGAGTACCCCCCTCCCCACTCCGCTGGGGAAAATTTCACCATGTTAGCGGTTACATTCAGCGCAATTGTGTAAGGGTTGTTAGCCTGTTCCAGGCGTTCAGATAGTGGCGGACAAAAGAAAAAAATGTGAGCAGAGAAAAAATAAAACAGAAGAGACTGGGGAAAGAGGCCTCTCTCTCCAGTCTCTTCTCATTTTTTTCTCCGCTCTCAGCATTCCCCGTATCTGAACGCCTAGAACACGCTAAAGGGTTGTAGCCAAGAATTACCTGTTCCTACCTTTGCTGTTTTCTCTGTGAAATCTTTTTTATCTTATTAAGTTGTAAATTTGAAGGCATTTGACTGTACAACATGGAATTAGGCATGCGAATTTTCGTTGTTTTGGCGGGGCAGGCTAAATGATTGCGGAGAAATTTTAACTGAGATTAAACGATTGCATGGTAAATTACTCCCCAAAAATCAAATTACTTAAATTACTTGCCAAAAGCAACACTAGAAGACTTTTTTAAAAAGAAATAAAAAAAGCCAGCTAAGATGATATGACTTTATCCCTTACCTGTGACTCACTACGCTGGTTAGCGTTTCCTGGATTGCGTGACAACATCATCCTCACGCGACACATTCTTTACATGCAACATCTCACAAAAGCACCAACTTGGCAATTTCTGTCTTCTGGTGTATTTATTTATTTAAGAGGTTTGAAGTAAAAATTTACATAATTCCAAGTTTTGAGTTTGTGGGTGTCATTTAACGGACGATTTTGAAGGAAAGATCTTTTCAAGAGCGGAGATTTAAAAAAGCCAATAACGGATGAATAAAGATACAAAAATTAATGAACAGTTTACGCTACCTCATGCCCACGAGATGCCAATTCTTCCATCGTGTGTCTTAAGTTAATATACCGTGATCCTCCGGCTGCATGAAAACCAACAATCCGGGCAGATAAAGTAGAGCTGACTGCTAGTAGTAGCAAAAACAATGATAAAGCCGCCATGTTATCTCTTCGTGTCTTAAGTCATGTATGAAATGCTTCCAAAGTGTCTTCGTCACCCTTCTTATCCCTTTGTGTTTCATGCACTCTTGCACGACAGGTGACTTCTGTGGTAACCAAAACTACAACTTGGAACTACGCCATCTTCCTCTATCCTGTCATGGTTCAGGATTGTTAAGTGGTTGGTATACATACAATTCCTTACAATATTTCCGTCATTTTGACTGTTATTATGACTAGCTGCTGTAGTTGCGATATTTGGGGAGAACTTAACTCCTTGGAAAAACTCTACCGAGCTTGCAGAGATCGTCATGCTACTCTGAGATGAGCAGGTTTAAGTGATATATGTAAGAAAAGTGGCAAATAAACTATCTAATGTAATCTTTACAAGGCGTTTTACTCAATATCGAAATATTCGATAATGCCACGATAGGCTTCAGTATAGCACAGGGCCATTTTATGTCTTCGTTTGTCCAATCACGGAACTGTTTTAAAAGTGTTTTCGTCACGCTTTTCAATTTGTTGTGTTTTATGCATGCTCACCGTGACTGGTGGCCAGTGCTGTTTGTGGCGCGGCGACAAAATCAACCATTGAGGATAACCTGCGATCAGGCTCTATTTTCGTTTCGCTCGGTGAAACATTCAGGCGGGACGGGCGAAACGAAAAATAGGACCTGATACAATTCTTCTACGGAACGTCTGCCGCCCACTTTTTTTGATTGATTGACGTTCAACAAAACAGCCAATCAAAATTTCTTCTCCTTGCGCGATCCTCGGTATGCAAATTTCCCATAACGGCAATTCGCAGAAAGTCACGTAAATGTCGGCAAAATAAGAAAATCATATGCTACGATAAATCTTCTAGGCACAAGTACTCAAATTTACACGATTGCTAACTTGAAGGTTCCGGTACTGTACATGGTTGCTCTGTCTGAGCTGAAACTGAATGAAAATTCAAAACACGACGAGGTTGTCATGTGCCAAAATATGCTGCATGCTTGAATCATTTCCCATTTCAGGTGGTGTCCGGAAATATTCTCTTCCCCGATTTGTCACCGATTTTCGCCGTAAAAAACCTTGGGCAATTAAGAGAAATACCTCCAGTTTCATTCTTTAGAATAAAGATATAAATAAAACCGTTTATAAGCAAAGGAGTATTTTGTAATTTAATTCGAGAAGTGATAAATATTTGAAATTAGCAGCGAACTTTATCTCTAAGCAGCAGCGAATTTTAAAACGAAGAACATATATTATAAAACTAGTCAGATCCTTTGATGTCAATGTTAGAGATCAATAAAACGACATAAGTATTAAACAATGAATGAATAAACTGAAAATCGTTATTGCGACTTGATTGCGGTTCTCGCCAAACATCAGTTTACCGTTAAGTTTACCGAATTATCGGTTGACTTGTTGATCATTCTTGGCGGAAGATACTTGCTCGTCTGCTGTTTGTTTTGTTTCGTAAAACGCGGAAACAGCCACTACTCTGTTCATGTTATCAATACTAGTTGAAAGCCGTCAAATGAAAATTCCGCGACACGATGCGATAAAACGGAATCAATACTTCACTGTTGCTGTACTTTTCTGTTCCAGGTGAGAGACAGCTTGTGTCAAACCGAACGCCATTCTCAGGAGAGAAAGAAATGGTGGCAATTCTCCTAGAACGACGAGAATTTATTAGAGCAACACATTTTACTTTGGCAGACTTGTTCCTTGGTTGTTCCTTGGCGATGGCGGTCGGATCGAAATTACTTCCGTTGACAGCTCTATTGTTAAAGGGCCAATCAGATTGCGAGATTCCCGCGGCCAAAATTTGGCCGCCGACACGAACTCTTGTGAGAGATTGTATCAGGCCCTATTTTAGCGAGCGACCAACATAAGAGAATATGAGAGCGATGCTAAAATTCGGCCTGATCGCAGGTTAATTGAGGAGAACAACGCCAACCCCTCAGTTATAGCGAGTCATGGATCACACTGTTTAGGGGTTGGTATGCCTGGACACCATGCTTTTTGAATATTTCACCCCTTTCGAATTTCTTTTTATTATTATTATTCTCCTTATTAAGACGGGCCTGTAGGGCGCTGTCTTATAGCTCTGCAACATTTTTGTCAAAGTAGGTTGACAAGGTCACGATTGGTTGCTTAATGATATCCTATTGGGGTGGTGACGTAAGAGGGCTTATGTTTTGACGTTGATTTTTTGACGTCGATTTTCTTAATATGGGAGAGGGCCGGAGGGATTATGGAATACTGACCAGTATCTATCTTCTCCGTACAATATCACTGACTGATCAAACTTACAGGTCATGAGAATGAAGGAAATGATCACCAGAGACGAAACCAACATGTATTATAAGAAATGTATGAATGTCATTGAGGAGAATATGACTACTAACAAAACTTATCTTAGAAAGTCTTCGTGAATCCGGCACCGGAAGAGCAGGCACATTTGTCATCTTTAAATTGTAAAATTCGCGTACCGTATTTTCTCGATTAAACGCCGGGTTCAAATAAACGCCGGGTCAACACCGCCAAATTCAAAGGTCCGGCGTTTATTTGAAATGGAACCTTTGTTTCACTGATTCTCATCGAAAATTAGTCATAGCAATTTTAAAAAGGGTCAAGAGCCACTACAGTACTTCAGGGAAGTTGACGTAATGTACTCTACATGCTAATGAGCACCCGATTCCCCCGCCTTGTTTTGAATTTTATCGACTGCAGAAAAAATCGGGGAGATTTTATACCTGTTTTACTTATGTTGTGCTATATTTCGCTGTAATTTTTGTGAACTTAAAGTATTTAAGACCAAAAATGAAGGCTACAACGAATGATGAAATACACCTTATTTTAATAAACGCCGGGCCCCGAAAAAACGCCGGAAATACGGAAATAGAAAATACTATATGTTTGTCAGTCTATATGTAACAAAACAGGGTCACCAATATTTTGTTTGTTCGTTTGTTTGTTTCACTCCTTCTTAGTTTTGCTTTCACTCTTTCTACAACAAAGGCAACACAGGAATCTACATGTAAATATTATCACCACGACAACCAAGATAACCATAGCAACAATGAAAGCCATGACATCAAGTAAGTAGTACTGATACCAAGGGATGTTAATCGCTTTCCCCGTTGTTTGATTTATTGTTGTTAAACCACATTCCGCCCGCAGCCTCTGAACCGAGAACCACTCCGTTTTGTGTTCGTTTCAACTCAGACTCGCGGCTACAATGCTGAAATCATACAGCTTCAATCCGCTTTGGACGATGAATACAAATTTTTTTTTTAGGAAACATCAATCTTGTACCACATCTTAGAGCCAATAATTGAAAGACTTCTTCAAAAATTTAATCTCGTACGTTCACTTCGGAGCTGCAGTTTCATTGATTCATTCAGCTTTGCAAAGAAACGCTGCAACACTTCGCAAGGTTTTGGTGCCTTTTTCTTCAGTCGTGTGATCGATTATTGTTCTTTTTTTTCTCGTTCTTTCTTGATTTTTATGGTAACCAGTGACTGACTTTTGAATCAACTGCGCACCGATTCGTATTGCTTATAGTTTACAGTTTCAACGGAAGCGAAATGGAACTGCGGTATCCTGCCGAAAAATACTATTTCGGCATTTCCACTGCATGGCTATGTTATAACACAATTAGTTCATGCTTTTAGCTGTGCGTCCATCGAGTTATGGATGCACTTGGGAAGTCTGAAGAGTACTTAAGAAGCTAGAGTTGCTCTCGGCTGCGCCCCGAGCAACTCTTACTTTTTTCTCGCGCTCTCCAAACTTCCCGCGTGCATCTATAACTTGATGTACGCACGCTAAAGCATGAACCAATTGTTTATTGTCTATTGGGGGGGGGGGGGGGAAGCCATGATCGTAATGGACGATGTTCCCACAAAGTGAGGCTGATTGTAGTGTAGCTTTAGAAGTTGCCAAAAGTTGATTAGAGGACGATCTCAGCGGCGTACGTGAAGATGATCAATTGTGTAGTATTAAAGGTATTTTGTTTGTGCTGCACAGAGAGAGCGCCTGGTCCTCAGGCACGTTCTCAATTGGTATTTGACAATAACCAAGAAGTTCAAAACAAATGAACAGTTACCTCGGTTCGCTAATAATCTGCTCAATTGTTTCGAGCAGTTGTTGGGCATTGGTGCTTCTATGATCCACTCTTAAACCAAAACCAAAATCTTCTGCTTTCTTGGCGTTAGTAAACTGATCTGAAAACAAAGGAAAACAAACTACAGGAACCCCATGGTATGCAGTCTCATAAAGACTGTTGTGTCCCATATGAGAAACAAAAGCTTTGATGTGCTTGTGAGCCAGCAGATCATTCTGAGGTAACCAGTCCATGACTTTTGTGTTTGGCTTGAGGAATGAAGGGATGTAACCTGCATGAGAAGATTCATTTATATCAATTCTTTGTCCAAATACTTTCCTAAAGATCAAGCGACTGCAATTTAATCTCAGACACGTCACTTAGCCAACCTACATGCACATCCGGATTTTGCGCTCGAACAATCGATTCTCTCCACGTGTAGGGTTGGAACGTTTGGATTGGGTTCAGATAGTGTGATCCAGTTAGCAACTGTAACCACAGACCTAGAGCCATTGAGTTGTTTTGGAGCTCTTTGTGGCGTTAAAATAGGGAAATGTACGAGGGTGAACACATGATTAAAAAGTCACCATTGTGCGTGCTTAGCTAGTGCCAGTACAAGTCCCAAACCGCGCGTTAGAAAGATGAAAGATAAATATTTACAACTCGAAGGAAAAGAGGTATGGTTCCAATTTCTTTTTCAAGAATCAGAGACAACCCAGCCCTTTTAGTCATCTGACGTAAGCAACTAACGCTCAGTTCACAAAAATAGAAACCACTATTGAAGAAAATGTATTGTTGCATAACTTCTGTCACAATGCGAATTTCAACAACATGACAAGTCGCATCTTGTGTCTGATAATGAGCATAGCTGTTGTCGTCGATTGCGGATACAAAACAGTCCACCAACACTGAACCAACGATCGATCACATCAGTCAGGTTTCACGAGTGCTCACAGACTCTTACACAGTGGAAGCTTGGTTAATTGATTACGCTAGAAAATCACAATACATTAAAGGTTAGAAAACTGGCGATATTTACGGGTTGAATGTGAATTTACAGTGTGAAAAATGTTAACAAAGACATACTCACGAAGCTCGCCGCTCGACACGAAAACTCAAAACACATGTGTGAGCGAGAGCCCGGCGACTAAGTCACGTGACATAAAACGCGGGAAATAATAATGTTCGGTCAATGTTCGGCTTTCGGCTTCCTGTCGGCAACAATAGCCGTGCGCTCATGGCAACCAATGAATTACGCTCTTTCTAAGTGTCTATGAATAATAGTGGGAGATATGACAGATCTACAAACTTTCTTGAACTGGAAGTAAATGTCCCGAGAACAATAGGCATTCTGCGCGATGCTTAACTTTCTTTAACTGTTGGCACTGATTTTAAAGTGCACGCTATTCGGGTTTTAGTCCTTTTCTGTTATGGTCACGTGACTTGGCAAGATGATCGAGACTTCATTGTAGAAAGCATTAAAAAGCCGTTCAATGAAATGATAATGGGCAAATAAATAGCTTATCTGCGGAAGTTCGGGTTCCCAAGATATGACAGTTAGAAACATTCCCTAGAAACAATGTGTTAGTTGACATTGCCCCTTAAACGGTGTTCTTTCAGATGCAAACTAACGGTGATTTTAGTCCAGCTACTGAAATGCTAGTTAACAAGCTGCATGCATTAACGAACGCTAAAAACTGGATTAACTATAGCTAGAGGTAACAAAATGTCAGAAATGTATTAAAGTTAAAGGAGCTACGTCACGGATAACGCAACTTGAAAAAGCTGGCAAGTTTTTTCAAGTTTGTCATTCGTAATCCGTCTTAATCTCCCTCAGTCGTAACCATCCTTGTTTAGTTTTGGTTAATTATTACTTCTTTGGTGTTTTTCTACCTTAGGAAACTATTATTTTGAGGTTTCCGTTAATAAGAAAATAATTTTGTCAGATCAGAAAAATGAATGAAAACGCCGTGACATGGTTCCTTTAAAAGCTCCAGTCATTTAAAGAACAACTTTCCGTAACATTTACCTTTGAGTCTCCACACAACTCGATGTTTTAGTTTTCCAAAAGCTGTAGCTAAAATATCCACTTCATTTTGTGGAAGGAGAGACGCGAAGTTTGAACCAAAGGAAACAATAATAAAACCATGGCCCCCAGAATTGCTGACAAATTCTTCCAAATCAGGGGGGAGAGGTCTAGCATCTCTGACATTCAGTGGTCCGACCATAACTTGACCTGTTGAATGGGAAACAACCCCACACAAATAACACTGGGTGTTTGCCATTTGCCTGGAAAAACCTGTTGGGATGACCTTTTATTGATCGTAAGGGTTTCTCAAAAGTAGCATATCAACCGAAAGAGGTGGCACTACACTCCGTGCATGGAAAGAGAGCGGAAACGAAAAATTACCAAATGACACATTTACAAAATTACAAATTGCACGGAATTTCCGTCATTACATTCCAACTGGGAAAAGCGGAGTTACTTTAGAGGGAGCCCACAATTCAGTTTTGATTTTTTGTAATACCAAACAAATTCTTGTAATACATTTCATTTTCAACTGATCAGTTTCCGATTCTTTCCCTTCCAAATGGTAAACAACCCGGCTCTGATGTCAACTACAAAATAAACATGTAATGAGATTCTAAACTTCAGTGAGTAGAATGGCTGGTATGAAAGCTCTTCTGGGCCCGGTTGTTCTAAAGGTGGATAGCATAAAACGCTATCCATTGGATAAATGACAAGAAAACAAAGCACACTATTTACTGGATAGTCATTTATGCGGTGGATAGAGTTATCCGCTTTTTGAACAACCGGGGCCTGGGAACAACACAGGGTCTGGGAACGAGTTTGAACGAGGTTGCATATTGTTTGTTGATGACTGGTAGCCAATACCTGATTGGAGCAATTATTGCGCTTTTCAATAACGCGTGAAAACTGACGATAACGGTTTGACGGCTGTCAACCATAATTGCATCGACAATCAACGACCCTTGAGAAAAAAAACAAAGTGGACCAAAATCCACTAATCATAGCGCACCATTTGTCCTTTTGAGGCCTGATGTGCTGAACTTGTAAATACCCGCTACGACGATTGATGGCGGTGAAAACTCAACCGTTGTGAGCTTCTTTTTTTTTTTTGAAGAAATCCTTTATTGACAATCAAACAGAGTACAGATACATCATAATTAACATTACTTGCATTGCCTACAATACCTTAGATTACAATTTACAAACATCTTGCTATTCTTGTTTTGTTTTGTTTTGTTTTGTTCTTCCTTTCCACGAAAGGTAATTTCATTTCAATAATAATACTTCATTACTCTAACACTTATTACAGATAATACAATACTATTACTTATATTTATTTGCAATGTTAACCCATGTACTGGAGGAAAAGCAGAACAGGCAAAAAGGGAAGTAAAGGTAAATAAGAAATAAAAGGACAAAACTGCTTATAGTTTTTCAAGCGAATATTTGTATTTTATTTGACTAACAAAATGTTGGAGCACCAATGAGTCTTCCTGGAGTTTCTTTTGATAAATATAGTATCGCAAGAAGAGCAAAGTATAATTTAATTTAGCTACTGACGGCCCGCATTCATTTAATAGACCAAAAACAATTTTTCGCGAATTTAAACTGAAAACAGTGCCATTGTCCAGGTTAAACCATTTTAGTACTTTCTCTACAAAAGACTGTATACAACGGCAAGCTAGAAAAGTATGATCTATCGAATCTGGCTCCCCACAATATACACAGTTGCCATCGGGTTTTATCTTAAACCTGAAAAGTTCTTTTTTTGTAACAATGATACGGTGGGTAAACTTGAAACTAAATTCTTTCAATTTAGGTTCCTTACAAGTTCTATAAGTCGATTTGAAGATCTTGGACAATTCTGTCTTCTCCATTGGAATGGCTTTATTCCACCGGCTTGGGCCCGTTTGATCTTTCTTGTATAATCTGTTAATTAGAAACCAGTAGAAATCGCTTGCTTTTGCTTTCATTAGATTAATCGTAACACTGCCGTCTAGTTGGAAGCACGTCACATCATCATCTATGTTTTCGCTATGCAGATTTTTTGGAGCTCTTGCTTTATTTAACAGGTGGCTTGGGATAGCACTAACTACTTGATAGAAATGCAGAAAAGAACTTTTCTCTAGGGAGTATCTAGCCTTAAGCTCCTCAAAAGTTAGGAAGGTGCCGTCCGGGTTAAGAAGATCTCTAATGGATCTGATACCTTTCGAGAACCATTCCTTATTGAAAAAAGGCTTTCCACCAATCAATATTTCTTTGTTATTGTACAAAATCAAATCTCTTTTGCACGTTTCATCCTCATAAAGGGACTTTAGGATGGAGAAGAAAGATAGTATGTCTCTGTAAAAACGCGGTAAGTTTTCGCAATATTTTACATCATAGTTGCAAGTAAGTAAGAAATATAATCCTCCAAGTTTACTGAAAAAGTGGACTAGAACAGTTTTCCAGTTTGCCTGCCGTTCTTGTAAAAGCCTGGAAATCCACGCAAGCCTTAAAGCTTTAATCATGGTCTCAAAGTCAACCATGCGGAGACCACCTTTCTCATAATCCTGATAGAGTCCTTCTCTCTTGATTATGTCTCTCTTGTTCTTCCACAAAACCCTGAAAACTTTACTTTTGACAACATTTATAACTTCCGAAGGTACATCAATATTAGCGGCTGAAAACACCAGTGACGATATTCCCATAGTCTTGATTATGAGTACTTTACCAAATAGCGTAAGGTTCCTTGAGCACCAGATGTCGAGATTCGATTGTAATCTTTGAAGTTTGAGGTTAAAGTTCAATTCATTGTTTGCTTTCTCATCATAAGAGAAGTGAATTCCCAAAATTTTTGCAGGGCAATTAACCCATTTCAGATTAAGAGGTTTGTGTTTCACCTGTGACCATTTCCCAAGCCACATGGCTTTTGTTTTCTCTATATTTAACTTAAGACCCGAAATCTCCCCAAATTCCGCCCGTTTTATTGAATGGCCCGGTAATGCGTCTCATTGTACTTTGGTCCCGGGGGGGGGGTACTCCCAGAAAATTGGGCCGGGTTGTGCACTTCTTGAAACCCTTACCCTACTTCCAACCAAAATATTTGATTTTCCCTATTTTAGACATGGCCCAAACTTTGATACCCTATTTCGTACCTACCCAGGAACTGCCTTGGTTTGCGTAAACATCTGAGAAGGGTTTCCAGTTCCCAATATTAATCGAAACGTACTTTTCAAGAGATGATAACTTTAAATGAGTAGGTAAGATGAACGTTCATTCGTTTGTCTAACGATGGAATCGCTTTGAGTTGTTGATCGCGACGTTTCGACTGCAATGCTGCTAGTCTTCATCAGGCGATGAGGTCGATTGTTTACGTGTCGCTATTTGTAGCATGATGGTTCGCTGCTATTGGTGCGGTTCGATCCTCATTATTATTCCGACTATTAGATGTTGTTCCCTCACAGGTCCGCTTTGTGGTTGGTCGGCTGTTTGTGGTTGGTCATTTAAATGAGTAGTTTCCTCTAAAAGCCATGCCGAATTCCAGACCAGAACGCTTTAACCTTACCCTATCATTAGTTTAGACCAAAATGACCAAAATCTATATCCTATTTCAGACCAAAACGGCTCAAAAACCATACCCTTTGAAGCCACACATACCTATCTAGCTTATATAAAGGAGTACCCCTCTCCCGGACTTTGGGGAGATGGACTATCCAGACATAATTCCAAGATGACCGTTATGCAATCAATCTCACAAGTAAACTTAAGTTGACTGGCCGCTATTCTTGAGAGGTGATTGGATGTTGTTTTGTTTACATAAAAGAATGCGATTAGATGTGGACTTCCACTTTTCGCTGTGCGTTTGCCAAAATCCACGCTTAGTCGAGACATATAATTCATACCTGGTAATAAAGGCTGTGGATATTCCAAGGCAAAATCTGCTGTGATTATCACCAGTTCTGCATCACCAATTGACTCCTGGAAGCTCCGTTCAGGTGTGATGTTGTATTTGACCTTCAGTCCATTCATTATTCTATCATACGTGAGTCTCACGAATAGTCTTCCAACAAGGTATGTTCCCAGATTCATTACTCTCTCCATAAATGTCATATTATCAGTAAATCCTGTAAGAAGTTGTGGAACATACGAGATGGGCATAGGCGCCATGTGGTACACTTCTAACAGCAGATTTGGTGGTAATGGAAAGATCTCAACTCTCGGAATACCAAGAAGATCACCCACTAACGGACCACAAAATGCCATATTATCATAAACAATCAAGTCAAAACCTTTCAGCTCGTTTAGAAGCTCTGTGCTGTTCAAAGCACCTTCCCACAAGCCAGCATAAGTCTCAGGCAGTTTTCTCAACGCTTCAAACTTCCGTCCTTCTACTTCCAGCCGTAACAATATAATTTATCAAGGAAGTCAGAGGCGACTGGGACTTGATAAACCTTGTGCGTTACGTTCTCGCCTGGGTTTATTTGTTGTGTAGATGGTACCACCATCACAACCTAAAAGTAAAAAATAAAATAACCTTCCTTTTTTTTCAGACCTTAACAAGAGCAATCTTGCTTATTGGGTTTATGGCTTTCTTATTGGTTTACCCCACACATATTATCAACGAATAGCCCTGATTTTGCCTTATATGGAAATAGGATGTCAGGTCAAGTACCCCGGCGTTCAAACCCTTTCGCCCCCCCCCCCGCCTCAAGAGCGGGGGGGTTCTCTCATAAACAAGCTATATGGGTATGTGCCGCTGTGGACGGTACGGTGTCAAGCAGTTTAGTCTGGGTTAGAAGCATATGAATCAGAATGAATATGGATATGGATATGGTCTAGAATAGGGTATCATTATCGGAAAACCTATCAGTTGTATGAAGAATTCAGAATAGGGATTGACACTCGGCAAGTCTGGGATAGGGTAGAGAGTTTAGTGATTATTCTGGAATCAGTAAGGTTGCACAATGCAGCATGGTCTGGTGAAGGTTAAGGGTCATGAGCGGTCCCAACAGCACACCCTTACCCACAAATTTACCTCTCCTCCCCCTCCCCGGGGGGAGGTATGATAAGCATAAGGCCAATCTTACTTTAATACTTTACGTTAAGCTGATGCTCACAACAACAAAAAATTATTCAGAAGGAAAGACAAGTTTACGCTTAAAAGGTAAAACAGTTGTCGCTTAATTGACCTTAATTCAAAAGAAGACACACACAGTCTTAGAAGGTGCATAGAGCCATGTCGGTTCTTTGCACCATCATTGATATCCAACGCGTGTTCGTGAAATGATTGTTAACTACCTCCGATCAATAGAGTCTACTGAGTTTGTACCAAAGGTTTTAATCTCTCGCACCTTCTTAGTCTTCTTAGTGCTCACAAGAAAAGGAATCCCCCGTTTTATACCAGTGTATTCTACACTCTGATTGCTACTGTGCTAACCTAAAAAGGGAGGTATAGCTGAACATAACTCGAAAAAAGAGACCATCAGCAGAGTAAAAAAAAAACAACAACAACAGCAATGACAATAGAGGGTTTTCACGGCGGCCATGTTGGCGGTATAAAACAATAAAAGGTATCTTCTTTGGGAAATAAGTTCTGTTTTCATGCAAATATTTTTTAAATGTTTTGTGCCGCCAACATGGCCGCCGTGCAAAGCACTCGCAACGTCCGCTAGCGTTACTGGGATTGCGTGTACACACGTAATCTGCATTTTATGGGACTGAACAGTTCGAGCCATTGCCACCCTTAAATCGACGTACAGCCAATTTTTGGCCTCAGCATTTTCAAAATGTTACCAGTAACAGACGTAGGATTCTTGTTAAGCGCTCTGCATTGTTGGAAAATTAGTAAAAGAAGTGTAAAACTCTGAAAAGCTCTTCAGAAAATCTTTTAAATACATAACATATCTTTTGCATACAGTACACCCCACAAAGGAATCGTATCGACAATTTCTGAATTACCATTAACAGTATTTCTTAAAGAATTATTACGTGAAAGCTTATGTTAATCTATAGGTTAATCATGTTTTCTATGTGCTGTTCTGCTGAAGATTGCAAAGAAAAGATTTTCACGGCATGGAATTGAACAACTAACTTACGCATGAATAGAGATGTAAAAACAAGCGAGCAGTTTACGCTACCTCATGCCCACGAGAGGCCAATTCCTCTATCGTATGTCTTAAGATAATATACCGTGATCCTCCAGCTACATGGAAACCGACAATCCGGGCCGATAAAGCAGAGTTGATTGCTAGTAATAGCAAGAACAAGAACAAAACCGCCATCTTGTCTTTTCATACCTTGAATTATGGAAATACCTTCAAATCAACGTGTCTTTAATTTGTCACGCTTTTAATTAGACGGGCCCGGTGAGACCGGCTTTTGTTCATCAAAAGGTCGTCGTAACAGGGTATAAAGGTCACGAAATTCTATTGATGGAGGTGGGGAGGGAAGACGGCTTATGTTTTGACCTTGGTTTTCTTTAGGACATGGCTCGGTTATTGCAATCCATGCATCCACTGTGCTTTAATAATTGGAGCAGGAGGGAGGGGGCGACTCTATTGTTTTCAATTTACTATCGCGACCTACTCATCGGTACCAGTGTGACGTCACATAGCAACGAGCCGCGGCTTCGCTTGGTTTGTCCGTAATATAGCGTGGGGACGCCATTGTAGTGAAACAAAGAGAAGGCTAATAAGGGCTATTATTCTGCTACTATTCATTAATTGATCGTAAGTGTTTAAGCTTTGTTGTAAATATTGCATGTATATAGTAATTTTTTATTGTTTTGTGGGCGTACTTGTTCGTAATTTTGTCAATTTCAATTCGGGACAAGTGGCGGGGCCGCCATCTTGACTTCGGGACAAGTGAAGTCCATACAAAACGGCCGTCGTTTTCTCCTGAAGTTTTCAACCAATCGACCTCATAAAAGGAGGTTTTGTTCCTTGATAATATACGTTTATAGCAGTTGGTTGTTTGAGCCCATCGAGTAAGCCATATTGCTCATCAATCCTTTTGAATGCGAAAGTGCTTTTTGGTTTGTCAGTTTCAATTTTAGTCTGGCATATTCAGAACCCTGATAGTCCTGTTTTCTAAAAAAATTGCTGGCTAGTTGATTGCCTGCATGTAAATTTGTTGCCTTGTTGACTGCTGTTTGTAACGTTTTGGGGGTTGTTGACTGTTGTGTAAATTTGTGGGCTTGTTGGCCTGTTTACTGCCTGTTTGTAAACTTGTTGCCTTGTTGACTGCCTTTGTGTAAATTTATTGGCTTGTTGACTACCAGTGTAACATTTTCGGGTTGTTGACTGCTTTTGTGTACAGTTTTTGGGTTGTTGACTGTCTGTGTGCAACTTCTGGGGGTTGTTGACTGTCTAACTTCTTGGGTTGTTGACTGTCTTTGTGTAAATTTATTGGCTTGTTGACTGCCTGTGTGTACACTTTTTTGGGTTGTTGATAGCCTCAGTGTGTACATTTTGTTGGCTTGTTGACTCCCTGTGTTTAAATTTATTGGCTTACTGACTGGCTTTGCATCAAGTTTTTGGCTTGTTGTCTGCCAGTGTGAAAATTAAGGTATTGGGTTCTTGACTGTCTGTGTGTAAAGTTTTGGCTTGTTGACTGCCTGTGTTTTGTCTGGTTGAGTACTGTGTTGGCTTTTTTGGGGGAAATTTAATAAATAATTTTATTGTGTAAAACAGTAATAATTAGTTTAGTGTAAGATAATTGAAATAATAAATAGCAATACATTAAGAGAAAAAAAAATTAAATAATACACAAGAAGTGTACATAGTGAAAAAGATACAGCATTAGTGTAGAGTAAAAGAAATAAATAAGTGAATAATAATTGAAATAAATAAGAGAAAAATTAAATAAGAAAAACTGTGTAGAAAAAATAATTAAATAATAGAGTAAAGTAGAAGGTGGAAATTACAATGATGAATAAAAATATGGTGTGGTTTTTATATCTGGTGATAGGCTTGTTGCTATATGATTTACATTTTGACATTTGCTGGCTTTTTAACCCACATGTTCATTACATTGTGCATCTTGGGATGGCTGTTCTGCGTGCTCACGTTGTATTTGCAATCATTTCTTTAACCTTCCCCAGGATTTCAGAACTCCCACGTTCCCTTTATCTATCTTCAGAGTCTGTAGAGATGAGGTTATCTCACTCCCCTGGGGCAATACATGTACGTGTACATGAAGTGTTTCATAGGGAAATAATGCCAAACGTGGATGCGCTAAAACTGTTGGTCTCCTTTATTTTATCCTTTTTCTTCATACTGTTCAAAGTAAGAAATGTTCAAAATATCAGCCTGTCAAACCTGTTTGTTTCTGTTTTAACCACAGCTTCTGTTATTGTTACACTTATTTTCCTATTGTACCCCGAAATAGTGTATGGGGTTTGTTTAAGGCAAATGTTGAAGTACAGTACAACATTAAATTGTCTGCTGGAGATCCTGTTATTCCCTGCTGTTATTATTTTGAGATTATTTCTATCTCTGCTTGATCCAGTTTATAAAATTGTGTTAAATATACAGCCACAATTCAGATTTTCACTGGTACAAAATACTTGGAGTATAACATCAAAGTTCTTCCTTTCCAGTCTAATGACAATATACCTTTTTCTCGCTCATAGCATTTTGTTAAACCTTGGCACAACCAGTAACTTGGTACTGGACTGTGAGCTTCATTCCGCTCCTATTTACTTTATAACTGCTGCTGCTATTTTGACCATATCAGCCCTACCATATCCATTTCTTGTTGGTTCATATGTAGTGACTGTAATTACAATTGGGGAGAAATTTGATGCTAGCTCCAGGCATTGTCTAGAGATGCCACTATTTTTCCTATTTTGTATCTTTGCTTTGGTGTACTGCTAAGTTATCCTTGTGCAAAAATGGTTGAATTACATCATCCAGGTTTTCTATTCAGCACCGTGATAAGATCAAAGAGGTTTGCAACAACCATTCCAGTCATTGACATAACAGGCAAATCGCATGTATTTACTTTTGCACGGTTTGCCACTGTAAGAGATTTAAGATCTCAAGTAAATGCCAAATTTAAAATAACAAGTGATTTGTATTGGTTGTCATGCTGTGGCAAGCCTTTACATGATTTTGCACCTTTAAAGGAAATATCTGGAACAGTTATTATGAATGGACGGTTGATTGGAGGTATTCAATGTTGTTTGAAGGGGTGTGAAAATGAGGCGGGATCTCGTAAATTTGATAGCATGATTGGGAGGTATGAAATGAAATGTACCCCTAATGACATAACATCTGATTTTGACAATCTGAAGAATCTAAAAGTATGCGACAAACATTATGGCAGTTTGTCAGCCAGAGGGCACAAGCCTGCAAAGGGTAAAAGTTCCACAAGGTCGCGCAGTGATGCCCAGCGAGGTATACTAAAGACAACACCATCTGTTGTGACATGCTCCCAGTGTAAAATTCAGGTTTGCTTAACCAGTGATGTTCCCTGTAAGAAACACAACATAACTGTTTTTAATAACCTATTTTCAGTGGCTTGCACCTTTCTGGATGAACTAAATGGTAATAAAACAGATTTACACAATGACCTATATACATGTATTGATTCTTGTGATGGATCTAGTACAGACTACATATGTATGTCATGTCAGCCTTTCTTTTTGAAATCCCTTAAATTAGAGAATGAGTACAAAATAGCTCAAAACATGTTTCAAGAAAAACAACAGAGTTCAACTTCCACAACCCAACCACATCCAGATGTGTCCAGTCCTCAAAAGCAAGATTTACCCGAAGAATTCTACTCAGTCCCTGGTTCATCTGATTCTTTATCACCACATACATGTAATAATATGCAAGCTGATATATCAGACATCAAACAGGATTTTAAGAAAGACTTATTAGTGCCCAATTTTTCACAGATGCAAGCAGGTATTTTCACAGAAGCAATAACTGACATCCTGCAAAAGACTCTGCAAGAGACAAGAACAAGTGCGTTCAGTGCACCTGGTCCACTTGCACCTTTGCCTGTGTATGCAGCCTTTCAAACAGTCATTTCAGATATTTTTCCATGGACAGTGTCATTTACACACATGAACACAACAGACAACACCATAAAGATTACTCTTTCTATTCCAAATAGAGCACAAGGAGTGGAAATAGCTCAATGGAAAGAATTAACATTTTTCCTTCCTTCAGAACTTAAAGCACTTTCATCAAATGATTTCATCCCATTTAATTTGCAATTCTTGGGGAATAGAGTTGACTATGGTGACCTCCCACATAGCATCTTCCACCCAAACATATTCAAATCAGGCCTTTGTGCTATGCTTAAATTAATTGACAACTTACCAGTTTGCATGGGTGTATATGACCCAGTCCTTATTGATATTGCTGAAAGAAAGAACAAATTAAGTTTGTCATACTTTGTTGACACCAGAGGAGCAATTGTAGATGGGCAAGTGGTCAAATGCATTAGGAGTACTGGTTGTTGCTACAAACTACCCCTGGATTCAAAAACATCAAGATGCAGCAAATGTCAAGATGTCCTAAGGACTTGCTTGCGTAAGCAAACAAAACCTTCACCTGAATCATTTGAATCCAGAACAGCCTGTGACTCACATACAAAACTCAGTACTCTTTCCCATACTGAATTAATAGCCAGGGCCAAAAATCTTCATAAAATGGTAACCCAAAGTCAACGAAAAGCAAAAAAATACTACAGTTTATATCTAAAAGAAAAACAGAAAAACATTAATGCACCCAAAAATTACAACCCCAGCTCATCAGATCTCGCAAAACTAGTGGATATTGCCATTGAGAATAACTGGCTTGCTGAAAATTCTGTCCTCTATGCTCTCCTCACTGACACCTTGACATCTTTGAAGAGACAGGAGGAGGAATTTGCAAGACACAGAAAACTAACCAAAAACAAACAAAAGCCACACCCTAAGGGGATGAGATACAACCCTCTTGTGATTAAGTGGAGTTGCATGATAGCAAGCAAGTGCCACAAAAAAGGCTATGATGTGGTACGAAACATTATTCCCATACCAACCTGGGAAACAATTAAACAATATAGACAGGCTCCCAGCTCAACAAACCCAATATCCCAGGAAAATTTAACACTTATGGTGCAAGAAATGACAAGAAGGGGTTGCAAGGGGATTGGAGGTATTCACTGGGATGAAATGGCCATAAAGGAAGGAATTGTGTTGAGTAAACGGACCGGAGAATTGGTTGGTTTCGAGGACCTCAATATCAGTGTTGATCTCACTATGAGACCAGAAGATCTTGATGACAATGATCAAGAAAACAATGACAGCTCCTCGGAATCAACCGATTCTGACTCAGTGTCCGATGAATCTGACCAGGAGTATGACTCAAACCCTGAAACAGCATTGCCCAGTGAAACAGAAGCCTCATCATCAAAAAAGGCTAAACTGGTTTGTCAGTTTTTCTTTTCATCACTAGAAGGGGACTTTTCTTGGCCAGTTGCCTCTTACCCCTTACACAAAATCAACCATCAAATACTTTCTAGTCTTGTTTGGCAAGTCTGTGAGGCCATTGGTAGTCTTAGGCTTGACAATGGGAATAGAATAGAAATTCTCTATGGTGTTTGTGATGGCTCAACATATTCCCATGCCTTTTTTAGTAGAGCAGGGGTACAGAACTGGGTAACATATAATCCCTTCAATGATAACAAACCGATTTGGTGGCTTTCTGATTACCCCCATATGATTAAGAAACTGAGAAACTTTATAGTTAACCCTGATGGTCAACTTAAAGTGCAGGGGAAAAGGGTAACAGCAAACCATTTGATACCTGTCGTTCAACGTCAAATGACAAAGTTGAACTGGAAACACATTAAACTGACACCAAGAACAAAAATGAGTGTTAAAAGAGCTGTTGCTGTTTGCTCCCTTGATGTAGCATTGGATATCCTCAAGGGTCCAATACCTCCTGAAGAAACAGTTGGAACCCGCACTTACTTAAAACAATGCTACAAATTATTTAAACTGTTCAACAACAATTCAGAAGTTGATCCTGCATGCTACAAACAATTGATATCTATTATGTTTTGGTTTGATAATTGGTATGGAGAAGTCAAACAAAACAGCTCTCAAGCAAGAAGTGGGTTAAAAGACCACTGGAAACAGTTCATACCACGCATTACTTACAAAGATCTCAAAAGAAGTATAAGGGCTTTTTTAGGAGTTGTTCAGTATGTACAGATGCACCATCCAGAAATTCACATTGTGCCTAAAACCATGTGCCAAGATGATGTAGAAAATTACTTTTCATTACAGCGAGCCAGGGTATCAGGGGGGAAACCAACAACTTTACAGTTTTTTGAATCATCTGCCTCCCTTGAAACTGAACTTCTTTTAACTTCAGAAATGAAAGATCTACAAGGGAATTGTGGCTCTTATGATTTGGCAGCTTTGCCAAATCTTGTTTCCCTTCCACTATCCAAGCAGAAGCTGTCGTCTGACGACTCTACGAAACATTTCAGTGAAAAAGAAGGGTGGGAAGCATGTGCCCACCTCCTAAGCACTGATAGTGTTATTGAGGAGAGATGGGGGTTTGATGAGACCTTCCACAATGTTGCAGATAAGGAACAGCTGTCAAGACATGTTAAACAAACAGTAGAATATATAGATCTTTTTTCGCCAACTACAATTTTAAGAACTCTGCAGCCCATACTGACTGCCCTGCATGCCAGAGAGAATCATCATCATGTATTATTTTTTGCTAGAAAACTTGACTACTACTTAAGAACACAATTCTTCACTGGAAAATGGTCTCCTTTCTCACTCCAGGCAGCACTAGAAAAACTCAAGGGTGAAAGTGCATTGTGCTTCTACTGGAGGGAACTATTACAAAAACTGCATTGTTCAAATCCTCAGATTAGCTTGTCCTGTGATGTCCTCTCTGGCTTTGTTCGAAAATTCTCAAAGCGAAGGTGTGTCACATACCTAGCAAAAGATGGGCTTTCACCCCAACATGAGGAGGATGAATCGGCAATTAGACAAATGTTAAAAAAATTCCACATAAAACAGGATGCAGGAATGGACTTGAAAAAAGCACAACCATCAGATGAATGTTTCCGTTGTCACAAACTAGGTCACTGGGCAGCGGAGTGTCCAGAGGGGCATGAACCAGAGTGGCTGGCAAAACAAAAGTGCTTCTTGTGTGGTCAGGAGGGCCACATAAAATCAACATGTCCAAAGAAAAGTGACAAACAGCAACAACTTAAGTCTAAAATTAAGCAAAACCAACCTCCAATTGTTAAACGTACATGGTACCCAGATAGTACATCTCTTGCAAAGCTTTTGAGTACTTTAACGGCAAAAAGTCTTGGTGATTTTAAATGTTATGAACCAATTCCTACATCACCTAGTACTAATGATGACCCTATATATTACAAACAAAGGAGTGTTAAATGGTTTAATGCACGTAAGGCAAAAATCAATGGGAGCAAGGCTGCAACCACCCTTGGATGGTATGGCAAAAAGGCCATGCTTGACTACTGGAATCAACTTTTCAGTGATTTGCATGGCCTGCAAACTGAATCAAGTGAATCAAATCTTGCTATGTTATGGGGATCTATTAATGAAGACAGTGCTCTTGTGACTTACCTAAAAAACTTTTTCTCACATAATAAAGGAAAAGCAGTTGTAAAGGAAACAGGAATTTGGTTTTTAAAGGATGAAAATAATCAAAACTGGCTTGGTTCATCTCCAGATGCTATCATTGAGGAAGATGGAATTTTAAAAACTGTTATTGAAATAAAATGCCCTTACATGGGAGGCAAGCCAGTTCCTTACAAAAATGTTTGTGTTAATCATATACCCCAAATTATGTTAGAAATGTTCTGCACCTCGACACAACAATGCCACTATGTAGTTTGGACTCCAGTTGGCACAAAAGTATTCCTTGTAGAAAGGGATGATGAATACCTAAAATTGCTACTGAACTACCTATATAAATTTTGGGACCTGGCCTCTAGTGGAACTGAGCCAGCATGGCATGAAGATGTCTTTGGCTTGAAGCAGAAAAGCAAGGAAATTTCCCTGAAAAGCCCATGTATATGTTTTATTACAAATTCAATAATAACCCCAAATGTTATGACTCACGAAGATCTTAAGAAATTTGCAAATGTTGCTAATGACAAGCCACTAAAACAAAAAACATTAACAAGAAAATGCCAGGGGTGTAAAGATGAAGAATGGAAATGCAAACTTAATCCTTGTGAAACAAGGAGAAAAAGGACAAGTAATGCCTCAGGCTCAAATTACCAGTCTTACAAGTATGGCTCTAATGGCATACACAACAGCTGTCATCAAGACACTTTTCTTGAACTAACCTATCATGCAGTCAAACGCCACTTAAATTGCCCTTCAAATAGTAATCTAGGGGAAGGGCTTAAACAGCTACTAGATGCATTCGTGTTAAGGGAAAATGAAAAATTCCATGAGAGCAAAATGAAATTGTGGAGATGGCTTCGTGACAGTACCACCAATGGCCATACATATTATGCTTATGGGAAAGAGGCCTCTCTTAATTCCATTATATACAGGATTTTAGAAACAATGCCAGATGAAATAAAAGACAGATTTTCCATAAAAGTGAATTACTCTAAAGCTTGTAGTGCTAACGGGGGCCATAACTCATGCCGTAACTTTACTTACAGTGTTTTTCCTATCAGTACTGATGATGTTCTAGATACACATAAGCTCCTTGATTTGCAAGAATTTGATGTTATTGAGGTTATAAAACACAAATTGACATTGGATAATTTTGTAGGATCTTCAAAATGCTCTGTTCTGGTGGATGACAATGCAATGTTTACAAGTACTACAAACTCCGATTGTGCTATTATTCCTAATCCCATCACTTGTGATGCAGAACTCCAACAGTCAACAATTGTGATAAACAAACCTGATGTATTTTTTGTGGAGTACACACACAATACAACCAAAAAGTGTACTCCAGCCTTAAACAAGGAATGCATTATAAAAATTAATAATTGTACATATCGATTGTCTGGCATTGTTTATCTAAAATCTCATCACTACTGGTGTGAAGTCTATTCAACTCAAAATAAATGTAAAAGTGGCTGGTATGTCCACAATGGATTGTGGAATAATGGAAAAGCAACTTTTGTTGGACCACGGCCACTTTTTATGGAAAAGGAGACTCTGCACTTACTGATGTTTGAAAAATTGATTACTTCTGCAAACAATCCTGTTTTCTCGACAACATTCTATAAGCCAGTTGACTCTGATGCTAATAACATAATCAAAGATATTATACACAAGCAGTACCTGCTATCTTTATCCGACAACAAAGTCAAACTTGAAAACATCAAAGCTATTCTCCTCTATCATAACATCTCTGTACTACCAAATATGAAACTAGCTGACTTAAAGGATCTCTTGCTACAGCACTGTAACACTTCTGTGACAGTGCCTATAACATTCGTGTCAGATTGTAGCATTGAAAAGTATACTGTGGCTTCTGAGATGGAACAATCCAGCAAACATGAACAAAGCAAATGTATACCTGTAACTTTTATTAGTGATTCAATTGTAGATTTAGTCAAAACACAGGGACCAAAGAATGACAAATATTGTGAAACAGAGAGCTTAAAGCGGCTTGAGTTAACACCTAACAAGCAAGGATATACCCCAGAAAGGCATCCAACAAAGAAACAAAAACCAAATTTTGCTAGATGGACAAATGAAATCCTTACTACTGAAAAGCCAAAAAGTAAATCATTTAAAGAAATGATTGATGCTCTTCACAAAAGCATATATAATACAAGTGACAGTGATGATGATTTTGACCAAGCATTTCAACCATTAAACACAGATATCTACTTTGATACACTCAATGAACCTTCAGAACGTGAAAAACAATGTATGGAAGTCAAATCTTATATATCTGACTCATTTGATTACTCTCACGAATTTCAAATGGTAAGAACACAAGACCTCTGGGAATATAAAGAATTTGACAGATCACTAACACCAAAATATGGAAATGACCATGATCATCTTGAACAAGTTAGACGTTTCATTTTGAAAAATGGTTTCCAGGAACCAATAATTATCTCATGTGATCTCAAAACTGGTAAAGCCTATATCACTGAAGGAAACCATAGGCTCTGGGTGGCCCTCAAGGAAGGAATACCATACATCCCATGCCGTGTAATTCCTCACTGGTTGTCACCCAGTGGCTCATACAAAATACTTGATATTGACTTTTCTAATTTACAGTCTAAGGAAATAATTCTTCCAGAAGATTTGGGACTAACTGTTGCACATACCGCAGAATCAGTAAAAATTTAAATTAATGCTATGTCAAGTCACTTCTAAACTTCAGCACACAAAGTGCATCAAAACAGCTGATGGCAGTGTACTATACTGTGTAGACGGAAGCTCTCACTGACGATTATTCATCAAAAACATCTCATCTACAGTATCTACTGTTAATTACGCTTAAATGTATGAAGTAAGCTTTAAAGAAAAATAACACTTACCGCTGTGGTTCGCTTAAGTATCTGTAGAGGTTTCACCACTATTTTCCACTCCATCGAGACCATCGACTTTGAATGGATTGATGAGACGAACCATCAGAACTGAAGCATTGAAACTCGGCACACAGCAAGCTTAGTATACCATATGTTAAACCTCCTATTCTGGGTTCAGTAGATCTTCCCATTACGGTACGAGCTTCCCGAAAAGGTTGAGCGATGAACGAAGTCTGACGACTATTTAACCACTTGGTAGTATGTTTCAGTTCGAAATACAAGGCTTATAAGAACTTTTTCCTACCAAAAATTATTGCAAAAAAGTCTTTCACTTTTGCCGAATTACAAGTAACATTGACTATAGCAATTAAATCATGCAAACCATTGGAAATTTCTCATTTTTTCGCCGATAACGAACAACGAATTCGCCCGCCATATTGAAAATCACCGATGTGTGACGTGACGTCACACTGGTACTGATGACTGAACCAACGTTTTCCTTGGAGACGCCCCCTCCCTCCTGAATTGGAGGCTTTAGAGGACCTCAGTGTACAGTTTGTTAGTTGATCAAAAATTACATGCTTTTAATAAACTGGCGACAGGACCACCTTTTTCCAGTGGGTTTTTGGACATTATGCAGATAATTAAAACTACGCGATGTAAGAGCGGAAAACCGAATGTGTGTGTTGGGGGGGGGGGGGGGGAGTCAAAGCGTCGACGACAGCATATAGCATTTTTCTCATATAGAAGACATGTGCGAATGTCAGCAACTGAAAAATGAGGCATATACGTTTTGAGCCTTGGATATCCTAAGGCTTTTTGAAGCCTTTTCTGGACAGTGAATAAGTGAATAAAACCTTTGTTTAAACACGAAAGTTATTAGAGCTTCGGCTCGTGGGGTCGTGCATAAATTATACTGTATCTAGAAGAAATCAGCCACGCTTGTAAATAGCCAGTCTGGGGCCAATTTAATAAAACATTTACATGTGTAATCTATTGTTTTCAACCTCTGAAACAGTAGCTACCCTTGTAAATTACACTTGTAAATGTTTTATTGAATTGTCACCTGGTAAGCCTCCCACCTGTTTATGTTCCATATATCATGTTATTTTCTCCCATTTACAGTTTCCCCAAGTAGCACTCTCGGCCGTGCCATTTTCTTTTTCAAATCTTTAATGTACAAATTCAGTTAACCTTTTTACACGACATACGATAGGAATCTAAAAACAATCTTAATTTATTATTAGTCCTGATTTTTTATTATGATTACGACTATTTAAAGTAGTGAGTAGGAGTTCTTTTGAATCATTGACACTCTAGTGCCCAGTTTCCTGCTCAGGACTACAGCGACAAGGCGTTGAGAGTTGCCGGATCTTAAGTAGACGTGGATCAGTAAAACATTTGAAGTAAAAATGAAAAAGAGATGGTAGGTCGTTCGTAAAAAGTGTAAAGAGTCCGGATCCTAGCACAGATCCCTGGGGTATGCTAAAAGACACAGGTAGCAGTTCCGACTATACTTCATTTAGTACAGCGAATTGTCTCCTTCCACTTAGATAATTTATTATCCAGTTCAGAAACGTGCCAGTACATGCCGAAGTCTCGTTTCAACTTCATCTCCAGTACATCAGGAGAACATGCAGGCACATTTGTCATCTCCAAGTTGAAAAATTCGCCTATGTTTGTCAGTTTATATCTAAGAGACCAGGGTCACTAATGTTTTCTTTCTTAGTTTGTTTGTTTCACTCTTTCTTAGTTTTGCTTTCACTCTTTTTACAGCAAAGGCGACACAGGCATCTACATGTCAACATTATCACTATGACAACCAAGGTAACCACAGCAACAAGGAAAGTCATGACATCAAGTAAGTAGTGCTGATACCAAGGGATGTTAAACACTTGAGGTCTAAGATGCCGGGCTCCACCATGTCTGAGTACATACTCTATCCAATCACAGGTTTCTTGAAGCGGGGTACGTCGGCGGTCCTTTAAAAGTCCAGAGATGTGCATTGCTTTTTGTTTGAATCTGAAAAACAATGTCAAAAATATCATAATGTCCCAACTTGAATTAAAAGACCATCCACTGAAGACCATTTTTGGTACATTTGGTGCCTGTTTGCAAGCACAGTGTGTTAAAAGTCCTCAGTCGACATTTGCAAGTGACCAAGTGTAAATGAACAGTTACCTCCTTAAGTATCCTTAAGTATAAATAATATAATAATCTCCAACTGGCGATTAACTTAAACTCAAGTAATAATAATAATAACAATAATAGTAGTAATAATAATAATAATAATAATAATAATAATAATAATAATAATAATAATAATAATAATAATAATAAGAATAATAATAGCGGAGCCAGCGCGCTAGCACGTCAGCGGAGCTCCATTGCTAAGGAAATTTGGTAACCTATCAAGCCAAGAAATTTTGGTAGCGACGTAATAGTCACGTGACCGTCCGTCCGTCCGCACCACAGGCTTACCAATACACCTCATACACTGGATAAAACCCTGTGCTGAATCCCATGTGTGTTTGGCGCGAAATCGCATGTTGACCCGCGTTGTAGCAAAACAAGCAAAGACAACAAAAGTCATAAACAAATTTGTTAATGGAAAAAAAGTTCAAAAGAATACTCAGTTTTCTTTTTGATGGAAGGGGAAAAGTTCAATTTAGGCGAAAAAAATTAGGCGACAAAGTTCACGCGAAAAGTTCAAATTTGCCGCGTCGGTTCTGTTCGAACTCGGTCGGCACACCGCTTGAGTTCGCAGCTTTTCGCAGCGGTTTTGACACCAAATATAGCAGAACTAGTGCTTTTTGGTTTTTCCTGTCCACAACCATGGTTTTTACGGCGTTCCGAACACATTTTGCCAGGAAAAACACCAGCATTTTCATGCTGATAGGCAGCTTGTCACGAAGAAAGAAATAAGTATTAAAATTAACTTGGACTAATATCCGACTTCATACGCTGACGACCCGGGTTCGACTCTCAGCGAGGGTAGGAATTTTTTCTTTTGTTTTTTCTTTTCTTTTTTTTTTTTTTTTAATTTAACGACTTGAATGAGAGTATTTTCACAAATTAATAACTGCCAGCAATAACAAACAAACAAACAAACAAAACAAAAAGGGGGCTCCGCTTTTAGGCTTGGCTAAATCTATATATTATACCTTAAGTATAAATGAACAGTTACCAAGTATAAATGAACAGTTACCTCGGTTCGCTAATAACCAGCTCAATTGTCTCGAGCAGTTGTTGGGCATTTGTGTTTCTGTGATCCACACGTAAACCAAGACCGAAATGTACCGCTTTCTTTGCATTAGCTTTCTGATCTGCAAACAATGGAAAAGCCACCACAGGAACCCCATGGTATGCAGCCTCATAAAGACTGTTGTGACCCACATGGGAGACGAAAGCCTTGATGTCTTTGTGAGCCAATAGATCATTCTGAGGAATCCACTCCAGTACTTTAACGTTTGGACTGAGGAATGAGGGGATGTAACCTGTAAGAGCATGAACTTATGTTAATGTTATTCTGTTAACCCTATTCAGACCAGACTTTTGTTTTTGGTCTTGTGGGATCGGGGGGGGGGGGTGTATTCCGCCCCAACCTCTTAACTCCAAGAATATTAAAGCTATGACAACGAAACTTAAAGGACAGATAGTAACCTCGGCTGATGACGTCATATGACATCACAGTAACGTTTTGCTCTCAAACGGCGGCCATCTTGGATCCGCCATCTTGGATTTCTTAAATTTTCCAAAAACCTTCAAAAACCACCAAAATTAATCAGGAAGTGATCAAAATCAATAATTTAACATGGAAATGATCTACAAATGTAAAATTTACGTCAGAAAATTAATGATTTGTTATTTAAAAGTTTAGAAATTCCAAATTCTGAAAAAACCGCTTGTCAAAAAGTGGTTGCCATGGTAACGTCAAACTTAATAGACAAGGACTTACCACACCAAATTGTTCGCAGATAGATTTTAGGAAAAGTCACCAAGTTCGGTGGCTTTAGCTTGCTTATTAAAAAAGTTATAAACGTCCAAAGTCCGTGCGGGCAGAATCCCCCCCCCCCGGTCTGAATAGGGTTAAAGCAGGTTATGGGTCCTGGTTAAAAAAAGAAATTAGATTGACTTTAAGGAATGTTAAATGCTCAACTGGTAATGAAAATACAAGTTCCAGTACAATTTACCTTTGAGTCTCCAAATAACTCGTTGTTTTAGTTTTCCGAAAGCTGTAGCTAACATATCCACTTCGTTTTTTGGAAGAGCAGAAGCTACGTGTGTTCCAAAGGAAACAATAATAAATCCATGACCCCCGGAATTGCTGACAAATTCTTCCAAATCAGGAGGGAGAGGTCTAGCATCTCTGACATTCAGTGGTCCGACCATAACTTGACCTGTTGAATGAAACCAACCCCATAAGAAATACCTTTCTCACTCGAAATATCAATAGGCCATACTTTTCTATAAATGCTTTCCTCACACTTTTCTTCCCTAACATGTGATGAGATCCTGAATTTTAAATTTGTCAAATAAAATCCTACAGTGTGACCATGCAAATAATAGCTTTTCTGGAGTATTTTCTGTTAGTTTACAAATTAATATCGTTTAAAGATAATGACTGGTCAGTTAATTGCTCCACTATGATTTTGGGAGACCAATTGCCAAATCAGAATTCGCAGGAATTGGAGAATACCGGGTAGCTCTAAGGAATCAACTGATACTACAGTTGATACAACCTCGTTCCCAGGTCTGTGGAAGGAAGTGAAAGGACCCTGGGAAGGAGGTTGCAAATGAATTGTGCAAATGAGTTCTGCCACATCGCGTTGTGTACTTCCAAGTACCAACATTTACAGCCTAAACCCCTGTAGTTCACACCTGGCATTAGAGGTTGTGGATACTCCAGTGCAAAATCTGCTGTAATTAGAACCATTTCAACATCACCAGCAGTCTCCTGGTAACTTCTCTCAGGTGTGATGTTGTACTTGACCTTCAGTGCATTCATTATTCTGTCATATGTGAGACGCGCGAATAGTTTTCCAACAAGGTATGCTCCGAGATTTAACACTCTCGCCATGAATGTCATTTTATCAGTAAATCCTGTGAGAAGTTGTGGAACGTATGAGATGGGCATAGGCTTCATGTGGTACACTTCCAACAACATGTTTAGTGAAAATGGAAAGATCTCAACTCTTGGAATGCCAAGAAGCTCACCAACTAATGGACCACAAAATGCAGTATCGTAAACAATCAAGTCAAAACCCTTTAGTTCTTTTAGTAGTTCTGTGCTATTCAAAGGTCCTTCACATAAACCAGTAATCGTCTCAGACAATCTGAACAGCACTTGTAACTTCCGCCCCTCTATTTCAAGCTGGATCAAGTTATCGAGATATTCAGCATTGAATGGCACTTGGTAAATCTTGTGTGGTACCTTGTCGCTGGGTTTTATCTTTTGCAAAGAGGGTACTACCATCAGAACCTAATAACCAAAAGTATAGTCATCTTACAGTACAACCGCGCTACCCCGGCCTCTAACCTGGTTGTATTAATGAGGTTGGGCTGCAAATCCCCTCCAGGGGGAGGAGTTACTCCTTTATATAAGCTAGATAGGTATGTGCGGAACCAAAGGGTGTGGTTTCGTAGTGCCGTTTGGGTATGAAACAGAGTATTAAAGGATATTGACCATTTTTGTCTAAAATAAGGTAACGTTTGTGTGGACCCCTCCCTCCGGGCTGCACCTTTTGTGCTCTAAGAACGTTTGCATGTTGATAGCCTGTTGATAGCCTGATTTGAGCCTTATCGTGAATTCTAGGGTTGTAGGAGTATCACCTGTTCCTACCTGCTGGTTTCGGTTTCCTCTGTGGAATCTTTTATATACATTTTATTGGTATATTTGAAGACATTTGGCTGTATAACAAGGGAAATTAGCAAGCGAAAGTTCCTTAAGTTCGCGGGACAGGGTCCGTTTAAAACTTACAACTGAGAAATAGCCAAAATGATTACCAAGAGATTTTGTCTGAGATTAAAATATTATATGTTAAATTACTCGCCAAACTAGCAGATGCCTTAAGCTACTTGCCAAAAGCAACAACTGAAGACTTTCCTAAAAGAAAGGAAAACAAAGCCAGCTAAGATGTAGCCTGCGAGCAGGCTCACTTAGTGTGTTATTCGCGCGAGTATCTTGGCGGCGGAAGTCGACGAGTGAAGCTAAGGCTACTAGCGTTACCTAGATTGCGTGACATTAACACATTTTCTGTACGTGCAACATCGCACGAAAGCTTTTAATGAATTTATTTAAGAGTGAAAAAATGAACGTTTACAAAAATTCAAAGTCTAAATTTGTGACAAGGCTTACCAATAACGGTTTAGTAAAGCAAAGACAAGCAAAAACTCACGATAAAAACCGACGTTTCGGAGTAATCATGACGCCATTACTAGTGCTATTTTCAAGGTAACTTAACAATATGTAAATAAAAGGAAGCAGCGTCCGCTAAAATTAGCATAATAGAGAGCCAACCAGTCCATCAATCATTTTATTTGCACCGTTTCAAGTTGATTAGTATGGAAGTGTCTATATATAGAGGATGATCGTCGTTCGTGTTCTCATACGTTCGTGTAAGTACCGCGGGAACCCACACAACCCTTATTACATTAAGGTCACATTGAAAAACTATAGACGACATATTGTTGGTTAAAAATCTGCGGCTTTGTTTCTTGTTCTTTTGTGAGTGTCATTTTACAGACAACTTAGGGGAAGTCAGATTTGAACCGCCATCTTATGTATAAACAATTACGCTACCTCGTGTCCACGAGAGGCCAATTCCTCCATCGTATGTCTTAAGTTAATATACCGTGATCCTCCAGCCACATGAAAACCAACAATCCGGGCCGATAAAGCAGAGTTGACTGCTTGTAATAGCAAGAATAACCACGCTACGGCCATTTTATCTCTTCCTGCTTTGAATGGACTTGAATCCTAGGAATAAAATGATTTATCTTTGTGTTTCATGCACTCTTACACGACACAAGGTGATTTCTGTGGTAACTTAGGCAACCACTCGGAACTACGCCATTATCTTTATTCGTGCTATGATTCTCGATTCTTAAAGGGTACTTTTTCCCTCAATTATGCTGTGTTTTTCGTATGTTTCAACACTATTCCTTGATCCCTTTAAGCTCCAATTGTGATCAGCGTCAAATTTCCCCTCAGCATATCAGTGCACCATAACACCTAGCTACAGGTCGTCAGTGTCGAGAAACATTAACCTTCTCTGAATTAGTACTCAACTCAACGAAAGGCATGTATTGGGACCAGTAAGGAAATCTAGTGTAATGATGTAGGGAAGTGTTGTCCTTTGGAGATTCCTCGCACTTCCAAAATGTTTGTAGCACATGGATGGCTTCCGAATCTTTCAGAATCTTGTTTATGAAAGAAAACGAGGCTCAAATTAGCAAATTTAACGGGAATAATAACGTTCAGCTTCACTCCTCCTCAGAAGATCGATAAACGTGAGTGACAGCTCAATATCCACTGCTTTTAGACATATGTACAGCGCTTAACCCTTACAGTCCCAGCATCAACATGCATGTTCTCCTCAGTGTTCCCCATATATCTATTATGGCTCTTAGGTTAGGAGAATTTGATTAAACATCAAGACATTTTTTTCTTTAGTGACAATTTCTTTATTCTCATCACCTGTTTGTTTGACCAAGTGGTGACATTGTAAGCAGCAATTAGGTGCTTGTCCAACCTCGTTCTCTCTTCTCTCGCTCTTGGGGGCGGGGAGAGAGAGACCCTGGGAACGAGGTTGGTGCTTGTCACTCTTGGGGCTTAAAGGTTTAAAGGGGCAGTGTCACGGGGATTTTGCTTGCATTTGTAACACTTTGAGATTAATGAAAACCTAAAAATAATGGTCCATTTCGTGTTCAGGCTCCATACTAATTCAGTGAAAAGTTCAGTTATTCTGAATAAGCCGTGTCTTCGAAAACGCTCGGCCAACGTTTTCAAGTTCTGTTCTTGAATCTCCAAGAATCTTGAAAACAGAATTTTATGAAGATCATCGCAGTGAAGGTCATGGGTTCGATTCCCGTTCAAGCCTGAATTTTTTCAGGTTTCTTCTTTTCAACTGTTTAAGTTGAAACACCTTCACTGCGATGATCTTCATATAATTCTATCTTTATCTGCAGTTCAAATATTTGATTATTTCATATATTCATATTCACTCTTGAAAACATCGTAGAAAAACATAATGGTTTGCACACCTTACGAACCTTCACTTGATACCTTCCTCTGGTGTTCCAGGAGCACTTTGTGTGTCAGCGAAGGCGTTTAATCATAATTTTAGCAAAGTTTTGACGAATAGCGAGCAACATCCCCCTACCACAGCCCCTGTAAATCATAAATACATCACATTACTGACTTGGTGGTAACGTGAACATTTATTAAGCATTAGCGATTTCCTAAACAAAACAACGAAACAAACAACTTTAGTATAGTCTCAATCTTATAGACGTGCACAAGTGCACTGCTAAGTAATCGGGGAGACTGAAGATCGGAATTGGAATTTGGAGATGTTGACTTTTGAGGAGAGGGGAAAACCGGAGTACCCGGAGAAAAACCTCTCGGAGCAAGGACAAGAACCAACAACAAGCTCAACCCACATATGACACCGGGACCGGGAGTCGACCCCAAGCCACATTGGTGGGAGGCGAGTGTTCTCACCACTGCGCCATCCCTGCTCCCCTAAATAAGTACGAAACGCTTTGAAATCCACTGAGTCCACGTTTCGAATGGCTTTGTGTATAAGATTGTCTTGACTCCAAAATAACTAAAGAGGTGTTAAATTTTAGTGTAAACAAGGAAAATGCCAGACTCTACTAGCTACTGTTTTAGCAACTCTTCAGAACGATGTTAGGAAAGATTCGGACGATAAAATAATATTATAACTAATTTTAAAGTCGGATATGAATTTGCACCCTAGGGAAGAGGAAAGACGCTGGAAAAAAAGTTGTATGTAGTTTGCATGTATTTCAAAAACCGTATTGAAATCATTTTAGTAAGCATATTTGTCATCTTTAAATTGCAAAGTTCGTTTACGTCTGTTTTACGTTCAACAAACCAGGGTCGCTAATGCTTTGTTTGTTTGATTGTTTGTTTACTCCTTCTTAGTTTTGTTTTCACTTTTTCTACTAGCTGCACAGACGGCACAGGCATTTCACTATGACAACCAAGGTAACCACAGCAACAAGGAAAGTAAGTAGTACTGATACATCAAGTAAGTAGTACTGATACCAAGGGATGTTAAACACTTGAGGTCTGAGATGCCGGGCTCCACCATGTCTGAATACATACTCTATCCAATCACAGGATTCTTGAAGCGGAGTACGTCGACGATCTTAAAAGTCCAGAGATGTGTATTGCGTTTGCTTTAAACCTGAAAAATACAAAGGAATTATATTTAATGTTATTCTAATATCCTAGGGTATCAAAAGCTTGTAAGAGCAGAAAAATATGTTGCAAACATCAACACTTTTTCTCTTTGCCGGCCAAGCGCCTGTCCATCATGCATTCTTTTTCCGCATTTGCCGAACGAACAAAAGAACAATTCGCTCTGACGAAGGGCTAACCGGCTCGAAACAATTTCAATTTCTCTGCAGTGGCCCATTAAATTTACCTTATCAGCTCAGTTGATAAATCTAAATTATGTGTCTTAATTCGCTCAGACGAAGAGCTAACGCTCAAAACGTCAGCTTTCGATTTCTTTACGGTGGCCAATTATCTTGTCAACTCTGTTGATAAATCCAAATTTGTGTTTCAGTTCTCCAGTAACGCAGTACCACAGTTTCTTTAGAAACTAACCCTATTGTTTGAACAGTTACCTTGGTTCGCTAATAACCAGCTCAATTGTTTCAAGCAGTTGTTGGGCATTCGTGCTTCTATGATCCACAGCTAAAGCAAAACCAAAATTTTCCGCTTTCTTTGCATTAGCATGCTGTTCTGCAAACAAAGAAAAAGCCACCACAGGAACGCCATGATATGTAGCTTCACAAAGACTGTTGTGTCCCACATTGGAGACAAAAGCCTTGATTTCCTCGTGAGCCAACAAATCATTCTGAGGTAACCAGTCCACTGCCTTGGTGTTTGGGCTGAGGGAAGAAGGGATGTAGCCTGAAAGAGCGTCAACTTAATTGTTAAGGTTATTCAATTAAAGAAAAAACCTGGATTGACTTTAAGGAACGCTAAATGCTTTAGTAATAGAAGCAGCTCCACTAAATATAAGATAGAGATACCTTTGAGTCTCCACACGACTCGTTGTTTTAGTTTGCCGAAAGCTGTAGCTAACATGTCCACTTCAGCTCGTGGGAGGAGAGAAGCCACATTCCATCCAAAGGAAACAATGATAAAACCATGACCCCCCGAATTGCTGACAAATTCTTCCAAATCAAGGGGGAGAGGTCTAACATCTCTAACATTCAGTGGTCCAACCCATAACTTGACCTGTTAAGAAGGCCACCGAAAAATGTCTGAAAGCCTATTCAATTAACACCACTGTCAACTGCGAAAAAGGAATCTAACTCGATCTAACCCTGAGTGTTAACTCTAGCCTAACCTGATCTTAACTTTATAGCCTAACCTTAATCTTAGCTCTACTCTAGCCCCGAATCTTAACTCAAGCCTAATAATAATAATAATAATAATAATAATAATAATAATAATAATAATAATAAGCGAATGTTTTAACAGGATAACCCTTCAGTGCAAGAGCACCGTTATTAATGGGGTCCTGTAACATAAAAGCCTGAAATAAAATAAAAAAGAAAGCTAATATTTAAAATCTAAAACTAGAATCTGAAGTCTAATCTAAGGACTAAAATCTAATTATAAAAATTTCATAAAATAAATGAGGATAAAAATTCTTCAACACATAAAATGTTCGTTAGGCTGTTTCCTGAATAAAAACCTAGAGTTTTGTTTTCTAGTGTCTAGTGGTAAAGAGTTGAAACATAGGGCAGCTAAAAATAAACGTTTTGACGGCCAATCTCCAGTTTCATTCTTGGCAGCTGGACAGATGATTGATTGTTTCTTGTATTTAGAGCATGGTTAGTTTTTACGAAATAGTTTTTGAAAGGGTTGCACACATTACCATGAAGACAATCAAAGACAAATCGTAACTCAACTAGGCTAACACTAACCTTAACTCTATCCCAAGCTAATACCTAGGGTAACTCCAATCTTAACTCTAGCCTAACTTCAGCTTAAGCTTTTTGCTTTTAGCCTAACTAGCCTAAGCTTAACTCTATCCTATAACTCTAATCTTCACTCTAGTCGACACAGCTCAGTACCAATCTTCTTATACCTGGTAACAGAGGCTGTGGATATTCCAATGCAAAATCTGCTGTAATTAGAACCAGTTCAGCGTCACCAACAGCTTCCCGGAAGCTTCTTTCAGGTTTGATGTTGTGCTTGAACTTGAGGTTATCCATTGTTCTGGCATATGCCAGACTCAAGACTAGTTTACCAACAAGGTATGCGGCCAAATTAATCACTCGTTCCACAAATATCATCTTATCAGTGTGTCCTCTAACAAGTTGTGGAACGTAAGCAACAGGCATGGGTATCATGTGGTACAAACCTAACAAATGATTTGGTGGCGCAAGAAAAACCTCCACTCTTTGAATATTAAAAAGTTCACCAATCAACGGACCGCAAAAGGCCAAACTGTCATAAACGATCAAGTCAAAACCTTTTAGTTCGTTTAGAAGCTCTGTGTTGTTTAAAGCACCTTCACACAATCCAGCAAAGAACTCAGGCCATTTTCTCAACGATTGTAACCTCTGTTCCTCTATTTCCATCCGTATCAAGATATCAAGGAAGTCAGAGGCGAACGGGACTTGGTAAATCTTGTGCGGTACTTTCTAACTTGGTTTTATTTTTTGTGTAGATGCCACCACCATCATAACCTAAAGGTCAAAATAAAGTAAACCTCTCTTTATTTCCAAACGTTATTAAACGGTTCCTTTGAGGAATCACAAGCAAGCAAAAAAATTATTAATTCTCAATCTTGGTGATTGATTTTCATTAGTTCGCGCACACAGGTTGTTAGCGAAGAACCCTGCTATTTGCCTTATAAGGAAATTGAAAGCCAAGTCACCTGCCGCGGCATTGAAAAGTACGAATTCCAGTAGTTATACAGTTGGCGGTTCCAGATCATTTGCAATGATCTGTAACCGAACCAACTGTATAACTACTATTCCATCAGATGGAGATCATTTTATCGAGATCAATTTTATGGAAATCTATATGTATTTTTATTTTATAGAAATCTATATGTATTTTATTTTTATGGATAACTATATGTTTCCAGATCTGGCTCCATCGCGGCAATAGACCCCCCGGCATGCTAAGTATTTGGATGGCTTGCGAAGCAAGACGTTCAAAGACGACGCACGGGGATGGGGGGGTCGTTATTGCAGTGGAACCTAGGTGGGAAGAGCTATTATATTTCGAAGAAATATAATAGCGATGGGTTCCACTATCTGCTGATGTTCCCAGATCTTTTCTTTCTGCCTGTGGCGTCATGATTTGATACCTTTTGGCTGGTTTCTTTCATTTTTTGCGATGCTGGTATTATTTTGTGGATAACTATATGTATTTTATTACATGAGCGCAATTATTTGGATTTGGATACTATATGTTATATGTCATGATGTATCAAACGCATTATTCAATCACGTGACTCCAAACCACAGGAAGTCTTAAAATTCTCGGAAAAGCAGGAAGTTTTTCTCAGAAACAAGTCTGGACATGTCTGGCGAAAACAGGAAATGACTCAGCTATTTTCCAAGGTCATGATAGTCGTATGATCTCTATTGACCAATTAAAAACTTCCCCATAAATTACTTTTTCTGATAAAAATATCAGAACTTGCTCCAGTTTGATAAAAATATCAGAAGTTTCTTCGGGTTAACAAAACAATCATTATTCATACCTCCAATATGCCTCTGAGTCTAGAAGAAGCTTCAAAAAGATGTGAGAGTTACTCTCAAAACATTCAAGATTCCATTTTAATAATGGAATCATTCATGGGAAGTCAGAATTCATTTTCTTTTAATTTGCCACAAATTATAACCAATTTAGAGAGTATCGACACCCACACCGAGGAAAAGAATCTGGCATCTCAAATCAAAGTCTTGGAGGAGTATCAAAGGATGCTCATAACAGAGAGAGAAAAAGAAGATCTATCAAGCAAGTTGTTAAAGGAAAAATGGAGTCTGCAGACTTCAAGACTAATTTGAAAAGGCGAAGACAATCTCTACGTATTGCTCAAAATTTTAAACCGAATGTTTTGCCAGCAATGGCTACTGCTGGCCAACTGCCTCGGCCAATGTCAGCACAAGCTACCAGCCGAATGCCTCCGCCAATGTCAGCACAAGCTACCAGCCGAATGCCTCCGCCAATGTGGGCACAAGTACCTACTACCAGCCGAATGCCACCGCCAATGTCAGAACAAGTACCTGCTTCCAGCCAAAGGTTATCACAAGAACCTATTGTTCAAGATGAACTAATGTTAGAATTGTAATTTGTACTCATTTGATTTTATAGTGGCCATAAGCTAAACTTTCTATTCCGTTAGTTGATATATATCTTTTGTCATCGAAGCAGCTGAGTGATACTTTGTTTATTTCATAACTACCTAGTTGATGTTTGCTGCTTCGAATAGTTTTCATAGTATGTTGCATTTGTTTATTTTCTAATAAAACATTTTTGTAGTCAGTATGTTTGATGTTGTTCTTTATTATATTTTTCTTAATTCCCTTAGCTGTTTTTCCGCCTTTATTATTGTCTTTGATGTAACTGTACATTTTTGATCGCAAACCAATGAATTCTGTTATTGAAATACCGCAAGCTTCATCTTTGAATTTACCTATTATCTTTTTGTTTCTATTATCGAAATACGGCGAGCTTTCAGGGTAGTCGCTGTTGTCGAATAGATCTTTGTTATTCCAAAAGTCTTGGTACACATCTTCGGTTTCGATTTCATATGTTAATGAGTCTGTGTCTGTGAATAATAATTTGGCTTTGTTACCATACTTTTCTTTTATGTAGTTATAATGGAAATCATACATCAATGTCTTGCTTAGATCTAGAATACACATTCCTACATATGCCGGCCTGTTAAGAGTTAACGTTTCTTTGATTTTATGCACTGCCACCAGATTTTCATTGAATATTTTGCTGCTTACATAAGTAGGTTTAGAAGCCATCTTCAATAGTTTCTTCTCATCTGTAATAAGTCTTACATCTACACGTTTTCTTACATTTTCCATAGTTTTACCAAATACTGAGTTATTCATTAGTTTGAAGAAATCTTTTTCGAATGAATTTTTCGCTTGAGTACGTTTTTGAGTATTGAAGTTAATGTATTGTTTGAGCCAAGGTGACTGATTGAATTCTAAAACTCGATGGACTTTGTTCACTTCCAATCCAAGATCAAGATACAGCTGCAGGTTTCTGTAATGCAGAACATATTTTTCTTTGTTGCTTAATGTAGGAATTAATTTATGTACTAGTCCTGTCGATATATTATATTTTGTAGCTATCTTTTTGCAATACTCAGACAGCATATCTTTATTTACACAAACCCTTTCTGCAGCTAATGGGTAGTCATTATGAAGGTCATGCAACTCTTTGGGGTATTCTAAATCAACTTCTAATATTGAACCTTTTTCGCTATTTTCATTATATTTGGCTAAATCTATCTTGTTAATTTGCTTTTCAGTCATCCATTTGAACCCCCCTGTGGGGAGATATTGGCTCATAGCCCAACCGTATAAATTATTTGCATCAAGGTACATAATATACTTTGAGGGCGCCTTCTCATCGTATTCTCTCATGTACTTGTTGTTTGCTTTACCATATCGATTCGCTATATAAGATATACCACCATGCATACCTTTTTCAATGAATTGAAACATATCTATGTCTGTCATTAGTTCTAGTTGAATATTAGTCATTTTCAACATGGCGTCCCAGGACAAACCAGGTGATGTGAAATATTGGCATGGGTCAAGTTTGTAATACTGAAGACAGGTTTTGCGGAAGTTTTCAAACACGTCGGCTAATAGAAGTATATCAGACTTAAGATATAGATTGTGGTATTCACCCATCGTTTGTAATTGAAATGTATTCCACACTTTCTGAGCATGACAATAATCCTCGTTTGTTATATGCTCATAATTCAATTTGCTGTAAAATTCTTCTTTCGTTGGTAATTCTGTTTTATTGAATTTCTCAAAACTGTCCATGTAATCATACGGATAAATGCCTTTTCGTGTCATAAGATTGAATTTTTCTTTTCCGAATATTTTGTTTGTATACTTTAAAGCTTCTGCTGGTAAGTTGCTGACTAATTTATCCAAACTTGAGCTCATGAATTGGAAACTGTCGATGAATGTCAGATGGTTACCAAGCATGAAAGCCATATATTTTTCCATATTGTTTGGAATTGCATTTATGTTCATTTTAATTTCTTTTCCGTTTTTGGTGTATGTATTATTCTTAACAATAGCTCCAATTTCTTGCATAATGAAATGACTGTCATAACCTCTCAAATTATGGAATATAACAGGAATTTTTATTTCTTCTGGATTTATTCTGAGTTTCAGATTGCATTCTTGATGCGCTGAGCCTCTGTATTTGCCAGTAATATGACAATGATCTCTGACGCGTATGTCTTTTTCAGTATATTTTTTATCACAGATGTGACATGTTGTTGCTTTTTCAAATTCCTGTTCATTCTCTTCAGTCATTCTCAATGGTTTATTAAAATGTTTTTTCATTACTTTTTTGCAGTATTTCACTTCTTCTAAAATATTTTCCATGAATTTATAAACAGCCTTTTCACCCCTATATATTTGTATTGGTTTTGTATATTTGTCGTCATAACAACAAACCACTTTATAACCATATCCACAGTCTGTATGCCTTTGGTAAGCTTCGGTGTATGATTTATTACCGTCTTGTTGACATCCATGAATCTTCTCTGTTATAGCCTCAAAATCAGCATAAATAACAAATGGTACAGGTTGCTGTTTATGGAAGTTGTTGAATTTCAGTATGTTATTGTCTTTGTCAGGCATTTTAATTGCTTGGGTACCGTTCACTTGAATGCAATTGTCTTTATGATTGTTTAGAACCCTGTAGGAACTGAAACATTGTAGGCAGTGCATACAAAAGTGTTTTCTATGTTCGTGTTTTGTTTGGTTATACATGAATTTGTTGAAATCCTTTATTAGAACATAATGCTTGTTTTCATTTTTCGTTACCAGAAGTAGTTCCATATGATCTTCATACTTTTCTTTGGAAACATAGATGGGATATGGCTCTTTGTTTTCGTATCCGAATACACTTATATTGATACTGTTTTGCTTCTCGATTTTGTTATAATGTTTGACACTTACTGGAAAATCAATGTTTGAATAATCTAACTTTTCAACGTATTGTTTGTCTGTCTTTTTTATTCTTTGAGGATATTTCTCTTGTGGGTTTAAGTGTCGGATATGACACCATCTAAAACATTCATTATCCTCATTTTTCATGTTAATTAGTCCCTTAGCACTATTTCGCAGTTCAGAAGGCAGTTGGATATATGAGGATCCTTTAATTGGCTTGTATTTGATAATGTTGAGGTAATGGCTATCAACAGATTGGATTGTCCAACCAGATCCTTCTGATATCCACTGGGAGATCAGGTTTAAGATATTTTGTTTAGACATTTGTAATTCTTCATTGATTTCCATTTGGTTGATTATTGTTTGGGCTTTACTGTTGAAATATGCAGTTTTAATCACTTTTTCACCATCAGACATTTTGCTAAATGTGACTTTCAATGTTTCAACGTATTTCAAGCCTTTCATTTTATTCAACAAAGATATTAAACGATGTTCTATTGCTTTTCTTGTGTTTTGCATTTGGGGTAAGGGGTCTTTATTGTTTTTAATGCCAATTTCAAATGACTTAGTGAAATCTTTTAAAGCTTTTTCTGTTTGTTTTATTATGGTTCTTTGTGCTGGAACTGGTTTTTTACTCCTTGGTGTTGGAACTGGTTTTTTACTCCTTGGTGTTGGAACTGGTTTTTTACTCCTTGGTGTTGGAATGGGTTTGTAATCATTCCTAAATTCTGGAGGTGGAAGAATGATGTTTTCTTCATATTCTTTAGCCATCTGTTTGACACTCTTGCGAGGTGTTGGTATTGGTCTCCTTGATTTGTATGTTCTTGGTGTTGGAACTGGCTTGGTATCGTCAACCACTATGATTTTAGGCTTCTTCTCTAGCTTCAGAAGCAATTTGATAAGTTCTGATTTACTGAGTTTCTTCAAACTAGCTTTATCCATATCTATATAATTAGATTTTTCTGATTTCATTATATATACTATAGTAAAGATATTTTTTTAAGTAGTTTTAATCTGCGTTCAAACACAGTCAAGAATTCAAATGATCCGCGATTGGATCCTTTGGACTGTAATTATGAAACATTATTATGCATTATGTCCTTGCATTATGTCAATTATTTTTCTCCATGATATTGATGCAATGCTATTTTTTTGGTGCTTTATCGTCTTCAAATGACAATGCTTGCCAGCCAGTGTATAGTTACGACCTGTTTTACAAATATCACAATACCATTCTTTGTCTAGCATGTACTTCGATTTTTGTCGTCTTAAAGCATCCTTCCTCTCTTCTTCAGTTGAATATTTTGGTGGTCTATCTCGACCTCTCTTAACATTCTGATTTTCCATATATATATTAATACTATATTATTATTTTAAATAAATATTTCAATCTCGTTTAAATCATTTTATATATCCTTCAAGTCCTTGAACGGTATCCAACTGTTGAATTCATCACTATACCCCTTCCACTTCACCAAAGCTTGCTTATTTTTATAATTCCTCCGAATGACTTTATCAATTCTGAATACCTTTTGTTCAGCTTTCAGTAATTCAGGTTCATAAAAACTCCCTTGAATGTCTTCACCTCTGAGATCCTTTAGTTTGTAAGTGATTGGGTTTGTATGTTTTATTTCATCAACTGTGAAAATTTCCTCAGACCAATTTGGTGTATAGCCCTTATAAAACACATTCCGTTTATACGTACTTATTCTAACCTTATCACCTATTTTGAATTTTGGTTTAGATGATACTTGCTCCAAATTACCATACAGATTAAAGTAAACAGTGCCTTCATTTTTCTTTTTACTGGCTTCTATGGGTGTCATTTTGATAGAACTATGTTTAGTGTTGTTATACTGTTTCACTAATTTGGGTAGCATTTCTAAATACTGTGTATTACCTTGAACAGTAAACTGCTTCCACATCTTGGTTTTTATTGTACGGTTCCATCTTTCACAAACTGACGACTTTTCCTCATTCTCAGTTGAGTACAAGGTTATTTTATTCTTATCAAGTAGTTCCTTAACATGTTTGTTGTAATACTCCTTGCCTTTGTCTGTCCAAAGATATTGTGGTTTACGCCCCTCTTTGAATATTGTTTTAAAAGCATTCATAACGGTTTCACCCTTTTTATCTTTTAATGGAACGATCCAACCGTATTTTTTTAGAGAATACATCTAAAACCATAAGAAGATATCTGTAGCCAGCGTTCCATCGACTGAACTTTTGCATCTCAATAAGATCTGAACACCATACCTCGTCAATGCCGTTTACAATAACACGCCGCCGGGTGAAGTTACGCTTTATCGGTTTATGAAGCTCATCAGCTAATTTTTCTTGCCAGTTTTCTTCACTCGACGGCCTTTTCCGTTTTTTGTCTTCCTTCGTTTTACACCAAGACCTAGTTTTTGTTTTGTGTTGATTAGAAATCGTGCTGTTTGTCCCCATTTTGGCATCTGTCCATAAGGTATTTTATCCAATGACTTGACCATTTTTCTGTCACATTCACCTTTGTTTTTCCCCATATCATAACAAATATCATGATGAGCTGATATTCTATCAACTTCATTGTAAGGTTGTACGTGCCACTTGGTGACCTCTCCAGTGTTTTTATCATACTCTAACTGTTTATCGAGAGGGTTATATGCCCCCATGTATTTATACTTTCCAGGAGTCCATCCAGCTTTTGGTCTCGGTATTTTCCCAATTAGTTTATGGATATCAACACCTGCGCCATCCAAATCCTTTCTGTTAGTTTTATACTTTTTGTTTGGTCTGATTTTAGTAGATAATTGATCAAGAGCGTGACTTCCAACATTTTGAATCATTGGATTCAACTTATCCAGGGCATAATCGATAGCCTTTTTCTGCAGTTTTGGGTTTCTCAAGGCTTCTGATCCATAATATCTTCCCATTTCAACTGCCTTTTTTCCAAGCCAAGGAATACCGTGGTGAATCAATAAATCAGTACCAATCGATGCTACTGTATCTAATATGCCCGCCCCTGACGACGGGCTGACCCCGTTTCCCGCCTGTTTAACGAATTTCGTTTTAATGATTCCACATTCTGCACAAGTACATTTAAGCATAAGCCTCCCATTTTTAGCCTTTTCATATCGTTCACTCCCGGGTACACATTCTGTGACCTTTTTTTGTTTCACGCAATATGATTTCATATATAATATGATTAGATTAGATTAAGGTTCAATATATACGTTTTCATATTTACCAGTTTTCGGATTTTTCACCAAACGCATGACAGTACCCTTCTTTGGTTTAGTCCAGAATTTCTTGCTTGTGATACCTGTTGGTGCTGTGAAAGCACCTTTCAAGATATCACCAGACCAATATCGGTCAAATACATGGTTGGTTGATGGAATTACTTTGCGAGTTATTTGTTCGGCTATTTTGGCTGCCTCGAAAGCTTTACCTAATGGATTTTCACCTCCCTTTTGGCTTTTGATGAATTTGGTTTTTGTAATACCACATTCAGCACAAATACATTTCATCATAAGTCTGTTATTTTTGGCTCTCACATATCTTTCACTTCCTGGAACACATTCTGTAACCTTTTTTTGTTTTACACAATATGATCTCATATATGTATGAGTTAGATATTTTTGAAATACTGTTCTAAGAATTTCTCATTATTCTTCGTATCATATATGTCGAAAACTTCCAACAGATCAAAATATGATTTGCCCTTATTCATCTCATTTAAAAAGTATAAACAAAAGTAACCACATGTTGTCGTCATTAAATTTTGTATTTGGTTATTTTGATGAAGAAGTGTTAAATTCTTTTTTCTTGCGTGATTGACAATTTCTTGGAAGGGAGGTAAACCAAAGCTATCAAAGTAATTGACCACGTTATCTTTCACATATGTGGATACCCAATGGCTACCGCTCATATATGATGGTTCAAGATTGTAAATGAATAGAGCCTGTCTATGATTGTGTGGCACTGATTCATCTCTAGACAGAACATCTTTAATTGGGATATTCAGATATTTACACCATTTTATTAAATCGTAATTGCTTAATGGGACATTGTTATGGAATTTTGGTTTTACAACAAAATGTTTAGAAGAGGGACTTTTTTGAAGGGTGAGTTATTTCCTAATAGCAGACCGTCGCCCTTTTTGTGAGCTTTTCTTTTTTTTTTAATTCCCATACCGATTGTATCGTTCGGCCAATTTCCATAAAAAGGTGGAGTTATATACAATGGGTCTAACAAACCACCATTTTGATTGTTAGATCTGGGTGGTCTTTGTTTAGGCTGTCCCATCCGAGGAGAACCATTACCAGTGATCTTCTTTATTGCCTCAATAGCTAAAGGAACTCCAATTGATGCAAGAAGAGTACCTAAGAACCCACCTGTTTGTACTTTCGTCGGTTTTATATGAACACCAGAGCCTGTTTGTAGAGCATTTAATATATCTTGTTTTTGTTTTGTGGTCAAAAGATGTTTATATGCTATCAACTGGTTGATTTTATTTTGTGGTATGAGAAACCCAACAGTTTGAATTCCTTTTCCAGATATCTTTTTGACGATCTGAGATGCTCCTTCACTAGCTGCTCCAGCTAAAGCCGACAATCCAAGAGTCTTAGCAATAGTGGGAACAAAAGTTCGTCCCAGATTCAAAACTGTAGAGAGGAGTGATCCACCAACTTGCTTTCGAATGTTTGTTTTTGCTAGTTTGATGTCCATTCCCTTTTTCAATTTTCTATTTTTATCCAATCGCTTAACTATATTCTGAGGTACGTATAGAGTGTCATTCCCAGATAATGAATCCTTTGTCAGTCTCAAAACGATAGTTTCTCTTTTATGATACGCGTTACTAAGATTCTTTTTCTGGTTTGGTGATAAACTAACTTTAATTTCGTATAGTTGTGTCATATATTATATGTTAGATAAATTCTATTTTAAAAAACATATTCATTTAAATTTTCATCGATGTAAAACTTATTTATTTAAACTATCATCAATTCGTTTCCAACTGTCTTAACAACAACCTCACTCTCGTAAAATACGATGCTATGAGCTCGGACGTTTGCTGCTGGGGCTACATTGAGACGATAATGGAGAATCAACTGTTTAGGATCTCTCGTCACTACCTCTTTCTGATATAACAAATCGAAATACAACAATCCGTACAAACTGGTGTAATTGGATACATTAAGCTGTGTTCCTGAATTGTAATCGTTCTTACGAAATGCATATGACATGAGATCATTAAATATCCGTATTTTAGAGTCACTATCATATTCCAGCTCTGGGTAAAAAACGTTATTCCCATATTCAAGCCTACAGCTTGATAGAGAGCTGTTAGCGTTAGCGGCATTCAACTTGAAAGTCTCGAACAAATACGGACTCCTCTCTGCTTCAACATCATTCGGTGCGTCTGTTCGCTGGAGATAAATAAAAACATGTTTAACGTTATCAATAGCTGGACTGATTTGAAACATATTCTGAATAGCTCTGGTATTTGCCGACTGATTGTAGAGATCTCGCATATATGTCCAGGTTGTTGGCTTAAGAAACTCTGAAACGAAATTACTATACATACTGTCTTTTGGGATTAGTCTTGGTAGCCAAAGATACAATCTCTTTACTACAACACGACCATCGTCAGCCGCTGCTGCTTTGTGAATCAATTCATCATCGTCGTTCAGGGTTAGTTCAAATGTGAGCTGCATTGGAGGTAGCATTTTTCTTTCTAATTCTTGGAAAAAGCTGTATCTGTTTAACGGAATCATCTCGTTAATCGATTTAGCTCCTCCGCCGCCATCCACCTGGACCTATGAGTGTAGATGTAGGTGTTGAAATGGAATGAGACCCCCAGAAAAGCTGAGTATGAGGTGTTCCCGTTTACCAATCAGGAGCTCTAACCACTTTTATTGTACAGAATGAAGCTTACACGAGTCTAGAAGGTGCTATATTGTAGGTCATTGCTTACAAGGTCACCATACAGTCAGGATGCCCTCAACACTGCCCTTTCTAGCAAAATGCAGGACATGATGTAGTATGAACCTAGTAAGATTATCTACCTCACTAACAGTTTCCTTGCAGCTTAATTTATTTAGTAAAATGTATCATGTAGTTCAGCTGGAGTGCAGAAGGTCAGGGGTTTGATTTAAGTCAAGGGATTATTTACTATAAAATAATGTTCTGCTTGCTATACGCAACATGTTGAGCACATTTTTAAAATTTTTAATATGTTTCATCCTGGTTACTGCACCATCTTAAAAAATATAATCATTTTTGGTTAATGCAGGACCAATCTCTGTAGTTATTTACAATATTTAGCACATGGTGTTTGTTTCAGTGACTGTTCAATATTGTAGTCACAATGTACATGTACATGTAGTCCACTATAATCTACATGAAGTATTCATGTCTTATTAATTCAAGCAGTTATCACCAAGGAGATATTGCCTTGATATGACATGAATCCATGGAAAAGTTCAACAACTCCAAACTCTGTGTACGTAATTCTGTCATAATCCCTGAAGAAAAGCCTGCGACCCAAAGCCTAATTACATGTTACACGTACTACCGGTATGTTTAAAGAAACCAGATCTAAGCAATACAAATTGAAGTGTTACAATGAGCATTCTAATGTATATGTTTGAGTAACTTACCTGATCAAGTGTGATGCATTTCTTTGCCATGTACAATGTGAATCAACAAACTGTTTTGCTGTAGAACTGGGAGTACATACAATGTGTACATATGTAGACCCTGAAGAAAAATATTCTGATTAATAAAACTTTGGCTCATAAACAATAAATTTATTTACCATGCACTAATATTAAGCTAAGGTGAACGTAAACCATACTCTAATTCTATCTACACCACAGTACATGTAGTACAGTACTTTGCAGATCCTAGGAGATTGTTGAAGGAGCAATGTAGATGTATACATGTACTGTATGCATGCAGAGGTTCAGTTTTAACTGAAATTTAAGTTCTAGTATGTAACTAACAGTGTCAGCCATCTAGCCCAGTTGATTGTGTTACAGACTTTTCAATAATTTTGCAATCAAAACAAGAATTAAGGTCATTCCTCCGAAATAAAATTTAACATACGATTTTTGTCAAACTTTCACTAGTTGTTATCTATCGTGCAATGTTTTGAAATATAAAATAAAAAGAATAGGTCCCCATCTGTATCATCGTCTCATTAGTTAGCCCATAATTCCATGCAATTTTTCCTGACAAACACATGTGTATTTGATCAGTTTATGCTACTTTCCATAGGAACAGGAAGCAAATAATTAACGCAAATCTTGAAACAATCTACTAGATGTGAAATACCGATAACAAGGAACAATTTACTAGATGTTTTATGGCAGATGTTCCAAGCATCAGACGAAATTGACTTCAAACCTTCCTCATGTGCGTGTTCTCGAGGTCGTGATTTCATCTCCATGAGTAATGTGTTTCTAGCAATAACCTTTTTTTTGAACATGTGTTTTTTTCTAACTCTTTGAACAAAAAGAGGATGAATGGTAGGTCAAAAATAAGTGGAAAAAAAGATAGGTCACCATGCTTGTTTAAGAGTAAATGACCTTCCTTTTCCCTGGTGAGCTTAGCCTCATAGGAAATCCATTACTCCCTAGACATGCTCACGCTTTGAGCGCGCACCAATGCCGCCACAAATCGTGTGCATTAAGGATGCGCAATGCAATACAGGGCAATGACCTTAAAAAAATTAGTGTGATACAAAAGATGTTCAGTAAGTTTAATTAATATTTGGTTCATGCCAGTCGTGCAAAGAACTTACTAGAATCTAGCCTGCGAGCAGGCTCACTTAGTGTGCTATTCGTGCAAGTACGTTGGCGGCGGAAGTTGGCAAGCAAAGCGGGCCGGCGAGAATGGTGCGAGGAAAAGTGAGCCTGCAGAAAAGCCACTGAATTTGGAATTCTCCGCATTCGTCCATGAATGCAGCATTCTGATTGGTTTGAAATGACACATGATAACAGACTTTATTATTGTGACAAATAACAAGCAAAGTGGTGTTACTGGTTGTCACCTTTCTCGGTTTCTTAGACTGCGAGCAGTATCTTTCTTATTCTAATTTTAGCGAGAAGGAAAATAGGACAACTGTTCACAGTCTGTCAGTTTTTCAATCGATTCAATTTCTTAACGTGACTCAGCTGGTTGCGTCTGGTTAGCGATTGCAGTTTTGTGTAATTTTTTGGAATATCAGCCACACTGGTTTTAGTGCATGGTGGTTTTCAAGCCTATCTTCTTGGGATCTCTGTAATGACAGGAAATGTAACATCTTTTTTTGACCATGCAATGGGCATTATCTTGCAGTCATTGTTACACTGAGTTCGGTTATTTGTCATTGTGGGAAGATGGTATGTTTGCAACACATAATGTAAGGGTGATTAGTCTTCTGAGGTAGCAGCTCGATACTCTTTGTTATTGCAAGTTTCATATCCCTGGAGTTTGATATTTTTAACTTCTACAGTGTATACTGATTTCGAATAGAACACATTTTTAAAATGTACACTTTCAAAAAAGTCCTTTGTCCCATTTCATATGTTGCAGGACTTCGTCGCTCCACCGCTTCACAGCCTAAAAAGCTTGCTCCACTCACTTTACGGCTTTTGTGCTCTGAAACTCGTGAGGTCGACTTGTGGCAAGTCTAATTTAAACGCGGCAAAAATTGTCAACTGTGTTTATAATTTTCTTTTACACTATTCTGGCACACTCATAAAGAACTCGATCCTCTCGAGTGTGAAAATCTGCTGTGGCATTTGTTTAAATTTTGCTTCGCTTGCTGATTGGTTAGATAATTGATACCTTGACAGTTAAGACTTGTCACCTCACAGGGGCGGAATTCAAAATTCAACGGCTTTCGTGCAGGCTCGCTTTGCTCACCGACTTCTGCCGCCAAGATACTCGCGCGAATAGCACACTAAGTGTGCCTGCTCGCAGGCTAACTAGAGTCAGTTCAACACACTTTACACAGGGCACGAAATTGCGTTTAATAAAGTTGCCAATGTGCCTAAACTTTCTGCATTGTCAACCAAATCCTGAAAATTAGTTGCCAAATTGGTAACAAGAATTCTTCATCACACCCTACCCAAAGACCATGTGAATTTTTCAGTTATAAAATGGGGTTGGAAGGCCTGCACGACTCCTACACTGTACTTCACATCTTTGTCTACTGCACTTTATATACATGTGTGTATCTCAGTCTTTCGACCAATGCTGCTTCTTGCATTTTTGTAGTGGGTTTAGTTTGGAGGATTTTCAAATGGTGACTGAATTGAGCATTACAACTTAAAATAATGTCGCATTTCCAAGACTTTGATCTTGAGGTCACATCAATCTTTCTCAGATCACTATATGATGGAGTTCAGTTAAATACGACCTTGGATTGGACATATAAGGTACGTTGAATTTACCTCATTTAAGAACTCGATAGGTTTTTCAGCCTCTCATATTTGAATTTGTCACAGACAATTATTAAAGAATCTAAATTACTATAATCTGCAACATGACGAGTTTCTTTCCTGATGTTTGTAATGCCCGGTCCGGCTTAATATTGTGTTTAATTCTGTAGCAGGGTGTTGTGTTTCGCATCATGGAGTGTGATCCAAAGACCCCTTTCGTCAAGAAATTGAAGTTTTAACATTTTTAAAGCTATGCAACGTGTAATAGATGGCTGAACTCTGCTTCAATCAAACAAACCTTTAAGAACTCACTCCTTCTAAATTGGCAAATGTATGTTCATTTCAAGTTCAATCGCCTTTGACTGGTCATTGAAGAACAATTTACAGATGTAGGCTTTTAATGCATTCGATTTAATGTGCTCACATATCTGAGAGAAACTGAATTGTTGCTTAGCGTGTAGGCAACATGAAATTACCTTCAACTAAACTTATTATGAAAAGCGTTAGTCACTCTACTAACACATGGTTTTGAATTCGTTATTACTTTTAACCAGTGAGAATTAACACTGTCCACCCTGGGGGCAATTTAACTGAACAACGGCCCTTTTGATTTCTGTTCCGTGAAGAATTGCACGCTTTACACACTGTATTAAGGCTTGTTACACTCATTTGGCAGAATGTCGCAAAGAAGGGAACTAATTTGTTTAAGCCCTCGATAGAAAATAAAATGTAAGTTACTCACCTTGAAATCGGTTAGACCGTTTACAACCATCTTGAATCGAACAATTATCCACCATCTTTACTATCAACTTCCACTGAAGCAATTTGGGTTGAGCGTCACTTATCGTAAGCGAAAGTAGTCCAAAAGAATAGTGTAATAAACCATTTTCGCCTATGATAAACTTGCAACTCTTGACACATTGATCAACGTAATTTGAAAATGGCCGCCTCACCGGTAAGACAGCCATGCGACCGGGCCGCTTTCAAGAGGTCATGTGACTTACAACCGCACGCTTGAAAATTGCAGGCGCGCGTAACCAATGGCCAGTGATTTTTTCTTGGAGTGTTCGGATTGTTTGTATTTGGTGGCTATCGCCGTGTCGTTTATGTACGCCAGAAAGGAAAACATGGATAGTATTTTTATTCCAGTGGTTGAAGAGTTGTAGTATTCGATGCAGAGCTACCTTCTCTTACATAAAGGTACAGTATTAATCTTTAATTTCTTGAACAGATTCTAAACTATGTCAGTTGGACGCCATTGGGCCATTCCATTTCATGTATGCACCCCCACTAAAAAAGGGAGATGTTTTTGAGAGATCAAAGGAACCGACATAGCTACTCCTTCATAAATGACTTTTGAAACCCCCTCCCTTCCCTTTAGGATTTCCCTGTACCTCAATGGGAGTGGGGGGGGGGGGGGGGGCAGACATTACACAGAATGGCCGATGTTGTGTTGACAGAAAAACCGAGTATGGCGCCCACACATAAACATCCTGTGAAAAAAAGGGAGCTTCATTTGAAACATATTCAAATTTTAATAATGAGTTAGACTTTTAGAGGAATATAGAATATAATTCGGAGATATCAGCTTTTCTTGCCATTGAATAGGTTGAATAAAAGAATTATTTGTATGCTCGAGTTTATACAGCTTTATATCATCAAGGAGCACTCTCGTTCTGCAACCAGTTCAGAAACGATCTTTACAACAGCTCGCTTTGTATACAGTGCAGCAGCACAAACACTAATATTAATCAAACTGTTACTCAGTCAAAAGATTGGGTACAGCTGACCCTGTGGTCGACAAGCAAAAAATTAAGAATATCTGACCCCATTTGTATCTCATTGAATAAGAATGGTCTCTTTTGTTCATATTCAAAACATTGATGCACTTGTAAATAAGTGGCTGGGGGTTCTTAAATCCCTTCCTCGACATTACCTACTGTTGTATTGATTTTCTTTACTAACATGCAATCCACAAGGAAGTGAAGTTATTAGAGTGAAATAATCACAAGTCCTGTCATCAATTACGTGATACGCTCTTAAAAGTCGTTGTTGTGTAATTGTCTCCTAATAATAATATGTACTTATTGACTGAGTGGGAGGGCTGGATGGGAGAGTATTTGGCTCTAGCGCATGGAATACGGGCAGAGTAGTTCCATGCGCCATGACCGAGATCCAAATATTTTGCCGTCCGGCCTGACCTAACTTACAGCGTAGTCAAGAAGTATTTTATCATACCACCATTTTAAGGCTGAATTTGATTGGAAAGTTACGGAAAGGTCTTGATAAATACTAAATGAATGAAGACTTGCGTGCACGCTATAGTAATCAGGTGACAATGTGTGCGGAGCTGGACAGCTCTTCTGGACCAGCTCACACCAACCTACATGTATCTGCTCCTACACACATCATCTCCTGAGTATGTTTTTAATAAAATTGCATGAGTGAGGTCGTACGGTGGTATGATAATAGTATTTATTTGAAGGCATCATTTCATGACTTCTCGTTTACTTTTATTTTATTCTTTATTTTCAGAGGTAAATTTCAACTGGCAAAGGAAGAGGACATTGTGGAAAAAAGTGTTCTTTCTCAAAGGGAACTCTGCAAATCCATGCCTAGCACACTGCCTAACTTCAATGGAGTGTGTTTGAAGCTGTGTCATGAACAATATTTTTTTTAAGATACTTTATAGTTACTTGTGTCATGGACAATTTTTAAGGATATACTTTTTTTGTAAACAGAAAATAGTAGCATAATAAGATGCTTTTGCTGCTTTGGTACATGTATGTATTCATCCTTTATTCAGTTGGTGTCCTCAATTCAACAAGCGAACTAACACATAATTTACACAAGGAATTTATTTATTTATTAATTTTTGAGTCATGTATGTACCTTTCAATTTTGTTTGCCTGACCTGTCCTCAAAGGTTCAGGAATACCTCAATGTTTAGAAAACAAGTTAAGACTTGTTTGACTGTGTGACACATTAAATGTCCTTTTATAACTTCCTGGAAGTTCCAAAGACATTTTACTGAAATATCCTCAACTTGAAGTCTGTCAAGTATTTAAGTCAGGGACTTAAAGTTGCTATTCCAAGTAAATTGCCAATATTTCTCATATTTAATTTAGTCATTCCTATTTATTCTCATAAATTCCCAACCATTTTTATTAGCCCAAGCCATTTAATTTAGCCATTCCCATATATTCTCAGACATTCCCAAGCCCTTTCAGTATCAGTTTTGGTATTATTGGGAATTCCTAGGAACTTATAATAATTCCAAGTACAGTTTTAACACATTGCCATATATTCCCAGAAATTCCAAGCTTTTATGCTTTTCCTAATTTGCATGTCTTGGAATCGTTTGGAATTCCTAGGAATTCTTAAGAATTCCTAGGAATTCCATCTTTTCTGGGAATTCAGTTCGCAAGGGTGATTAGCCTGGGTTAAAATACGACGGGCTTCGAAACCTGTGTTTGTATCTGCTGTAGTTCCATCAGTATCTAGATACCAGAACGAATTCTTTCCAACGGATCTACTATAATCATCGCTGTATTCAAGGAGATTTTTCACATTCGTTATTCGATGCAAATTATCACTCTCATACACGATTTTGCCTGAAGATTTGATAACCATATGTCTGATTAGAGTGTGAGATCCGTTTATCATTGTGATGCGATCTGCTGCAGCATATCCAGCACCATCTGCCCTTTTTTGAAGCTCTTTAGTTACTTCGAAATACCCATTGAAGAAATCAAACATAGTCGACCGATCGTTGATTGTGAATCTGTAACCCGTCTTTTTCTGGCTTTGATTGTTGGCAGGTTGCTCAATGACATTATCCAAATGGAAACGAACGTATTCATATCGTTGAAGATTTTCATTTGTTCTGAAACTCATTTATATGATTAGTTTAGATAAAATTCACTTTTTAATGACATTTTAACGTCTTAATCCAGTACCAGATATAAGTCTATTCAGAATTGTGTTGTAGTCTTCTTGTTTTGGTTTAGTAGGTTTGGTTGGTTTCACGATTTCATTCATTGGTTGTTTAGTTAAACCGTGTAATTTTCTCATAATAAGCTCTCCGCTTTTTTCAGCTGCTTTTTTTCCAAGTTTGTCTCCAGCATGTGAAATACCAGATTCAAGCGCTTTTTTGGCAAAAGGTTTTAAAACCATTTCTGGAACTTTACTTAACACCCTTCCAACTGGTTTGAATATGTTATCAACAATAATCCCAGATCCTTTATGCTTATACACAAAACGACCTAGTTTCGGGTGATATACACGTTTATATTCATATGATGCCATCTATAACTATTAGTTAGATTAATCTCTCTTCTCTCTTAAAATCAAAGTGAATGAAGTGTCACTATGATTAAGATCTATAATTCTTCGTTTACCGTCGGTGATATAAATCCGAATTTTATTAATCGTATTTTTATTGACTGGATTAAACTGTACTCGTCGAGGCTCTTGTGTGAAACTATAACTCGGAGTGAGAGTTGAAGTACTGAAACTATATATAATATCTGACTCTTCACCATCGACAAGACTGTCACTTATCAAATCACAATGAACATTTAATATTTCTCTGTCTTGTGAGAGATTAGGAATGTAATCTCCAACATTTACACTACTTGTTAGAATCTTTTTATTGAAACCAATAAGATCATTAAAATCACTTTGAGTAAGATCTAATCTGTAATTTGAGGCAAGTGTTATTATTGTTCGAAATATTGTATCGTCAAACTCAAGAGTTATAGGATATTGAGGGTTTGATGATGTCCCTGTTTTTGTTTTTTCTTTGATTAAATTGTCAAAATCAATGTAATTCCATACTCCAGGGTTGAATATAATTTCCGTCCAATTAGCACCACTATCTGTCGAATATCTTATTTTCTGATTATTGAGTTCTCTCGTAATGTTAAACCATGTGAATGACATCGAAATGATTCGGTCGAGGCCGATTTCATATTGTCTGTTTGAATCTAGTATTATCGGATTACGGTATTTGATTGTGAAATCCGATGGTTTATTACCATTTTGGTTTTTTACTGTATGGGATGATAATACAAGTTGTCTATTCATATATATGATTAGTTTAGACTAAAATAGTTTTTGTATATTTTGTTGTATTGTGACTTATTGAGTATCGAATTTCTCAACAAGATGTCGAGAAGAGCGACGCCTGTATTCCGTAGTTCGATGCTATTATTACCAGCAACCTTTGATCCGATAATCAGTTCAAGTTTTTTCATCATTTCTGTTGGATTATTGAAAAACATTATCTGTCCACCTTTTTTTGTTTTTTTCTTCAAACCAGATCCTTTAATATTTTTCAGTCTTTGATTATTGTAATTTACATAATCAGTAAGAACCTTTCTTGTATCTTGAATAATTTTTCTTTGATATTGAGCCTCAGCTTCAGTGATTGAGCCCTTATTTAATTTTTTAGTAATATTCATCGAATATCCAGAAAGTTGTTGTCGTTTCTCTTTAGCATTTTTCAAGATTTTTTTCAGATAAGATTTCCTCTTTTGGTCATTCATATCTTCTTGTTGAAGTCGTAATTCAATCTCATCATAGTTAGGAATTTGAATTTCATCCAAAACTTGGTTAATTGCATCCTCTTCAAGAATTTCGTAATCTGGTACTTCTTCTTCGTACTCAAGTGGAAGATCTTCAGGTTCATACATGTATTCTGGATCTATATACATTTGTTTTTTACCTGATGCTAAATCCTCAAGGACATCTTCATAAGATGGAGGTTTTGGAACTATCTGTTTCTCGTTTTCAGGTAAAACAGGTTGATCAAACAAATCGTCCAATCCATAATCAAGCACTTCATCATCAATAGCTATTCCATAATCTGGAACAGGTCGCTTTTTCTTTACCAATCTTCTCAACGGTGCTTTTGGGGCTGTAAGTTCCTTTAACTCAGATGTTATAGGTTTGAAAAGTTTCTCTGCCTCGACTTCACCCATTTGATCAGATATCTTTTTTTGTTTTATTGTATCTCTTACTGTGTTAATCTTTTTACCAAGCTCGGATCGTTTCTCAGCCATTTCTTTTCATTTGAGTAAACTCATTATATCATTTGTTTACATAAAATTTCGTATTTTGTTCGGAAAAATTAGGGTTATCATATATAAAAACGCTTGCATAGCGTGTCGCATAGCGTGTCGCATAGCGTGTGAAATTGTATAACATAATATCATATGAAGATTCAAAATTACGACATCCAAGATGATGACAATGACGATTTTGTTCAATTAAAGAGTTTTATGCCAGACCGATGTTTCAGGATGCTCCTTTGTGTTCCTTCTAATGCGGGTAAGACCAACCTTGTTCTCGAAATGATCTACAGGTTATTGTTCTTTGACAAGATATACCTTTACGCTCGCAATCTACAGCAAAGCAAATATAAGCACCTGTTGAAATCTTTCGAACCAATATCAAAAGAGGTCGGTTATGATGTGATAGAAGCGAGTAACAATGATATAATCCCTTTGACAGATTTGTCTGATGAAGGTCAAAAACTGGTGATCTTCGATGATTATTTGAATACAGGAAAGAAAAACGACAAAAGGATAAGAGATTATTTCACTAATAGCAGAAACAAAAACTGCTCTTGTATCTATTTGTCACAAAGTTATTATGGGACAGATAAGACAATCCGTTTGAACTGTTCACATTTTTGTGTTTTTGATTTTCCTTCTAGTAACGAGCAATCGATGATTTGTCGAGAACTGAACATAAATAAATCAGATTATCAGAAAGCTACTAAGGATCCATATAGTTTTTTGTATGTTGATAAGGTCAAAAAAAAGGTAGCCCGAAATTTCGACGAAAAAATCTAAACTAATATTATATGAGTTATACCAACGGTATCCTTAATCATGATGATTCTCAAGGACTAGGTAAGATAGGTTCAAGAGGTTTACCTGGTATTGGATTTAAATTAGATGCTAATAATGATTATGATATGCAGAATAAAAAATTAGTGAATGTAAAACAAGGAACTAATAATGATGATGTGGTTACTAAACAATATATTGATTCTGAAATAGCTAAGATTCCAAGTGTGGATACATCTAAATTTGTTGCAATATCTGGTGATACGATGACAGGGTCACTCGTTGTCCCAAAAGACAATTATCCAGTTCATGGTAATCTCAACAAGGTTATCAATTATGAATCGCAAAGAGAGATATTCTTGTCAAAGAAGGAAGGGGGTCAAATGGAAGCAAATATTGATATGAATAATAATACAATTTTCAATGTGAAAGACCCAACACAGGCAAATCAAGCCACAAACAAAAAATATGTTAATAATCAACTTGAAAAAAAAACTGGATAAAGGATCTGATATTGATATGAAAAATAAATCAATTATCAATCTTGATCTTCCATCAAACCAAAGAGACGCCGCATGTGTCGAGTTTGTTAACAACAGAATTGATGACATGACACAAAAAAAGTTTCTCAAAGTTGATGGCACTAACAATATGACTGGTAACTTGAATTTAAATGAAAAAACAATAATCAACTTGAACACCGATGACAAAGACATAAAATCAGCAGCTAATGTCGGCTATGTCAGCAGTAAGGTACGCACCGCCAAAGGTGATGTGACTGTAGGGCTGAAAACTTACTTTGACACAAAAATCAAGGAGTCTCACATCACCAGCTCAACCAATAAGAAAGACGTTTTCAGGTATCTCATGGAAAATGCCGATGAATCTTCAAGTGAAAACAACATAATAGTTGATGGCATTGTTGACTTTTCTGGTTCCCCCCACAATGTCAACAAAAAAGCTTATAAATTTAAAATGGGGAAAGACGCTCAAAATGAGTATTCTTCTCGCATTGGCTTTAACATGTTCAAACTTCCAGAAGGCGAGTACACTTTGGCTATTGAATTTTTCCCTCCAAGCACAACAAATTTGTCAGTGAGTGTCGTTTCCACTTCCCTAAATATTGGTCAACAATCAACCAAGCTGTTTGTTAATTACAGCAGATCTATTGTTCACTTACATAAGTGGAACATAACTCCTCCCGAATACATTTACATTGACATGTATTGTCAGGGCACTGCAAGTAGCTCCACTCAAGGAGTTGGTTATTTGATTGTATATGGAGTCAAAGGATCACAGAGTAATGTAGACTCGGATGTGTATGATACGGCGTACGTTGTAGAAAATGGTAAAATGGTAATGCAAACGGATTTGTCTTTAAACGGGCACCAACTACGCTCTTCCATTCACCACATAAACGGTTTTTTAAATTCGACAAAAGGGAACAAAAATTTTGTTTTAAATGGCGCCGAAATAATGTCATTGCCAGGTGAAGCAATTTTGAAAAATATTGATATATATTGTACGCGTCCAATCACTTCTTCGGATTCTCATGTCACTGTACATAGACACAAAAAAATATCTTTGAAACTCAAAACATCTTTACGGAATTTTTTTACTGGAACTCTAAGCTCTTCAAGAAATTTTACCTCAAAAAAAAGTGGGTGGTATCAGACAATAAACCTAAATTCTTTCCAAATGCCTTAGTCTGGGATTTTGGCTTTTGAACTAAATATGAATGATGATATTTGGAAAAGTTACAACGAAATTATACTTCGTATCGAGTATCAAACAAGTGCGTGATAACTTTCCACAAAAATTTTCATTTATAATATAGCACAATTCAGAATATCCATCTGATTGGAGCATGGAATGCTTTTTAGAATATATTATCCCAAAAGAAATAAGCGTTGAGGTTTCCGATGAAAAACATAATAAATAATCCAACATAATAATATATATGAAAACAGCAACTTTAATCAACGAAATTATTGAGAATATAGAAAAAATAGTTCGAAACATTAGAAAATTATACATCAGTATTAAGAAATCGTTCAAAAAAGAAAAAATGTAACCATATAATATATATAGATAGACGTGAAAGCATATTCAATTGGAACCATGTTTCAGAAAAATTAACGGAAAATCAAATATCTGAGTTGAAAGCATTATACAAATTCTATCATAAGAAATACTGGCTTGCTAAAATGACTTACAAATATTTCAAAAAAACAGAACTTGCATGTAATATTGGATCCGCTTTATTGGTAGCTACAGGAACAATAGTTGGTGGTGTAACACTAAACCCTATTCCTCTTGGAGTGATATCCGGTACTGGGCTCTTACTTAAAACATATTCAGAGACTAAAAATTTCAAAAAGAAGATAGAAATGTCTAAATTCGCGTACACTACGTATGAAAGGTTTTAACTCATTTACGGTGCTTTATGAGAGGACTGGAGTATAATGACAAAGAATTTATTGATTATGTTAAAGTTCTCGATGATATAATCATTGATATGTGTCCTATCACTGACAAATTTGAAAAGAAATATAATAAGGTATTCATCCAATAATAGATTTTATTTCATCCCCTATCAACAACATGATGTGCTTCCAATATTTATCGCAGAAAGCTAAAGTTTTTTTCGATTTACTAATTGGAATATTTTGTAAGGTATTCCCATCATCTTGAATATCTTTCTCATAATAAAATTAACGCTAATCATCCTTTTCCGAGTTCCATTAACTTCATTAAGAACCTTACCTATCTCGACATATATAGCATCAATTTTTTGTTTCTGACAGTTTGATATTTTGATGTTATATTTTTCTTCAATATCGAGTAATATGTTGTTAATGTGGTACTCTCGATGGTAAACAGATTTTCTTATAAATCTATGTATATTTTCATAAAAATTAACATATTCTTTCACATAATTATATCCTTGTACTACACCACAACTTAAACATGCTAACATCCCATCGTCGTTAATAATATACTGATTATCACAGCATTTATCATCTTTTGGTTTTCTGGCAGAATCTATTTGTTTGTCACAAAAAGGACAAACTGCTTCTGATTCTTTCAGTTCATCATGTAATTCCTTGTTACAATTCATTCTATACTATTATATGAGATATTTTTTTATGTAAATACAAGTTCCGCAAACACAGTCTGCTTTTCTGTTCACTACAAACTTTACTGACAAACTTTACTGACAAACTTTACTTCAAATACAAGTTCATCTGATATTACATGACAATCTGATGACTCATTTCCTCGGGAAAGTCCCATTTCATCATAAACTTCCTGCTTTTCCGAGAATTATAAACTTCCTGTAGTATGTGGTCACGTGAAGGAATAATGCGTTTGATACATCATGACATATAACATATAGTATCCAAATCCAAATAATTGCGCTCATGTAATAAAATACATATAGTTATCCACAAAATAATACCAGCATCGCAAAAAATGAAAGAAACCAGCCAAAAGGTATCAAATCATGACGCCACAGGCAGAAAGAAAAGATCTGGGAACATCAGCAGATAGTGGAACCCATCGCTATTATATTTCTTCGAAATATAATAGCTCTTCCCACCTAGGTTCCACTGCAATAACGACCCCCCCATCCCCGTGCGTCGTCTTTGAACGTCTTGCTTCGCAAGCCATCCAAATACTTAGCATGCCGGGGGGTCTATTGCCGCGATGGAGCCAGATCTGGAAACATATAGTTATCCATAAAAATAAAATACATATAGATTTCTATAAAATAAAAATACATATAGATTTCCATAAAATTGATCTCGATAAAATGATCTCCATCTGATGGAATAGTAGTTATACAGTTGGTTCGGTTACAGATCATTGCAAATGATCTGGAACCGCCAACTGTATAACTACTAATTCCGTCCTGAAATACGGCATAAAAAATTCAGCAACGATTACTGAAGTTGAGAATTATTCCGTTGACGCTTACTGGACATATGGTTGACTCTCGATAACTCGAACCTTCAAGGAAAATCAAACATGGTTCGAGTTATCGAGGGAAAAATTATAAAGAAAATGACCTGAAGGGAAAATCATTTACTTCGAGTAAAGGGAGGTTTGAGTTACTGAGGGCTCGAGTTACGAAGAGACAACTGCAGGTCAGCCTAGTATCGCCTGAAACTCGGTCGACAATCGATCATTTAGAATTACGCGCCTCGTTGGTCATTTATCATCTCATTTCCAAAGCGCGTTCGTGTGATAATTCTTAGGGGCCGACGATATGATGAATTCAGCTCGGCTTCCTGAACAAATCTTTAAAAAATACATTTGTGATCACATGAAGAGAATTTCAGCCCGGTCAAACGAGCTGAAATCACCCACAAAATCGCAAACAAGTTTTCAGCCCGGGCTGAAACATGAAAGTGGGCATGCGCACTGATTGTGTTTACAATGTAAAAGCGTTCCTGCAATTTTTCCCGCCGAATATTACATATTTTGCACGGGCTGGAATTCGCCATATAATCGCAACAAATTTTCAGCCCGGTGGAAGGGGCGAAATTTCAGCTTGGGCTGAAACTCGCCATGTAATCGGCCCCTTACATAGACTGTAAAAGTACCTGGGATGCATCTGAGACAACCCATTTTTTTTAGTTACTTTTTGTCATTTTAACTAAAACTATTGGGTTAACCAAAACTGTTATTTTAACCTTTATATGATCAGTTGACTTGACCATTTCAGCAAGTTAAAATGACCCTTTAAAAATAGATCAAGATGACAAACAGTTTTGGTTAAATGCACATCTTTATTAAGCGTTCTCTAAAACGTATAACTGGCCGTTGCTGGTGGTTGTAACTGGTAATGTTCTTTTATAGTCTTCTTCTTCTGAAGAAGAATGTGCGCCATGTCAGTAGGAGCCAAGATACGTTTTTCCATTTCTGAAAACAATGATTGAAATGTAGTTATTACTGAGAAATATAATAGTGATTCATGATAAATAGTTATTCTGCAAAACTAAAGCTTTCTTTGGAATTAGCCAATCTGCGTTGCATTACAAGGTACTTGTGAATAATATAACTGAATTATTACATTCTGACCAAGTTATGGATGTTAGCCTCCTGGAACAGTTGTCCAAGGCTAAACTTTCCTGACTAAACCAATAAACTGGGTTAAAGTAGGATCTCGCTCCATGAAGGTCTTGATAGGCAGAGGCAAACTAGAATGACGAATGAGACTTAGCATTGCTTTTACTCCGTTGATAAGGTTGGACCTCACAAAGTATTGTTTGTTCAAGAAATTTTACGGAAACACTTATGCCTTTATATTTATCCTTTACCCTACATTTGACACATCTTTCAAATGCACCCTTTCCTAAAATCATGTCACTTTCAACCTCTAGCAAGCTTTTGATCACATAATCTTGCTTCTTGGAATATCTATATATCTACTTCCTTAAAATTACTGCTGCATGCTAGAAGAAACAAGTCCATTGTTGTTATCTTCCTTTGTCTTCCACCATTTGCAAAACTATCCATACGCAATTTCCTTGGCCGTCTTACATGTTATCCTCAGGCTCAAATATTATTTTCTCGTTGACTGCTTTAGCCGAACTGGTTTTCAAAAAAGTTTTGTTTTTCGATTTAAACAGTTCATTCTTTATCTACTTTTTCGGTTATTTATCTTTCCACCTCTGGGGGACCTGGGGGACCGAACTTGTCGCCTGCAGGTTAATTCCAGACAGTGTTGCTGCTTAAAGCTGCTTGAGTCACTGAGGGCAAGATATTATTTAAACCGATAAATTAAATTTGAATTTGGTACATCGTAGACAGAATTTAAGTAACTGTAAAAAATGTGAGCTAGGTCAATCAAGAAAGCAAGAACTCACAGGTAGACTACAGCCCAAGCAAGGCTGCCAAAGTGACAACCTCAGCAAGGAAATTGTCAGTAGGCAAGCAATTAAATCTTGCCTTGACAAAACTACGGCTTCAGACTGCTGGAGTTCAGTTTCTCTGTCTCAACCCTTATCACATTTAAAACAATTCAGTCCTTTAACTACAGTTCACGTACTGAATTTTATAATGGCCCACAGGCAGCCTTCAGTCTCCTGGAAAGTCTGATAACCATAAACACTACAAGGTTTTCTTCTGAGGTGACTTGGAAATGACACGCATTTTAAGATCATCAAGCCTGATAGAAATTACCGATAATAAACTACTTTTTGAGACAATTCAGTTCAGCCACGATACTCAAACAGCACACTAAACATAATATTTAGCGCTTTTTGAAACCTGAGAGGCCAATGGAAAGCAATTTCCAAGACTTCAAGACTTAACCTTTTTGGAAGAAAACATTTAAAGCGATTTTCTCCTTTCTCATTGTCTAGCTATCCAACTGAAAAATGTCTGACAGATTTCCCTTGTAACAAGAGCCTAAAAACAGCTGAATGAATTTTCTAGATAATTCAGTTCAGTCACGATACCCAAACAGCACGCAAAATATAGTAATAAACCTGAGTGGCCCATGAAAAGCAATTTCCAAAACTTTTAGTTTGGAAAATGTGAAGAAGCCAATTGCATCTACCTTAGCTTTGAACTGATAATTGAAGCATTGGTTCGGGAGGAAAAGTATCAACTTCTAATCACCAGGAAAAAAGCCCAAGCAAGGCTGCCATTAAAGACAACCTCAGCCAGGAAATTGTCAGAAGGCAAGCACAGATCTTGCCTTGACAAAACTACGGCCTCCCGGTTACAGAAGTGAACTTCCCTTAACTGGTTTCAGTTTATATTATAATTTGATCAAAAACGACAAATTCTAACGAAAGTATCTTCAAATAAAACAATAAAATATTAACGTTTTGGAAGAAAACATTTTAAGCGATTTTCTCCTTTCTCGTTGTCTAGCTATCCAACTGCAAAATGTCTGACAGATTTCCCTTGTAACAGTTGAATCAGTGGATTTTCTAGATAATTCAGTTCAGTCACGATACTCAAACAGCACGCAAAATACAGTAATAAACAATCTATTAAACCTGAGTGGCCAATGAAAAGCAATTTCCAAGACGTTCAGGGTGGAAAATGTAAAGAAGCCAATTGCATGTACGTTGGCTTTGAATTGATAATCGAGGCATTTGATCGGAAGGAGAAGTATCAACTTCTAATCACCACGAATAAAGCCCAAGCAAGGCTGCCATTTACAGACAACCTCAGCCAGGAAATTGTCAGAAGGCAAGCACAGATCTTGCCTTGACAAAACTACGGCCTTCGGGTTACAGAAGTGAACTTTCCTTTACTGGTTCGAGTTTATACTATAATTTGATCAAAAACGGCAAATCATTATGGAAATTATTTTCAAATGACTGACAGCTTTATGCATGCACCCACTTCCGCTGCTAATAGGCGCGCGCGTCGCTTGAAGTCGCCGGAAATAATTAATATGTGACAGGCGGTAACAAATATAATTACACAAAAGAACATTCATATCTTTTATAAAAAAAGTGACCGTTGATTTAAGCGGCAAATTGTCATCGAAATAACGGCACAAAGCTATATATCTCATAGATCCCGCACGTAAAAAGCGTAAGTGTTACTGGAAACGTTCATGCATATATGTAGGCTAGTTTTAGAAGCACAAAAAATTCAGACATTCAGATCACAGCTCATCAAAGTTTTGGCGGGAAGTTTATGCACTGCGTTTCAACGGCACGAATTAAAACATTGTTGCACATAAAACAGTCATAACTCCGTAAATATTGATAGCTTTGATCGTCTCATACTGATTAAAACGTAAAAATGAAAACAGCTCAAATAAGCTATTTTGCTTATATATTTTAAATAAACGGCAATTTACTTACCACGACCTAACCGGCGATGGCCTGGCGCCACGACAGCATGAAGTTCGTCTAGGGGAGAATTTCCTTCACGGCTTACGGAGAAATACGGCCCGCCGTTGTGTTAAGTTGTACTTGCCGTAAAAATAAAGTAAAACAAGAAGTGGAAAATATAAGCTTGAGCAAATGTGGGAGACTGAACAACATCGATATATCGGCAAGAAGTGATCTTCGTTTGATTCATTCAATCTCATGTAGCTCCCCAACTGATTCCAAAGAAAGCAACTGGCATATAGTCAATATAAAGAAACAACCACTGCTGTGCGAATTGTCCGTGCCTCTGAACTAGAGCGAAAAATCCATCCCCGACTGAAAGACGCAAACGTGATTTCAGGTTCAGTGACTGAAAGTGGACTGAATTGAATGTAACTATAATTGTTTAAGGCTTTGTTGGATATTATTCACTGATTGGTCAAAAAATAATAGGATTTAAATTCCTCTATTATGATTGGCTGTAGTGTTTACACAAGGCGAGATCTAGGACAGAATCTGTCATACAGCAAATACTTGCGGTAGATGACTGCAAATACTTGCCGCGGGTATGCGGATTCCTTGCATATTGAACGATACATTATCGGCTTTGAGCAATGAGTTATTCAAACAAACGTCACTGAAAGAAGCCAACGTTTTTTTAAAAGGTCTAAACGCCTTTTGGTTTGGAAGTTGTGGCTGCAAGATAAAGAAAAGCTTCAAAAAACCTTGCTCGGCGGCGTTTGAGCCGATAACGTGTACCTTATTTCCTGTGGGTCAGTAAGAGTCACGTTATTTTCTACCCGGCACGCAATAACTAATCCTATTAGTTGAGTTTATCTTAACTAATAGCTCAAGTAGAAACAACCTTAGCTTCCTTTATGGGTCATTTTGTTTTATTATATTGTAAGCAACATGGTAAATCGAACATCTTTTCATCCAACTTGTCTTTAGTTGATGTTTTACCTCTTGCAAAATGACTGTTTTGATTAGTCACAACCACTCTTAATTGGTTATATTGAATGATTTAATAAGAGTAATTTTAACCAGTCATCGAACAGTTACAATAGTTTCTGCTCCTGTGATGAGGGATCAAACGATATGAATCAGTCAACGGCCTATGAATTGTTAGCCACAATCACTAGCAATCGACTGTCGGATTTACTAAAAAATCTGTCACTAAAACAAGAAAGTTTGTATATTTCCGACAATTAGATTTCATACTTATCAAATGCTCTGTTACTTTAGCTGCTATTTAGGTTTTAATATTTGAGTTTTAATAGCGAGCAGAATGCTCCTGTGGCGAGTTAAATACATTATACTTTACCAACTAGTAAGTCATATGTACCATGACTAATTAGTTTGGTCGTTTAGACTAATAAGAGAAGTATAGTTATCACAACTAATCTCAATGGTTAAAACAACCTATAGTTAAATGTAACATTAACTATTTTATTTAGTTGACAAATTTGACTGTTTAAAATAGTCAAAATGACCATTGTTATTAGTTACGACCATTTTAAATAGTCATTTTAACTAGTCAATTTTTACAGTGAAGTTCTATTGTGTGAAATAGAGAATCGAGAGTGTATATATGACGAATACAAAATAAATCAGTTTAGAATTTATAGCGAAAGTGGGTTTCTTTTACGGCATTCCCCTTATCCGGAGTTCAAGAGTTCACATAATCCTAAAATCTGTAAAATGCCATAGCTTGTAACCACGGCTTCACAAAATCTTACAGAATTTTGTTTCTAAGAAGGGGAATGGGGGCAAGAGTTTAGGGGAAGTTTCACAGAAAATAAAACAGTCATTTCACGTAAATTCCAGTTCCTCGTCTTTCACGACATCTTGATTGGTGCGGGCGACAAAGTTACATTTTACGAAAAATTAAAGCCTCAATTTTCGCTTCACGGGTATAATAAGAGTGGAAAGTTACGGCTCACAGCTACCTCGCAAATCTTCTAAACAGTGACAAATCCTTCTTTACGAGGAAGAAAACAGTCGTTTCATGCTTCACGCCAAGACATTATGGCAAATCACTATGCAGAAAGATACCACTGAAGCTTTCAGAATGCGGAAGAATTAAATGCATATTTTGGTCAACAGAGTATCAGGGCCGTCGTGTTTCATTACACTTGAGTACAAACACCAAAGGTCGCGAGCACCGTATATAATTTGCACCCGAAGTGGCAAGAACGTACATGCAGGTTGTGCTGTCGTTTATTGTTTCGGTTGTGAGGAACTAAGAGGGAAGAGAGGACTGAAAAGATAATTATTATTAAGGGGGAGGGGCTTCAGTAATTTTGTGCTCCCAAAATGGGGTTAACAGGAGGACTGGGGGGTCAGCAGTCTTAATAGTAGATTAGAGGTATTTCACAAACGTTCACCTGTAGCCCTTTCCTCTTCCCGACTCCCATTTGACAAGACTGATTCTCCATACGCACGTGAAAGGCGATCACTAGCTCCAAAATCATGTCCCGATCACAGCAAGTTTTATTTTTCGTTTTCCAAGACGTATACAGGTTACACATGTTACGTTTATAGACCAAGACGTACAAAGAAACCACGTACAGCAATTAGTAACAATGACAGCTAATGATGAGGGAAGAGAAGCACGTCTACTGGTTTAAATTATTGGATACCCGATAAAGTTGTTTTCTTTTGCCATATTAAACGCTTCTGAAAGTTATCAAGTTTTGTTACTACCTGTCGCTCTATTGGATGAACTGTTTTGATCTTGGTTATAAAAACTGTCAACGATGGTTTCGTCTTTTTTCGTTTGCATTTAAAGATATAACTGCTACACGCACCAAGTGGTTCAAAATGACCGGTTGTCGTCTCTTTGATCACATACACCAAACAAACCCTCACTAACATTTTTGTCCTGACAGTTAAACCGTCTGATCGTATGTTTTCTTTCAATCGACATTTTTCTTACAAATGTTAAAAACAGGCGCGCTAATTCATTTAAAATCGGAACCGCTTTCCGTTACTGAAGGCAACATGTTAAGTAAATTGTATTGACATTCTTTCATCTTTAGTTCAATGGTGGCAACAAAAGGTATAAACTGAACATTTTTCCTCCAATCCACGGTGAGTGTTTTTTTTAGCAAAGGGAGGGGTTTGACTTTAGAGTTGAAATTCCATAGAAAGTAATTTTGATGTGATCCTCGACAAATCAAATTCTGTTTCAGCAGGTGTGCGTCCAAGTTCCACTGGCTCGGGGTATTTAGTATCTTGTGCGAATGGTGCAAGAACAGCGTCGACTAATAAAATTATAACTCCCAAGTGAGAGTGGCGAATGGAAAGCGCTGAGATTGAGTTTAAGGAAAGAATAGTTGTGTATACTTTGTAACTACTTATAGTTGAAAAGCCTTGTTGAAGTTAGGAGAGTAAGCATACTTGTCATCTTTAATTTGCAAAGTTCGGTTTTGTCTGTGTGACTTGTAACAAACCAGGGTCACTAATGTTTTGTTTGTTTGTTTGTTTCACTCCTTCTTAGTTTTGCTTTTACTCTTTTTACAACAAAGACGACACAGGCATCTACATGTCAACCATATCACTATGACAACCAAGACAATGACGAGGAGAACCTAAAATATGCTGACAATAAACGAAGTTTAAATTCGGGATCGGGCTATCGTCTAATCTAAAATTGTCTTTTTTCTGACTAAAAAGACAAGCCGACTTTTTTTTCGAGTTTTACTCCTTCTTAGTCTTGTTTCCACCTTTCTTGCAACACAGGCTACACAGGCATCTACATGTCATCGTTATTACCATGACAACCAAGGTAACCACAGCAACAAGGAAAGCCATGACATCAAGTAAGTAGTACTGATACCAAGGGATGTTAAACACTTGAGGTCTAAGATGTCGGGCTCCACCATGTCTGAGTACATACTCTATCCAATCACAGGCTTCTTGAAGCGGAGTACGTCGACGATCCTTTAGCAGGCCGGAGATGTGCATTGCCTTTGCTTTGAATCTGAAAAGAGAGGTGAATTAATGTTATCCTGATGTCTTAGGGTATTAAAGTTTGTTCGAACAGAGAAATGTTACAAATTTGACAATCATTTTCACTTTAGCACTCTTTGGAGGTAATGTTGAGGAAATTGTGTTGCGTGAAAAGCATATACCATGAACGATACGACCCAATGGTTTTCTGGGGAGAGGGAAAACATGCTTCTATTCTCAGGCACCGTGGGGATAATAGTAACACACTATACCCAAATTTACTTCAAAACCTTCTTAGGAATGAAAATATATTGAATAGCAATATATGGAACTGAGTAGCAAGCTTGTCAGTACTGTCTTCCCAGAATTCCATCGTGTCGCAACGTTCAGTTCACGGTTTATACTTCGCACCCGACAACGTTTTATCAATCAGGTGTGTTTAAATAGCGTAGCCTAACCGGGGAGTTCCTAAACAATGAATTCACGAACGTTCAAGCCACTCGTGCACTTTCAAAAGGGTAATCTACGCTGAGGAACAGTGAAATGACGGAAAGACTGAATGGCGGAATATACGACCAAATTCTAAAACTTGAAGAGGTGGTGATGTGATCATGTAACCATGTAATCAACATAGTTATAAGTGCCACCGCTGATGATAACCAACACGCATTTATCAGATGTTTCGTTAATTCATATGGTACGGTGGGTAATTCATGCTTATGGATGTCTGTCAAATTGCGTTATAAGTGCTGTGGCGGGTACGGTTTCTTTCCTACTGATGAAATTTTTATTTCGCATGATGTCCCTTTCTATAACCTTCAACCTGATGGATAGGTTCTCTAAACATTTGACCTAACGGCGTATTAAGCTCTACTGACCTGACCAGGAATTCTCCCTTTCTGGGAAAGGGAGGAATTCTTCCTTTCTCTGTTTACAGGAATTCTCCCTTTCTACGATAAAACCATTTTTAAATAAACCATATGAACCTGAGAGACAACAAAGGTTTTCTATATTGCAATGATCTCAAACATTTATTATCTATACATTTGTGGTAAACAAATGGGTAATTTATATTGCACGACATGTCTGGCTTGAATTAACCTGGGATCTGCCCATTTCAGGCAGTACTATTGGTTAGTTTCCTTCAGTTTGTTTAGATAAGATCCGTGCTGTTGTTAAAACTGCTGTTCGAAGTTCATAAGTGCGCCAGCAGTACAAAAATGGGTTAATGGAGGAGTTCATATATGCCACAGTAGATGCTAAAATCCACGCCCACGGCGATGACTTGGAAGGGGTAACTTCAATTAGTGACATAACTAACGCTGGAGAATAACACAGGATCATGCAAATGTAATATATAAACGTGTTAATGGCACTTTTCCTCGATCGCACCATGTTTAGACTGTGTTCAGCATTTAAACTTTGCACAGCCTGTTGTTGAGAGTGAATCTGTAACTGATGCCGACGAACAATTTGGTAAATTCTGATGTAAGAAATTGTAGAAATTAGCAAGCATGTGGCAGTGCCAGCAGCGATGGTGAAAAAGCAAATATTTTCCTTCCAAAAGCCAAAGCACGATAAAAGGATGCTTATAGCCCAAAGAGTGGCCGAAGTATATATTGCACGTTCTTCGGTCATCAAATTCGGATATAACATGTGATGATGAAGCGCCAAAAACCGATCCACGCTTATCGCCGTCATTGTGCTAAGAGAAACACCACAGATACCCTGCGAGCAGAGGCCCTTCGATCTTCCTAGATAAGTCGGGAAGAGGAAGGAACCTCTGCCAGCCGCCTCGACTTTCTCATCCACCGAAACGGATCAGTCAGTCCGGTTTGAAACCAGTTTTTCCAGTTTTTGCTGAGTGTGCATGTGCTTTGTTAGAAATTGCTGACTAAATGCGCGCCCACGGTACGTTCGGTTACGCTCGTGAAGTTCTCAACAGCGACCGTTTCTCTTTCGAAGGATGTCTTTGATAAAGCCGTGAAAAGTGCACTGGGAAGAGTGAATACTCATGGAATAAGCAATCTCACACAACACCAGTCGAAGACCTTGCTTAATTTTCTGTGTGGTAAAGATTCTTTTGTCTGTTTGCCAACCGGCCATGGCAAATCGCCAATTTACCAACTGGAACAAAAGAATCTGGGTTGCGCTTTCTTTCGGACCAAAAAATTTTACTTCTGGTTTGAGCGGGAATCGATGCGAAGGGCTACGCGAATGTGCACTTCAACGCTTATTTTTATGGCGAAATGACATTTATTTGGTCATAGTGTCATAGAAATGACACTTATTTTTATGGCGAAATGACATTTATTTTAAATAACATTTATTTTGGTCAACGGCGAGTTGAATTTGTAGATAGTTACTACAAAATTGTAACACGACCAAAACGAGCGTGGCCCTCCCCATAAGGGCATGATTTGGTGTCCAGTGCCGACCGCGGTCAAATGGGACTATAGGGATCCTCACGGATCCATGGCGGCCTATTTTGAGATGCTATTACGATTTTGTGCAGTGGATAAACCTTTTGGGACACGAGGTATGTGCAATTGGTTTTGAGAAAATCACTTGTATTTCTTCCTTTTGTGAAGTCGCTAAGTCAGAATGGGAGCCTGAACTATATTTGTGGGTAAATTCGAGCGAATTCCGAAACGTGTCGAGCGGTAGTAGTGGCTAAATCGGGCCAAATGACTCCTTCCTTGTCAATGTATTATACACGTACTAGCACAGCAAAGTAAATGAACCTAAAATTGCTCAAAATACTTTGTAAGGATAGCAAACAACACAATGTAATGTTTCATGAACTTTATTCAGTTAGTTCGTTGTTATGTATTGCTCAAAATTTTCGCTTCGAAGTCTTATATTTTGAAACGCCATTTTTAATGATATTCAAATATTATGCTTGGGCTTCCTATGCCGTGACCCGCTATTAAATTGGAAATCACTGGACTGTAACAACATGTTGACAGTCCACAAATCGCAGTTTCTTGATCAGCAAAAATATTTCGAGGCTGATAAGTTTTCAACCTGTGAAATAAACTCGAACAGAATTATTCTCAGCCTTACGATTTAATTAAAGCTTTCCTCAACTCTCTTGTGTTACGACCGAAGTCAGAATAGTTTGTTGTGGACGCGGCTGTCATTCAGTAAACAAGCGAGGCCGACAAGGCTCGGTTACATTTGAATTTAGCGCATGCTCAACAAGGAAGGTCGAGGCGGCTGGCAGAGGTCCCTTCCTCTTCCCGACTTATCTAGGAAGATCGAAGGGCCTCTGCTCGCAGGGTACACCATAGACGGCCAAGGAAAGCACGTAGTCAGCGTGTGATAGCAAACTACCAGGTTTAAAGTCATCAGCAATGTAGACTGGCTGAACGACAAGCCCAACAACAAGGTCTGAGATAGCAAGGCTGCACAAGAAAACCGCAGACGGTGAACGAAGCGAAGGAGTTCTCAATATGGCGGCCAACACCAAAGAATTGCCAATAATGGATATGAGCATTAAAGGAACATTTAAAACACAAATTATGATGGTATTGTCCTTGTTCCCAAAATCATTATTTTGTGATGCATTCATCATAACGGAGTTGTTGCTGAACATCTTCACGCCTTCTATTTTCAGCTAATGGTGCAAGGTTAATGTTTAGTTCTGTGTTGATGTTATGTGCATTTCAGCTGTTATTCTTCGATATTTACACACATCTACCGGAATTAATAACATCTCAGTTTGTCCTTAAGAAAAATTAGCGCGACCTGTCTCTTTAAATACTGGTTAAATGATGGCTGAGTTTTGCATAAACTCAAAATTTAAGTGAGAAAGCAACTGTTCTCGCCAGCCAAAAAAATTAAGCTGTCAACGAAAACAGCCGGCGTGCACTGCAAAAAGCAGCAGGAAGCAAAAAAGAAAGCCTTCATTTTCTCCAGCCAGGATCTATATCCCAACAAAAAATCACAGCAGGAAAGCGTTTATCATAAATTCCCAGCTAGGGTTTTAGTTCCCAGCTGGCAGAATTTTCCGTTTTCTAGTCGCGGTGATTCTACATTGATTGTAAAAGGTTAAAAATGTTTGAATTTGAATTTGTAGGATGGCTTGAATACCGCATTCACAAAAGTCAGAAAAGAAGATGTAATACCAGCAGCATTATGAATCACTGACAGACGACCGTGTGCCAAATTACTGCGCCTTTCAATAACATGCGGACTCCAAATGCGTTTTTCGCTGCCGTCAATCAAATGTTTGGCCGCTCCTTCCAGTTTCTGACTACTGCCGAGCGCTGTTCCTATCATAAGATTCTGACTTCTTACAGTCGTCAGCCATTTCAAGCGAACTCCCATAGAATAAAAATTTGAAGTTGACTGTCGCAATATTGATTTTAGGTTCGCCGTTGTCAAAGGCGAACTCAAAATCCTTCGAAATTGCTTTAAATATCATTTCTGAGGGAAAAGGACGACAACACACCACAGGTGAGTTAATTTAACGTTTATTTAACGTTGATTCATACATATATTTAGCGATACGTCGCGATAGCATGAAACTGACGGTATTTCCCATGCATTTACTATAATTATTACAAACGGTTAAACACAACTTATTGCCTGGGCCCCCTGTGGAGCCGCCAAACTATTTGATTGACGGCAGCGAAAAACGCATTTGTCGGTTGAGCTTTGAGTTTTAGAAACACCTTATTAAACAACACAGCAAGAAATCTTTGAAGTAAACTAACACAGAGCAGGTATCAAGCAGATGTGGTGATGTGGTAAGAACTGTGTTGTGACTTTTCCCACGTTTTCCCCATCCCACGCATTGTGCAAGGTTTTCCAGGTGTTCAGTAACGACATTTTGAGTATTTTGTTCCAGTCTCCTTTCTGCATTAGGTCACGTGAAAAATTTCCTCGTTGCGGTGGCACAACGACGCCTTTTGCGGCAGATCTGCCCGCAATATGCAAAGGCAGTGATTTTAGATTTAAGCGTGAACTGCCGTGGGATACTCAAATTTAATTAGGGTGCATTCTTTTAGGACTATTCTTGCTATTCTTATTCCGGTTTAGGAATAACAGAATACACGGAATTTCAATTTCGAAAAGAACGCTCCTTCTGAAAACTGAAAACCCATGGCGGAGGTGACCTGAGAACTACTACTATGTCTGCATGCGGCCGCATAGGATTTCCTGCCAAAACTTTTCCAAAAGAACGCGTATTCAGTCTATTGCGAGTAAACCGTATTCCTTTCATTCTGTTCATTCGGGAACAGAATGAACGGGATGATATTCCGTTCATTGCGAAAACAGACTAGCTCCCAAAAGAACACAAATACCGTTTATTGTGAGTATTCCTATTCCGAAATAGTCCAAAAAGAACGCGCCCTTAGTTTTCAAATGGGTGAAGGAAACACGAATCTGATCTGACAGAGCTATTAACGTAAATTAATTTTTTTAACGCACACATGTAGTTTTATCACATGTTCCCTCACATTGTTACGGTCGATCTATCGATCGATCGATCGATCGATCGATCAATCAATCAATCAATCAATCAATCAATCGTCTATATACAGCTTGATGACTGTGCTATTATCCGGTGTTTTAGGATTTGGGGGTAATCCCCCACCCCCCTGTTCCGCCATTCCACCATTCGATTTCGCCAATCCATCATTCCACCGTTCGATTCCACCATTCCACAATTCCACAGAATAGGGCCACCCCTCTCAAAGATAATTTCGGTGCAAACAAAGGTAAAATAAGCACGAAACTGAACGAAACTGAACAAACAAAACCGAAGAAAAAGAACGAACAAAAAAACTTGGAACATGATCAATCAGAACCCGCACCTTTCTCGTGACCGGTTTGAAAACATTATGGGATGGCATTCTCTACGCCACTTTTTGCATTTTAATAAAGGTCGACTCCGGCGACTTATATGTTTGTGCACACACAGATTTTCCAATTCATTGTTATGGTGCAGCTCCGCTCTCGCAGGCCGATCAGGAGCTCCGCTAAAAGTAACGTAACAGTGTGAAATCTCCGAGCAGCCATAAGTTCGAGCACCAGCGTTGCAATATTCATTTTTTTCAAAACTTATTTTTTCTACAGAAAGGACCAAAATATACCTTAGGTAATTTGGACTTCAGAACCAGGAACGAGAATTCTCTTATTTTAAGGTATTTGTTTGTGAACAGAGAGAAAGCACCTGCATGGTCAATCGTGAATATTCTTGTTTGGCAGAATAAGGACAAAGCAAATGAAAAATCACCCTGCTAGCAGCGCCTTTGGCAAGATTTCCGCACAGCCCCATACTTCATTATGCATACAGCACTTTGTTTAAAGAAAACAATAGCGCGTATTTCTAATGCGCATTTCTAATGACTCCTTTTGTTTAACAAAGTTTATATTTTTTTTCTAAGTCCATATGGGCTTAGACAAAATTTACGGATTTCGGGTCAAAAATACGGAAAATCGAGCAATTTTTTAAAAATTTGTGCACTTTTCCCGTGTTTTTAAATCTGTCTCGAGTGTAAATTGTTAGAAAAGATGCGGATTTAAGTCGTAAGGTTAGCCATAAATGAGGTTATGGACAGCGCGTATTTTGTTGACGTAAAGCAGATAACATTTTAAAAATAAAAGGTTTTCTTACCCTTCTTGTGTCCTGTGTCGTTTATTTTTTATTTTATTTACTTATTTCTTTATTTTTGCTTTCCTTGTTAACATGGAGACAATGCTTGTGAAGCAGGAATTTTTCGTATTTTATTCTTGCTTTCCCTGTTGAAATGTAGCGTGGCCGAATTACGAACGGTGCATAAAGTGGTACTCCGGGAACTGAACCATTTATGCGTACCTTGCGGACCTCAAAAAGGTCGACGATAGGCTTGATAATGTTGCCAAAAGGACCCTTGTTATAATGCTGATGCTACATCCACTCCTGTAGGTGGCTTTCGTAGAGTTCTTTGGACGTTCCTGTGCGGGGCAAACCTTGGACCCTAAGTCTGCGAAGTTCAAGCTGTACTAGTTCACTGTGAGATGAATATAGCCCTCGTTTTGTAGGTAATCATAAGCTTTCCACTTGGCGCTCATCACGCGTGTTCCTGGCAGGATGTGTGCGCGTATGATGGGCAAAAAAGTGTATCTTTATCACTGCGCTCTACCAGAACAAGGAAGCAAGCCTCCGTTTCACGGCCGCCGAAGACTGGATCGAGCAGAAGAGTGAAATGCGTGGCCTTTTTGTTCAACTGAGAACCAAAGGATGGACAAAAATAAATCATTTTTTTGTGCAGTAAGTCTAAAAGGTGAGGTGTCTTTGTAATAGAAGTAATTCAAATGTAAATTTCGTTGAATTTTAATAATGTTGATTGGTAGCTAAACATAAAAATAATTTATCGCCGGGAAAGTGTCAACAAATCATCGTGGTGTAGTGGTATAGTAGATGGACAGTTAATCCAAAGGTAAGATGAAGAGTGAGAGTTCGAGGCAAGCCGAGGGTAAATCCAAAGGAAAAAAGAAGAAAAAAAACTGGTAAGGAACTGGGTAAGAGAAAAATAGAAGAAAAGAGGAGGAACGGAAAAGAAGAAGTGAGAGAAGAGAGAAAAAAAGGCAGACGCAACTAAATCCATTTTTATTGAAAAAGTAAGTAGTAATTATCAATGTATATATTCAAAGGGCCATTGTCTTAAAAAACAATAGAGCGCATGCATACTTAATTTATTCTGCATGCATAATGAAGTATGGGGCTGTGCGGAAATCTTTCCGCGCCTTTTTTACACTCCGCGCGAGTTTTCTGCTCGCTGGGTGATAAAAAATACCTTTAAAAATGGACGAGTAACCAGGGTAAGACATAATAAGATTTTGAGCGTTCTCTGGTTAAAAATTTAAAAGTTTGAGCTTTCGATTGCCAGTCTGCAATCTTTGACAAGTGATGAATAAAAAGCGCGAACATTAAAATATGTACTACAGAAAGTGCGAAAAAGAGAAATTATAATAAAAAAACAATAAAAATACTTTAGTGGGAATAAAATGCTAATCAGAAGATCATAATAAAATTGAATATTGTCTAGGTAATTGTTTCGCATTATTGTCTGCGTCGCTTGTAATTGCTGTGTGCCAGGATTCCAGTGTTTTTCTAACGCGGAAATTTCCCTTGTCGATTACATGAGATTGGAGAGACTGGAAGGTGCTTAAAAACAAGAGTGAAGGAACATACTAGAAACACAAAAGTCTTTAAAAAAGGTTCCAACGTTGCAACACATGCATGGTTGAACGACCACTCCATTGACTTTAAAAGTTCTGATTAGCATTTTATTCCCACTAAAGTATTTTTATTGTTTTTTATTATAATTTCTCTTTTTCGCACTTTTTGTGGTATGTATTTTAATGTTCGCTCTTTTTATTCATCACTTGTCAAAGATTGCAGACTGGCAATCGAAAGCTCAAACTTTTAAATTTTTAACCAGAGAACGCTCAAAATCTTATTAAAAAATACCTTGGTTCGCTAATAACCAGCTCAATTGTTTCAAGCAGTTGTTGGGCATTTGTGCTTCTGTGATCCACGCTTAAACCAAGACCGAAATGTTCCGCTTTCTTGGCGTTACCATCCTGTTCTGCAAACAGAGGATAGGCCACCACAGGAACCCCATGATATGCAGCCTCATACAGACTGTTAAGTCCCACATGGGAGACAAAAGCCTTGATGTCCTTGTGAGCCAACAGATCATTCTGAGGTAACCAATCCACTACTCTGATATTTGCAGTCAGGAATGAAGGGATGTAACCTGCAAGAGAGTCAATTTCGTGATTACTGATATTAAAATGGAATGCGAGTGAGGAAAGCAAACCTGTTATAACGGGGGGGGGGGGGGGGCAATTTACAAAAAAATGTGTTTAACTGGATCGGAAGATCGGAGGTGGGGTGAGGGTAGAGGTGAGTTTTTACTATCCAACTGTGGATGAGAGGCTAGTCTAACGCATTTCACGGTTCGCGGTAAACGCAAACGGCAGAATTAACCACGTGACCGTGATTCAACATGAGTATTATATTGATTTGAATCTTTTGTAGTCGTTCTGCTACAATTATCTGCCTGTCTTGTACGTTATTCTTTGTAAAACAATCGGATAGCCGCCAGCGTGTTAACAAATAGAAAGAAAAAATTACGAAAACTGAGCGAGCTGATGTTTGGCTGTCATCTAGCTTCATAGAGGTTGCCAACTTCTTTTACGAAAAAGGCACCCAAATTATAGAGTTACGTCAAAACAGCGCAAGAAAACCGCATTCAACCAGTAACTGTTACTTAAGTTATCGGCTAGAAAGCTGCTTTTTTGTGTACTTTAGCTTTTGATGAGTATGTTAGAACGCCAGGCCGTAAACGTGATGCCAATTCAAAATCGTAATCCTTCAGACAGGGTATCTCTCTCGCTCCAGGGGACGGGAAGAAGAGAGACCCTGGAAACGAGGTTGACTTGTCCTCAGTTCAGTCCAGGATCAAAACCGGGAGATACCACAAAATTTCTAAATGTGAAAGACTTTGCACTCTGTGTGATCTCAACAACGTTGAAGATGAAATCTATTTTCTTTTCCATTGCCCCAATTATCATTCATTTAGAGATGACCTTTTTAAGAGACTGTACAATAGAACCCAGAATTTTAAACAAATTACCGTCAACAAAGTTAATCATAAAATTGATGAACTCCAGTGATAACTTTACCGACACGTAGTTAATTAAGTTCATTGCCTCATGTTTTGATTTGCGAAACAATGTGATTCAGTAAGTTTTGATTATTTTCCTCCTTTTTTTCTTTTATATTTTTCTTAATTACGTTTGTTAATTTTCGTTATCAACTAAGCTTTTGCAAGTCATGCAAATTAAGCTTGTTTTTGTTGTTGTCTAACCAGCTCTTTGTCCTCTTCCCCAGTCTACCCCACCACAAAGCCTGTTCACAGGCTAACCAGCTTCGACTCAACCGTCCACCTCCGGCTTCTTTTAAGGTTGATTTCCACTGTTGCGTAAATTTTACGTGCGTACGGGCGTGAATTTAACTGGCTTTACGTGTGTAAATTAGAGACGATGTATGAACGGCTTACGTAAACGTAAAAAGTTGAAACTACGTGAGCCGTTCATACATCGTCTCTAATTTTATTTACGCACGTAAAGCCAGTTAAATTCACGCCCTTACGCAGGTGAAATTTACGCAACAGTGGAAATCAACCGTTACCCTCTGAGCTCCATTGACGCGCCACTCTGGCAATTTCATCAAGACTCCATTGGAAGCACATACCCAGTCCACTGCTATCTCCGCCTTGATAGAATGACATTGATGAGCTCTTGTTCTGTCAGTAGGATGAGATCTTTGTTGGAGATATCTCAAGGCCAGAAATGGCTGAAATTTTTCTGAGGCAAGATGTGTGTAAGGTTTGCAACTTATTGAGAGGACTGTTCGCAACGATAGCGGTAACGAAAAAATTTGTTGCGAGACAAAGTGATTGAAATGTTTCCTGGTGTGACATCAATTTCAATGTTTTTATTCTCGGAATAGTGCCATTATTATGATTAAGCAAGCACTAAGTCATTGTACCTTTGAGTCTCCACACAACTCGCTGTTTTAGTTTTCCAAAAGCTGTAGCTAACATGTCCACTTCGGCTCTTGGAACTATAGAAGCCACATTTGATCCAAAGGAAACAATGATAAAACCATGACCTCCAGAATTGCTGACAAATTCTTCCAAATCCGGGGGGAGAGGTCTAGCATCTCTGACGCTCAGTGGCCCAACCATAACATTGCCTGGTGAATAAAATGTGCGATCAGTCAAGGTGTCCAGTGCAGTGTCAATCACAACTCAATTTAATCCTTTTCTGTTGGCCATCCCTTTCGTTCCTGTGGTACAATGTGCCACAGTAAACGTCACAGCTCAAGGCTTTCATTTGAAAAGGATTTTATTCACAGACTCAAAAGTAAGAATTACATTTCACGACTCAAGACTAAACTCTCATAGTGAAAGGGAATACAAAAACCAAAAGGATGGTTTTCCACAATTTCCAAATTAGAAACTAGTTTCCCCTCAATAATGAAAACAGATTCTTTGACTAATTGTTGAAAACGAGGCGCCCTGTTCTTGCGTTCGTTCTTGTCTACCTTTCTTTTCCCTCTATGGAACTCCACCAAGTAAGAATGTTAACTTGGTTTGAGGTTAATTGGCAGCCGTAGTCACTTGCCCTGACGAAGGCGGCTTACGCTTAAAACACCAGCCTTTGAATCTCTTTACGGTGGTTAATCCTGATTCTTATGACAAACACCAGCAATTGAATTCCTGATTCTTATGTCAAACACCAGCTTACGAATCTCTTTATGGTAAGTAATCCTGATTCTTATGTCAATTGTCAGCTTTTGAATCGCTTTACGGTGGCTAATCCTGATTCTTATGTCAAACGTCAGCTGATATCAAATTGGAGTGTTTCACTCTCAGCACCTACGCAGCAGCACCTACAGAAATTGTTCCCTTCTTTAGAGTGGATTTCAAATGCATTTAACTATAAAAAAATGCGATAAGACATTACTTAAAAACATTTTCAGATTTAAGAAAGTTAATAATGACGATGTTTCGACGCTAGCTTAACGTCATTATCAAGTCAAAAAATGTCGATATGTTGAACTCTATAAATACTAAAAATACAAAAAATCTAAAAATCTATAATACTAAAATTAACAATAGGCAATTTTAATTACCTATTGTTACTTATTCGATTACAAAAGAAACTGTAACAAATGAATAAGTTACAAGTTAAACAAAACGTTTAGCACTTATGGAGCCGGTCAGAATGTTTAAATTAGGCTTTAGCTGCTTGATGAAGAGCATCTCAAATGAGTGTAATACCTATTTCAAAAGAACTAATTAAAGAGGGAAACTCAAGTTTTTACAATTTTATTTGGAAAGGGAAAGATAAAGTGAAGCGTCTTGCACTTATATCTGACACAGAAATGGGAGGACTCAAAATGTTAGACATTCAATCTATGATTAGCGCAAAACGAGTGACAGGGATAAAGAAATTATTGGACGATTACTCAAGCCCTTGGAAAACAATCCTAGACAAACTTCTGTTGAAAATCAATCTACCAGCATATGCTTCGACGCGTGGCCAGAGTTAAATGAGAAAACTCCAAGTTGTTATAAAGAAATCATTAACGAAATTATCTGGAATAACAAATTTCTTTGTTATGATAAAAAATGGATGTACAGAAGGGACATAGTAAATTTAGGCTTCGTGAAGATAGGAGATTTAATTTCCGCAAACAACTCCTTCTAGAACGATATTTCTTCAGTTATCAACCCCCAAAAAAAGACTTCTCCTTATGAGTATTATTGACTCGATTCCTACAGAATGGCGTTCACTTATTAAAGCTTCTACTGACGTAACAGTAGCCGACCCCATTCCAAGTATACCAACTATTAAAATGGCAAGCGGTAATGTGGTACCAATCCTTGACATCTCTCCTAAACAGATCTATCAAATCTTTCTGCAACAAAAACAAATTGCGCCCACTGCTAAACAGAAATTAACAAACAATGCACTTTAGACACTAAGATCAGGGAATTTCAATATAAGATTCTAAATTGTGTAATCTTTACAAACGAGAAACTTAATTTAATTGGTGTGGTTGAATCACCAAACTGCACTTTCTGTCAAGAGGCAACGGAATCCGTCGAGCATATACTTTTTTCCTGTAGGATAACCTCTAATTTTTGGAAACACGTCTTGTCCTAGCTAAGAGATAATGATGTTCATGTTGGGATAATTAACGAGCCGGATGTCATTTTTGAAAAATTTGATATTGTAAAAGACCACATTTTAATCAATCATATCCTGTTATTGGCCAAACATTATATCTACTATAGGAAATGTCAAAATAGCTTATCTACACTTAGAGGTTTCATTGCTAGGACAAGACGTGTTTTCAATATCGAGCTCCACATTGCCAGGGAAAAAAATAAACTTTCTTTTCATTTAAAGAAGTGGGAGAAGCTAATTAACGAACTTAAATAATTGTTAATGCAACACCTGTTTGTGGAAATGCCGTCTTTCTACTTAGCTGTATCTTTTCTCTGCTTTGTTTTGTTGTTGTAATTATCATTTTTTCTTTTTAATGTCAAAATTTAATTCAGTTAAATTGTAAATTAAATTAACTGTTAGTGATTAGTAATTGTTTGTAATTATCATTATTATTAATAACATTCGTAATACATGTTTGCAAATCAATAAAAACTATTTAAAAAAATAAAAATAAAAAACTCAAATGAGTGTCGCAAACAACACAATGAACCAACCAGAATTCGAAGCAACTACAAGTAACAGGCGCTCAGCGCGGGAAAACGCGCGAGCAAGTCACGACTGGTTTTGGTTTTACGTCTGATTGGTCGAGAAAGTGGCGCGAGCTATTTTTAGCCAATCATAGAGCGTGGTAAAGCAAAACTAAAGCCAACACAACATTACTTTGGACACTCAATTGAAAACTGCCACATGTACAGCTGAAATTAAGCCATACTTCAGTCATACCTGGTAATAAAGGCTGTGGATACTCCAATGCAAAATCTGCTGTGATTATCACCAGTTCAGCATCGCCAACAGCCTTCTGCCAGCTTCTTTCAGGTTTGATGTTGTACTTGACCTTCAGTGCATTCATTGTGCTTCCAATAACGAGATCCACAATGAGTTTACCACCGAGGTATCCAACCAAATTTATCACTCGCTCTAAAAATGTCATCTTATCAGTGAGTCCCAACAAAAGTTGTGGAACATAGGAGATGGGCATCGGTATCATGTGGTTTAAAGCAAGTAGGGAATTTGGTGCCAAAAGACACATTTCCACTCTTGGAATATCAAGCAATTCACCAACCAGCGGAGCGCACATTGCTGCTGGGGGACTATCATAAACAAGCAAGTCAAAACTTTGCAGTTCCCTGAGAAGCTCTGTGCTGTTTAAAGCACATTCGCATAAAGTAATTAGAAGCTCCCTCTCATACTTCAACGCTTGCAACATCTTTCCTTCTATTTCAAGGCGTACGATCTCATCAAGAAAATCAGGTTTATACGGCACTTGGTAAATCTTGTGCGGTACTTTGTCACCGGGTTTGATTTTTTGGGAAGATGGAACAACAATTGCAACCTATAACCCAGAAATTAAGTTTAAAATATTTCTTCAATAAATTTATTAAGTACATACTGAAATTTACCACTGAAAAGGTGCGAAATAAATTTTCGTTCACAAGCTGGTCTAAGTAGCTGAAAGCCAATCAAATGGCGCCTATCACTTTTTTCACGTGTGAAGAAAACGATACGTTCAATCAGGTGCCACAAGTGTTGAACTTAACTTTTTTTTTAAGCTTAAAAACGTGAGCAAGAAAAGATTTGTTGCCCTCGATACTTCGGTTCAGGATTAAGTCTCGAAAGGAAAAACACAAAAGAGAAGACGAAGCGAGATGTAAAATTGTTGGAAGAAGTTTTGAGAAACTAAAAGAGCGACGAGCGGGAAGTGCACACCAAATAGCCAGCAGAATCAAACAAGTATCTTCAGCTCTATCTTGCGGAGTTTATTCGCTCTGTTAGACGTAAAGACGGAGAAGATTATGAGCCCTCAAGCTTAAGATGTCTTGTTTAAAGTATTGAGAGGCTTTTGAAGAAAAATAACTACCCCGTGGTGAGTATCGTCAACGAGTGGTCAACGATAAACAGTTTGAATTGACTAGAAAATACATAGTCAAACCATTTATACCACGTACATCTTTTATGAGCACTTGACTTGAATCTGTGCAACAAATTTGTCATTAAACAAGAATTTCAGAAATCTCAGTATGTATAAAATAAACATAGTACTCGTTGGTTTGTATCAGAAATCTCACTCGTTCGCTACGCCCACTCGTGCAATTTCCGGTACTTTACCAACTCGTGTGTGTAAATACCGTACGCACACACTTTCCATGAAGTATTCTATATATACTATCCCAGGCAGCGTGGCTGAGAGCACAGCCTTTAGTAAGTTGAAATTTTAGAGGGCCCAGGTTCAAGTCCCTCTCTGACCACTAGCTGAAGTTGTTTCTGTGGCAGTTACACGTTGAACTCTACGGCCACACTTGGAATCGGATCTGACTCGCTACCCAGATGGGTTTTTTAACCACGTTACTTTCAGTTTAACATTCTTTTCCAATGATTTAAGTGGATTGCTGGAAAGCTAGGGTTCGATTTCCAGGTAGACTAGGAAAAGTCCTTTTTTCCAGGGATAGTCGAGCAAATAAACGCGTCCAACACGAAACTCGCCTGATGGAACAGGAACCTTGCCACCACCTTGTTCTAAATTGCTTGCACAGTACGTTTGCTGTCGAGCAATTACCGATACACCTCCTCCGTCTTTTATACGAAGAAACGTAACGGTTGAGAAGAGTTCGATCACTGCTCCTGTCAGTGGAGTTTTTTCTTGATAAAGAAGTTACTAGATTCACTTAGATGAGACAACGTTGATGACATTTTCACATTTTTTTACCGTTTTTGTTGAAAATTGGTTCTTGGTTCAATAAACTTCCAGTACTGATATTAAAAATGAATGGCTAAAAATGCATTTAATAAATAAACTTCGGGCCCCGAATAAACGCCGGATCTACGAGGCCGAGTTTTAAATAAACGCCCCCGCCGTTTAATCGGGAGAATACGGTAAAGCGTTTTGTTTTTTAGTTAACAACGAACGCTTTGTTTCACATATCGTTGAAAATTTGCCGGTAAATAGGTTCAAAAGGCCAATATCATCCAACCAGAAGCGTATTTAGACACCGACTTAATTCATCTCGAATTAAACCCCCGGAATTAAACAAGAACCCGCGTGATAGGCGCTTTCACATTGACAGTGAGTCTCGGCTAGTTATGTGTGCGCGTAAAAAGTTTACCTTATTGGATAAAATCAACGATGATCAACGATGCATAAATTTTCAAGGCCAATAATTGCTATAATAAATAAACGCATGGAAATGAGGGTTTGACATTTCCGTCCCTGCCAATTAGTTGATCTATTTAATAGCGAATGCCCTCAGAACATCTGCTTCTGTTGATGTTAATGTTGTTAATGCTTGATTGTGCGTGTTCGAAAATCGAACGCAATCGAATAGTTCAATCGAGAAATGTTTATGTTTGAACGTTTGGTTGCACTGCGGGCAGCCCAGAAACTCCGTCACGCGAAAGCGACGCTTACTTAATAGTTTTTTAAAAAAATTCCGCCTTTCATTGCTTTTCGTCCGAGAATGCTTAACTTAAAAACTTATTAATAAATTATTCCCTTTTCTTTACTGCCATCAAACAATAAATATGGTTTAATTTAAAAGCGTCCGAACTCCTGACTTGAATGGCCATCTTCACTGTGTAGTTAATACCCTACCTCATGGCCTCGAGAGGCTAATTCTTCCAGCGTGTGCTTTATGTTAATATACTGTGACCCACCAAAAGTAATAAAACCAACAATCCGGGCCGACAGAGCTGAGTTGGCTGCTAGGAATAGCAGAAGCAACGACAACAACGCCATTATATTTCTCCCGTTCGTGTCTTGGAATCATGGAGAATCCGGGAACTGTTGAGCAAGAGCTACCGAGGATGACATCATCCCTGTCACGCAATGTTCAGTCTCACGTGACAACCAAAAGCACAAAGGCGGTGTGCAACTATTTATTGTGGTCATTGCGGCAGCCATCCTCGGAGTCCCAGGGGCAGATAGTAGGGCGGAGAAAGTCGGAACAGGCAAGAAATGAAAAGCGGGCGAGGAAAAGTCAAGGTTTTACCCTAATTGATAAGTATGTTACCAACGTGAACAAAGGAAAACTGTTTTGCTGTTCATAGATTTTCAAAAGGCTTTCGATTCCCAATCGAATAGAGTCTATATGGCATGATAGTCTGCTTTCTAAGCTGATTTCTTATAAAATGGGTGGATGCTTCTATCAATTAAAATAAGAAATGTACTGCAGATCCAAATGCGCCATAAAATGCGGAAATCGAAGAACCAAATTTTTCGACTACAATAGGGGTGTAAGGCAAGGATGTATCCTCTCCCCCTTGCTATTTAATTTATATCTAAACGACATTCCTTATCTTTTAGACAACTTAAGTGACACTGACTCAATTATTTTGCCAAATGGGCTTCCGCTAAATTGTCTATTCTATGCAGATGATTTAGTTTTAATATCCCGAAGTGCTTCCGGCCTTCAAAAGCAAATCGACATTCTCCAAATCTATGTCGAAAAATGGCTCATGAAAATGAATCCTCAAAAAACAAAGGTACTAATTTTTCAAAGACAGAACCGTAATGCATCAGTCAATTCCAGCAGTGCCGGCATCCTCCCCGGGCAATAGTGGGGCATTTTTCCTCATTGTCCTTCCCGGGCGCCGAGGATTAGTCTACCCGGGGCATTTGACAGTCTCGTGATTTTCACGTCGCAGCACTGTCACTTCCGTTCAGTGATAAGTTTATCGGGCAAGGACGAAAAAAGTGTGATAAACTTTGTCTAAGAAGGACAAAATGAGACGGTAGATACACAAAACGAATGGTCATTGATCAATACAGAGAAATAAGACATATTTGAGACTTAGTTTGGCCTGATTTAGCTTTGATTAGAACGAAGGTAAGCCCCAAAAACTAAGAAATCAACTTATGTTTTTACCTGTACCGCGAGGCATTTGAACAGCTTGTTTGTCCCCGCCGTGGGGCATTTGCCCGTTTGTCTTCCAAAAATCCTAATGCCCGGGGTCGGCCCGGGAAGGGGGAATGGGCACTGCTGGAAATTACTGATGCATAAAGCCACCCGGGAAAACATTATTTCCTTTTAAATGGAAACCAAATTATCAATACTTCTGAATACACCCACCTAGGAACAATATTCAATTCCAATGGGAGCTTCGCCACCTCCAAAAAGAATTTAGTAGAAAAGTCTAGACGTTCCGTATTTGCTTGTAAAAGATATATTGAATTGAAAAAACTTTCTATATCCAAATGTAATTTCTTATTTGATTCCTTATTTGCCCCCGTTCTTCTATACAGTTCGGAAGTATGGGGGGCATATGATAGCCTTAATCTGAAAAAAATGGGAGAAAGATCCCATGGAGCGTTTACACTCACAATTTTACAAATCATACCTTGGCCTAAACAGAAGATCACCAAATGTCGCAGCACGAAATGAAACTGGAAGACTCCTTCTCTCAAGTTTATTGTCTTCTCCAACATAATAAAACAGGCAATGAAGTTTTGGCTTCACTTACTACAATTTCCGGTTGACAAAAACTTGCTGAAAGAAGTTACTCTAGGCCACACAGCTGGCCCTTTCCTCGCCCATCCCTTCCCAAACCTACAGGTATACCACATTGGGGCTATTCCCAAGAAAACATTCCTCGGAATGGCGCACCATATTCCACCTTTCCTATCCCAAACACCGCCCCACCAGCATTAATGCCCATATTTTCTCCTGAATCCTCGCAGTTATTAACGCAACTTTTGCAGTTGCGAAAAGAAAGCCTGAAAAAATCAGGCTTGCCGGGATTCGAACCCTAATAACTGCGAGGATCTTCTTTACATTTATTTCTTCATTCCGCAGTTCAAATATATGAATTCCATATATTCATAATTTCATCTTCGTCTTTCCCGGGTATATTACGAATCAATTTAATGACCAGCTCCCAGTTGGCTTGTTAGCTCAATTGGTTAGAGCGCTGCACCGGTATCGCAGAGGTCAGGGTTCGAATCCCGGCAAGCCTGATTTTTTCAGGCTTTCTTTTCGCAACTGCAAAAGTTGCGTTAATAACTGCGAGGATCTTCTTTACATTTATTTCTTCATTCCGCAGTTCAAATATATGAATTCCATATATTCATAATTTCATCTTCGTCTTTCCCGGGTATATTACGAACCAATTTAATGACCAGCTCCCAGTTGGCTTGTTAGCTCAATTGGTTAGAGCGCTGCACCGGTATCGCAGAGGTCAGGGTTCGAATCCCGGCAAGCCTGATTTTTTCAGGCTTTCTTTTCGCAACTGCAAAAGTTGCGTTAATAACTGCGAGGATCTTCTTTACATTTATTATTTATTATGTTAACATTATTTTATTATTATAAAGTTATTATTTTTAATATTGTTGTAAAGCGCCAAGAACAACTAGTGGATGTGAGCGCTATAAAAGTGTTTAATTATTATTATTATTATTATTAATATTATTTCTTCTTTGCTACCCCCCCCCCCCCTCCCAGGGCACAGTGCATGACTGCACTATGCCACATTCTTCACCTTTGCACTGACCTGAAGATACCTATCGCTTCTGGAAAAACCTTCCCGGCATCCACATCCCTCGAATTTATGGGTGTTGTGTTAGATTCCAATGCCATGGAGGCTCGCCTACCTCTAGAGAAACTCACCTCAGGCAGCCCTCCAACAGTGGGAACATAGAAAATCTGCCGCCTTACAGGAATTTCAGTCCCTTATTGGAAGCCTGCGATTTGCCTACAATGACTCAGGGTCTCACATTCACTACAACCCACATCCCCGGCCTAGGCAACTCCATTGCTGATTCCCTTTCCCGTTTTCAGATGGACCGCTTCCGCACCCTAGCTCCTACAGCCTCTCTCTCAGCCTGCACCATCCCTCCATCTGCGATGAACATCTGAGAGGTTTTGTACAGCAATACCTAAGTGCCTCCCTTGCCCCCTCAACCCGGCTCACTTATCAGGCCGGCGTCAAGCATTTCCTCACCTTTAACCTCATGCATGGTTTAGTAGGCCCCTCGAACCCTCTCTTACCGGCCTCCGAACTCACCCTTATGTACTTTGCAGCCAACTTAGCCCAAACTGTATCCTACGAAACGGTTAAGCTGTACTTAGTAGCGGTTCAGGACCTCCATCGGGAACTAAACTTTCCTCTTCAGCTCAACAAAATCCAGAGGTCCTGACAGGCATCAAGCGTCTCACCCCTGCTAGACAGCTGGACCGTTTCCCCATTACCCTACAAATTCTTCGTGCCATTCACACCTACTTCCAGCCCAAATACTCTCAGAATTCAAATCACGTTATGCTTTGGACAGCTTTCACCTTAGCTTTCTTTGGTTTCCTACGATCCAGTGAATTCACCTACAATGCCCCTTTTGACCCCTCAGTTCACCTCACTGCCCATGCTGCCAGGGACATCACACTGGTCCCCAACTCTGACTCCCCTAGCCATATACTAATCGGCTGCATCAAACGATCCAAAACTGACCCCTTCAGGCAAGGCCACACTCTCACTATAGCAAAGTCCACGTCACCCATCTGTTCAGTGATGGCCATGAGAGACTACCTCCTTCAAGCCCAGCCACCATCAAACCACCCTCTGTTCTCCTTCAGTCCAACCGGGCAAATGGCTTATACGAAACAACCTCACTAATGAGCTCAGGACAGTTCTAAAACACTGTGGTCTCCTCTACGACAAGTTTTACTCTCACAGTTTCCGCATAGGAGCAGCCACTACAGCAGCCAAAGCCAAAGTATTGGGCCGCTGAAGCTCAGACTGCTATGAACGCTATATCAGGACTCTTCAGTCTACTAACACTAGAACGTAACACTAAGATAGCTGGAAAATTTACACAGTTGTTCGATGCTCTTGTGCCTCATTACATACGAGAGGGGGTAAGGCTCTTCCCTTCCACAAGATCCCTGTCCCCCCCTCTTCCGCTTACTGTGGGGAGATTGTGTCCCCTGTATCTGCATGCGCCACAATCCGTGGCAGGGAAGTGCAACCCTTGGCTGCACTTTACCCCACAGTAAGGCTTAGCCCTTGGAGACAGGTCCGGAAAAATATCCATTCCAGGGTATGGACCCCTGGTCCCACCTGATCTATACTCCACCCAGGAGGGCTCCCTCCTGGTTCCCCTTAGTTCCCAGTGACTAGGGGTTTTGGGCCTCACCCTACTGGAGACTGATTAGGACCTCTGTCCAGCGTGGCTACCCCCGGTACCACCCGAACTAGTCTACCCCCAGGAGAGCTCCTCCCCTGTGGTTCCCCAACCGCTAGAGTAGTGCACTTCCCTGCCACCCAAAGTTTGCCCATTACTCTCTTGTTGCGTCTTTTATTTATGTTATTGCTGCCAAACCAACTCTCTATCGAAAAGGGTTCATTAACTAGAACTCATTACAAACTAGAAACATCGGCAGGCAGTAGCAAAACTCAGGGCAGGTAATCATAACCTAAGAATTGAAACTGGAAGACATTCCACCCCTAAACTCCCTGAGCATCTGAGAATTTCAATACTGCAGCTCAAATGAAGTTGAAAACGAGGTACACTTCCTCTTATCCTGCAACAAATATGACACAATTCAGAAAATCTTTAATGGAAGATATCATTAGAAAATATCCCGATTTCGATTATATAAATGCTAATAACAAAATTGTTTTTCTCTTTAATAGCATTGATGTTTTTAATTGTAAAAAGTTAGTTTACTTTATTTACGAAGCTTTTACATTAAGAAATGAATCAATAGATACAAGAATTGTAAATTAACCGCTTTCGCTACTTTACTTTTGTACTTTTTTTTCTTTTTCGTTTTTTTTTTAATGTGCAATACCATTTGTAATTGGGAACGCAAATAAACTGTTGTTGTTGTTGTTGACTTTTCTTCGCCCACTTTTTTTTACCTTCACGCCACTAGCTGCCCCTGGGTCCCCGAGGATGTGCTGCAACATTCTCGATTTTCGGAACAACAACGTTATTTCTTAGTTCGTGTATTTGACCATGGAATATGGAACTGTCCTGAGCAAGAGTTAGAGAGAATGACATCATCCCTGTCACGCAGTGTTTCCGGCTGACCTGACTATGCACGTCACAGCCAAACCCTAACGGCAACTACTTTATACTGCGGCAAAAAATTTTCTCGATTTTCGGAACCGTTGGCAAATCGAGAAAATTAGTTAGACCTACTCGTAACTGATTAACCCTATTTTACAGGTTCCAAGAGAAAGAACCGTTTTCAATCTGCAATGGGCCCGGCTGCTATGCTTCTTCACGTCAACTGATATTCCCTTTTGGCATGGCATGGTCATGACGTTGGTGTTGAGTTTTCCTGCCTAATTTTACAGCCAAAATACTCAGCGCATTCTGCTCATTATTTAGGAATGATTTTCATTAATCGGGAACGGATTGCACTATTCGAATCAAAGTTCTATTTTTAAATTGAAGATTGAAATGTTCCAAAGGTAGACTCATTCGAAGTAACGAATGTTGATTGGTAATTATTATAATAACTTATTAGGCTGTTAACCTCGTCTGTATTTATGAACGATTTTGAGGCCGTTATCTTCGTCGGTAATGCTTCGTCGGTAATATATATTAGCCTATTTGGTTCCATTCTATATACCGAGCCAAACGCGGCCGTTATCCCATGACTTAACGGCCTCGTTTCCCTCGGTATATAGTGACATATACCGACTTAAGGGCCTCATTTGGTTCGGTATATTTAACCGACGAGGATAACGGCCTTAAAATCGTTCCTATATACAGACGAAGATTGCAGCCTATTTCGCGATTATCAAAACACGCATGTTGATTGGATTGTTACTTACATGAGCCAAGAGTTCACACGCGAAATTAAATACGAAACCGTTGGCGGCTGTTGGTTTCAGTCGGTTTGACATTACAGGGAATTTTTCTCAATTTTCAGGAACATTTGCCTGTTAGGGTAAATTCCTAACAGGCCCTGTTGCCTTGAAACAGCGACATAAGACAGATGAAATGGCGACAAACGACACAAAGATGGATTGAAACTGCGACAGCGACGAAGAAAACTGCAAATAAAATAGTAAAATACCGACAGGGACATGGCTTCCTTCTCAATATGTGAAACGATGGTTTTTGAAATTCAGACTATGGACATACGTACCCCCCCCCCCCTAAAAGGGCCTCATTTGTTGTGCATTTACAGTACACTTGTTTTTAAGAAATTATTCTTTACAGTTTTACAACAACAGACTGCTTTTTACGTGGAAAAGTGCCTGCAATTAATATTTTGTTGAGCGAACACAAATCAGGCCAGACACGTCAAGCCGCCAACAGGCTGCTTACTTGCACGTGAACATTCGCCAGATGTCAATAATAAACCAATCAGCATTCCTGATCTGGAACAAGGCTGCCGTTAGAACATTACAATATTCAATTTGATGTCTGTAAAACCTGGAACACAACCGGAACACCCCGGAACACCCCGGAACACCTCCGGAACGCCCCGGAACATCCCCGGAACACCCCCGGAACACCATCGCAACAGCCCGGAACAGCCCGGAACAACCCCGGAACACCCCTGGAACATCCCATAATACCCCGTAACATCCCATAATGCCCCGGAATACCCTCAATACAGCCAGGAACACTCTTGTACACCAAAAATAGTGGTCAGCGGTCAGACCGCTCACGCATAGACTGACCCGAGGACCTCCGAAGATTAACGAAGATTTCCGAATTTTTCCGAAGACCTTTGCGGATCACCCGAAGACAAATGACAAAAATAAAATAAAAAATAACATTGGTGTCCTCTAGATCGACAAAGATTTGATTTTGAATATTTCAATTCAATTATTGAAGTTGTTGTAACTCATGCGAGATTTGCATTATAACTCTCGACAAACCGATGTGACGTCTATAAGTAAAATTCTGGGGGTGGGCATCCCGAATAATAATTCAATTCACCATATAACACGTCACGGTCGCGATAACTTACTCTTGGGCATTGCGTGACAGATTTTGCACGGAAAACAAAACAGATTTTGCAGGCTGCTAAACGTCTATAAGATTTATTTTGTTTCCGTAAAGGCTGTTCCTTTTCAAATTATGTGGCTAGTACTACCGCATTTTCTCAATAAGTGCCCCACGTGCTGTTACTGTACGGACTGGGCAAAGAAACACCGCCGTTCCTTCTAAAGACCAATTAGAAAAATGTTTGAATAGTTTTAAGAAGTAAGTTGTAACTCAAGGTTTATCGCAACGTATAAAGCTGGCTTATTGATGGAGCACACGAACTTTGCAAAGTTCAAGGAAATGTGATATGTACTCTCATTGTTGATATTTTCCTTTTTTCGTTTACTGAATTTTTTCTCTTAAAGTAACTAGATCTTGTGAAAGTAAATAAAATACTTGTTCCTTTTCTCGCTATAAGAGTGTAAACTCGTTCGATCCTTTTGCTCCCGGGTTACGTTGTGACATCCTACATTACAGACATTATAAGCCCTCGGATACCTCTACAAAATTATAGTGAGTACTTTTTTGCAGGCGCACATTTCTCCTACTCATTTATCTTCCGAGCTACGCTCTTTTGTTAACCAAAAATATATGCAGGCCTAACTGCTAAAACGTTGTCATTCAAATATGACAAGAGAAGGCTGCAGGATGGGAATTTATTGGACATGGAAAAACGTTCTGGATTTTAACATTCCTGAAGCACTCATGGCTACGGTATGATACTTCAGATTAATATAAACTGAGGTTTTTTTAAATGAGGTGTATATAATAAGCGTAACGAACCGGTGGCCTAACATTTTCATGCGCCTGTGGAAATAAAACGATGACCATCGTGTGACCTTGCAATAATGACCTTATAGCGTTGCGTGACAATGTATCATTTGGCTTTGTTATGTCCTTGAGGTCACACCTGTTTTTTGAACGTGATAATGCCAACCTCGCACGAGAAAAATCAATGCAGAATTAACAGTTCAACTGTCACATTTTCATATCGCTGAAAATCGTACGTTATTGATATGAAGTTCACGTGCATGATATATTTTCCCCATTAATTAATGGTTTTTTCGCTGTTCTTAAAAGCTTCGAAAATATTCCAAGCATTCTTGAAATGCTCGGAAATCTCAGGGTGATCCGCAAAAGTCGTATGAAGAATTGGGAATCTTCGGAGGTCTTCGGCTTAGTCAATTCGTGAGCAGTCTGACCGCTGACCACTATTTTTGGTGTTCGGGGGGTGTTCCTTGCTGTTTCGAGGGTGCTCGGGGGTATTATGGGATGTTCCAGGGGTGTTCCGGGGTTGTTCCGGGCTGTTCCGGGCTGTTCCGGGGGTGTTCCGGGGATGTTCCGGGATGTTCCGGGCTGTTCCGGGGGTGTTCCAGGGATGTTCCAGGGTGTTCCGAGGGTGTTCCGGGGTGTTCCGGGGTGTTCCGGGGTGTTCCGGGTTTTACAGACACCCCTTTCAGGGTCATTTGAAAGTGAAATCATGAAAGTCATTCACAAATAATAAGCGGAATGCGCTGAGTATTTCGACTGTAATAGCCTGCACAAAACATCCGTAAGATAGTACGTTACTTTCCGCGTTTAAGGCCGCGGGTGAGGAAAAACGTCATCAGTATTCATTTATTTGAAGCGTATGCACGAAGTGCGACGAATGGTAGCGACATTGCGCGAAATATTCATAAATGGGCTCTTCAATAAAACTTTCAGTTTCTGAATCAATAATTGCACGTGCGTTAAATCGTGTGCGGAGGATATCTTGTGACTTTTAAGCATTTATAAATAAAAAAAGATGCTCTCGAAGTCCGGCTTTTTTTTACGTTCAAACGTTAACAGAAACTTTTTAGAAGTTTTCCAACAAAACAAAACAAAAACCAAAATAATACTCCTTATAGCTAACACGGAACTTCGGAAACGCTTATATTCTTCAATCAAAATATTTGCGATCTCTAAATTGCAACATATTGTTCTTTGTTCTTTTCTGGACAGTGAACAATAGCTGCTGGAATTTAATTTCCATAATTAGTATAATCTTACCTTAAACATTCGTGTTTATTCGGTAAGCCTTCGTAAGCAACAAAACCACCAATTTTGTGTCCAAGAATACAGCGCGGATATAGAATTTCCTGAACTGACACAACAGGCAGATAAACTAGGTGTATTGTAGATTGTCACAACGGAAGCAATTTTTTCAAACAAGCTTTTTAACAAAATATTGAAGGCTTCACATTTAAACAAGGACGATTTTACTCATTTAAAAGCTCACAACTTTCAATGGAACTCGAAATCCTATAATCGGCTTCTGTTGTGACACAATAGAGGTTTTAACTGATCAATGAGTGGTAAAATCCAGAAGTGTTGTCTTCTCCACGAGGAGAAAACTTGGACACGGAGTCGCGTTTTACGAAATCTTAACTTTGGGGGCTCATATCATCGAAAAGAAGCGCAATCTATCAAACCAAAAACAACCTTGTTGCACTTCCACCATTTTCCAAGCTCTCTGATAAGTTTCAACGGAATCGGCTCCCAAACGCCCAAGATTTTACGTTTTTAAACGTAAGACCTCCACCAACATTTTGCCTTATAAATTTTTCATGAGCAGCTTGTCACCCGCGGCCTTAACAGTCCTTGAATTAAAAAAAAAATCAGTACTTTCTTTTTCTCTTTCCTTTTTCGGGAATGTTATTTATGTTTTTTGGTAAGTGTTGACTGCCTCAGCGAAATACACCATTACCAATTAAACCGGCCAATTTAAGCATCGAACAAAGAACACTGAAGAGCTGTCCGTGTTTGCGACAGCAACCCCAAAATTGCACAACACGCAAATCGGTTTGGCCACAGTATGGATTTCGACCATGACACTATCATAGACAAAGTGCAGGATTTTCACAAGAGGCTTTTTCTTGGAGCGTGGGAGAAATCCCAGACATTTACAAATCGCTTGCGTAATGTTCGTACTCTCGCGCAGCGTTCGCCTGTTTTTAATCAGCCACGCACGCGCGAAATGTGAACCGTTAAGTAACTAAGCCGTTACTTTTTTTACCAACTTACAAACCGAAGAAGGCCGAAGTTTTTCGGTCGAAATGTCTTTTTTCAAGTTTTGTCGTAAGCGTTGATTTACAATTCACTAGTCAGTGCCAGAAAGTTTATGAATGTATTATGACATATCCTGACGGCAATTTTAGTATTTTTAGCTTGGCATTTGTTGATGGTTACTAATGGTATTGTAGTAACAATGTTAAATACTCTTTTTTCTTTATGAGAACCCTTTCTGTAAGAACGTTTAGGCCGAAATTTGCCCCCAAATTTAAGAAAATGTATAGGCTAAAATAACATCCTCAGGCTCAACCAAATTTTACGCGTTCTTATAAAAAAAAACAGAGTGTAGTTCTTGTAGTGCTTATCATGGAAGACGTTCGCGTATGTACGAGTCAACGAACGATTAGCGCTTATGTTAGGTATTACTCTCGATTTGTTCAAGAAGTGAATGATTTTATTGAAGTGTTGACTTAGTGGTCGCTTACGAGAACTTAAAAACCAAGGAAACTACCAGTCGCTGATTCACAATAGTGGTCGCTGTCGCCTACGGGAGCAGTCGCTTACGAGAGCTGTTAATTACAGAGTGTCAATTCAAACGGGATTTCAGAATGCCGGTCGTAACTAGAGCTGGTCGCTTACGAGGGTGGTCGCAAAGAGAGCTTCGACTGTACTATTATGTAAAACCCAAATTTTAGCAGTACCCATGTAACCGGTGCGCGGTGAGATGCAGGTTCCAAGCCAGAGGGCGGTGACAACGACGTGTGAGTCATGTGCTGACCACTAGCTCCAAACAGTCTCAATCTTAGCAAACTTTTAATTTTTCATTTTTAAGACCTACAGGTTACACATAATGTTACGTTTATTGACCGTGGAAAGAAACTACATCTACCGATTAGTTCCACTTTCGTGGCACAAATTAGAGACATATTCAATGTTCAAGCAACGGTAGTAATAATAAAAGTATTAAAGATAATAAATGATAATGATAATAAGAATAATAATGTTAATAATGGTACAAAAGGCGCGTCTATCAATCCAATCGGAACCACTTTTCATTACTGAAGACAACATCGTTAGTAAATTGTATTGAATTTCTCTTATCTGTGCTTCAAAGGTGGCAAAAAAGCTATAAACTGAAAGATTTTCTTTCAATCCACGGTAAATTTTTTTTTTTTGAGGAAAGGGAGAGGCGTGACTTTGGAGCCTAAATTTCTTACTAGTAAGTAATTTTTATGTGACCCTCGACAAATCAACTTCCGTTTCAGTAGGTGCCCAAGTTCCACAGGTTCGGGGTATTCTCAGGGTTTCGTCACGCGTTCCTCCTAAGAATGTCTGCGTGGGAGGCTAGGTATTAAGCAACTTGTGCGAATGATGCAACAGCAGCGTCGACTAATAAAAATTATACTGAACTCTCAAATGAAATATAAATTTGCACCCCAGGGGAGTGGGGGGAGGAAAAACGCTGAGATTGTGTTTGAGGTAAGAACAGTTGTCTGTACTTTGTAACTACTTAAAGTTTAAAAGCCACGTCGAAATTGGAAGAGTAAGCTTATTTGTCATCTTAAATTTGCAAAGTTCGCTTTTCTCGGTTTTAGATGTAAAAAACCAGGGTCACACTAATGCGTTGTTTGTTTGTTTGTTTATTTGTTTGTTTCACTCCTTCTTAGTTTTGCTTTTACTCTTTTTACAGCAAAGACGACACAGGCATCTACATATCAACATTATCACTATGACAACCAAGGTAACCACAGCAACAATGAAAGCCATGACATCAAGTAAGTAGTACTGATACCAAGGGATGTTAAACACTTGAGGTCTGAGATGCTGGGCTCCACCATGTCTGAGTACATACTCTATCCAATCACAGGTTTCTTGAAGCGGAGTACGTCGACGATCCTTTAACAGGCCGGAGATGTGTATTGCTTTTTGTTTGAATCTGAAAAAAGAAAAATGAATTAATGCTATTCTAATGTCCTAGGGTACAAACTTTAGAACCATTATTACTTTGGCACTCTTTGGAGGTAACAATATATAGTTAGAGTAGCCTATTAGCGGAGCTCCTAAAGAAAAGAAAATCACGACCATTCAAAGCCACTCGTGTACTCTCAAAAGGGTAACCCTATGTTCTGGAATGGTGGAATGACGGAATGACGGAACAGCGGAATGGCGGAATATAGCCCCAAATCCTAAAACACAGAATGGAGAAATATACGCTCAAAATACCAAAACATAGCTTATGGACATGTGATCAAGTAACCATGTAACCAACTTAAATTAAGCGCCACCGCTAATGATAATAAGCTGATGATAGCCAGCTTCGTATATTGTCAGCTAATTCGCTTTTTTAGCGAGTTGTAAGAATGCTTTATTTACACTATTGCCAATTCAAACGGATAAATATATTTACAATATTGCCAATTAAAACGGGTGGTTTGCATTAATTTCTGTCACGTATAGCGAAATACCGGCAATGTTTACGCTATTAACGATCTGAGGGGAAAACTCGCACATTAGCAATTCGTGTGGATAGTTTAGACTTTTGCCTGCAAGAATGAACCCTTTGGAAATACTGCTTATACTGCTTTCGTTTGTTGCAGACTGTAAAATCCCTGTTCAGTCAATGCACTGAAACTCCACAGCGAAGGTATTTTCTTTTCCTTTTTCTGACGGTGTAAAAAAAAAACAAAGATCTGTACCTTAACCTCTACATATCACAGACGAACTGAATTTGACTTTTGTATAATTTTCGCAAAAGCTCCGCGTCACTGATTGGCTTGGGTATCGTGTCTGACATAACTGCAAGATGTTTCACGGGGATCAGATCTGTGAGCAACAAAGATCAAGAGCAAGATACTTTCTCCCTATTTAGTTTTTCGCAACAGTTTGCTTCAAATTGGACAATTCATTGCATAAATGCGAAATAAACTTGTCACACTGCTTTTGCAGTAGGTCTTGTCCAAATTAAAGGCTGCAACACAAAACATCACTTTTTCTTCTGCTATTGAATTTTTTATTTCACTTGACGCTCCAATGTATAAGCCGTTTACAATGGTGCATGGGTTTGGGTATCTGCTCTAGACCTAAGCTTAAGAGCTTACGGCGCACAGTTAAGCGCGACGTTGTATAAAAAGTCTAATGCAACCTTAAGCTCACAGGAACTATTTTTAAACCATATTAAACTGGCATACAACAAGGATTTTCTGCACTACGTCCAGGTCTGAAACATGATCTTTGTGGTAAACAAAATGGGTGATTTATATCGTACGACATGGCTGGGATCTGCCTAGTTCAGGAAGTACTATTGGTAAGTTCCTTCAGTTTGTTTGGATAAGATAGTCCGTACTGTTGTTAGAACGGCTGTTCGAGGTTCAGGAGTGCTCCAGCAGTACAAAAATGGGTAAATGGAGGAGTTCATATATGCCACAGTAGACGCCTAAATCCACGCCCACGGCGATGTCTTGGAAAGGGTAGCTTCAATTAGTAACATATATAACTAACGCTGGAGAAGAACACAGGATCATACAAAATAATATATAAACGTGTTAATGGCACTTTTCTTTGGTCGCACCATGTTCGGATTGTATTCAGCATTTGAATTTTGTACAGCCTGTTGTTGCGATTGAATCTGTAACTGATGCCGACGAACAATTTGGTAAATTCTGATGTAAGAAAATGAAGAACTTAACAGGCAAATGGCAGTGCCAGCAGCCATGGTGAGAAACAAAAAATTTTCCTTCAAAAAACTAAAGTACGATAAAAGGATGCTTATAGCCCAAAGAGTGGTCGCACTATGTACTGCACGTTCCTCGGTCATCAAATTCTGATATCGCATGTGACGATGAAACGCCAAAACCGATCCACGCTTATTGCCGTCGTTGTGCAAAAAGAAACACCACAGACGGACAAGGAGAGTATGTTGTCAGCTTGCGATAACGAAATACCATATTTGAATCCATCGGCAATGTAGACTGGTTGTACGACAAGTAAAAAAAAAAAAACAAACAAGCAAACAAGCAAAAAGAAAAAACAAGCAAACAAAAAATAACGAGAACACCTGGAACCGCACCTTTCACGTGACCGGTTTCAAAACATTATAGAATCGCATTCTATATGCCACTATTTGCATTTTAATGAAGATCGCCGGACTCAGGTGACTTGTGTTTGTACACACATAGATTTTGATGTACCAGTTTCATAGACTGACCCATTTCGTAGCTATGGCAAAGCTCTCGCAGGCCGATCAGGAGCTCCGCTATAATGGGTTGCTAATTTGACAGTGTGACATCTTCGAGCAGCCATGAGTTCGAGCACCGGCTTTGTAATGTGCAGTTTTTTGTTCACTTTTACTCCAGGGGCCCGTTTCTCGAAAGCCCCGGTAACTTTTCGGGCCCGGAGCTATATTTTAAAAACAAAATCTATAGAATGTTGGCGTAGTTTTTAGCCACCACACCAGTCAGACCTGTTTTATCAACTTAGAATTTTATTGCTCACCTATCAAAAACAACAAAATTTGAGTCTTTAATACAAACACCACACACGTAAAATAGCTTTCCGGCCCGAAAAGTTATCGGGACTTTCGAGAAACGGCTCCCAGGGACCGAAGATGCACCCTAAGTAATTTGGACTTCAGAAGCAGAAACAAGAATTCTCTTATTTTGAGGTATTTGTTTGTGAACAGAGAGAAAGCACCTGCATGGTCCATCGTGAATATTTTTGTTCGGGATTGGCCTAAAGATCAAGAATAAAACAAATGAGCAGTCACCTTGGTTCGCTAATAACCAGCTCGATTGTCTCAAGCAGTTGTTGGGCATTTGTGCTTCTATGATTCACTGCTAACCCAAAACCAAAACGTTCCGCTTTCTTGGCGTTAGCATCCTGTTCTGCAAACAGAGGATACGCGACCACAGGAACCCCATGGTATGCAGTCTCATACAGACTGTTGTGACCCACATGGGAGACAAAAGCCTTGATGTCCTTGTGAGCCAACAGATCATTCTGAGGTAACCAGTCCACTACTTTGATGTTTTTACCGAGGAATGAAGGAATGTAACCTGCAAGAGCACCAATTTTGTGAATAATGTAATTAGTGAAAATAGAATGATGTGCGGAGAGGGGAAACTCAGAAAAAATTCTGAGTTCCAGATGGCATTTGAACCCACGACCTTCCGTCCACTAGTCGGATAATTAGTGAATTTTTATCAAATGAGATGTGAGTAACAGAGAGGAAAAATGACGTGTGCTTAACTGGATCAGACGAGGGTGGGGTTTGGGGTTCGGGTAGAGGTGGCTCATTACTAACCCCCTCCACCCCCCCACCCCCACCCAGAATGGGAGGCTAGTCTAACGTATTTCGCGGTTCGCTGTAACCCTAGTAGAGAGAAAAAGCGTCACGTTTCCAGCAAACGCGAACGGCAGAATTAGCCACGTGACCATGATTTTCCCCGCTATTTTCCCGCCGTTTTCTGTTTTCAGGCGCTAAGTAAAATGACCGCGGTTAGCTGTCAACGTTTTAAAAAATGGAAAGAAAAAAAGTACGAAAAAGCGAGCTGATGTTTGGCTGTCATCTTCACAGAGGTTGTCATCTTCTTTTACGAAAAAGACGCCCAAATTATATAGAGTTACGTCAAAACAGCCCAAGACAGTTGACAGTTAGAAAGTTGCTTTTTTGTGTATTTTAGGTCTTGATGAGACTATGCGAAGCTTACGAAAAACATTTGCCGACACATTTTTTGTCGTTGATTTGTTGCGAGACAAAGTGATCGAAAGGTTTCCTAGTGTGACACCGATTTCAATGTTTCCATCTCTATTTAAATAATTCAGTTTTATGATTAAGCAGTTACTGTACCTTTGAGTCTCCACACAACTCGCTGTCTTAGTTTTCCAAAAGCTGTAGCTAACATGTCCACTTCAGCTCTTGGAAGTAAAGAAGCCACATTGGATCCAAAGGAAACAATGATGAAACCATGGCCCCCTGAGTTGCTAACAAATTCTTCCAAATCTGGGGGGAGAGGTCTAGCATCTCTGACATTCAGTGGTCCAACCATAACATTTCCTGCAAATGTGTTATCAATCAAGGTGCCAAGTGTTAATCACAATTCGCCGAGATTCGCCACTTTAAAGTCGAGAATCCCTAGTTTGAACATGACATCGCCACTTTGAACTCGAGATTCTCTACTTTGAACACGACATCACGACTTCAAAAGTCGCCATTCAATACTTGAAGTCTGAGCTTCTAGTTTCAACATGATATCGCCACTTCAAAGTAGCCTAATCCTATTTCTGAAACTTTCACCTCTCATCTTAAGAAATTAAAATTTTCACTGTTTTTCCGGGATCTTTTCCGAGGTTAAGAATATTTAAAGTCGACGTTTCGATCAGTTTCACTGATCTTCTTCAGGCTGTTGTTCAAAATGACAATATGGCGGATTGTTTCTCATGTTCAGCTTGGTAACCGCACCAATAAATCGTGACTATTACACGACGTATGTGAAAAAAAGGGCGGGAAAATGTAACAAGGCCTGTCAAGTAATTTTACATTTGTGATACTTCACTGACTAATTACAGTCTCCCTCACGATCGAAGAAGGAGTTCAGGATTGATTTCCACGTTTCAACATGGTCAAAACTGTTAAGCACTTTCATTCCGCGGTGCTTCTGTCGCAGTGATTCAATTCCTTCGAGAACCTTCCTTTGTCTCAACCCTCTCTCTGTCGCTACGATTTTTGCGTTTGTCCAATCAATACTTCTTTGGCACTCAATAGTGTGTCGTGCTAGGCCTCCATCTTCTTTGCCCATTCGTCTTTCGGCCGATAGAGTGTTTCCTTTTTGAAGGTCTTCATTTGTTAATCTGACTTTGTCCATGTGTTCTTTCTTTCGTGTTTGGAACAGGCGCCATGTCTCTCCTACATACACTGAATTCTGGCAGGTACACGGAATCTTATATACAACACATTTCTGCCTTTCACCAAGCGGCTCTTGACATGTACGTTTAATCTCTTTGATCTTTCTTCCAGGCTTGAAAGCAACTCGAAAAGAGTGTCGGTTAGCAGTTCTCCTGAACCGCTCAGACAACCCTTTTAAATATGGTATGGTCACGGCTCCACGACTTTCCTGTTCTTCCTGTTCTTTCTTGTCTGTCTGTTGATGTCTTTGCTCCATAAACCTTCTCACGGTCTCTCTTGGATACCCATCCGCTACAAACACGTCTTCGATGTTGTTCAATTCTTCTGCCAGGTGTTTTTCATCACATAAGGCCCTCGCTCTGTCAGTAAAACCTTTCACAATCGCTCTCTTCATACTTTCTGGGTGATTGGACCTTTCCTTTACATTTATGTTTGTGTGAGTCTTCTTGTAATAGACAGAGCATTCTATCTTCTTGGTCTTCCTGTCTACGGTCTGTTTTAAATCAAGTACTGGTAAAACATCTCCTTCTTGGTCTTCTTTTGTGAACACAATTACTCCTGGCTCAATGGTATTGAGGTGATCTAGTATCTCTTGAGCTTCTCCTTCCTTGCATTTGGTCTCACTATCATCTACGTACCAGAACCATTCATTTACATAAATGTAAAGGAAAGGTCCAATCACCCAGAAAGTATGAAGACAGCGATTGTGAAAGGTTTTACTGACAGAGCGAGGGCCTTATGTGATGAAAAACACCTGGCAGAAGAATTGAACAACATCGAAGACGTGTTTGTAGCGAATGGGTATCCAAGAGAGACCGTGAGAAGGTTTATGGAGCAAAGACATCAACAGACAGACAAGAAAGAACAGGAAGAACAGGAAAGTCGTGGAGCCGTGACCATACCATATTTAAAAGGGTTGTCTGAGCGGTTCAGGAGAACTGCTAACTGACACTCTTTTCGAGTTGCTTTCAAGCCTGGAAGAAAGATCAAAGAGATTAAACGTACATGTCAAGAGCCGCTTGGTGAAAGGCAGAAATGTGTTGTATATAAGATTCCGTGTACCTGCCAGAATTCAGTGTATGTAGGAGAGACATGGCGCCTGTTCCAAACACGAAAGAAAGAACACATGGACAAAGTCAGATTAACAAATGAAGACCTTCAAAAAGGAAACACTCTATCGGCCGAAAGACGAATGGGCAAAGAAGATGGAGGCCTAGCACGACACACTATTGAGTGCCAAAGAAGTATTGATTGGACAAACGCAAAAATCGTAGCGACAGAGAGAGGGTTGAGACAAAGGAAGGTTCTCGAAGGAATTGAATCACTGCGACAGAAGCACCGCGGAATGAAAGTGCTTAACAGTTTTGACCATGTTGAAACGTGGAAATCAATCCTGAACTCCTTCACGGCTTCGATCGTGAGGGAGACTGTAATAGTCAGTGAAGTATCACAAATGTAAAATTACTTGACAGGCCTTGTTACATTTTCCCGCCCTTTTTTTCACATACGTCGTGTAATAGTCACGATTTATTGGTGCGGTTACCAAGCTGAACATGAGAAACAATCCGCCATATTGTCATTTTTAACAACAGCCTGAAGAAGATCAGTGAAACTGATCGAAACGTCGATTTTAAATATTCTTAACCTCGGAAAAGATCCCGGAAAAACAGTGAAAATTTTAATTTCAAAGTAGCCGTTGGATAGTTTGAAGTTGTGATACTCCAATTTGAACTTGTAATAGCTAGTTTAAAAAAAAGTAGAAATTTTATGGCACTCAAGCGCCACCGCAATAACGCTCAAAACGGCAGCTTAATTTTGAATCTGTTCACCGTGGCTAATCCTGATTCTTATGTCAAATCAGTTGATATCAAAATCCGGCGTTTCACTCTCACATTCACAGGCCAACCACGCAGCAGCAACAACAGAAATTGACCCCATTGTTAATCCTCCAACAGCCACCTGAACAGTTCAAATTAAGCCAGACTTGTTCATACCTGGTAATAAAGGCTGTGGATATTCCAATGCAAAATCTGCTGTGATTATCACCAGTTCAGCATCACCAACAGCTTGCTGCCAGGTTCTTTCAGGTTTTATGTTGTACTTAACCTTCAGTGCATTCATTGTTCTTCCAATAAGGAGATCCATGGCTAGTTTACCACCGAGGTATCCAACAAAATTTATTACTCGCTCTATAAATGTCATCTTATCAGTCAATTCCAACATGAGTTGTGGAACATATGATACAGGCATGGGTATCATGTGGTTCAAAGAAAATGGGGTATTTGGTGCAATGAGGCACAGTTCCACTCTTGGAATATCAAGCAATTCCCCAACCAGCGGAGCACACATTGCTGCTATGGGACTATCATAAACAAGCAAGTCGAAACTTTTCAGTTCCTCCAGAAGCTGCGTGCTGTTTAAAGCGCCTTCACATAAAGTAATCAGCAACTCTCTCCCATACTTCATCGCTTGTAACATGTTTCCTCCCATTTCAAGGCGTACGAACTTATCAACAAAATCAGCCTTGTAAGGCACTAGGTAAATCTTGTGCGGTACTTTGTCACTGAGTTTGATTTTTTGGGAGGATGGAACAACAAGTGCAACCTAAAAACCAGAAATTATGTTTAACACATTTCTTCAATAAATATGTTTCCCCAGGCAGCGTGGCTGAGAGCACAGCCTTTATCAAGTTGAAATTTTGGACGACCCAAGTTCAAATCCTTCCCTGACCACTAGCTGTGGTCACTTGGCATTTTTAACCACGTTGCTTTCAGTTTAACATTCGTTTCCAGTGATTTAAGTGGATTGCTTGGAAGCTAGGGTCGATTTCCAGGTAGAGTACGAACAGTCCCTTTTTCCGTTCAAGGATAGTCGAGTCAAGAAACGCGACCAACACGAAAATCGCCTGCTGCGTGGAAACGTGACGCGTGTGTGTAATGACCCGGTCTACACTAGCGGCTAACCACGCGCACGTCACGTGTCCGCGCGGCAGGCGATTTCCGTGATACCTTGCATGTTCTTTTTTGCTCTAATTTCCAGCCGTTTTGTGCGCTCGCGTTGCTCTGCGCACACACCAGTCTCACTGTAAAACGGCTGGACATCGAGTTTAGCTAGGATCCATGACAAATAAAGAATTTTGATTTTTAGTTGACGACGAACGCTTTGCCTTACATATCATTGAAAATTTGCCGTTAAATAGGTTCAAAAGGCCAATATCTTCCAACCAGAGAAGCGTATCTAGAGACCGACTAAATTCATCTCGAATTAAACCCCCGGAATGAAACTACAAAAACCGGCGCGAGGCGAACGGGCTCCGCGTGATAGGCGGCTTCACATTGACAGTGAGTCTCCGCTAATTAGAAGTGCGCGTAAAAATTCTGCCTTACTGCAAATCAACGATGACCAACGATGCATAAATTCTCAAGGCTAACAATTGCTATATAATTGCTATAATAGACATAATAAAGAAACGCGGTTAAGTGGAAAACGCGGAGTGCGGAGTGCGGAGTGTGGAAAAGGTGGAGTGTGGAAAACGCCGAGTTTGGAAAACGCGGAGTGTGGAAAACGCGGAGTGTAGAAAATGCGGAGTGTGGAAAACGCGGAGTGTGGAAAATGAGGAGTGTGGAAAATGGGGAGTGTGGAAAACGCGGAGTGTTAAAGAAAAATACATAAAAAGGTTATAAAAAGGTCAAAAGAAAAAACGGTAATATCGCCACACGTACTCAATTATATTAGGTATAACACCCTATATAGCTCCCCTGCCCACTGTACAGACCCTGGACATAGCAAACTGCTCTTAACAAAATGAAAAATCACAAAATTTATTTTTTGGCTTATTTTCAAAATCGCGAAATTAAGTACTCGTAAACACGTCTTTCGAATTCTATAGAAATAAAGTACACGTGAAAATTAATGAAAATTACTGAATATAAAAAGCTTGTATGGAAAAGGAAATTGAAAAATAATCCTTAATTCCGCTAAATTCTTGGTAAGATCGTTTTAAATGTTTAATTAAAGGTGATATCTTCACACGGACACAAGTAACAAGGTATAACACTCTATAAAACTCCTTCATGCATCATTGCATTTTAACGCGCGTAGTATTATTGTGAATTAACGATATTAACAATCAGTCCATGTTCTTTGAAAAAGCGATGCGTCATTGAGTTTCATTGCTAAATCGTACATTATTTTTTTGTAGCTATGAAAAACAGTAACGAATACTGAGGTAAATAAAACAAACCCACGCGTGTAGCATTACTGTTAATTAACGATATAATAACAATCAGTCCATATTCTTTCAGCATTTCCTTCTGGCTTCATCAAGTGAGTGGTAGGTGCTGAAGTCGATATGTACACGTTCGTCAAAAACAGGGTTTTTTCGCATGATATGCACAGGTCTGGGATGCATGGTAATAGGTATTGGTAAAGTCTGTGCTGAACACCAACGCCCCTGTGTACCTGCCGACGGTCGACGTGCTTGACCACGATGTTGTGTGGTGGCTGACGAACTTTTTCTACAAAATTGTCACCGCATCCGTAGCACCTCTTCACACTTTTTTTTCTAAACCGGAAACAACTACTATGGCTTAACCGGAAAAAAAACTACACAACTTCATTTATTTCTCTAGAATTCGAAAGACGTGTTTTACGAGCACTAAATTTCGCGGTTTTGAAAACAAACAAACAAAAAATTATTTTTTCACTTCGTTAAGAGTACTGTGCTTTTCCAGGGTCTGCACAGGGGGCATGGGACAGGAAGGAGTTATATTGGGTCAGCAGCCTATCAGCCATCCTGATTGGGTGTTATACCTTCGTGTGGCGATATTACCTTTTTTTTTTCTTTTGAGCTTTTTATATATATTTTTTTAACACTCCGCATTTTTCACACTCCGCATTTTCTACACTCCGCATTTTCTACACTCCGCATTTTCCACACTCCGCATTTTCTACACTCCGCATTTTCCACACTCCGCATTTTCTACACTCCGCGTTTTCCACACTCCGTATTTTCCACACTCCGCACTCCGCACTCCGCACTCCTCGTTTTCCACTTAACTAAGAAACGCAGGGAAATGAGGGTTTGACATTTCCGTCCCGCCAATTAGTTGATCCGATTCTATTAGCGAATGCGCTCAGAACTTCTGCTTCTTTTAGTGAAAGATTGCTTGATTTTGCGTGTTCGAAAATCGAACGCAATGGAATAGCTCAATCGAGAAATTAATTTACATGTTTGGTTGCATTGCGTGCAGCGCAGCAACTCCGTGACGCGAAAGCGACCGTACTTAACAGTTCTACAAAAGTCTGCCTTTCACTGCTTTTTGTCCAAGAATGCTTAACTTAACAGGAAGTTTCCACAAAAATTCAACAAGGTGCGGCAAGGCTAAAAAAAAGAGTCCGCTCATCTTCTGCATATAGGTAGCCCTTAGTAAAACTAAAAACGTTATGTTGTTTTTTTCTTCAAATATTTTTATTTTTCTGAGAAAAACGAAATTCTCGATTTCACGTCTAGACTCGATTCTGAGGGTCTAAACTGGGTTGAAAATCGACCATTTTCATTCGATTCGCATGTCAAAACGATCAAGCGCAGAAAAAATTGAATACAACCGGTTTATTGCATGACTCTTCCTTGTCCAAAGAAGCATAGTTTCAAGAGTTTTGGTTTAATCTAATTATTCAACGGTAAACAAAACCAGACTATTCTCACGCGCCATGAAAGTCGGTCGGTCAAAAGAATCGTCATTTTCACCATGTGCCATATCTCGGAATTCCTTGAGATGATGGTATTTCAAATGTAGAAGGATAATACTTCCAAAATATGCAAAGTTTGGTTTGGGCCAATGATTAAGCACTTGTCAAAAAATTATTCAAAATCGTACAAAAACGGCACAAAATCACGCCAGCCTTCGAATGCGTGACCTAAAGTATTACCACCGTATTTGTTATTTAAATCAATTTAATCGCAATACTAGCAATACTAAGGCATAAACAAAAATAAATATGTTCACCTTTGCTCGATTATGATGTCTTGACCGTTGCAATACGTTTCTTTCCTGTCATTTCTTCAATGGCTTCCCGTTCAGTTCGCATGCTCTTGTCGACTCTTGAACGCGAATCCGTCTTGCGACTGGTGAATTTGAAGCAACCACTGCTAGGTTTTTATCCAAATATGTATCGTCATGATTAACGTGCGCTACTTGTGTTACTTGATTAAGCCATATTTCAGGAAATAACCAGCAAAGCGTTTTCAATGAGCCACTTTGCAGTGCCCGTTGGAAGCTATTATTATTCGAAAAGCGAAGTAATTTGCATACTTCCGAGACAAGCGTGACAGCTTTTTGTACTTAAGGGGGTGGGCTGGGGGTAGGGTCTTGAATTTCAGCTGAACCGATGGTTCGAAAGTGTTTGGAGATGAATTATCACAAACTCGCATTTACTACGTGATTTGCTTAACTTATAAGTTCTGCTTACGTTCAAAATCAGAGAGAGAGAAAAAGACAATCACCATTATTTTTCTTGTTGTTGTTGTGTTTTTTTTAACAAACGATCAAGGCTCTGTTTCCTTTTTCAGCTAAGGCAACAGATGACACATTCGGTCCCGGTTCTGCCTCCTTTCGATACAAACAGAAAGCTCTGGCGTTTAAAATGAAATAAAATAAAGGTTGTTTTGGGCTTCCTAAAAATGGTCAAAAATATACTGTTCTTGTACCCAATAATTCTGTTTCTCGATGATATTATAACAAGCATGGTTTACATAACTAAAAGCATCGCTACCGGACACTAAATTTCGCATACTTGACAACGACATAGACACGAAAATAATCTTAGCAGCGGCCTGTTTATGCCAGAGATATCGAGAGCTTTAAATACATTTTGGGACTCGGATTGCACTGTTCAAGCGTACAAGTGACCAATATCACTAGTCAGTGAGCGCTCTTCTGGCAGTGGCAGCCCATGACAAGGTTTGTCAACAAATCTATCTATGGCTTCTTTTTCTTGACGTTGATCTTTGATACATCAAGTCCAAAAGAAGAGCAAATTTCATCTAACATTTTGATAGAAAACTTTGAAAGCATCGAATTTTTGACGAGGTCACAGATGTTATGAGCATCATACACGATTGGATGCTGCCGGGCTTCCTTCTCTGCTTCGTTTTGGTCTTCGTCGTCACTTTGCGACTCAGAGTGAGTACCAACATCAACACTTCGCTTTGAGGCCAGGCGTGAAAAGAAACTAGCAACCTGTCGGCTTGTAAGAAACTCGTTGCCATTAAAAAGGCGCTCGCCGTTCGTGTCTTTAGCTGTCCTCATACCTCTGGATACCATTGCCTGAATCCACCTTTTGCCCGGTTTGCTCGCCAATCTGTGATAATTCATCTCCAACGGGCACTGCAAAGTGGCTCATTGAAAACGCCTTGCCGGTTATTTCCTGAAATATGGCTTAATCAAGTAACACAAGTAGCGCACGTTAATCATGACGATACATATTTGGATGAAAACCTAGCAGTGGTTGCTTCAAATTCACCAGTCGCAAGAAGGATTCGCGTTCAAGAGTCGACAAGAGCATGCGAACTGAACGGGAGGCCACTGAAGAAATGACAGGAAAGAAACGTATTGCAACGGTCAGGACATCAAAACCGAGCAAAGGTGAACATATTTATGTTGATTTATGCCTTAGTATTGCTAGTATTGCGATTAAATTGATTTAAATAACAAATACGGTGGTAATACTTTAGGTCACGCATTCGAAGGCTGGCGTGATTTTGTGCCGTTTTTGTACGATTTTGAATAATTTTTTGACAAGTGCTAATCATTGGCCCAAACCAAACTTTGCATATTTTGGAAGTATCATCCTTCTACAGTTGAAATACCTTCATCTCAAGGAATTCCGAGATATGGCACATGGTGAAAATGACGATTCTTTTGACCGACCGACTTTCATGGCGCGTGAGAATAGTCTGGTTTTGTTTACCGTTGAATAATTAGATTAAACCAAAACTCTTGAAACTATGCTTCTTTGGACAAGGAAGAGTCATGCAATCAACCGGTTGTATTCATTTTTTTCTGCGCTTGATCGTTTTGACATGCGAATCGAATGAAAATGGTCGATTTTCAACCCAGTTTAGACCCTCTGAATCGAGTCTAGACGTGAAATCGAGAATTTCGTTTTTCTCAGAAAAATAAAAATATTTGAAGAAAAAAACAACATAACGTTTTTAGTTTTACTAAGGGCTACCTATATGCAGAAGATGAGCGAACTCTCTGTTTTTTAGCCTTGCCGCAAAAAATCATTTTTGTTCGATTTTTCTGGAAACTTCCTCTTAAGAACTTATTAACAAATTATTCTCTTTTCTTTACTGCCATCAAACAATAAATGTAGTTTAAAAGAGTCGGAACTTCCTACTTGACCAAAACGGTCAACTTCAATTTGTAGTTTATACCCTACCTCATGGCCCCGAGAGGCCAATTCTTCCAGCGTGTGCTTTATGTTGATGTACTGTGACCCACCGAGAGTAATAAAACCAACAATCCGGGATGACAGAGCTGAGTTGGCTGCTAAGAATAACAGAAGCAACGACAATAGCGGCATTTCTCCTGTTCATGTCTTGGATCATGGAGAGCTAGAGAGGATGATATCATCCCTGTCACTCAATGTTTCCGGGCTTACTCGAGTCGCACGTGACGACCAAAAGCGGCGTGCAACTATTTATTGTGGTCATTGCGGCAGTCATCCTCGGACACCCAGGAGCAGATAGTGGGGCGAGGGAAAGTCGGAACGGGCAAAAAAGAATGAAACGTGGGTGAAGAGAAGTCAAGGTTTTAGCCTTGACTTTTCTTATCCCACTTTTTTTTTTTACCCTCGCCCCACTGCCCCTGGGTCTACGAGGATGTGCGGCAGCAAATTCGAAGCAACTGTTCATGATTTTCGGAACAACAACACTATTTTTGAGTTCGTGTATTTGACCATGGAATATGGAGCCGTTCTGAGCAAGAGTTAGAGAGAATGACATCATCCCTGTCACGCAGTGTTTCCGGCTGACCTGACTATGCACGTCACAACCAAAGCCCAACGGCAACTACTTTATACTGCGGAAAAATTTTTCTCGATTTTCGGAACCGTTGGCAAATCGAGAAAATTAGTCAGACCAACTCGCAACTGATTAACCCTATTTTGCAGGTTCCAAGAGAAGGAACCGTTTTCAGTCTGCTATGCTTCTTCACGTCAACTAATATACCCTTTTGGCATGGCATGGTCATGACGTTGGTGTTGGGTTTTTACTGCATAACTTTAATAGCCTGCACAAAACATCCGTTAGGTAGTACGTTACTTTTTGCGTTTAACAGTCCTTCAATTTTAAAAAAAAATCAGTACTTTCTGTCCCTCGTTCCTTTTTCGGGAATGTTATTATTATTATTATTATTATTATTATTATTATTATTATTATTATTATTATTATTATTATTATTATTATTATTTTTGTCAAGCGTTAACTGCCTCAACGAAATACACCATTACCAAATCGCCCAATTTAAGCATCGAACAAAGAACATAGAAGAGCAGTCCGTGTTTGCGACAGCAACTCTAAAATTGCACAACACGCAAATCGGTTTGGCCACAGTATGCATTTTGACCATAACACTATCATAGACAAAGCACAGGATTATCACAAGAGGCTTTTTCTTGGAGCGTGGCATTCACAGAGAGACTAGAATGCGGGAAACAAACAGATAGAAATCCCAGACATTTACAAATCGCTTGCGTAATGTTCGTAGTCTCGCGCAGCGTTCGCGTGTTTTGTTGTGTTAATCAGCCACGCACGCGCGAAATGTGAACCGTTATAAGCCGTTACTTTTTTACCAACTTACAAACCGAAGAAGGCCGAAGTTTTTCGGTCGAAATGTCTTTTTTCAAGTTTTGTCGTAAACGGTGATTTGTATTCACTAGTCAGTGCCAGAAAGTTTATGAATGTATATCTCATTGTATATCCTGACTGCAATTTTAGTATTTTTAGCTTGGCATTTGTTGATGGTTACTAATGGTATTGTAGCAACAATGTTAAATAGTTTTTATAGTGCTTATCATGGAAGACGTTCGAGTATGTACGAGTCAACGCACGATTAGCGCTTATGTTAGGTACCGGTATTACTCTAAATTTGTTCAAGAAGTGAATCATTTTATTGAAGTGTTGACTAACTGTTCGGTTACGAAAACTAAAAAAAAAACAAAGGAAACTACCCGTCAGTGATTCACAAAAATGGTTGCGGTCGCTTACGAGAGTGGTCGCAAAGAGAGCTTCGACTGTACTATTACGTAAAACCCAAATTCTAGCAGTACCCATATAACCGGTGAGTTGCCAGAGGGCGGTGACAACGACGTGTGAGTCATGTGCTGACGACTAGCTCCAAACAGTCAAGTCTCAATCTTGACAAACTTTTAATTTTTCATTTTTAAGACCTACAGGTTACAAGTAATATTACGTTTATTGAACGTGCAAAGAAACTATATATAGCGATTAGTACCATTTTCGTAGCACAAATTACAGACATATTCAATGTTCAGACAATGGTAGTAATAATAATAGTATTAATGATAATAATTGATAATGATAATAAGAATAATAATATTGATAATGGTACAAATGGCGTGTCTATCAATCCAATCAGAACCACTTTTCATTACTGAAGACAACATCGTTAGTAAATTGTACTGAATTTCTCTTATCTTTGCTTCAAACGTGGCAACAAAAGCTATAAACTGAAAGATTTTCTTCCAATGCACGGTAATTTCTTTTTCTGAGGAAAGGGACAGGTTTGACTTTGGAGTTTAAATTTCTTATTAAGTAATTTCTATGTGACCCTCGACAAATCAACTTCCGTTTCAGTAGGTGCCCAAGTTCCAAAGGTTCGGGTATTTAGTAGCCTCCCAGGAAGACATTCTTAGGGCTTCGTCGCGCGTTCCTCCTAAGAATGTCTGCGTGGGAAGCTAGGTATTTAGCAACTTGTACGAATGATGCAAGAACAGCATCCACTAATAAAAATTATAACTCTCAAATGAAATATAAATTTGTACTCCAGGGGGATTGGGGGGAGGAAAAACGCTGAGATTGTGTTTGAAGTAAGAACAGCTGGCTGTACTTTGTAACTACTTGAAGTTTAAAAGCCACGTCGAAATTGGGAGAGTAAGCTTATTCGTCATCTTAAATTTGCAAAGTTCGGTTTGTCTGTCTTACATGTAACACACCAGGGTCACACTAATGCTTTGTTTGTTTGTTTCACTCCTTCTTAGTTTTGCTTTCACCCTTTTTACAGCAAAGACGACACAGGCATCTACACGTCAGCATTATCACTATGACAACCAAGGTAACCACAGCAACAATGAAAGCAACGACATCAAGTAAGTAGTACTGATACCAAGGGATGTTAAACACTTGAGGTTTGAGATGCCGGGCTCCACCATGTCTGAGTACATACTCTATCCAATCACTGGTTTCTTGAAGCGGAGTACGTCGGCGATCTTTTAAAAGTCCAGAGATGTGCATTGCTTTTGCTTTGAATCTGAAAAAAGAAAAACGAATTAATGCTATTCCAATGTCCTAGGGTACAAACTTCACAGCCATTATTACTTTGGCACTCTTTGGAGGTAATAATGCATAGTTAGAGTAGCCTATCAGCGGAGCTCCTAAACAAAGAAAATCACGACCATTCAAAGCCACTCGTGTACTCTCAAAAGGGTAACCCTATGTTCTGGAATGGTGGAATGACGGAATGACGGAACAGCGGAATGGTGGAATATAGCCCCAAATCCTAAAACACAGAACTGAGAAATATACACCCAAAATACCAAAACATAGCTCATGGTCACGTGATCAAGTAACTATGTAATCAACTTAGTTATAAGCGGCACCGCCAATGCTAATAAGCTGATGATAGCTAGCTTTGTATACTGTCAGCTAATTCGCTACAATGCCACTACTTAGACCTACTTAGACATTGGATCAAATTAAATTGACCTTTAAAAAGGCTTTCACTTTTGGCGAGTTCTAAGAATGCTATTAACACTACTGCCAAACGGATTAATTTATTTTCACTATTGCCAAAAGTGAAGGATTTAAACCACCCTCTTCATCCTCTTTTACCGACACGCGTTCTAAGAACGTTACCACCTGCAGAACTAAGCGCATATAAGACCTTTCCACTTTTAAGTATTTCTAACAATGTGATGCATATTTCGATATAGTGTATATTGCTTTTATAAATGTATACAGAGTATATTTAGATGACTTTGTGTAGTTTCCATTGTAATGTAACTCGTTAATTCAGTAAGTTGCTGTGAGAGAGTTTAATAAACTATTATTATTGAAATGGATGGTTTGCATTAAGTTCTTTCGCATCATAGCGAAATGCGCGCAATGATTACGCTATTAACGATCTGAGGAGGCAATTTGCACAATATCGATTCGTGCGGATGCCCTTTGGAAACACTGCTCTCGTTTTCCTGCAAGAATGAGCCCTTTGAGGCCCTTTGAATATACTGCTCTCGTTTGATGCAGCCTTTGAAATCCCTGTTAAGTCAATGTACTGCTCTCCAACTCCACAGCGGAGATATTTTCTTTTCCTTTTTCTGCCGGTATAAAGAAACAAAGAACTGTATCCTTTAATTAACTCTCTGCATATCACATACGAACTGAATTTGTCTTTTGTATTGTATACATCTTATAATTTCCCACGAAAGATTGGAAAGCTTAGGTATCATGTCTCTGATGACTGGAAGATGTTGCACGGGGATCTCATCTGTGAGCAACATAGATCAAGGGCCAGATACTTTCCTCTGCTTTTAGTTTTTCGCAACAGTTTGCTTTCTTCAAATTAAACAAGTCATTGCACAAATGCGAAATAAATTTGACACACTGCTTTTATAGTAGCGCTTGTCCAAATCCATGTCAGGCATTTCAGAAGTTCCCCGAGTATAAATTTTGAAATTATAGGCTGTAACGCAAAAAAACACCAGTTTTTGCTCTACTGATGAAATTTTTATTTCATATGATGCTCCACTGTATAAGCTCTAAAATGGTGCATAGGTTTGGGTACTTTGTTTTAAACCTGACAGCTGCACATTAAGGACAACGTTGTATAAAAGGTCTAATGTAACCTGAAGTTTACAGGGATTTCCCAACAATGCCTCCACCCTTCTTTCGATAAAACTATTTTTAAACCATATTAAACTGGCATACAACAAGGATTTTCTACACTACGACCAGGTTAAACATTTTATAAATATCTATACCTTTGTCGTAAACAAATGGGTGATTTATGGTGTACGACATGTCTGGCCTGAATTAACCTGGGATATGCCCATTTCATAAAGTACCATTGGTTAGTTTCCTTCAGTTTGTTTAGATAAGATAGTCCGAGCTGTTATCAGAAATGCCGTTTGAAGTTCGTTAGTGCGCCAGCAGTAAAAACTCCACGCTCAAAGCGGTGTCTTGGGAAAAATAGCTTTAGTTAGAGAAATAACTATCCCGGGAGAATAACCTAGGATCATGCAAATGTAATATATAAACGTGTTAATACACTTTTCTTCGATCACACCATGTTCAGATTGTATTCACCATTAAACTTTGCACAGCTTGTTGTTAAGAGTGAATCTGTAACCGATGCCGACGAACAATTAGGTAAATTCTGATGTAAGAAAATGTAGAAATTCACGGGCAAATGGCAGTGCCAGCAGCCATGGTGAGAAAGAAAAAAATTTCCTTCAAAAACCAAAGCACGATAAAAGGATGCTTATAGCCCAAAGAGTGGTCGAACTATATACTGCACGTTCTTCAGTCATCAAACTCGGATATCGCTTGTGATGATCATGATGAAGCACCAAAAACCAATCCACGCTTATTGCCGTCATTGTGCAAAGAGATACACCACAGACAAACAAGGAGAGCACGTTGTGAGCTTCCGATAACGAACTACCAGGTTTGAATGGGGGTCAATGTAGAAAGGTTGCACGACAACCAAAACAAGCAAACACGGCAAACAAACAAACAAACAAAAACGACCAAACAAAAAAGGGAAAAAAACAAACAAAAACAATGATAACGAGAACACCTGGAACCGCAACTTTCACGTCACCGGTTTCAAAACTTTATGGAATCGCATTCTCTATGCCACGATTTGCATTGTAATGAAGATCGACTCAGGCGACCTGTGTTTGTCACACAGATTTAGATGTACCAGTTTCATCGACTGACCCCTTTCGTAGCTATGGCACAACTCTCGCGGGTCGATAAGGAGCTCCGCTAGAAAGGGTTAATAAGTTGACGTAACAGTTTGACATCTTCGAGCAGCCATGAGTTTGAGCACCGGCTTTGTACTGTACAGTTTTTGTTCACTTTTGTTCCAGGGGCCGAAGATGCACCCTAAGTAATTTTGACTTCAGAAGCAGAAACAAGAATTCTCTTATTTTGAGGTATTTCTTTGTGAACAGAAAGAAAGCACCCGCATGGTCCATCGTGAACATTTTTGCTCGGCATTGGCCTAAAGACCACTGAGAATAAAACAAATGAACAGTTACCTTGGTTCGCTAATAACCAGCTCGATTGTCTCAAGCAGTTGTTGGACATTTGTGCTTCTATGATTCACTGCTAACCCAAAACCAAAACGTTCCGCTTTCTTGGCGTTAGCATCCTGTTCTGCAAACAGAGGATACGCGACCACAGGAACCCCATGGTATGCAGTCTCATACAGACTGTTGTGACCCACATGGGAGACAAAAGCCTTGATGTCCTTGTGAGCCAACAGATCATTCTGAGGTAACCAGTCCACTACTTTGATGTTTTTACCGAGGAATGAAGGAATGTAACCTGCAAGAGCATCAATTTGTGAGTAATGTTATTAGTGAATTTTTATAAAATGGCATGTGAGTAAGTAAAAAATGACGTGCTTAATTGGATCAGACGAGGGTGGGGTTGCGAGTGCGGGTAGAGGTGGCTCATTACTAATCTTCTTCACAAAGGTTGTCAACTTCTTTTACGAAAAAGACGCCTAAATAATATTAAGTTACGTCAAAACAACCCAAGAACATCGCATTCAACAGGTAACTGTTACTCACGTTAATAGTCAGAAAGCTGCTTTTTGTGTATTTTAGGTCTTGATTAGTCTATGCGAACCTTACGAAGAACATTTTCCGACACATTTTTGTGTCGTTAGTTTGTTGCGAGACAAAGTGATCGAAACATTTCCTAGCGTGATACCGATTTCAATGTTTTCAATCTCTATTTAAATAATTCGGTATAATGATTAAGCAGTTAGTGTACCTTTGAGTCTCCACACAACTCGCTGTCTTAGTTTTCCAAAAGCTGTAGCTAACATGTCCACTTCAGCTCTTGGAAGTATAGAAGCCACATTGGATCCAAAGGAAACAATAATGAAACCATGGCCCCCTGAGTTGCTGACAAATTCTTCTAAATCCACGGGGAGAGGTCTAGCATCTCTGACATTCAGTGGTCCAACCATAACATTACCTGGTGAGTAAAATGTGTGATCAATCAAGGTGTCAAGTGTCAACCACAATTCCGTCGCCGAGATTCGCCACTTTAAAGTCGAGATTCCCTAGTTTGAACAAGACATCGCCACTTTGAAATCGAGATTCTGTACTTTGAACACGACATCACGACTTCAAAGTCGCCATTCAACACTTGAAGTCTGAATTCTCTAGTCTGAACACGATATCGCCACTTCAAGGGGAGGAGGGATGGCACAGCGGTTAGAGTACTCGCCTCTAAACCAATGCAGCCCGGTCCCGGTGTCATACGTGGGTTGGGTTTGTTGTCAGTGGTTCTCGTCCTTGCTCCGAGAGGTTTTTCTCCGGGTACTCCGGTTTTCCCCTCTCCTCAAAGACCAACATCTCCAAATTCCAATTAGATTTTGGACGTGTCCCCAGTTAGCACTATGTGCTAACTACCGTTGACACCTAAATCAAGTGATTTACATATTTTCAATTTTTTTCAAAGTAGCCATTGGCTAGTTGGAAGTTCTGTACTCAAAAATGTAGTAATTTTTATGGCCGTCATGGGCCACAGTACTAAGTAAAACGCTCAAAAGGTCAGCTTTTGAATCTGTTCGCCATGGCTAATCCTGATTTTTATGTTAAATCAGTTGATCTCAAATTTGAGCGTTTCACTCTCCCCCCCACAGGCCAACCACGCAGCAGCAACAATAGAAATTGATCCCTTTATTAATCCTCCAACAGCCACATGTACAGTTCAAATTACGCGATACTGGTTCATACCTGGTAATAAAGGTTGTGGATATTCCAGTGCAAAATCTGCTGTGATTATCACCAGTTCAGCATCACCAACAGCCTGCTGCCAGCTTCTTTCAGGTTTGATGTTATACTTGACCTTCAGTCCATTCATTGTACTTCCAATAAGGAGATCCATGGCTAGTTTATTACCAAGGTATCCAACAAAATTTATTACTCGCTCTAGAAATGTCATCTTGTCAGTGAATCCCAACATCATTTGCGGAACATATGAGACGGGCATCGGTATCATGTGGTTCAAAGAAAATGGGGAGTTTGGTGCAGAAAGACACAATTAGACTCTTGGAATATCAAGCAATTCGCCAACCAGCGGAGCGCACATTGCTGCTATTGGACTATCATAAACAAGCAAGTCGAAACTTTTCAGTTCCTCCAGAAGCTGCGTGCTGTTTAAAGCACCTTCACATAAAGTAATCAGCAACTCCCTCCCATACTTTAACGCCTGCAACATGTTTCCACTCATTTCAAGGCGTACGAACTTATCAACAAAATCAGCCTTGTAAGGCACTTGGTAAATCTTGTGCGGTACTTTGTCACTGGGTTTGATTTTTTGGGAAGAAGGAACAACAAGTGCAACCTAACAACGAGAAATTAAGTTTAAAATATTTCTTCAATAAATATGTTTCCCCAGGCAGCGTGGCTGAGAGCACAGCCTTTCGCAAGTTGAAATTTTGGAGGACCCAGGTTCAAGTCCCTCTCTGACCACTAGATGAAGTTGTTTCTGTGGCAGTTCCAAGTTGAACTCAACAGCCACGCTTGAGTTGGAATCGGAACTGCCTCCTACCCGGATGGAATTTTTAACCACGTTACTTTTAGTTTAACATTCGTTTCTAATGATTTAAGTGGATTGCTTGAAAGGTAGGGTCGATTTCCAGGTAGACTACGAACAGTCCCTTTTTCCTTTCAGGGATAGTCGCGCAAAAAAAAAAACGCGACCAATACGAAAATCGCCTGCTGCGTGGAAACGTGACGCGCGTGTGTAATGAGCCGGTCTACACTAGCGGCTAACTTCTGCACCCACACCAGTCCCCGAAGGGGGGGGGGCACTTAAGGGAAGTTTGGGTAGGAGTGTGCCGCCGCGGCCTTCAACCCTGACCCTGTTTAAGAAAAAATCCGTTCATTTCGCTACCCTGTTTTAGGCAAGAGGCCGTTATATTTTGCTTGTGTTCCGCGTTTTTTGTCTGTCTTGTTTTTCATTTTCCATACAGAAAGTATCCTTTTTATAAATGACATCATAGAATTGGATTTTAAAAAAATGCAGGCACCCACATGTAGGGTTCAAGGGTTCCAGTCCAGAAAGACACCTTGTTCAAGACGCTAAATAGTGAAATTGTGTACCCTGTTTAAGACGCAAGACCCTAAAAACCATAACCTGTTGAGCGGCACATACCCGTTTAGGCCAAATAAGGGGGTGCCCTCCCCCCCCCGGCACCAGTATCACTATAAAACGGCTAGAAATCGAGTTTAGGATCCATGACAAATAAACCATTTTGTTTTTTAGTTGACAACGAACGCTTTGCTTTACATACCGTTGAAAATTTGCCGGTAAATAGGTCCAAAAGGCCAATATCTTCCAACCAGAGAAGCGGATCTAGACACCGACAAGACACCGACTCAGTTCATCTCGAACAAGAAAGCCCATTGGGCATTTTAACCGGCCATTCTGACCCTCCCCACCCCTAGGTTTCACAAATGTTAGCGCAATCCTCTATTTATACGAACCGGCGTGACGAAAAGTGTGATTGTGTGACACAATATTTTGACTATAACGTTACTGGATGACGTAATGTTTAAACTCTGATGACTCAGCTTATCTTTCTTATCGCTTTTATTTGTGCTGAAAAACGCAAATTCACTCAAACGTTGAATGTCGATATAAATTCGTCCACAACTGAGAATGCTCACACCGGGACGACGAAGTATTTACTGTTGTGCCTAGACCTTAAATACAAACAGTGAACATAGCAGTAGAATCAAAATATAACGTTTGATAAACACGAGCTCGAGCAGATCGTCAGAGGAAGGGGCACGTCAAGGCATATCTCATGACGTGATGTTTAAATCCGGTTTGCTAACCCGGGAATCCCCTTGCAAAAGTAAACAAGCGAGCGGGGACGAAAGTCACCCAGGTCTTTAAAAGCTAAAGCGCCTGTCGAGCCGCAATCGATTTCGCGCTCACTCGCTTGTTTTTCTTTTCCTTCACTATCTCTGAACGGAAAGAGAGACTGCTCGTAACTTTTAGCGAACACCACACGCAAACTACACAAATCCGTCGATAATATTCAGATATTTTCGTTCTTTCAATGCCAAAGGACTAGCCTCGTAACACCTGCCTTATTAATTGATCTCCTTATTAATGACGATTCTATCGTATCAACTTCTCGTCTCAAATAAACACTCATCTCTCTCCGTTCACAAGAACTATCATGTACTGATGGTGCAATCAACTGATATTGCATCATCATACTAGTACCAATTCCTTCTCTTCCTAGCCCACGCCGGCAAAACGCAACTGTCCTTTTTGTCCGCTGCCAAATACAAGTTAGCCAATCAGAAACCTTACAATCCACTTCGCAAACCACCCCCCCCCCCCATAAAACACCAAGGGAAACCGCCTCTCACGCAGCACAATATTACACCGCTCCTATACAAAACGCAACTTTCAAAGCAAATCACATTCACAGAAGCGTGATATGCTCCCGACATTCACAAATCCTTCTGACTCCCACATTTTTACAGCCCTCAAAATGTCAATCCCAATAAAAAAAACTCCGGCGCTAAAAAATTTTTCACCATAACCACTAACTAGATCAGACAACACAGCCAATTTCGCATTGAATCCTATTAGCTCCTTTACTCAATTGCGCATGCGTTATACAAGACAAATACAAAAAACCCGAAACTTAACAACCCTTCGCCGTTCTTATCTTAAATACTGTAAATTAAAAGACAAAAACATAGGAAGGTAACATTCAGAAGACATATGTGCGCATGCGTCTTATATAAGACAGTACCGCTCTTGAGTACCCGTACCACAAGCTTCACAGCACTTTCCTCGTATGTTAAGCCAACTTGCTATCAGGAATAACCGTGTCCATTTTAGAAAACCGGCGGTCGCCATCATGGCGACGGCCGGTTAATTAAACCCCCGGGACTAAACAAAAACCCGCGCGAGGCGAACGGACTTCGCGTGATAGGCGGCTTCACATTGACAGTGAGTCTCGGCTAATTATATGTGCGCGTAAAAATTTTGCCTAACTGTAAATCAACGATGACCAACGATGCATAAATTCTCAAGGCTAACAATTGCTATATAATTGCTATAATAGGCATAATAAAGAAACGCGTAGAAATGAGGGTTTGACATTTCCGTCTCTGCCAATTAGTTGATCTATGAGCGAATGCGCTCAGAATTTCTGCTTCTTTTAGTGATAAAGATTGCTTGATTTTGCGTGTTCGAAAATCGAATGCAATGGAATAGCTCAATCGAGAAATTAATTTACATGTTTGGTTGCATTGCGTGTAGCGCAGCAACTCCGTGAGGCGAAAGCGACCCGTACTTAATAGATCTAAAAATTCTGCCTTTCATTGGTTTTTGTCCAAGAATGCTTAACTTGAGAACTTATTAATAAATTATTCTCTTTCCTTGACCGCCATCAAACAGTAATGTAGTTTAAATTAATAGAATCGGAACTTGAACGGCCAACTTCACTGTGTAGTTAATACCCTACCTCATGGCCTCGAGAGGCCAATTCTTCCAGTGTGTGCTTTATGTTAATGTACTGTGACCCACCAAGAGTAATAAAACCAGCAATCCGGGCCGACAGAGCAGAGTTGGCTGCTAGGAATAGCAGAAGCAACGATAACAGCGCCATTTCTCCTGTTCGTGTCTTGGATCATGGAATATGGAACTGTTGAGTAAGAGCTAGAGAAGATGACATCACCCCTGTCACGCAATGTTTCCGACTTACTTGAGTGGCACGTGAGGACCAATAATAATAATAATAATAATAGTAATAATATTTTTATTTACGTGTCTCATCTTCAGTGAAAGAGCTAATTGGGGAGACCTAACTGGATTACATTGCAAAAGTGTAAGTATATGTCTAAGTAACTAACCAAATTAAAATATCAGTATACAATACAATCTTTATAAAATTTACAATTGACTGAAACCCAAAGGCAACGTTGCAACTATTTTTTGCCGCAGCAAATTCGAAGCAACTGTTCTCGAACGCCATTTCTGAGTTCGTGTCTTTGACCATGGAATATGGTCAAAGACCGTATCTCTAGCTCTGCCGTTGAGCAAGAGCTAGTGGCATCATCCCTGTCACGCAGTGTTTCCGGCTGACCTGACTACGCACGTCACAGCCAAAGCAAATTTCTCGAATTTCGGAACTGTTGGCAAATCGTGAAAATTAGTTAGACCTACTCGCAGCTGTTACCTTATTTTACAGGTTGCAAGAGAAAGAACCGTTTTCAATCTGCTGTGCTTCATTCACGTCAAATATTCCCTTTTGGCATAGCATGGTCATGATCATGACGTTTTCCCTGCAGAGCTTTAATAGTAAAAAACATCCGTCCCATGTTCCTTTTTCGAGAATGTTAGTTTTTGCCAAGCGTTGACTGCCGCAGCGATATGAGGTCCGATATACACCATTACCAAATCGCCCAATTTAAGCATCGTCAAACGTGAGACTAAACCCTCCGGTTAAGAAAAGTATCTCATTAGGAAAAGAATGAAAGTTTTTTATAAAAATCCTCACGGTTACAACTCAAAAAATGAAACTAATCATCTAGCCGTGCTTTCCGTCTTGTTTTTTTTTTTTAATGTTTAGGGGCCATCGACATATTCACAAGTCCCCCGCTTAATGTCCACTGGACGTTTGGGGGGGGGGGTTAGGGAGAGTCGAGATTTGGACGTTAACGCGGGGCATTTCGAGCAAATACCAAATTATTAGTTTTTAACCCTAGAAGTGCCACACGAGTCAACGTTCGCATGTGCGCTTTATTCATAAAGAAACATGTCAAATAAATCTCCTCACTACGGTCGTTTTAACATAAGTTAAAGCCACCGCAGAAAAGCAATGCACTATTGAAGAACATTGCTCAGATGATGAGCATTACATGTACATGTATTTCAGTGGTTTTCGTGGTCAGATCTACTTTTAAAACGGGCATCTTTGGAAAAGAAACATGTTGAAATAAAATGGTGGCTATATGTTCTCTTTCCCTTCGCACAAAAAGATGCCGAAACTCAGAACTTATCCCGGGGGGGCACTCAGCAGATTCTTGGGTAGGGAGGTGCGGCCTGGGTGTTTAAACCCTGACCCTGTTTAAGACAAAAATCTCTGATTTTGCTACCCTGTTTAAGACAGATTTCAGATTTTTTGTACCCTGTCTAAGACATTTAACTCAACATCATACCTCCTTACGGCTAGAATGAACTAGTCAGAGACTGTTTCTCATTTCAATATGCTGAACATTGAAAAAAATTTGACTTTTTGTGAGGGTTCTGTAGTTAATGAATACATAAGGTCGTGTAACTATACCCTGTTTAAGACAAAATAGATGGAATCGATACCCCGTTCAAGACAAAATCCTCTGAAAACCATACCCTATCGGGCCGCTGTCCCCGTTAAGGCCATATAGGGGAGTACCCCCCCCCCCCGGGCAATAAAGTTCCAGTGAAATTAATCGAAAATTATAGTTCGGAAACGCGTTTGCACAGGAAATTGCCTCGAGCAGATCGAATGACAAAGGCGCAAATGAAAGCAGTCATAATTCAAAAAAGAGTAAAATGAAAGGAACTTTTGTGTAAATCCGTGATACTAGTTCATAACGCTTCAGAGGTGCTAACAAGCAATGTGGCAAATTAAGGAAGCAATATATTTTTATTTCCTGCGCCTTGTTATAACCAAAACAGTACCCTACAATAGGTCATTCATCATTCTTGAGAACACGCAAACAAGAAGATTCTGTTTATCATTTACATAAATTTTAGAGCTAATCACACCAATCCTTTAACTCCTCACTTATCGCAGAAAAACCAGAATCTTTGAAAATCAAATAATAGACCAGGCGCACTTAGAAGCTGAATACAAACAATTCCTGATAATATACCCTCCCAAAATTATGAACTCTTTGATTCGGGGATTCCTTTTTCCTCGCAAAACTGCCTGATCGTCAGTTTTTTGGCGGTGAAATTAAAATTAATTTCCAAAATTCTATCCCTCTTTGCTAGTTATAGTGTTGTTATCGTTGTCATCATTTTACCATATTTGAATTCAAAACCTTGAAATCTTTCCGCGTCGTTTATGCAAGCGTATTTGCAGCTGGATACTGAACTGATAAATATTACAATTCTAAATTAAGATCTACAGGGGAGTTGTCCAAGTCGAAGTATTTATGTAAAACTCCGTCAGGTTCCACTTTAACAACACGAAAACCTGGATTTTCCGCAGCATTCTTCCCCCCTAACGAATTCGTTTGAATTATTTCTAAACCTTTGCCTTTCCCAACGCCATTAAAACCCCCAGAGAAGATGTACTTAGCGCCAGCTTCGTTAAGTTTCGGTGCGATTTCTTGGCGGGTGCTTAAATCAATGTTTTTGTCGTCAGTACTTTCATCTATGGTTTTACAAAACCATGGTGTAGTTTGTAGCAGAATTATTTGCTGTGGTGGGTTAACTTGTGCTTCTAAGAGCTTTGACTCAAGCCATTCCTGTTGTTCTCCTTTTAAACCTTGCGTGTCTGTGTTTGAATCTTTTAAGTACGCGGTGTTCAAGACAAGAAACTGCACTCCCTCAACCCAGAAAGCGAACCAGTCGTCGCCGAAAGTTTTCCGATAAGCTTCGACGAAATCTAAAGTCGGAGGGCTGCCGCAATCCGTGTACCCACAAACGCAAACTACGGGAATTTCCGGACTCAGATTATCAAACGAAGACTTGAAACTCTCTAGCTGTGGGAAATATTCTTTCTCGCTCGGTTTTGCATTTGTGTAGTTTCCATACACAACCAAAAATCGTGGTTTGGGTTGCATGTTGTTGATAGCGTGGACAATTCTGTCCATAGTCTGTCTTTCAGCGTCACTGTTTTCTTCCGGGTGTGCGGCGCAACCGAACTTAGGAGAAACAACTTGTACGAAATAAAAGGCTTCTTTACTGGTACCTTCGCGGTATCTTGTAAACATGGGAAGCTTGTAATCTTTTGCTTTTAAAATGCGACTTTCTTCGGGAGTTTTCCCTGCTCTACTAGCTTGATTCATTACCAAGGCATCAGGGTGAATTTCCAAATTTAATCCTAAGTTTTCCGAACGAAGCATTTTTTCCCCTCCAAATTTCCTACACGTCAAATTCGCCGGTTTGCTAATTTCTCATTGTAATTTTTGTTATCCACCAGTCATCATAAAAACATATGGCCTTTAAACGACACATGCGTAATGCTTCATAACAACAGTCATATGCAAATTCTGTGTTATAAGGCTGCAAGTTTAGGATGCAAATTTCTGACTAGATCTTTTACAAATGAAAGATGTATTTCATACCGTTCCTCATTTTCATTTTGGAATTTTCTTCTCTACACAATTGAAGAAAAGGTTTTTAAGATTTTGGATATTTTTTGCACATTTTATGATTCATAAATCACCTGAAAAAAGATTAAAAATATATCTTTTTCAGTCAAAGTATTTATTTCCTCTTGCATGTATCTACGGTCGATATGGAAATCTTTATTACATTGCTGGTATAGTCAATTCAGTCTTCAGACATATTTAAATATTAAAGTTTTGGTTATAGTAACTCAAATATCTAAAAAAGCTAAAGAACTATTCAAAATGCTAATAATTAACAATTTGAACATTAATATATATTTTAAATGTTCATTTATTCTCCATCTACGGGATAAATACGAACTCTCAATTGACCAGCTCCCAGTTGGCTTGATAGCTCAGTTGGTTAGAGCGCTGCACCGGTATCGCAGAGGTCATGGGTTCGATCCCCGTTCAAGCCGAAATTTTTTCAGGTTTCTTCTTTTCAACGGCTTAGGTTGAAACACCTTCACTGGCCCGATTTATACTAGAGACGGATCATCCGTCTGGGACGAACTTGGGCAAAGAACGGTAGTTCGTCTTATAATTCGTCTGTGTATAAATACGGGCTTTCAGACGGATCATCCGTCCAGACGAACTATCACGGTAGTTCGTCTTGACAGACGAACTACCGTGGATAATTCGTCTGGACGGATGATCCGTCTGTCTGTATAAATACGGGCAGAAGACGAACTACTCAAAAATCAGGATCTCGTTACCTAGAGCCAGCGGTCGTCTTGCAGTGAAATACAATACAATACGTCACGCTTAGACGAATTATCCGCCTAGTGTGAATACGGGACGAACTACGAGACGCAACGATAGTTCGTATCATAGTTCGTCCCGTGTTTATACTAGATAGATGATTCGTCTTGACGGATGATCTGTCTGGACGGATGATCCGTCTCTAGTATAAATCGGGCCATTGTGATGATCTACATATAATTCTATCGTTATCCGCAGTTCAAAGATATGAATTTCATATATTAATGTTCATTTATTCTCCATCTACGGGATAAATACGAACTCTCAATTGACCAGCTCCCAGTTGGCTTGATAGCTCAGTTGGTTAGAGCGCTGCACCGGTATCGCAGAGGTCATGCGTTCGATTCCCGTTCAATCCTGATTTTTTTCAGGTTTCTTCTTTTCAACGGCTTAGGTTGAAACACCTTCACTTAACAATTTATAACGATTCATGTGTTTTCGTACAAAGTAAAAAATTCAAATATAATAGCATGGTACAAGTATCACTCAGGAGGTTTAACCATGGTACTGAAGGTAGAAAAAAGGTCGGCTCGGACTGAATAGTACCCCAACAAAGAGACAGCAGTGGGCAAAACTGGCGAATTTGAGAAGGAAAGGTCGAAAATGGAGCCATAATTAATCTGAGAGTTAAAACTGAAGGATTAGATATAAAGGTTAAAGATAAAGTTATAATCAGTTTTAAGGCCTTGAAGATGACTTTTTGCGTGGAAAAATGTTTGTTTTTGAGAAATCGTGACTTAACTCTGTCACGCGCGTCTGAAAACGTGAAGGACAGCTGGGAAGGAGTCGTCTCTCATAATCATTCCTGCATCGGATCGGCCCGCAGAACGTGCCAAGCACCTGACTTGACTGCTGCTGCCACCAAGCTACTCGAGCAGTACATTCCTGTTATACTTTAAAAAAATGCCTTAAAACTAGGTAGTTCTAAGTTCTGACTATATGGAAGAAATCTGACAGTGTGACCATTTAAATGAAAGCTACTGAGCAGTACTTTCCTGTGATGGTCTTTATTTCGCTGTACAAGGTTGTTCTAAATTTTGAATCAGCATACGATTCCTGAAGTGTGACCATTCAAATGAAAGCTACTGAGCAGTACCTGTGGTGCTGTTTACAACACTTTACAAGGTGGTTCTTACTTTTGAGTCTGTGGACAAAATCCTAAAGTGTGACCATTTAAATGAAAGCTACTGAGCAGTACTTTCCTGTGGTGCTGTTTATTATGCTGTACATGGTGGTTCTAACTTTTGAGTCTTTGGATGAAATCCTAAGTGTGACAATTCAAATGAAAGCTTCTGACCAGTACTCTCCAGTGGTGCTGTTTATTATTTTCTAAAGGTGGCTCTCATTTTTGAGTCTGTGGATTTAATGCTAAAATCCTGGAGTGACCATTCCTGCGGTGCTGTTCATTGTACAATGTGGTTCTAACTTTTGACTATATGGAAATCTCAAAAGTGCAACCATTCAACTAAAAGCTACCCATACTTTTTACCATTGAAAACGGGTGGCTCTAACGTTTACATCAAGGGATGATTTACTAAAAGCGTGACCATTCAGGAAGCTATCAGGAAGTTCTTTTGCCTGATGCTGTTTTCTTGTACAAGGTGGTTACCTTAGTTTGAGTCTGTGCACGAAACCTGGGAACCAATTTAGAAATAACGTTAATGAGCAGCACAGTAGAAGAAGGGACTGTTATTGAGACTACAGCAGACATCTCTATACATGCTACTGTAAAATGTAACCTTTAAGAAGAATTTTACATTTAAGTGTATCTTTATTACACATTTAAAATCTCAAGGGAATGGAACACTGTTAACATGTAAAATAGTAGGGGTCCCTCATAGCCATAGCAGATGAGAGCAAAACTGTGGACAAATCAAGAAGAACCATGTTTCAAATCTTCCACTTTCCATCTCTCTAGGGATCACCAAGAGCAAAGTAAGTAATGTTTTAATTAATGATGTCAGTGCAGTGATTTGGACCTCTAATCCGGGATAACACAATATTCCAGCATCTGCCACTAGCCTTTGATTGAAATGCAGCACACTTTTTTTACTCGCCAAATTGTAGCTCAATCAGAGTTGTTTCTATCTACCTCTCAGGGTTCTATCTAGGATTTATCGTTTGGGGGAGGAGTCGCTTCCTGGGGGGGGGGGTCCAGGGACATGCCCCCTCCCGGAAATTTTTTTGAAATGAATAATTATGCGCTTAGATGCAATCTGGCGCATTTTGAAACACAATTTTGAGATAATGTTACAGTGGTATTTTATTTTACTTTTTAGTTGTGATCACGTTCTGATGTTACATTTAGCTCCGATATTTGCTAACGTGAACAATATTTTTTTTGCGGGGGGGGAAGCTGGGCATTTTGAGGGGGGGAGCTTCTACCCCTCAAATACCCTAGATAGAACCCTGCATCTAGGAGGGAGAGTATTGGCGGATCTGTAGGAGAGCTCATCTGTAGACATCCCAGTAGTCTAGGAGGGGCCTAAGGAAAGAAGGATGCCTTTTTCCCTGATTCTTCCTCCCCATTGTTCCTTTTCCTCCCTTCCCTATCTCCAGGCCTCTCCCAATCCCAGCTACTCTCTTCAGAGTTACCTGCAGAGGATGCTAAGTTGTTTCATTGGCAGCTCTTGCTTTGAATAGGATTTACAACATGAGAGATTACTGTTACAAATTAACCAAAGACTTTATTAATCCTGTAAGGCTTTGACATCTACACCAAGCACTTTACCAAATTCAACACCACAGTGGAGATATAGGCTTGATCCAAAGAAGTCTTATCGTGAAAGTTTCAAATAAATCCGTCATGTAGACTCTACCTAACTTATGAAACTGCACACACAGCAGGAAAATGACAGACTAATCAATAACAAAATTCATCGGCCCCTCTGGAAAAAACATCTCAAAAGGTCAAGTTCCGTTGACAAACACTTCTTAGCTCTCTATGAAGAGGATACACACCAAGTTGAGTAAGTGTGAGGGGTGGGGAGAGGTTGGGGATGATGAAATTTCAATAAATGATGAGTATATTTACTACTACTTCTACTTTGAGGGACAGTCGAGATTTAAGAGTTCGCTCGGCTTAGTCCATCCTAGCTTTCAAAGTCCGTGTGGTGACCTTATCCTTCTCAATCACGTGTACAATACCACCCCAGCCGCTAACAGCATCACGATCCACTGCATTCATGAGAGCTTGTGAGATGGTCTCGAACAGATCATCAGGTTCCAAATCTGGTTCCCATAGGGACTCACACATACCATACATCTGCTCCGAACAAGTACCACTCACCACAAAATCTTTGGTCTCCATAGGGCAGCCGATCAGATCCAGCGCAGCGACGTAAGGCTCGTTGGTTTTCGGATCTAATCCCGCAATCACCGGTTCCACGAAGTACGGCCCAAACCTCCTTTCATAGAGCAAGTTTGACACCATGCTCATGAACGTTTTGGGTTTGATCTGGCGGTTCTCCCGCAGTTCGTACAAGTTCTTGCGGAATGTTAGCCTATTCGCTACGGTTTGTACATCCGTCGCCAAGCCAGGTAGACCAAGAAACAGCTTATCTCCCATCTGAAAAACTTTCTGAAAGTCGCAAGACAATGTCTGCCCTTGAATGCCGAAACGACGATCTGCCGCAATAGCGACGCAGTCTTTGCCAACCATCGCTATGATGGCGGCACCATTATATTCCATGATAGACATTTTTCTAGTCCTGTATACTCTTACTCAAATCTTTGGGAACTTTTTTCCTTTTGTAAACCTTTTGTCACAAGCACACCGCCGAAAACAAGATGGCGGTTTGCTGAGTAATTGGAGTGGCTACCAAGCCCATTAGAGCGGCTACGGAAAGCAGAAAACGAGCGGTTACCAAGCCCAACATCTGGAAGGTTCTTGGGAAGGATTCGAGTTGTAATCGCTAAAAATATACAAAATATGGTACAAATGTAGTAGAGTTTTAGCGTTTTAAAACCGTTGACAAAACCAGCAATCATGAGTGGATGCTTAGATCAAATGCACTGCCCCGATTTCGAGGCGGTTGCAGAGAGAAGAAACTTAATTTCATCAATTTCTGCTGGAGGACTGGTATGTAAACGTCAGACACTGAGTATAAGCTTAATATTAGTCTAAAGATTATTTTTGATGCATTTTGTAAGCCTTTTTTAACAACAACAACAGTTGCAAAATGATAAGCTTTTTACAGTGACTGCAGTGTGAGTGCTTAAACTGGGCAACTTTACATGTACACAGGACGTAACAAATCGATATTTTCGATACTCGATAAAAATCGATTGTAATCGATCGTAATCGATACTAATCAATCGACTAATATCGGAAATCGATCGAAATCGATCGATCGCTTTTATGTGATTATCGATTCTGATCGATTTTGATCGATTTTAATCGAAAATGATTGATTTCAATCGAAAATGATCGATTTCAATCGAAAGCCATTCGGTTTCTATGAACAATCGGTTTTCCTGGGGTTGTGGTCAGCGGTTTCCACATACAAGTCCCGCTCATAATATAATACAGCAAAATACATCTCTGTCTTTTCGCGAACAAAAACGCGTTCCACAAGGGTCAAATTCATCACTTGTTCTGAGCCTGAACTCCACGGTCCTTTCAGTCCTTTTCATACTGTTATTTAGGCACGAGTCTGACGAGTCGACATAATCTTGTCTGTAGAGGTCCTGGAGGAAAAATATTGAAAAATTTCGTAGCAAAATAGACGACTTGCGAAAAGAGTAGTTTTCTCAGCTTTAAAGGTAAGTTTTGAGGTTGCTTGAGCTGCTTGAGCTATAGTGTTTAATTTCTTTTAATCGATTTCAATCGATTAGGTCGGGATTTTGTGATTATCGATTTCGATCGATTAAATTAACTAATCAATCGACAAGTATCGATCACTTTCGAGTAATATCGATTAATCGATTAGCTTTCCGATGATCGATTTCGATCGATTTGTTACATCCTGATGTACACAATGACAACTTAATCACATTGTGGAACAAAATTACCGAACACGAACTTTTATTTAGCCAGCTGTCACTGCACGTCGAGCAGTGTAACGTAAAATCTTTCTAACCTGATTAAAGTTAAAATTGTGTATTTCTGCTCTGTCACTGTGATTGGTTTTCTTAGTGTTAGTAGCTCTGGCTACAACAGCCATACTATAGAAGCTTATAACCTTTCTACTGGAGAATTAATTAGTTTATATTGTACATCTTTAATGATTGCATCTGACTTTGAACTGCAAGATATCATGTGACTGCGTTGAGATTCTTTTTTGCAAAGTTGAAAACAAATTTGTTAGCTCAGTTTAAAGTGTACAAATAGTAAGATAATTTGTGCAAGCTGCATTGGGGAGCAGGGATGGCGCAGTGGTGATAGCACTTCAGTGCCTCCCACCAATGTGAACTGGGTGCAATTCCTGGACTCGTCCTCATAATTATGTGGGTTGAGTTTGTTGTTGGTTCTCATCCTTGCTCCGAGAGGTTTTTCTCCGGGTACTCCGGCTTTCCCCTCTCCTCAAAAACCAACGTTTCCAAATTCCATATATGTAATATAATTTATCTATAATATATATAAAATATATGTAATGCGCATGTGAACATATTCACGTGGAATATGCACAGTACAAATTGATTGATTTTTTAATTGATTTTTATACAATACATAATTGTTTTATGTATACAATTTTATAACTCTTGTGCTATTTTCATGTAGAACATACAAAGTTCAGGAATACACCCAAAAGTACAACCTCTGAAGGTCCAGATAGCAGTTGATGTTTTGAATCATCTTTACAGGGTGGTAAACTGACGTCCATGTCCTGTCTAATCAAACAATGACATTGACCTTCTATGTGTTGCTGTGTCCAAATTAGAATATGTTTCTTATCAGCTAGTATTTTTCGATCAACAGTTTTTCATTGGTTGGTGGATTATGATTGACGCAGCAGCAACAAAAACGTTTGAGCCTGCCTACCACACACCTGGCGTCATATCTTCCTTTGCCGTCTTTATGTAAGTATCTAAAGAAAAGGTGTTTATTAAATGACAAGCAGTGGGGGGAGGTGGAAGGAGCTTTTAAATCAAGTTAACTTTTTGTTTTAACATTTAGATGTTAAAGGTCACACTAAAGCCGAGTCAGTATGCGTTTACATGTATTTACACTGCAACGGAGAAAACCATGAACACTATGAGATAGTTTTTGAATGTTCATTGTGCTGCGTCCAATCACGTGTGAGACCAAACCACAAATTAAAGTAATTACTGTTACAGCTTATGGTTTATTCATCTCATATCTTATTGTTTTTTTTCCCCAAAGCAGTAAACACTCCTCGATCTTCTGAGTGATCTTGCACCCTCGTCACAAAAGCTAGGCTGCACGTCAGTAATCACACCATTAACAAAGGGACTCGTGTGAGTTCTGAAAGCTCTGACAGACTTTCCATTTAATTTTTGGCGTTTCAACAATAGTTTCTTCTATTCCAGAACTAGTCCCAGTGTTCATGGTTTTTCTTAGTTGCACTGTAAACAGTATGCAAGAAGTACAATGGCTGATAATTATTAGAACAGCTGGATTGATTGCCGTGGTCAAAACCAATTTTAAGCAAGGTCAGCACTTGCAATTAGCTAAATAGCACAATTTGCTGGAGTCTGTGGCCATGGCCTTTGTACTCTACGGCTCTTCCGAGTTCTAGATGCTATGGTGAGTTAAACATTTCACGAAGAAAATATGAAAATGGGCCATTTTAATACTGGCCATTTGGTTGTCAATGTGAGAGCAGTCACTTAGATTAAACATTTAATTTTAAATACTGTTGAATCACTCCTGTCTTTGTGTAAAACTGTCTTCTTTTTCATGCAGGGTAAATGCAGTGTCTAATGCACAGGTCAGAGGGGAAACTTACAGCACTGGGTGTATTGGACAGACAGGCAAGTTACTGCCTTCATAGGAATTACTGTGGTGGCTCTTGCTTGCAAAGTTGAAAAACTCAATTAATTCATTCAAACAGTTGTAAATATATGTGGTTCCTTGTCCTACTGGAGCTGCAAAAACCAATTGAAAATTTTTAGGTTTAGTGGATATCTCTTCACACATCTCTAAAATAGACAAGTCCAGCGAAAAATGATTGCCTCAATGAAATCTTTACTTTCCTTGGTGGACTCTTGTTTCTGTAATAATGATAATAATAATAATAATAATAATAATAATAATAATAATAATAATAATAATAATAATAATAATAATAATAACAACAACAAGTTCAGTATTAACACTGAACCATTTTTTATGACAGGAGTATTTTGTTTTTAAATTTTATCCCTTTTTAAAGGTTTTTAATGTGTCAAATATTACGTTTTCTTTTTAAAGTGTATAGCGTACTTTACTGTACCTCAGCCATTTTTAGTAGACTTCTCATAGGCTACGCTTTTGCACCCTTTGTGGAAGGTTTCTTCGAAGGATCTAGATGTTGTAATACTGCTAGGCTTGGATAAATTCTGCTCGTAAAATGGCTTATTCTGCCTGCCGGCAGTGCTCGCAAAAATTGCTTATATTCTGCTTGAAATTCTGCTCGGACACCCTTATTCTGCTCGAATTCTGCTCGGAACCCAAAACATTTTCAGCCGTTTGGGCCTTATCTATTTTCACAAATATGGAAGGGACCCTGGGCCTAGCCCTAAATATTAATTAGATGTTCATTTTGCGTGGCAAAATTGTAATTAATCTTACTTTATATCACTAACATAAGACGAAACAGTGAATCATATTGAGTGCATTTTAGCTAATAATCACATTAATCACAAGGGATTTTCCATTTGTTTTGTATTTAGTTTTCAATTTTTCTTACAACTGTTATGCATATCATTAGTGTCACTGATTTTCCGTTATTCTGCCCAAATTCTGCTCGAAAATGCTTTATTCTGCCGGCAGAATGCTTGCCCCAAAAATCGCTTATTCTGCTTGAAATTCTGCTGGCAGAATTTATCCAAGCCTAAATACTGTACATATCAATAGCAACAATAACATTTACAATGTAAAAGAAAAGAATAATTGTGGCTAAAAGTGTTAAGAGAAACGGGCTTTCCTAGCCTGAATCTTAAAACTTGGTAATGTAGTTACTGTTTCTGTTACTGCTACCTTTTTGAGCTATTTTGTTCACAAAATAGCCTCATAGTCGGCATGCAGCCTCAAGTTTCTGGGAAGGTTGGTTCTTTGGTTGGTTGGGTTTTGGGTGGACCATGTTCGGCATTCCCGATGACTGTCGAATTTTACCGAAAGGCTGGTTGTCGGGGCAGGAACAAAAATGTAAATGAGAACGCAGGGAAAATTCCGCTACTAAAGCGACACGACGAAAGTGTCCGGGTTATTATTCGTTGACCTTGGATATTTATATATCAAATAGAAATGGCTGGCTTCCTTGTGGTAGACTTCCTTAGAAAACGAATCGTCAGCACAAACCTGGTTTACACGTGAGTGGAAGCGAGTTCTAGTAAATAATTCGTGGGTTATCTGATATTTATGATGTTTGGTCTAGGAAATATTTGTCAGCTTCGTTTGTTTTGGTAGATGAGAATTGGAACAAATCCTTTGTGACGCATGCGCATAACTTACGTTCGGAGTTATATGGTTCAACTTTAGAGTGTGAGAAATAACGTGACTTCTGTGCAAGGATGTCCCGTAGTAAATGATGGTAAATAGATGGCAAATAGTTTGAAGGTAGAAAAAGGGCAGAATCATGCATTTTGAACTTAAACGACTTATTGTTCGCACCTTTTGGTAGGTTTTAAAATTAATGGCCATGCCACTCGATCACTAGGTCCGTCAAAGGCACAAGGTCGACAAGGAAAAAGATTGTATGGGTGGCATAAACGTTGCTCGTACGTGCGACTAGCTAAGCGCAAAGTTAGAAACGGCTTACCAGAGAAATGGGTTTCTGGTTAGGCTGCGTGGCGGTAGTGGGATTGTTTGTACAAAGTTTGAGCGGAAAGATCAGCACGACAATCAAATCAAATCAAAACAATGATCACCTCCAATACGAAGACAAAAACGCAGTAGCTCCACGCAAGATTCGTTTCACAGTTTTATAGACACAAAGATCGGTTATCGTTTTTCAGATTACAAAAAACGCATAAGTTTACTCATTACCCACTTCCTTTTAAGTTTCTCCCTTTGTTACACAATTCTAGCTGCCACGAAAGCCAATAAAAAGTGCCGAAAACGAACTTATGACAGTCTTGTGAAAGTCTCGTGAGTCGCTATTGAACTTTGTGTCATCACATGTTTGTACGTGACAAAACACCACTTGTTTACACAAAACAGTAACCTGATCTCACGCTCAATCAACATAACACGTTCTTTACACGTGAAACGACCCACACTAAGCATTATCACATGACTGCCTGGCCGTGCGATAAAATCCCCCCCCCCCCATCCCCCGGAGCTATTAAAGCGAAATTTGGCCTTGACTTGATCACATGTACTCCACGTGATAAAATTCACGTTGTTAACCACACAGGCGAACCACTCCATTATTATTCTCGAATTCGCTCATTTAAAATTCCAACGATTCCTTCGCCCATTACCACCTCTCTACATAACAAAACATCCCTTAATATTATTTTCACCCAATTTTGCATCTTACTTTTACATCAAAACTAAATTTATTCGCGGAACACAACCACTGATTTTTGGCTTCAGCGAAGCTGAGACCACTACAGTGTGGCACCAATATTTTTGCGGGAGTTTAAGTTTGCGAATGGCGATTTTTTTTGTGTGCTTTGCGGGACTAATTTTTGCGATCGGGGAAACTGTTTATTCTTCCTTGGAATTAATTTTTGCGATTGTCCGGAAGCCGTCTTCTATTTGGAATTATAACATTCTCGTTTTTTGAGTACAAACAATCGAATGCAGGTGAACAACAAGCAGACGTATAACACGTTTAATCAGTTAATCAATGGAGTACCTTCAGACGATCCTTTTCTTTAAAGTTTTTAACAGCTTAATACTTGTAATGTACCGACTGCAATTTCATCGTTTTATTTCTGAATGTTTTGCTTCTAATTTCGTTTTATTTTTGAATGAAAGAGACGTTTAAGTAAATGGGCACCATCATAATATTACATCACATGCAAAAGGCGATGTTTGTATATTAATTTCGACAGTGGAGTAAATTTGTGCGGGAATTATTTTTTTTCGCGGGAACTTTTTTTTGTGGATCGTCAAGAAACCGCGAAAATCCCAAAAATTTGAATCCGGAAAAAATTAGTGCCGCACGGTATGTCAGCACATGCGATGTTTCTGGCTTTTTTGACAGTTTGCTACGTGACTAGTCACGCAAGACTTACACAAGTCACACAATGGCATGATCTTTTCTAACAAGGCACTCGAGTTTAGCCGTGTGTTCCAAAATGTAAGTCCATGTGAAATAATCTGGAAAATAAAACAGAGCTTATTTATATATTTGTCTCGATACGGGAGTTGCCACGTTCGTCAAGCATGATGTCACGTAAGAAGAAGACGTACGTGACTTTCAAGATCGGCTATTCTCTTCTGGTTCAAACATTAAGGAATTAATTTTTGTGACAAGTTACGCTTCCTACTAGATCCAAAATATTTGTCCATGGAAAATTAATCTTTATAATAGAAAGCCACAAAAGTAAATTTCAATCCATTGACCTTCCGAGAAACATCTGAGAATGAGCTTCAGAAAGGACTGTTTTGTATTATTTTGTTTATCCCATATTCACACTGTTGTCAGATATTGTACAGATTTTATCTCACTTTCTTCTTCTTTTGTCGTAATTTGAAGCCACACTTGTACGCATTAGCGTACCATCTATTGATCAATGATGTATACGAATTCGAAACCAGTAACATAAACTCAAACATTGATCTTTGATTACCCTCAAATCTGTAAAAAGCCCTGGGAACGAGGTTGCACAATATCGGACACAGCTCCACTTATCAGGTTAACTCTGTCTAAAAACCAATACTTTTCGAATGCTCAACGCTACTCAAATAAACAAAATAACAATAGTGTACCTTGGTACACGCACGTTCATTCAATAACCATTTCCGTACCTCTCATTGACAGCTACAAAATAGCTCACGCACGCTATGCGTGCCTATGTTTCTTGTTACTGTTCTTTTTGTAATTAAGTTATTTAAATTTAATGGATAACTGACATGCCCCCCTCTTTAAGACATTTTATTTCACATTTGCAGGTGCAAGAGTATGGCTGTTATTTGGCTTTCTCTTGTTGTTTGGTAGTTTGATTGCAGCCAGTTGGATTCTATTTGGTGCTTATGTGGTTCCAGGTAATGTTAGTAATTTGGTTAGATATTGGCTGTTACGCTATAAAAGATGCATGGAGCACTTTCAAAATGAGTAGGATACTGGGCATGAATTATTAAATCAATTCACCACTGATTAAAATCATCCAATAAGCCCCCAAAAACTATGAGGGCCTCCACAGACTAGACATTTAGTTGCTGATAACTAAATCTTATCGACAACTAAATGTTGTCGGGAAAGATGGAATATTCAGTTTGTTACGAGCGTGGGACAAAGAAAAAAATCTGAGTCCCCAGCGGGAATCGAACCCATGACCTCCCGTACACCGGTCAGGCGCTCTCACCACTAAGCTACTGGGAGACTCGTGGCGAGCGAGGTCATACTTACTGAGTTCGTTGTCGCCAACTAATTCTAGTGTTGTCGACAACTTATTCTGTCTGATGCAAGCATTCCACACGCTGGAGTGTTATTTGTTGACAACTAAGTCAGGCCAGCAAGAGCTTGGGAACTAACGTTCCCTACACGTGTTCTTAACGCGGTATGTGACCATGCAGTTACGATAGTTGTTGACAACTAAACCAATCATTCCCACACACGGGTAAAATGGTCAAAAACGTAGTTGTCGACAACTATTAGTTGTTGACAACTAAGCAGTTTCCCTTTTTGAAAAGGGAAACTGCTTAGTTGTCGATAACATTTACCTAGTTGTCGATAACTAAATGTATAGTCTGTGGAGGCCCTAAATTTGGCCAAGTTGAAACTAATTGTTTGAATTGGTACCTACATACATGTAAAAGGGCTCTAAAATTGGACAACTCATAGAGTCTGACCTGCGTTGTTACAAGGGACACACTTCAAAATAGAAATGTTTGTACACAAAATTTTCTGGATATTTGAGAACTTGTAATTTGGTGTCTTTTTGTCCAAACTTGCTACGAGTACTAATTTAGGTATACAATTTTAATGCAGGAGACCATTCATTTAAATTGATTGGGCAATTCCAGAAAATATCCATACCATACCACAGACTGCTTCCACATTTTAACTCCCCCCTGCCTTCGGAATTTCCAAAATGCGTTATCCCCCCATGCCCTCGGATTTCCATAATCGTAAACCCCCCTCCCTTTCGGATTTTCCATTTTTTTGTCAAACCCTTCAGAATTACCTGCAGGGTTCGCTAATATGCCCAATTTGGCTTATTTTATGGAAAATTATTTCAAATGACTCTACTTCTGTTCAGTACAGCTGGTTATAGAGGGAGTCATTATGACTCCGGAAATTCTGGAATGAAAATTTTAAAAAAATTAAAAGTTTTCTCCTTACCACTGTTCAACAGATGCAACCTACATAAACTTTACATTGCCCCAAACTGGTACAGCACATTGAAATAAGAATATCATGTGATGTACGTGTGTACACTCGGAAGATATTAACGATCGCGTGTGTTTTTGTTTCCACCATCTTGAATTTGAGCCATCCGGGTCAGCAGTTGCTCCCAATGCTTCAAAAATGGCGTCCTCGGTCAAAATACATGTATTGAGGTAATATTGAAGTCCTACAAAATTCGAAAAATCTTACAGAAACTGCCTTCAAAGATATAGAAAATGTGTAGCATTTCTGGAATTAAACGGCGTCTCATAAGTCTCATAATGGGCCATTTCCCAACTGAACGTGAGTTTTCGCCGTTCATGCAACAGGAGTGCAAGAAATATAAGCTTACAAGCGGTGAGAAAAATAGATAATTCATATTTTATTAATCTGATAAGAAATTCATCAACGTTGAGGCCTCTGGAGCTTGATGCACAACCCACGTTTTGTCGGTTTTCTTCTGCAAATGAACACGAACACATGTCTGATTGATCGATGCTTGTCTTGTATCCTGCTTCCGCGGTTAAGTCAGTAGTGTCGTCAGTTCGTGCTTTATTTGCGAACTGATTTTTAACGTCCATAAAATTAGCTTTTTCAAGGAATACACTCTTGTCTGTCTCCTGCGGAAATCCCAGATCTAAACCCCCCCCCCCCATGCCTTCGGAATTCCAATCGTAAGTATCCCCCCATGCCTTTGGATTTCCAGTTCAAAGAACGCCCCCTGCCCTCGGAATTCCGAAAGGCCGTCCGTGGTATGGTATGGATGTTTTCTGGAACCGCCCATTGCTGCAGAGTGTTTTGATTCACTGGCAGGCCCCTAATTCCTTCTAAAGAGGCAAATTATTTGACTGGGATGAGCTTGGGCAAATGGTGTTCAGTTTGCCTCAGGCAAACTGAACACCATTATAATTTTGGTAGTTAATCTGTGTAAAGAGAGGTTAGGTACAAGCGAGATAGTTAATCCAGGAGAACTTGGCTTTACGTGTAGTTCTTCTTGAACATTACACTAAGCTGGTCTGGTTAATTCTCTGCGCACTCATCAGATGAACTACAAGGTGCATATAATAGCCAATCGAAGTACATTGTTTGACACCAAGTTCATCCCATGAATTTTGTGTCGTACTTTACTGAGTGTGGCACATTATCTAGTACATGTTCCTTTCACCTGCGTGACCATAGAAACCAACTGAAGGCACTGTTATTTTGTTTTTAGCTAAACCTGAACCCTGGCCAGGAGTAGCCATCTTTTTGCAAAATGCTTTGATTTTCTTCAGGTAGGCCACTATGTCGACTGACAGTAGTTCGAGCTTAATCATTCATTATTATTAAGTTCTGCTATCCTGAACAGGCAGGGAAACAAATTGTTTGAAAAAAATGTGAGTTCAAGATAACTAGTAGTAAGCAAGTACCCATATGCTATGTCATCCTAGGGAAAAGGGTTTTAGTGCAAGACAGTGATAACCATGGTTCAAGATAACCATGGTTCAAGATAGGGGTGTTCAAGATACAGTGTATTGGGGTTTTAAGATAGTGGGGGATTCAAGATAGTGGGGGGTTCAAGATAGTGGGGGGTTTAAGATAGTGGGGGGTTCAAGATAGTGGGGGGTTTAAGATAGCAGGAGGTTCAAGCTAGTGGGGGGCCTAAGATAGCATCTAAATCAGCCCCAACGTCCCCTACCAAGTGTGACAACATGTACAAAACAAGGCCAACAGCTTAACCTCACTGCCCAGAGATGTGATCATCTGAACTGAGCAAAGCCAGCATGAAATTAATGGGGGGACATGCCACTGGACAGGGTATGGTTTTTGGCCTATCTGTCCTGAACAGGATATATAATTTTATGCGAGTTGTCTTAAACAGTGTCTGAACTTGTCCTAAACAGCGTAGTATGGTTGCGTGATTGTTGTCATATTTGTTCAGCAATCCTAGACTGGAGACATTTCCCAGTTGACTCAAAAACACTTTAAAGTTGTGTAAAACAAAAGTGTGACTGTGTATTTTGTCATTTCTCCTAAACAGGGACCTAAAATGGAAGGTGTTGTCCTTGTCTTTAAGGGCATTTTTGTCCTCAGCAGGGACAGAGTTTGAAACCCTCAGCACCCCTACACCCAAACATGGGTCAACTTCCCCCCCCCCTCCCAGGCACCCTACCAACTGAACTTATCGGACAGTGTACACCATTTTCAGAGTATGTTAATTTTTACAATTCATCTGAGTGTTTCAATTTCCAGCTCTGCGTAAGCTAACCCAATGCCTTCTTTTGTCATTTGCAGTGCAATTGTCTTCAAGTTTGGTCGCTCAGAAGAACAGTGGTAGAAGAATGCCAGGGTAGTGTAAAACCTCAGGCTGTTTAGAACTGTTTTTGAAAAAAGCAATTTAGCAATCATGGTATTTAATTTAGTACATGGTTTTTTACATTAAGTAACTAGCATTATTTTGGTTAGTACATTCAGTTGCCCTTGACGCTTTAAGCCCCAAGAGTGACAAGCATCTAATTTCTCCTTACAATATCACTAGTTGTCCAAACATACAGGTCATGAGAATAAAGGAAGTGATCACCAGATATGAAAGGTGTTGATGTTTAATCAAATTCTCCCAACTTGTAACATAAAAACTGTATGGAGAACAGTGAGGAGAATAATTATGCATGTTAACCTAGAAAGAGAATAAGTTAATAATATTCAAGAATAATAATAAGTAACCCTAATGCTTTTTATTTTTAAATGGGTATTTATTCTGTCCACTGTTGAAGGTTCACAAAATATTGGTCAACAGAAAAAAAACCATTAATTTTTGAAGGTGTTATTCTCTTGCTGGCCATAGTGCAAATGCAAATCTTGTAAATCCAGCAAACCCTGCAAAAACGAAAAAATCCGGTTCAAATTCCCCACCCCTCCAAGGCAATATTCAAATTCCCCCCTCCCCAGGCACAATGCACAGTCAAATGCCCAGGGTATGTGGGGGGGGGGGAGATGTTGAAGCTTCGGTTTGACCAGTACATAAATCCCATGAAAATAAAAAGAAATTAGGGTAGAACAAACATAACCAATCCCTTAGATCAGGAATTTAGAGCTACTAGAATGTGAGCACAGTACATGAAGTGCTTTGGGCAAAAATGTTTTGACTGAAGTGACTTTTCATCCCTAGAAATAACATGTTTTTTTTTAATGGTTTCTGTTTTCCAAATAACCCTTATTCATGATTACATCAGACTAGCTAGTGCTAGTCTGATGTAAATTTAGTCAGTTTAAGCAAGGTAATATTTTGAAAGGCAAGTTCTTTTTTTGGTGCAAAGAGGCAAGATTTTTAATGAATAATGCCAAAGAGTCACTTAGGATGCTCTTAAGTAGGGACGATGGTTTGAATCCTCGAGTTGAGGCCATATGTAGGTGAGTTTATGTTCCTTCTCATCCGTGCTCGAAGGGTTTTCCATTCGGGCTTCTAATATTCCTTCTGCCTCAAAGACCACCATTTCTAAATTCCAATTCAATCCAGAATCCGAGGGTCACAAGTTTGTCAACAGGGCCGTAGCCAGAAAAAAATGATGACTGAGGCAATGTCCATGGTTAAATTCTCTTCCTAGGTATTTAGAGTGTTAAACGAAACAAAATGACTGAGAAAATGAACAAAATGACTGAGGCAAGTGCCTCGGTTTGCCTCATGCTGGCTACGGCCCTGGTCAATCATGTGTCACCCTCCCAAAACAATGTTGACTATTCCATTTTATTCTCATTCTGGAATACACCCAATCAAACATGTCTTATTAAATGCTATAAAAAAAGAGCCATAAATGTTTTAGAAAAAGCCTTTCAGTTTTTGAACTAATTACCCTAAAGCCCTGAGGCAAGTGTGAAATTAGATGTGTGCTTGCAGGTGACTAAAACAGACAACAAGATGTAGTTTTGTGAAGGTCCTCTATTTCACTTTATCTAGATCCCAGTTATTTCAGGTCATTATTTTTACTTCTGTTCTTTATTTTAGAAAAACTGGTTTTCTATATTATGTTAAATGCAAAGTATGTTTTGCTGCAGTGTTGCCCAATTATTATCAGTAAATAAATAATGATTTGTAGCTGAATTCTGAATTCAAATAAATCAGGACTGGGTTATCCCAAATGCAATATTGCTTTAAAATAAAATTTCCTTTTATTGATACAAAGTGTGGTTATGTGTGTTTTGCGTTTCCTTTTGAAGTGGTTTTCTTGTCTCTAGTCTCTAGTCTTGCTTGACATGAAGTCAGGGGTGGATAGTCCACTGGGCGATGGAAAGTTAATACAGGTCTAAAAATAGCAAAGAAACCAGCTTTTTTCCCACACAACGAGCCTTTGCTCCAGACATCTGCGTTTCAGTTGTGGAGCTGGAAGCACGTTGTCTTACTATCCTGAAAGCTAGGAGGGAACCAGCGATAGACCCTGGCAATGCCATCATCCCCTGCAATGACTAGGGCAGGACCTTCACCATCATCATCAAGATCAACTGCATTCACTGCTGATTGACTTCCATGCAGCACACAGTGGACCTCATTAAACTGAATAATAAAAAATATGTTACTAGTACTGCAGGTGCACATACCCATAGTAAAGAGGAAATTATGGTAAATTGGTGGGTTCTTACCTGATCTTTCCAGTCCCCATCAAGGTGGTAAATGTAGACTGCACCAGACTGTGTTCCTGTGGCAGCCAAGGCTCCATGCATGACTAAACACTCTCCTCTTTCCACACTGTTAGTATGCTGACCAATCACAGAAAAGTTGTGAACCACACTGCCATCTGGTTTGCTATGCCTGGAGAGGTGTCAGAAATGCAAAACAAACTAATTTTCTTTGCTGTCACCCACTGATTTCTTTTAGTGTGAGCACTAACGATTTGGTGGTACATTAAGACATTATCCTGTAGATGATCTACAGTGTACTTTCATATAATAATTGTATTTTAGTACAAATCTACTAGCGTTGTATCGCTAATGCTGTTCTATGATTGGCTACGCTACTCACTATCTATTCTGTTGTAGATAGTGAGTAGTGTGTTTTCCGTGCGCAGTGTGACCTATTTATATCATTTTTCAATAAAAACATGTAGTGTCTGCTGTTAAGTTTTGAATATCTAGTAGATTTATACTAAAACAATTAGATTGTTCGCTCTCGATTTCTATGCGTGATAGTTGATTTGGCCTTCGGCCTCATCAACTATCATGCAATAGAAATCTCGAGCTCAAAATCTAATTGTTATAAATAGAATTGAGTACGAGTACACCTTTTCAATTCCAGCTTGCGAGCTCACAAGTAATCACTTTGCATATCATTCCTAGAGCTTTCTTTGATTGTGAGCAACATGTGTCTAGAGGATGGGGCATTCCTGGTTTGAAATTTGAGAGTCGTGCGCAAACTCATTCTTGTACTCATAGTCTGAGATTAAAGTTTCTCCTATCTCGTGTGGCACACACAAAAAGGGAGGGGAGAGTAGACAGTCCCCATATTTGTGCTCTGTCTCCCTGCACTTTGTAGCGTTTAGTACACCTGATGCAAAGCAGTCTCCAAGAACAAGCTAAGGACCTTGAGATACTGAGGAACTTATGCACGGGTGTTTGCAAGCCACAGCTGTCAACCAGAACTTGAATGGTACATTCCTTTTGTAGGCTTGTCTTTGCCCCTCACCACCAAATTAATTATATTCTCAATAAAAGTGTTTTCACATTTAGGACTTTTTCTGTTATACAACTGCTGTGATGTGCCAGCCTCAATATGATCTATTTTAGGGCATTTAGGGACTCTTGTTTAAAGGTGACTGAGGCTTGCCATTGCAGATTTGATGATGTCAATTGGTATCAAAAAAAAAAAAAACATTCAACTTTGTCTTGCAGTCACCACGACTCACAAAAGCCTGTGTTTGAGTTTCTAACAAAACTAAAGTAAGACTGTTACCAGGAAAAGAGTCCATGAGAATGAGTTAATACCAGAGATGTTTCACCTCTGAGGATGGCACCTTGCACTCCTGGTGTAAAAGGAGGAGAGCTGTTAGCCATTGCCTGTGTTAGTGAGATGGATGATATAGGCTTCTCACAGCTAATTGACCTGCAAAACATGTATTAGACCATTAGTCCAGTGTAGGCCCAGCCATGCAGTATTTAAAAAAATTCTCTCTTTTTACCAACTTAACATTCCCATTGAATTGATTATATTCTCAATAACAGTGTTCTTACAGTTAGGACTTTTTCTGTTATACAAATGCTGCAATGTGCCAGCCTCAATATGATCTTCTATTTTAGGGCATTTGTATGAAAACCATCAATTAAAAAAAAAATATGATCTGTTCAGAATTGAAAATACAGCCTTATATACACCTAAGTGCAACATTGTTGTCTAATAAAAATGAAAGAAAAAGCAAAGGGAAAAAGCCAAATAGAAATATTAAAACTAGTTACGCTAGCTACATTCATGGAATTGCTCTGATGAACGGCAGGCTCAAAAGGTCTGTATGGTGGCAAAGTTACCTAGTATCATTTCAGCAGATATAAGTATTATATTCTGTAGTGTATTCTGTACTGTAGTTTGAGAATTATTAAATCTGACAAATGAATGTAATTTGCATGGCTAATTAATTCCTACTTGACATTTTCCATTCTTACTGTTTTTTTTTTTCATTTTTGTACAACAACACTATTAAGTGTATATGTTACTAGAAATACATGTAGCAGCTATGTGGCCCAAGTCGCTAGAATTGCCAAGGTACATACATACATACATATATTACATACTTTATTGGCTTGTCCCCCCGGGGCTTTTCTGATTCAATGGTATGATAAGATTAAAAATACAGACAAGCTAAAATAAAATTCACCAAATGCATTTACTAAATGCAAAGGTCCTTACTGAGTGAATGGATTTACACAATAAATATTATTCACTAACAACTGTTTTTCAAAAACAGGTCTACCTATTATTCCAATTACAAAATTTTAGTTCTAAAAGGAATAATGTGTATGGACCTACATGTATAATAAGTCTAGTTTTAATTAGGGGTCAGCATAATATTATACTGTATGTTGTATGTTGTATGTTGTAACTTGTTATTGCGTATGTTGTAACCTTGGCCAAAATCGATCTCTCTTCCCCCAGCCTTGGTGAGGAGGGGAAGGAGGATATGCCATAACCAGTGGCAGAGTCAGGATGTTTGAAGGGGGGGCTGACCTGACAGAATGATAATGGAACAATAGGCAACAAAGTCACCTCAGTGATAGTTTTAGTTCTTCTCTTAATTTTAAGCTTAAATGACCCTGACAAGGGGGGTGACTAGCCACCCAATCCACCCCCCTGGATCCACCCCTGATGACTCACCACAAGCACAAAAGACCATTGTCAGTCACATAGAGAAGTGTGTCCTGCTGCCAGAGTCTCACAAACTTGACCCAGTCACCAAGATTACTCAGAACATGGCAACACTCACCCTGAAAAACAAACAATACAGAAGCTGAAAGATGCAAAATCGTAAATTCAAACATGGAATGGCATCACAAAATATTAGCAAGACTAACCAAAACACAATGGCCAATGACTCTAACTAATATTTGATACGAAGCTTAAAATCTTACTGTAAGAACATAAAACACAAACCAAGGCATTATTAATAGTATCTGGAAATGTCTTCAAAGGGGGCTGGTGATAAGAGAAAAGAGGAGAAAACAAAATAATGCAGTTGTTTGTTGCAAGGTGGATTATGCAAATCACAAAACCTGCCAATTCCAATATGTGACGTGCACATGACTGTAGCCTGAGAAAACAGCCGACATTTCGCAAGGTTGCCACTTGAGCCCTCGCAAAACGACATCTGAGTAATGAGCGCAGAAATTCCATACTGATGACATGCACTACCCAGATCTTAGTATTGCTTCTGATTGGTTGTCGTGAGGGAATTCTCTTTCAACCAATCAGAAGCACCACCGAGATCTGGGTAGTGCACGTCATCAGTATGGAATTTCTGCGCTCGTGCATGTGGGCTCAAGTGGCAACCTCATGAGACGTTGGCTGTTTTCTCAGGCTAACATGACTGACACTGTGTGTTTATCCAATCAAAATTCAAGTAGCAGTTCATGTTTCATCTCGAATTGTTTGAATTTTTCATCTAAAGAGAGTGATTAAAAAAAATATAGTAATTTGATTAAATTAAATACTGAAATCAATACTGAAATCAATTTTAATTCTCAATAGGGACTTTTTTGGAGGACAGATTATTACAAAAGTCCAGTGTCTCTGAGATATACATGTAAAGCTAGGAACTTTTGATCGAATGAATGGATTGTTGAAATAATTACTGAAACCAACTTGACTATAATAAAATTATCATTAATAGTCAATTTCAGCTTTTCTCTTTGAAGGAACATTCGACCAAGCCAGTTTTCACTGTAATTCAGATGAAACATACTGAAACAAACCGTAGTAAGATCCCAGAGTCGGACAGAACAGTCGTCAGAAGCCGAGGCTGCAAAGTTTGATTGAACAGCAACGCAGTTGATGCATGCAGTATGACCATGCAAGGTTAATAAACAGCCATTGTGGGTCTTCAAGTCCCAGACCTTAACTGCACAGTCTTTAGAGCCTGATACAATCAAATCATGTGGAGTATCTGTATGATGCAACATGCCTAAAATATGGGAAAGAAAGATAATGCTCTGGCATTTTATAGAAAATAATAATAATAGCAGAGTAGTTAATTGTGTAGGGATGTGCAATTTTGGTTGATTTTACTTTCAATACAGTGTAGCATCAAAAATTTATTAAATCAACTGATATAATAATAATAATAATAATAATACATTTATCTAGCGCTGTTTCCCCATGGTTCAACAGCACCTTATAGATGTTTAAAAATTTGCTAAATACTAAAAACTGTTATAAACTGTCTAAATGTAAAAAAGAAACTATCCTTATTTTAAAAAAAATTAACAAGACGAGAAAATCAGCTTCCATAGTAAGCATTTATAAAAAGGTGTTTTTTGACTCCGCATTTAAAAGTGTCAAGTGATGCTGAATCTTTGACAGATAATTTGGGGTAGGGCATTCCACAGCGACACCGCAGCAACAGCAAAAGAACACCCACCATAAGATTTATGGCTAAGGATGACAACATGAAAACAAGTATCTCTTTCTTGTTCTTGTCCCAAGCCATCCATCATTATGAATTTGGTGTATAATGTTTACCACACGTCTGACAATTTTACAACCTTGAGTAAAACAGCATTAAAACTGTATAAACCTGGAATTTGCCTCAAAGCAATTGAGTGAACAGCAGCACGATGTGCTAAAAGAGTATTAATGCAGTGATTTGTCCAGCCGTCCCAAATGCGAATGGTGCCATCCTCACCACAGGTTATTACTCTGTCACCTGAGAACTTGGCATCCCAAACTGGACCTAGAGGAGATTCAAATATGCAAAAAATGTATGCTAGCACTATCGTGGTTTAGAAAAACTCTCTGATACTCAGATGCTGCTACGTGGGTTAAAAAATGAGAGAAGTGCTCCCAGTTACCCCCCCCCCCCCCCCCCTACAGGTGAAGTTAAACATTTTGTCACCTTTGTGTCCTCTTAGTTCGGTCCTCATTGAAGGCCACTTTCCAACATGCCGGCATCGGTACCACTCTCGATAAATAGCCTCCCAGTCGAAATTGCCCGTGATATGTAAAGTGCTTGTATCTTGACCTCCAAAGACAATGCCATTTCCAGTGAGTTCGATCAAAACATCTCGATCAATGTCTCTAAAACATGCAGATTTCCACACAAGCTTGTACTTTGGTTGGAAATGCAAAGCACGCCATGAACGGCACACCTGTCGTGACTTAGCGAGAGAAATCGCATCTAGACGTTTCAGGATCTCATTTATTAGTTCCAGGGGCAATTCAGAAACATTCATTTAGAGCTGTTTCTTTTTATACTGCAATCTCTTCCGCCATCTTGGTCGAGTCCGAAAACACACTGGGACGAGTTCATAGCAGTCACCAGGTCCCCGTTGTCAGATCAGCGCTCTGGCTCGGGGGTTTCTCACCGATTGAGGAATACTTTTGTTTTCCTTTGGTTAGATTATGTTCTTGAAATAAAGAAAGGTTTAAATTTAAGCTTTTCATCCGATGACAAGATTGCAGCGTGCCATTGTCGTCGCCATCGATCATCATCATCATCATCATCATCGTCGTCGTCGTCTCGTCATCATGGTCCGCCAGTACGGACTTTCCGCTACAGCGACGACAGCATTAACGAGAACGCCACGGAACAAAAGATTTAACTGGCAGAGCAACAATTCTGTTGTGTTACACATCTTGATAGATTTCGTAGCCGCCCTCTTAAAGTTTTAACAATGGAGAAAGTGAAAGTATTGCAGTGAAATTTCTTTTCTCTAAATACAATTTTACCCCAACATTTTCCTTGGCGTGTATGTCGTAGCTGCTCAAATAAAGGGGGCATTACACCTGAATTTTTCTGGACAAACAGTGATTTAATAAATAAATGAAGTATGGAAGAAGAATGATACAAGTAATGAAGAATTATTAACTTCAAGCCGGTCAATTTTTAATCACCTTTAAATATTAAGTTTTCTCTTTCCATCATAATTTTTTAAACTGCCCTTTTTTCTTCTTTAAAAACATTCTTAAATTCGTCATATTTCTCAAACATTCATTGCGCATAGACTATGACCCTATTGGGGGATTTATGGATCGAATTAAAACGTGTTTAAGCGTACGTCGTCACATAAGGACCGGCCAACGAGATTTGTTACAGCATTAGTAACGATACATAATTTCCCTGTGAGAGACAAGGAGGCTCAAAAGGACTCAAAAATAAACACTTTTATTTATTTAGCTTATTATTTCCTAATAACCTTTGGCTTTTCTATAAATATTCCAAAATTACAAAAAATATATATATGCAAACCCACATACCCCCGACGTTATTTCAATTGTCATTTGTATTTTAGAAAAATACACCCGGCGTTTCATATATGACATGGTAAATAATTAATAAACAAGATAAATACCTTGCAGGCCGGTATATATACACGAATACCACTTAGAAACCACGAAGAATACTGTATAATAATCTATCATTAATATATCGTGTGATCTATTAGTATATAATAACATTTTGATTTATTTAATTCTTAATTTCCGCCAGTTATTGAATTCCTAGCTTTTTCATTGGTTCACTGTACACAGGCTATCAGAGAATAACCCTGCTTTTTGCCTCATAAGGAAATTGGATGCCACGTCAAGTGGGGTGAGACAGGGGGCATTAAACTCCCGGCTTCTTGTACCCTTTAATCCCCCCCCCCCCACCCATTCTTCTTTTTTGGCCTCCGCCCCATCGCGAATTTTGAATTGCAACATATTATACAAAGTTACGTTATTTTCCCTCTTCCCCCCCCCCCCCCACCACCTTGGGAATCCCGCTTCCCTCTTCCTCTTCTCCCGGCCTTCCGTACACTTCCCGCCCCTTTTCTCCCGGGCTCATCCCCCTGTCCCCCTCCACCTTCAAGTGTGGCAGCGTTCAAGACTTTCAGACCTCGCATACTGAAAGGAGTATTAAGGCTCGATACCTTTCAACTTGAAATATTTGTAACTTTCTTTCAAACATCCAGACCCTAAACAAAGGAACCCCTTTATAGTTTTCAGAAACTGCGACACAAGTTTCACGCTTATTTCGCGCGAGTTTTCCCGAGATCACAAGAACTGCGGGCTTGCTGGGTTAAATGATTAAGATACAACTCTAGTACAGCAGTTTTGACTCGGCGTGAACAAACTTGCGTCAAAAGTAGAGAAATAAGAATAAGACTTTCCTACTTTGTGCCTCCCTCTAGAAACAAAGATCGTCGAGTACATCTAATAAGTCTTATATTCTACCCTTTTTTCAATAACAGACGAGGAAACATCACTTGTTTTCTCACACCACTGTCAATCTGTCAAAGACAAATATGATTTCCTTTTCGTTGTCAGGAATGACAATAGCTCTTTTCCGTTGGCTTTCAATTACAGGGTCTTTTATGCAATGCATCAGAGAAAATATGAAGGCTCCCAAGACAGTAGGGGCACCAGCAAGAAAAAATAAATTCCGGTAATGTCCTGTAATCTCACCGAACCAACCTATGGAAAATGAAGAAAAGTAAAGTAAGTGCCACAAGAAATTACTGATTAACAGTGCTTCGATCCCGCACATTTAATTTTAAGCCCCGGCTAAAGAGGTTAACTGTGAAGTTCGACTTGCTTCATTTGCGCTTGTCTCTAGAAGGGAAACAGTTAAGATCCGTTTTCTCTCTTTCCTCCGCAGAGGCCTCCTACAGTCACGCCTTGCACGCTTGGGAAAAAGACACGTGAAGGCTGGGTAGAGAGGAAACGTAAAGCACGCAGAGAACCCTCTCACGTTTTTTCCCTCTTCGCATTGTTCCCCGCGCCCCCGTTTTCTCTTTCACTGTGGCCTGTGTGAAGGAGAGAGCCGTTTTCCTATCCCCTTCTACGCTGATCGAATATTGTTGGCGTGCAAGCTAGACTAAGCAGCACAAACAGGTTCTTACCTGCTGCGGGGGCACCAACTAACATAGAGAACGACATGATCATGAGGACTGCGCCCCAGGCTTCCGACATCTTGTCACGGTCTGTACATTCAAACGTCACAATTGACATAAGCCCAATAAAACAACCATCCAACAATCCGAGCACTACCACATACACGACCAGCATGTTGTATCCTGCTGCGAAGATAGCGAGAAGTGGTGACAGCCCCGAAAGAACCATGCAGAAATTGTACAACCGCAATGTGTCCACCCACGGAAGGTCCGCGATTTTCCCGAAGATGATCTTTCCGACGCCCGAACCAATACCGATGTATGAAAGAAGAAGCGAACCGTCCCGATGTGACGATCCCATCTCTTCGGCATAACGAACCTGGAACAAAAAAACAAAAGTCATCACGTCCTTTCTGAGCTCTGAAATAGCTAAAAATCATCATCATAATCATCGTCATCAGCAACAACGACAACAGGTATAACTGCCAGGTGTAATTTTCTGTGGTGTAATGCAAATCCACGATTAATTTATCATTGTTGTAATTCGTTGAGGGCCAAAGATTATGCGTGTGATCATCCACTTTGGTCCGTTTAATTTCTTAGGGTAAACAACTCCATCAACATTTCTGTTCCTTTGTTTGTTTTTGTTACTCAAACAACTCTGAAGATTAGTGTCGCCCTCGTTTTCATAGTACGAACGGCTCACTGTGACTTGCCGTCACTCAATCTTTGGAGCTCAGGGGCGGATCCAGGATTTTATGAAAGGAGCGCTTGTCAGTCAGCATGAGTCCTTATAGGGGGTCAGGGGAGCGTGCTACACCAGAAAATTTTGGAAATGTAGATTGTAAACTAGCGCATTTAGACTGCATTTCCGGCATTTTCAACTTCTTATAGTGGGGTACGCAACCCCCTTAACCCTCCCCCTGGATCCGCCTCTGGAGCGGGAAGGGCTAAGCAAAATGATTTAATGCTCTTACCAGATGAACGTGTGGTATGAAATATCCAAACGTTGCAATCGTGGAAGCCACAGCCCAGATAATAAACCAGTTATTTCTTGGAAAGCAAAACCCTCGTTTTTTGTGAGATGTGTGCTCAATGATATCCGAAGGCTTGCCAAGTTTGTATTGATTTGTCTTTTTCTCCTCTAGCGGCTTGAACAAAATACCGCAAATGGTGATGACAAGGGCAAGACCGCTCAGAAAACGATAACAGTTTCTCCAGCCAAAAGAATCTACGATTACTTGCTGTAACGGAGCTAATCCAAGCGCCCCTAAGTTACTACCAGATGTTGCGATTCCTGTTGCAAACGAGCGCTTCTTGTCGAAATAATAAGCTACCATGACTAGAGCGGGAAGATAGCTAATACTCGTGCCAAACCCAACAACAACACCGTGTGTCACGTAAATGACAGTTAAACTGTTCGCGAATGACGACAGCAACAGTCCAAGACTCGTTATCAGTCCTCCAAAAATCACCACTCGTCTGCAGCCATAGCGCTCACTCAGGAGGCTGCCGGGATAGCAGAAGAAGAAAAGGCAGAACTGGGCGATGGAGCCGACCCATGCTGTGGAGACAAGAATGTCCTTTTAAAATTGTTTAATTTTGGGACCATGATATACAGATAGACAATTTATCGGCAAGACCATAAAACGGGAAGTAGCCGCCCAGTCGGGTCATGCTATAAAAAGAAAATACTAAATCTATAATGCAACGAACAATTAATAAAATATATAGGACTAATACTGATCCTGATCTAAAATGCAAAAAATGCACTAAAACTAAAACAACTGCGGCATTTAGCGAATCTCACACTTGTGCCAATGTGGAGGCTGATTCCCCAGCAAAGGGTAGCTGATTCATATATACGAGATTATGTAAGAAAACGAATTGTGCATATTATAAGATTGCTATAAAAAAGCTGCGCAAAACTGAGATCGCAACTTTGAAAGTTCTACACTGTAACGGGAAGTGTTAATAGGTTTGAGATGTAAGTAGGACCTAAAACTCTAAAAATACTCCAAGAAATTGCTCAAGTGAATTCCTGGTGAACGCACAGTGTTACCTAGATTCAAAAGAGTTCTAAAGGGGGGCAAGCATTGGGCGAAATAGGGTGCCTGTATTGCTTATCAGAAACACTGCGTACAAGAAGAGTGGTGTTCGCAACTCTGTGCAACTCTGTTCTCACTAAATTTCGTGAGCACACCTGAAATCGTCGGACGCTTTATCGGTTCTCAATTCCAAGGGAATATAGAAGTGGCCGCAACTAGAGATGGTCGCTTAACAGAATGGGCTCTGGTAGGTGAACACGTGATTAAACAATAGAGGGTGGTCCCCAGTCCCTTACGAGAGCTTTTAGCATAAAGCGTGGAGCAAAGTTTCTTGTCTAAGGAAACAACACGCTGGCAGGGACTGGGCCTTGAACCACCGACCTTCAGGTGTGAAGTCTAACGCGCTAACCACTACACTACCGCGAAGAAGAGGTTCGAAAATGTACTGGTCAAGGAACCATTACGTTTATTTTATGCGTTACTCAAAGAAGTGCATTCTGTTATTAAAGTGTTCGCTGACTGGTCGCCTAAGAGAACGTAAAAACAAAGGAAACTTCCAGGCGGTAATTAACATGCAGAAGTGGTCCCAGTCGCTTACGAGAGCTTTTAATTACAGAATTTCAGAATTTTTTCAGAATTTCAGAATTGTTTACCCTGAAGATGACTTAATTAGTCGAAAACGTTTGGTTTTCCTTTTTTAAACGTTTTTTAGCCTTGTAAATAGTTTTTTAATTCAAAAGGGGTTTCCCAATGCTGGTCCTAACTAGAGCTGGTCGCTTACGAGAGTGGTCGCAAGAACTGTCTTAAATTAACAATAACATGGTCGTAACGAGGTATATGGGATCGGGGATCAAAGGGGTGGGATCCGGGAACAGAAGGGTGGGATCTGGAATCACAGCCCTGGGATCAGGGATCACAGACTATGAGATCGGGACCAGCAGCTTTTTTAGGGATCTGCCTGTACTATATCTGTAGGATCAGGGACCAAAATTGGTCACGCTTTGGAATCAAGGATCAGAAATTTGCATACAAAAATGGGATCAGCATTGAAAAAACATACCTCGTTACCACCCTGACAATAAAGTAGAGAAAATGCGTGGGTTATACAGAAATTGTTCATTCTCGATCCCGTCTTTCAAACCTAAGATTTATTCAACCATGCCAGGCGATAATAAACAGTCATTTGTTACCAAATATTGAAAACGGGAGTTTAGTCCACTCTTCGGCTGTGACGAAAGCAGATCATTGCGTCACATACAAAAAGCCTGTCAGAAACGTTTAGCAGCTTTCAATGGTAGCACTGACTCGTATTCACTGTTTTGTTCTATTAGCAAGTGTAAAATCGATGGAAATTGCTAGATAGCACCCTCTTCACAATATTTTTGACGTGTCGCACTTTCTTGACTCAACTGTGCATTGTCATTCTAATATAAACAGATAAATGACTGAATTCGCTGTTCGCGTGATAAAAGTTAACTATTAAACGATACGATGCCATTATTTGTTTTTGTCACTGCGGGCGGATTTAATTAATGCATGCAAAGTTTTATGCAAATATACGGCCCCACAATATTGTAGGTACTTGAACGTCCAAATAAAAGCTAAGCATTCCTTGAATTTATGTCCTGTCCTTAAAAGCGTTACTGCTTCGCTTGTTTTGATTTCGTTCTAAGATCGCACATAAGTTTGCCATACATAGACTGAGTCAGACTGAGAGCCCGACCGGCTTTAAAATCGAGAAAACAGTATCGACGGTGAAATGCTGACATGAAATGAATCAGGGGTTCCAAATTATGTATGCCCCAGTAACTGAAGTTACATGTTGGCTTATTAAATTCGAATTCTACTCAAATGTTTCCCTAATCAACAATTTGCCCCAACTGCTTGACCTACACTCACTGATCAGATGAAAGTGCATATGTAAGCCTACATGTTATCAAATTCTACCACGATGATAAACAATGACCACTGGTATTTTTTACCTGTCTTGGCTTTCGATTCTTTGAAGTGGTCGAGTAAGGCAGCGTATAGTACACCAACCGTGTAGTGCATCCCAAGCACTACAAACAAATCGCAAAATGCCGCTCCGCACACGACCCAGGCCCAGCCTCCATCTTTCTCTGTATTCTCCGCGTCTTTGGCGGAAGGGAACTTAATGACTGGGCTCTCGATGCTTTCCGTTATCGAAGTGCTTGGATCAGTGTCCGGCGGAAGAAGCTTGGCATCGTATAAGTCACCTTCGGCGTTCATTTCGAATCGAAGCAACGCCGAACCGGCTGAAAAAAAGAAAGTGGGGTAATATTTCACAAGCTACCCCACTGAGGCGAATTGTTGCAGTCGCGGCAACATTTGTTTTGAAGGTTACATATGTATGATTGCTATGTACATATTACTTATGTCGTCAGCCGCTGACGCTAGTGACTAGTTGCCGCGCGCAACTGCGCGCGAACGTAAAGATGTCACGGAATAGAAATTACAGACTAAACGTAAGTACAGTGGAATTCCGATTTTTTGAACCAGCACGGGAAATGAAAATTGGTTCGAAAAATCGGGAGTTCGAAAAATCGAAGGTGGCATCAAATCACACCTGTTTTACCGTGGTATTGTTTTATAACATCCAAGAAGGCAGACAACAACGGTATATCACTCTTGTTAATGTGTGAACCACCTTTATTTGCCAACAAAACGTGCATTTAAAACAAAACGGAAATTTAAGGATTTAAGCCAATTTCGGCAGAACATAAACCAGTACTGTGTTGTTTCGTGTGTCTGTAATTTTGCGCGGACTCTTGACTGCATTTCCTTCCCCTTACTGTAGCAGAAAAAAAAAGTACCCTTTACTCCACGTTTAAAGGAACAGCAAAATTTATTAATGTGCTACGGCAAGAGCTTGAAAAATGCAACTAAACGAAGGAACTTTGATCATGTACAGCAATTCAAGACACTCGATTGCGTAACAACGGCGTTGTAGTTTGTTATGCCTTTAATGACAGATTTGCCACTTGCTTTGTAATAAAAAATGCATAAAAACACCTTCTCCGGAACTTGTTAGTTGCATTCAGGTGTATATGTGGCTAAAACCGGTTTTTGTTGGTTCCTGAGTTGTCAAAGTTCGAGACATCGAATGTAATTTTTGAAAGGAAGAAAGAATTAGTTCGAAATATCGGGAGTTTCGAAAAATCGAGGATTCGAAAAATCGGGGGTAAAATTACAGTGTTTGACTGAAGCAAATCCAAGGGAAACGACTTTTGGTTCGAAGAATCGGGAGTTTCAAATAATCGAGTATTCGAAAAATCGGGATTCCACTGTACAAATTGCTGTAAAAACAAAGAAATTTAAGCCCAAATAGGAAACCCTAAAATATGTACCGACGTCGGCCACAAACATCTGGCTGGCATGTCTGAAAAGAACGGTATCAGTTAGGCAGGGAAAGAGCAACAGTTAAATAACCTTAGCGGCAAACTTATTCCGGCCATTTCCAGTTACATGAAATTATATTGATTTTGTGGTTCAGTTGTAGTCAAATGCTGAGTACTTCAGTATCAGATATACAGGCGGTGTAGAGTGTCTGCGACGCAGGCTACCGTGATCTTTTACTGCTTGACTTACGATCAGAGTGCAGAAGCTCCTTTAGTTAAATTTACAGCACAAACCAAATTACCGTTACCTATTTGTTTGCCGAAATTTTCCCTTATTTCATGTTCTTTGCTTCGTGGTTCATGAGTCAGTTAGTCGGTTATGCCGGTCTTGACCCTCTAAAAAAAGGGAGTGTCCTTATTAGCATAACTCGTTTTAAAACCTTTTCGTCTGCAGGTAGCTAGTGAGCTGGGTCCTACGTGGAGAATGAGGGCGTAAGAAAATGCTGGCCGTACCCTTTCCTGAAGCCTTGACTGGTCAACACTTCGATCACCAATTTTCCTTTCACTCTATTCCCCACTGGCGTATTAGGCCATGAAAGCCAGTCAGCTTGACCTTTTGCCATAGCTTGTATCGCAACCCGACGTGCCCAATCGTTGAAAATCGATTCTATTAAAGAATTGAAGCCCTCGCAACTGCTAACGATTATAACTGATGGGTTTAATGTCGTGAAAAATACTTTCAAGTTCCGGAAGGGCAGACGGACACATGTGTATACGTTCGAGAATAGTGGAAGGCTAATTGTGTTAGAGGTTCAAGGACTACTATACGTCAGTAGCCAGAGTAGCTGGCGGGATCGTTTTCCCGAGGGCCAAGTTTGTTTCCGCTGCTACTACCTTCGTGCGCAAATTATACCGCCAGCCACGCAGGCTACACGTTAGTGACTTTCAGTGAGACATTTTTCGCGCCCTTTTTTGAAAGAATGTGTAAAACTCTTATCGCTGGTAAGTCAAAAGAACTCCCTCAGTATTTCCTGTACCAAACCAGTGGATAGTAACAGAACAAAACTGAATGCATGGCTGGTACTACGGCAAAGAACTAATAAAAGCAAAACCACAGCGACAAACCAGTGAGGAGTGCCGGATCTTGTGTAGACCTGGATCAGTAAAAATCTTGAAGACTAAAGTAAACAACAGTAAACTGATCCTTACAGCAAGGAGAATGAGAAATTTAAATCGAGACAGAAATGAAATAAAAAAACATCCTCAGTGATGTATTTGCCCGATATTATTTCGGTTTGCAAAACACACCTTCTTCGGGGGGCTAATAAAAGAAAGGGCTGATTTATTTAATGGCCAATATTTCGGCTAACAAAATTAGCCTTCCTCAGGGCCAGAGCTATACTGAAGGAAAACACTTTAACGGCTCCAAAAGTGGATAGGGTTTTCTAACGCTCTGATTGGCTACTCAAACTCGGCATTGTTCTGGATTTCTAGCGATAGTTTTTCCTGTCTCTCACAAAAAGGATCTATTCGGTGCTTGCTATCCACTGGTTTGGTATATATTAAAACATTTATTCACCTCATTGTCGGTGAAGAGTGGTAGATATTTACCTCGCCGCTTCGCGGGTCGGCAAATATCCACACTATTCCATTTTAATCCTTTGTCCTCTGAGCGTGTATATCATCCTGAAATTTTGACTATTTCAGGACAAAGACGCCCAGGAAAAAATATATCCCCCCTATTGAGCACGAGTCTAACTTTTCCGCGTATCAGAGCCCTGAATAGAGAGAGACTGGACAGAGTGTCGATTCTTGAAGGCGCCCGCACGCGCAATTCGAGTTACGAGCCAGTGGAAACAAAAATTTTATGAAAAAATAGGACCTTGCTCCTTGCTTGATCTCAGCGGCTATCCTCCTGTTTTTGTTCTCATTGAAGCGAGTCGCTGATCACACCCAGATCACGCGTTAGTCACTTCGATTCATGCACTTTGGTGAGCGTGCAGTCGCGCGTGTGTTTGCCTTTGACTAAAGTCATTGCTCTGAGGGAAGTCGAAAACGAGTCACCGGTCACGAGTGGAGGTTGCGCTTCACCGAACTACTGCTCATCCGCTTATATAATTAACGCCTTTCGACAAGGAAGATGACTTTTGTGTGCGTTCCGTTTCAGGCGGTAAGCCTTCTAGACTAGCTAGTTGTTATTGTACGAACACGCAGCCGGTTTACTTCTCGTTGTCTTTCACTGAGTCATGTAGAAGCGTTTTTTGTCATATCAGTAGAAGCTATTATTGACGGCTGATATCAAAATTTATGAAAGCAAACATAGGGTATCAATAAAAAGTTTGACCCTGAAGAAGTTTGTTTTGCAAACCGAAATATCGGGCAATTTTTTGTTGCGTATACTTTTTTACTTTTTATATATCCACTGCACATTTTCTGTTTTCCTTTCTACGTCTTTCTTTAACTGTCGTAAGGATCACTCGTACCGTATCTCTTTTTTATTCTGATATAAAAGTTCCCCAAAGAACCATGAAGAACCTTGCGTGGCCCTTGGGTAGTCTTGACAACCTGCTTTTAAAAATAAAGTCACTCAATAAGAAAAGGTGGCACTGATTAATACTTTAGTCTAGTTTTACTGACTAGTCATGCATCTAGAAGCGCTGTTTTCATCTCACTGAGATTTCCCTGCTAGCATAGGTCTCTCACGGCGAGAGAAAAATCAGAGGAACACTAAGATATGAGTGATATGATATGATATTGTGGGAATTGTAAGTTTGAGATTCCCTCTCGGCTCTAATGGCCATCGCTGGCTTGTTGCTTGTATATCATCGGCAACCATGACAACTCGTCCCTCAAAAAACAGCCAGAAAGAATGTAAAGAGAAAAGGTGACAATGATTACTTTTGGTTTGCTGACAAGAATATTTGGTTGTCAACAATTAAAGCTGTTTTATGGAGGTTGAAAACTGAGAAAACTTGCGATACTTCTAAATATCTTTCGCTTTAATTTCATCTTTACATGACCTTTGTTTCCCCTTATTATACTCGATCTCTTCCTTGATATTGCTTAGCGGTGCACCAAGATTTATTTATCCTCAATTTTTTCCGTATCCGAACGGACTTCAAGCCATGATCCAATCGACGTAATTATAGTCGCAATTACGTAAGCTACACTTTTTTTTATTGGATTCTTTGTTTGAATTTAGTGCTTGTTTAAAATAATCGTAAATTTGCAAAATGTCGGTTCATTCCCAGTAAGTTAAGATTTTCCTTTTTTATAGAAATCAATATAAATAATAAGAACCAGAGAACCTCACAACTTTTCTCGTGAGCAAAGTTTCGTGATGCGTACATCGTAGAGGCGAGGCCTATTTGAGCGTAGTCATAGCAACTGTCAATTAAATTAAGTTATGTCGTTTTCGATTTCGAAACCTTCTGGGATTTCTTTGACACTTCCATTCATGCATTGTGGGCTTGCAGCCAGTTGTTACCGCGAAGCACGGAAAGAGCGAAAGAATATTACCTAGTTTGATTAACGTTGAGTTAATGCAATTTCTGATGTAGTTTTTCTCGTGGCAGCCCTTTGCAAAAGGGCTACAGATCTCCGACAAGTGTTGTTTACAGTCGTTACAGGTTTCACGACTGCATGATGGCGGGCGACCTGCGTTCAAACACCGCCAGGTGCTGCAAGTTTCGCCTTAGCTCTCATCGACTCGGGGTAATTTTAATCGTCCTTAGCTTCGTCTGGGGGATGTACTTGATCCAAATACAGATCAACGACAGGCAATCGCAGTCAGAATTCCTGAAGGAGAAAATAATCACGCTCTCGAAGGAATATATCGATGCAATCGCAAGGGAAAAGGGCGAATTTAACAACGGTACGTTATATATATGCATGGTCTAAAATAGACTTCCCGTTTTAGTGTCATCTTTATACACGTTGTCTATAAAACTTGAATATTCTATTCCATGCAACACATGCAGTGTTCTAATGCTGCCATCAAAAAGTTTGTGGATAGTATAAAATTTCTCTGCATTTGTTTTCGAAAAACTTTTCTCATAAGCCCATATCGTAAGCTTCTGAAAAAGCTTATAAGCTTTCTTATAGCTTCAACGATACTGGACTTGGCCCCCAACCGTGCATCTGTGCATGGCATTCTGTTTTGTCTGATAATTTGTTTGGATCTTTATACCCGCTAGGCACTTTTTGTTTCAAATATCTGTTTATTCTATATTTTCGATCAATTTCTGGGTGAGTAAGTATAGTAAGTAAGAAGGAAGTTAGATCTAGTTTAATTATTAACGTGTACTGAATACGTTCCAGCGGAATTACACATGCCACTAGGGACAGCGCGTCACCCAAGCCGAAAATAGTCTGGACACTAACTGTGAGGGAGTTGGTACCTAGTGTTCTAAGAAGTAGTAACGACTGCTTGTTTTTAGCCTTTGGCGGGAAACTTGTAGAATAAAATAAATCGGTTCGCTACCCACGAGCTATATCGTAATTGTTCTTTTGTTCTCATGGTAATGCATCCTTCCAAAGAAATCCGTCGGAAGCAAAAACCGCTTGCCTTTAAACAGGAGACTCAGTGGTTTGCAAAGGGTTTTCATCAGCCTAAAACAAAACGGGAAATCAATGCAGCAACAATCGATGCGTTTCAAGCCATGATCTGGGATAAGCCCCTAGACGATATTTTACCAACGTATGGTGAGTACATATGTTTCTTCCCAGTTTCGTCTTTTAGGATACCCTCAAAGGACTGCAAAAAATTACTATGGTTATGAAATCGCCGCCACCGAAAGGTCACGAAGGCCATCTATTGTTTAGCCGGAGTATTGTTTTCATCTGGTAAACAAAACTGCAGTGGAATCCCGCTTTTTCGAACCTCCCGGTTATTCGAACCAAAACTCATTTCCCTTGAATTTGCTTAAGTCAAACACTGTAATTGTACCCCCGATTTGTTGAAACTAGAACCATATTCGTGTCTCCTATTCTCGATTTCTTGAATAAAAAACTGGTTAATTAAGACCAATTAAAAAACCGGAAGTAGCTACTTATGCTCCTTCAGTGTAGATTACAACTTCCGGGGAAGGTACATCGACGTTTTTTTGTTTTTTGTTTTTGTCTTAGCTTCTTTTTTCAAAGCAAGTGTCGGGTAAACGAATGAATGAAGGTGCAGTCAAGAGTCCGCGAAGAATTACCACATGGTTTGTTCTACCGAAATGGCAAAATCTTTTCTTTTTTTTCGTTTAGATTTTATTTGTTTGTAAAGATCAATACAAGAGCGTTCTTGGAGGTTATAAAACGATACCCCGGTAAATCAATTCGATACCACCTTCAAATTTTTCGAACTCCCGATATTTCACACCAATGTTCTTTTCACTACAAGGTTGAAAAAATCGGGATTCCACGGTATAATCTTTTGAATTTGTCATGAAAGCGTTTCTGCACTGTTTTGCGAAAGAAATGTATAAATATTTTCCTGTCCTTGGGCTGTGCGAGGTTTTTATCAACTGAGAAACCCTGTCTGGAATTTTTCTCGATACCCCTTTCCGCACACACACACACACACACACACACACACACACACACACACACACACACACACACACACACTCTTACACAGCATTACTAAACCAAAAGTATTAGTGTAATTTTGACAAAAAACTATCATGAATAAATGAAGTTCTATATTCTATAACATTTCCTCTGCCCAGACTGGCTTCAGAGATAATGTGCGGGAGGTATCCCCCCCCCCCCCCCCACACACACACACACATCACTAGGGGTTATTTAATATAAGGCCGTATTATCGTAGAATGTCACACGACAAATAAATCGGTTTGAATCTTAACACGAAACTTTTAATTCACAAACTTTTTCGAACTTACATATCCCTTTATCGCGGAGACAGTCGTCGCATACATGACACTTTCTAGAATCCAGGAGAATTCAGCAACTTGGTTCATGTACAGTCGATCGAGCATATTATATAACAATCACACGGATGCCCAAAGAATCACGATAATAATACTCTGTCTCTTTTGCCCCTGACGATCCTCTCAGTTGTAAGCTTTCTGTATTACAGAGTAACAAACAATGACAGGAACAGGCTTATCTTCTGTTTGCTAGTAAAATTCGCAAGCAAAAAGGAAATTCAAGCAGGCATTTACAATTGGAAACCAGTCTCTCACGGTCTTGAAATTTTGTCGGTCCCAGACTATTTTCGGCTTGGGTGACGCGCTGTTCCTAGTGGCATGTCGGAATTACGGTCACTTCGCTCCATGCATTACTTCGTCACGCCATGGATAGGTATTTTCCTTTTTCGAAGGTATTTCGTAGATATTTTCTGTTTTCCTTCAGAAAAAGTGCTCTACTGCGCTGAGAATCGTGATACTCACTGAAATCCAAGGCTATGAATGTGTGAAGAAAACTGTACGCTCGCGATCGATATTTGTATGAGTGAAGTTTGAACCTACTTCGAACTTATTTAGAACTTACTTCGTCACGCCATGGATAGATCTTTTCTTAGGTATTTCGTAGATATTTTCTGTTTTCCTTCAGAAAAAGTGCTCTATTGCGCTGAGAATCATGATGCTAACTGAAATCCAAGGCATAATAAACGCATAGCCTTGTGTCCTTGTGTGTTTTCAAAGGAAAAGCATGGATTCTCAAGTCTCCCGCCGTCGAATCAAACTTTTATTCCTCCAAAGACTTCACAAATTATTATTACATTTGACGGAAATATGTGGACTATTACGCAGTCTGTATTAGACTGAGCAGTTAACAGGTAAGCATGGACTTATAACATTAACTTATAACATGGAGCGATCTAACTATTTTGTGGAGCGATCTGACTATTTTGTGGGGCAATCTGACTATTATGTGGAGTGATCTGACTTGGAGCAAAGTGACCATGGGACGAAGTGACCGGATACCTTCCAGCGCGATCTTCACTATTTGGACACACTTCAAAGTATGCGTCTGTTAGGTTTAATCCATTGTAGCTCTTACTTACGCTTGTACTTCAAACTACTTGTTTTATGCCTTTAAGAATTCTTTTAAGGGAAAGAGGAATGAAGAATAACTTATGTGATTATGCAAAGGCTTCAGGACTTCAAGCAGACATTATTTTTCTTCAAGCATATGCATACAGGGCGTAACAAATCGATCGAAATCGATCATTGAAAAACCTAATTGACAACGCTTGATATATATCAATTAATTGGTTATAATAAACAATAAATATCCAAAATCACAGCATTTGGCTGTGAATATTGATAAATTTGATAATCATGTAACCTAATTTCTCGCTAATCTACAGAACAACAAACACGTGTTCATGTCAAACAGCACTTCTAATACGATCTTTCAAGCCAATTAGTACAGCATGAAGAGTAAGAAGCCATTAATTATGAAAACCGTAAAATTTATGACTCTTCGTTTGTTTTATGTTGATGTGTCCAGAAAACCATAGTTTTACCTTTCGATATTTTTTCAATCTAAATCGATACTAATCAAACCTTGTTAACCGAAATTGTTCAAAATTGATACAACAAAAGGGCTGGAAATCGATTTCCGATAACAATCGATTTAAAAAATTAATATCCGATTCGCTTTTGCATGTTGGGCTTGGGATGAATTCATACCATGTACAGAAACTTTTCTTCAAAGAGAATGATGATCAAAACAGCAGTAAAAATCAGCATGGAGAATGTATATTTGTTTCCTTCCTAGAGCTGTGGGTTTTTCTTACTGCTCGATGATCCTCAATTGTGCACTTGCAAAATTACCTGACTGTTTGCAGTCTAAAGCCTGGTTCTCACACACCACTGGTAGCCATGCCAGGCCGACCGCCACCTGACCTTTATTACAAACTCAACAAAACCATACATGTACATCCTGCATCACAAGGAAAAATTACACAATGGCAAAAGCTCACAAAAAATTTCGCGCCAACTAAAAATCTTAGGGCGGGTGGGTGGGAAAAGGTCAGCAATGGCGGACGCAACAAAAACAACTGCCCGCCAAAGGTCACATGACCCTTTCCCAGGTCCCAGCGGTGTGTGAGAAAAACATTTTCCACTTATTTCGTTTCACTCAGCCAGTGGAAAATAACACTTCTCACACACCACTGGTAGCCATGCCAGGCCGACCGCCACAACGGCAAAAAGTATAGAGCCGAAAAAATAAAAAACTACAAATTCCAAAAACCAACAATAACAGTCACATTGGTAAAAATGAAGTAACCTAATGTATCTGACCTTTTCTTAAAAATTGGACAGTATCATCTCGGCAGAAAGGGAAAAAACGATTATCTCTGCACGTTACTTGCGAGTTTACAGATTCTGCCCGATACTCATATAAAACACTAGATCACAGGAAGGAGCATATCTAAACAGATAGCATAAACTTAACAATGACAGCCTAAGAGTCTGATCAGTTCCAGTCCGGATGTTCATCTTAGCATTATACCAAATAAAGATATGAAAATCTCCAACACAATTGCATAGCGTTGCAATGACAGCCTAAGAGTTTGTTTAGTTCCTATCCTTGGATTGTCCTAGTAACAGTTAGCAGTGACTCGAGAGACTCCTGAATGTAATTATTTCTAGACTTCTCACTTCGCCATCCCCCTTGCCTTTGAAAGAGTCTATCAGGTATTCCCAGGGCTGCCGCTGCCGATGCTCCTCCTGCTCTTAGACTGTGGATTCCATACAAACTTGGCTCAAGCCCTTCCTTCAACAGCTCCTGCTTTATTAGCTCATTTGCCCGACTGTAAGACATGGGCTCCTTTCTGAGCTCCATCCTCTTTTTGGTATGCAGAATCCGACGAAAGAGTTGTGACTTCCTATCGTGGCTGCCCACTTTCAAGAACTTCTCTACCACTGCAACAGGGCATGGTGAAGAATCGCTGCGTGCTATAAAGACCCAAGACCCCTCCCGGAACTGGTCATTCTTCCTCTGCGCAAGAAAAATTGCCAGATGGGTATCTGCAAACTGAAGGTTATCAACAGTCAAATTGCTCAGATCGTCCCAACGAAGGAAGCCAAAGAATCCCAATGCAAACATGGCCGCAACTTGAATATCCCCCAGGTGGCCTTGTTCAAGCTGGTGGATGACCCCCATGACCTCATTCACTTCTAAGGCCTTCTTGCGATTTGGAGGTTTTGCCAGAATTCGTCGACCAGCTTCTGCCACTTGCTGGACGATGGGGTGATCACTCAGCTCTTGGCAACCGCTCTTCTTGTGAACCCAGTTAGAACCATATACCGCGGAGTTTAGCGACGAAACTGAGCTCCCTTGCTGGGTAAGATGCACCAAATACAGGGCAAAAATTACAGGATTAGCAGGTAAAGCTGTGGCACCACACTGGATGGCCCATTTCTTCCATGCTTGATATGCCCGAACATATGAACTGACAGTCTTTGGTGCTCTATCCTGAACTAAAATACTAGGTAGAGATCTTGCCAGTGGCTGCAGCTGTGGATGGTTCAAGAGCTCATCATCCAACCAAACAGACAAGTTCACCTCCTTCTGGACAGAGTCAGGCACTGCAATTAAATTATGCCGACAGTGAGCAACCACTTTTAACACATCACTAAAGCAAATTCCATCATCAAAAAACAATGCCAACAGAGAACAACAGTTACAACAAATGGTGAGCATGCACACATTCCACATTCTTTATCACCACATAGCCAACACGGCCACAAGTGGTCTTGGTGGGAACAATAACCCCCTTTGGCCAACACGGCTGGGGTCAAAATTGCCATGACCGCAAAACAACTGCACTGACTAGCCCAAACGGCAACATGAGGATAACATCATAATAGACAGCTATTTAATAGCACGATTAGCCCCTCTGGTCAACACAGCTAGAGGCTAAACTGCCATGACAGCAGAAATGCACTGAATCCACCCAAACGGTAGTGACAAAAAATTATACGATAACAGCTACATGTTAGACAGGCCACCTGCTCTTCAAGGAACATAGCAATCCCTCAGTACCTATATCTGACTACAAGACAATGCCAAAACAGCACAAGGTATCCGCTGTCAACCGCGTTGGACACTAAAGCAAAGGCGGAGAGCAATGATACGAAAAGACGGGATTCCTGCTGTGAAAATACTGCTGGCCTCTGCTCCGGATAGAAAAATCCCTTCATACGGTTGAATCACAATTGAGTCAGTGACAAAGGCTCTCCAAGACCCAGTCATTTCAACCAGGAGTGGCCACCAAACAGCTGAAGGCCATTGGGGAACGAGTAGAGTGCCATCCTCACCACCAGCTGACATGTGCCTCAGTACACGTGGTATGAGATAAGGGGGAGGAAAAAGCCAATTGTTTTCATCTGACCAGGTGACAGTAAATGCATCGACCGCCTCACACCCTGGATTGCGATATCTACTGCAGTACCTCTCCAGCTGCTTTGTCTGCACACTTGCAAAACGGTCAACCGTGTGAGGGCCCCAAACTTCATCGATATAATGGAAGCAGGAAGGATCCAGCATGTAATCGTTGGGGTCATCAAACCTTGACAAGATATCTGCCTCCACATTGTTGTCCCGGCTCACCCATTCAACAGACAAACGAATGTTCAACTGTCGACACAGTTTGTAAACTGCCACCGCCTCCTGATGTAACTCTTTTTTGCGGCTACCAACTGACAGAACAATTTCAGCATTCTTATTATCCGTTCGATGAAGAACATCCTTCCCCCTGAGTTCTTCAGAATAAGATTCCAGGACAAGCCTGATAGCCTTCACCTCCCGGAATGATGAGCTCTTCATGCTATCCGCACGAGACCAGCTACCCCTGGCTACTTTATCGGAAAACTGTACAGCATATCCTCCCCAGCCCTGTCCACTTGCATCAGAATAACAAAGAACTTCTACCTTTGGACTGGGAGACCAGATAGGGTACCCACTACAATTAAAATTGTCCTTCCAGAACAGCACCTCCAATTGGCTCTCTTGCGAAATACAGAAAGGCTTATCCCAGCAATTGGCACGGCATATATCACTGTAGATACTACGTGTCCAGAGACGCACAACTGGGCCAAGGGCAAGTCCCATAGATACCAGAGACCCTGTTAGGCGTGAAAGGCATCTTGCTGAGACTGTAAAGCGCTTTTCTACGATCATGTTTATCAACTGTTTAAGGTCTTGCACTCTCCTTTCCGGCACATGAAAAATTCCGTACTGCAAATCCATAACAAATCCCAAGAGCTCTCCCGACTGTACTGGAACCCACTGGCTTTTCTCCTCATTAGCAACAAACCCACTTAAAGCAATGTCCTCACGTACCAATGCAGACAACTTCACAGCCACTTCCTGGACCTGATGTGCACCCGCCCCATCATCCAAGTAGGTAAATATACGGAAGCCTTTTCCTCTCCAGTGCTTGACGAGTGCTCTTTGAATCTTAGTAAAAAGATAAGGGCCTGTGGACAAACCAAACGGGAGGACCAAGAACTGAAAAAATCTAAGGCGACCTTCACAGAAGAAAGAGAATCCAAGGAAACGACAATGCAGTGGAAAAATTTCTATGTGATGGTAGCCACTCTTATAATCAAACTTGAAAAACCAATCGCCCCTAGAAAACAAGTCTGCAGCAGTTCGTATATCCTCATATTTAAATTTACAAGACCGTAAGTGCTGGTTAACATAACGTAAATCAAGAATCAAGCGAGGCTTGCCTGCAGAGTTCCTAGCAACACCCAAGGGATTGCAGACTGACAAATCTTCTCTAGAGACTTCAGCTATAGCGCCAGAAACAAGTAACTTGGATACTTCATGACTTACAAAATCTTCATTCTCAGCAACACTATGATGATTCTGAAAGAATGCCCTCTGTGGCAGAGAAATAAAAGGTAAACTATAGCCATCACTTAGCACATCAAGCACCCACCTGCTGGCCCCAATACTCTTCCAAAAATCAAGTCTCTCTCTCAGCCTTCCTTTTACAGGGATGGCACAGGCTAATTCAACTTCAACAAGATTAAACTCAACACAATCAAGCTCACCAGAACAATAACTATCTTCTTCGCAATCGGTAGCAACAAGTTCCCTATTGTTGATTTCCTGAAGATTGTGCCGTACTTCGGGACCACTCGGTTGTTTTACCCACAATGGATGCTCGGCATTCGCGCGCGAAATGGCCACTTCGGAAGCAACGAAAACAGACTTGCTGTGAATCACGTGCTGTATTGTTGAAGGACTTTCCCGCCGAAACATAGCCACTGGATTTCTCGAGAACCACGTGCCTCGACCGATCATCCCGCTGGGGAATCTTTTTGTTCTTCCACTTTGTTTGGGCCACCGACTTACGCTTCTCTTCTCTCAATAGTTTACTTTCCTTTATCGCCTTTTTTATGCGTTTCTCATCTCCGGAGTCGCTAGCAAGTGGCTCTGCCGTGTAACATTCTACAGTATCCCAGCCATATTTGTCCGCGAGACAAATATGTTTGTTACGTTCCACAAGTAAAGCCTCACCTTCTAGGAGCAAATTCTTACGCTCTTCGTCGTCGCTAGTGTCTATTGCCGTGCTGATCTTTCCTAGCACATCCTTGTTCAAACGGTACTGCTTCTTGTTACCCTCGAACTTGAACTCTGGCTCCTTGTCATCCTGCTTCTCATGCTTCGAACGTTTAGCAGACTCGAGTTCGCTTTTGAGTCTTTTCAATTCTCTTCCGTACTCCTTCTGCTGATTGAGCAATTCCTTCGCCCAAGAAGGGGGATCCTCTGCCGCTGCCGGCGTTCGCTCCTTCTCCCGCGATGACTCGGCCGAACTCCCGTGTTGCGATCGACTGTGAGATCGTCCAGCTGGGCTTTTATTGTACGGTGCCAAGCGCTGGACCGCTCGAGAGCTAGTCTTTGAACGTCTACTTTCCTTAGCCATGATATAGGAGATTGGAGATCGGGAAAAAACCTTGGACTTCGGATAAAAACCAGATTAAATCCGACAAAAATTACAAAAAGGTCAGCAATGGCGGACGCAACAAAAACAACTGCCCGCCAAAGGTCACATGACCCTTTCCCAGGTCCCAGCGGTGTGTGAGAAAAACATTTTCCACTTATTTCGTTTCACTCAGCCAGTGGAAAGTAACACTTCTCATATGCTGCCGAACTACCTGCGACATAGCCACCGGTACTGCCTGGGATATTGTTCTGACCTTTGAGAACAAATGATACGCCACCGGCAACAACAACCATCGCAGGCCTTTACCGCCAGCAAGCCTGCGAAGTTGACTTGAGTTCAACTTTGCAGGCAAATCGGCAGTTCTTCCGGAATGCTGGCAAAAAAAATTATGTGAACGGACCAGCAATCATCGGCGACGTACCAGCAGCAAAAATATCCCACAATTCATTACGTCCAAAATGGCGGATGTTGTGGACATAGAAGATGTTTTAGCGCGCCTTTTTAGCCAATGACGTCACGTTAGTGACGTCATATGGCTACTGTCAGAGCCTAAAAATCAACGATAGACGTCTGGATAGACGTTGTACGTACGTGCGATGTCTGTCTTACGATTTGTGAGGCTGGGGGGATATTCTGTGAGACGATGGGTGGGGGTGTGCACCGGGACACTGAAAGTCTTACCTTATCAGCGGCACAAACCCATACAGCTAATGTTATGGGAGTAAGACCCCCGGGCTTTGAAGTGTTTTGCATTCGCAAGTGTGGATCTACTTCGAATGCCTGTTTTGTGTACGTGAGGTCTGGCAGGATTTTATTCGCGTTGTAGTCCTGTGTTTACTTAGCTGAAGTACATTTTTCCACAGCAGCAAATACAAGACGGACTTGCCAATTTGAGATGTTGTATGAACAGAACGTGGAAATTAACGTTACATCGATCCCTAATTAACAGTGAAAGAAACAATATTTAAAGCCCAAGTTTATAATGATAGTCAAAAGAGTAGAGTAAAACAGCATAAAATTTTTCGGGATTATCTCTCGGTAATAGCCTGCGTCGCAGACACTCTACACCGCCTGTATAGAATATCGACGGTTTTGAGTTTCGACAACGCGTGGGCCGGCTGCAACACAGGCTACTCGGTAACAGCGAATCTAAAATTTGCAGTGTCATTTTTGTGTGCGTGTTATAAAACATGAACCCAATTAAAACTAAATCGGAAATTGCGCGGCTTGTTGCTAGCTATTCTTAAAACTGAAAAACGTGAATGAAACTAGTATTAAAATCCAAGTCACAGTGGTGATCAAGGAATTAGAGGATGGATGTAGTAAAATCTTAACAAGATACTAAACGTTATTTCGGGGTTATTCATAGCTCAAAGTGTAAAGCGAATGTTGAGAAATTTGCATAGTTGACAACTGTAATTTCAGCCTTATAAGGAATGTAACGCAACACTTGAAACATCTCGAACCGACCGAAACAGTACCGAAAGATTAACAACAACAGATATGTGACAAAGCATTCTAACAGAGACCTGTTGGATCTACTGGAAAGCGAGCTGAATTTGAACATTTTCGTACTGTTCGAAGGTAAAGCAAACGAAATTTATTCGGCTGTAGGTTGAGACTCCAAATAAACACGTGAGCTAAAAATAACTTTGTACCGTGGGAAAGTTACAAATGTAAACATACTTTGGTCGATTTGTGAAGCAAAAAGACGAAAATTATTATAGCCGACTTGATTACAAAGCAAGCAACTTCAAATAACAGGGGAAATAAATATAGTTGCAAAACTATTTCAGTCGTGTTTATAAACGCTAGTTCAAACCGATTTCGAACGAAAATATTGTGGATACAAGAAACGCCGTTTGATGGCAGACTCCTGTTTTGACAATACAATGTACTAAGAACGTAAGTGGTTGCCTGAAACGTCTGAAACCTTACAAATTAAACAAAGTAAAGCGAGTCGCGTGTCACGCAAATCACGCAGAGCGTCAAAACGGCACCCTTTAGAAAGTTGACCGTTTATGAGCACTGAAAAGTATTGGATATTCGCCGGTAGAAGTAAGAAATTAAAAGGTTCAACTGCAACTTGCATTTATTTCTGAAGTAAAATTGTTAACTTTCCACTGATCTTTGCCTAAATTATGCATGCAATATTTTTTGACGGTGAGTTTAAGTTTAAGTTTACTTGTTTTTGTCTGTGTTCTTTGAAGAACCGTGAAACAAAGAGCTTTCTTCGGTTTTTTTTTTACTCCGCGTAGTCACGCTGCTGAATCATTACCAGGTTTTATAGTGGATAACCACAAGATCTTTTTTATGGTGGTGGTGGGGGGGGCTGAGGGGTTAGGGTGGGACTTACCGGAGGTGTAAAGTCCCATAGGTTGTCAGGACAAATTTCACCATATATTTGTGAAAAAAAACGTCATTGGCTCTGCGCGTATTGCGCGCCTATGTTTAAGTTCACTGGGGGCACATCCCAGGTACATCTGTGCCACCAAGTACTGCAATGTACCGGGGATGAAAAATCACACCAACCGGTGACTATAATGCAGGTCATTGCAGGTAGGTTGGCGGCATATGAGAACCAGGCTTAACATGCAAATGACACCTGCTCAAAAATATTTAAAAGTAATGCAGCTGAAAGGACAGTGGAAACCAAGTATCACGGCATTCAAACAATATTATATGATTTTTATACGGACCTAAATGAAGTAACATTGTCATATAAAGATGAAAAAAGAGAAAAGAAAAAAGCCAGATACATTAGGAATAAATAAGCATGCTAACTACATTCAGGGAATTGCTCTGATCAAGGGCTAAAGCTCAGAATTAAATGTCTGTACAGCGGCCAAGTTACCTTGTCTCAACTCATTTGGTATCAAATTGAAGTTTTACACCATAGTCCATCAGTGCTTTGAGAATTTTTGAAATCTAAGAATGTAGTTTGCATGGCTAATTAATTAATTATTTACATTTATTTACCATTAGATTACTATGTGTGTAGTCATTATTTAGTACCCATAAGGCAACGATTAAAATAAATAGCTTGTCACTATTTCTTAGTGAAATGAATTAATGATTTTCCATTTGCAGGGGAAGTTGTTGAAATGAAGAAAGCTACTGCTGTCTTGTTACAGAATATGTTGGCGAGAATTAAGAATCTTGAGAAACAAGTTCAAGATGTGATTGTGAACAGCACTTCAGCTCTTAAAGATTTGAGTAAAGCAATCAAGTCCTTAAACAACTCAATTAATCACATCAACAGGACAAGGGGTAAGGGTAACAGGTTAGGTAGAGATTGCCGTAACCCTTTGAAAGCTCCAATATCAGTATGTATTTTCTCCTCGCTGTTCTCATTATTTCCTTTGGTATTAGTTGGGAGAATTTATGCAAAAATTAAGACATCTTATCTTTGATGATCATTTCCTTTATTCTCATGACCTGTAAGTTTGATCAAGTAGTGATACTGTAAGGAGAAATTAGATGCATGTCACTATTGGGGCTTAAAGGGTTAATTTGTAACTGGAACAGTTTGTGTTATTTAGCCCCGAAAGTACTAAATTTAGGACTACTCAATTTGTTGCTTTCTTTATTGGTTTTTTTTTTTTGTTTTCAAGACAAGAAACAGTACCCCACTCTGTCTCTTTCTAACCAATGTCAGTGTAAATGGGTAGCATCAAGTTACAATATGCTGGGTTTACCCTGCTATGGACAAATGTTGAAAGAGAAAGGGAAAAAAGGGAGTTTTAGAAATGTTTGTGTGCAAAGTGTTGAGTACCCTTTTTACCAGGGTTTTCAAGAGGGGCCAGCAGCCGGCGAAACCCGCGGGCTATTTCACGTGAACTCGCCACCTATAGAATTACGTCACAGTTTACGACTAACATGAAGAACATTCGCCACAAAACACAAGCATTGGATCGACCAAGTTTTATTCATGAAAAACAAAAGAATCTTGCCTGAATTCTGAGTAATTTCAGCGGTAATTTGTGTTTCCTGTTCTGTTAAAATGCCTTAATTCTTGCTCCAAAATGCAGGAAATACGCTCTAAGAGGCCCCAATTTTCAAAATTTTCTGGGGGAGCATACCCCCGGACCCTCCTAGAATCTCGCACCTTGGACGCGACTAGTTCATTCTCAGCCTACCCCTAAATTTTGGCACTTACTCAGATTCCTATTGAAGACCCTGTTTTACACGCATAATATTCTTGTTTAACCCTTTAAGTCCCAAGAGTGACAAGCATCTAATTTCTCTTTATGATATCACCAGTTGATCAAACACAGGTCATGAGAATAAAGGAAATGGTCACCAGACGTGAAAAGTGTTGATGTTCAATCAGATTCTCCCAAGTTCTCCATAAGAAATATATGGAGAACAGTGAGGAGAATCTGCATGTGGATACTGGGGTCTAAAGGGTGAATTGTCCTACTGAATCCATAATTTTTACATTGAATATTATATGAAACAAATTGGCCTCTCACATGGTTATTGTTCCTGGCATGTATACCATCGAAAGAATCTCACGTGCAAAAAGCAAATAGTTAATTTGGATTCCTTAATTGTAAATAGATCATTTTTGTTACTGTAAAATATGTAAGGATATTGGGGATTGTTTAGGTTTTTTAATGAGTTTTATTTTTTCAACATGACCACATCAGCTCCTCTGCAGTTTTTAACCATCGTGAATAAATACCGTAAATAAGTGATGGTGATGGTGGTGATGATGATGATGGTGATGTTAAGTAGCGCTTCACCTGAGGTGGAAGTGAAAACGATAGGCTTGCAGTACCGGGAACCGTTGCAACGTTGCCTGCTGTTAACTGCTACTTAAATTAGTAACAAAGTTCTCATTGGTCAAAGGAGCATTGGTGCTATAATTCAAATAGACTTTCTCAGAAAAACAATCTTTATAGTACGATTGCCAAGCCTAATTCAACACACGATGTATGTTTTGAGGCAACAAGTAATACTGCATAATTTCAGTGAAATTGTATGTGAGGAAGGCTACAATACAACTCTTTGTATGTTCAAAATATCTATTGTTTTCCGTATTCGCGATGACAGAAATATCACTTACATGTAAGACCATTGGTTCAAATGTTCGTGGAAAATCAGACACCCAAACAGTGTGCGATTCCTCCTGTGCGAAACAAAACAATAACAAACGACAGAATAAAAATGAAAATATAATGTCTTTGATGCCTTGTGGCGTTATATGCGCAAACGTTTGTCGTGCATTTTATGATATATTTAGAAACTGTAAATATTAATCAAAAATCTTCCACAAATAAATCAGAAATAGCATCCACCACATCAAAAAATAATCGTCTTCCACTTTATCTGTTTTCAAAGCTATTTGACTGTCCATTTCCAAGTCGCAGGAAAGTCTTCACCAGAAATAATAGTTCTCTTTCTTCTGGCTTGAGTCCCCTTAAGCTTGCACGGATTTCTTGTACAGAGCTGTAATATAAGAGCATGAACAGGCAACAGAAAGAACGGTCAACTGTTTGTTGGATGAAATGTTTATGCTCCTCAAATGACCAAGGTACACTTTTGCTTTGAATGTTTCTTGGTCATATATTTTCATACAGCAATACTGCAGTCGATGTTCAACAGCTGTAGATGTTTTGCTTTTTCAACAAGTTTAAGAAATTCTCTGAGGAGATAGAAGTCCTCTTCAAGTTTATCCACGTTAACCATGCAAAGAATCTTAGCAGCACTTTCTGATACAGCTTCCCCGTGTCGCCTAAATGCAGATGTTCACAGTGTAGCAACTCTCGGGTAGTCAATTTGTGGTCTTGAAGTACAATTTTCCGTGAAGTAAGGATTACAGACGCCACACTGAAAGCAAGCTGCTGAAAAAGAAAAAGCTTCAACGTGCTTTCAAGACGCTTTTTCGATTCTCCGATACAAATTACTTTCACTGCGTACGTGACCACCGCCATGCTATGAAATTCTTTTCGCTCACGTACAAATTGCGCAATAAACTGCAAAACAATAGATTGGGACATAATCATTCCATAAAGGCTATGAGCGTGCAATCGACAATTTTTCGTAGAAAATACAAAGAGAAAGTAATTTCAACCAATCAAAGTGTTGTATTTTAATTGAATAAGCCAATTATGATGTGGTCACGTGCGACATTATTTGCATTCCGATGCCAATTTCTCTTTCCGTCTTAGGCGAAGCGCTACTTAATGGTGATGATGATGATGATGATGGTGGTGATGATAATGAAGATGAATATTTATTTAAATATACGTATATGCATATTCGCCAAAGTGGAGGTGAATAGATAAATACACACCACTCTTCACCGACACTGAGTATATACCAAACCAGTGGATAGCCAGCACCAAATACATGTAGTACCTATTTTTCTGAGATAAGAGGAAAAACTCATGTCTGAAATCCAGGACAATGCCAGGAAATGAATAGCAGATACTATCCCGAGTTTGAGGAGCCAATCAGAGCACACCAAAAAAAAACCCACCATAAACTGGTTTGATATATGATGCTAAGTAAAATGATTTTTGACGATTTTCAGGGGAGGATCTTTGTTACATTCCAAGTGACCCATCCTATCCTCAGTGCAAGAACAAAGTAGAAGTAAGTACTTATTAATTCTTTGCATCAACCTGGGGTTGATTTGTCTTAACACAATTAACTAATGAAAGTTTTTTACTGTCAGATTTTGCAATCTGTAAAACAGGGTTTCATTAAGGTTTTGAGAAGGAGGGCAAATATTTTAAATTAAAATTCTTTATATGGAAAAACTATGTTGAGATGCTTAAAGCAGATGGGCAAAATCATGTTTATAGCTGGTCAATTTGCCTGCCTGACCGGCCTAAATAAACTTCTGGTAATATACTACAATCTCGGACAAAACTGTTGAGACACTTCGGAATGAATGAGAACTTTGGCCGTGAATATCACTTACCACAACAAATCTTTCCCACTCTACCCCTTAATATCAATGTTGCTTTGCCACCAAAAACCCCCTGATGAATCCTCAGTCCTTCCAAACAACATTGATTGAGGGGAGGGGGGGGAGGGAAAACATTTCTGCGATCTTGTTGGTGTTTCCATACATGAAAATTGAGAAATGCACCCGCTAATTGCGTTTGTCTCAACTAGTTTTGTCCAGGATTGTGTACAGAGGGTTTCCGCAGTTGTACAGGATACGCGCTACTTCCAGAAGTCCTCAATCATTTTCTATGTGGGATTCACCAAAGCGGAGTTTTTAAAACCCTTTCTGGTAAAACAAATATTGACATGAAAAATGTTACGGCCAAAAATGAACATGCGTGGTTCTTGTTGTCTGAAATTGGTAACAACTCATACGCATGCAATAATATCATGGGTATAGGTTATAAACTGCTGACGCATCTTGAACGCTAGCACGAATGCTATTTTCTTCTGAGGATCTGCCTATTTTTCTAGTGGACATTATAGAAAAAAAATTTCAGTGGAAAATTTCTCAGAATGTACAAAAATAGCATTTAAATCATGTGGTAAAAGCAAGGGGGGAGCGTGTGACTAGCATTATGCAGCAAGACCGATTTTGTGACATCAGTGATGGTGATTCCCCTGAAAATGTGCCCCAGTAATAGCAAGAGCATTTTCAAGACTTAAAAACAAATTGGCGTTAATATGCAGGTGCTCTAATAGGGGAAAGCATTAAAAGTCAGGCCAGCATTACCGATATTATTTAACGGATTTAAACTATGTCACGCACGTACGCGTATGCGTGACCTGTGAACTCCACGGGTCATGGAATGTGTCTGTCTTGTGTAAGCAATGCTGTCAAGGGAGTTTTCCATAAAACTTAAGTTCTACTGCCTTTAAAACGAGCCACTTGTCCATTTTTCCAGAGGCAGCCCAAGCTAAAGTTGAGAACTGCACATAAATTAGACTTTTTTCCACGCTATGCATAATAATGACATCGGCAACATTTAAGAGTTTGTATGGAAATGCTACAAAACGTCTCAAATTGCCACAAACCAGAAAGAAGTCGAAATAAAAATAATTTGCCTTATTTCATTGTTGTATTGGCCATTATCTAAGAATTTCCTGGGCTGGTTTGAAGCTTTTTTTGGGCGAGAAGACCTTAAAGCGTGCTCGTGGTGTCAAGAGAGGCGAGAAAATTTCACGGGTGTGCTGATAGTTCTCTATTTCCGTCAAACCGACCCCTCTGGACTCCGCAGTGTTGCCTTTTGCCTGTGGACCATCTCACTCAGCCTCTCCTCTGCTGAGGGCAATTTTGTCATCGAAACGCGGCTCACAAAGATTCATGTGTGCACTTCAAATGAAAACGCATACCAGGAAAGGTGAGTTTCGTATTTAAGAGGGATTTTTGACGGCTTAAAATAGGATCTGGAACCCATGAGAAAGAACAGAGGTATGTTAAAGACCCAAGAATACACCTTTGAAGTTGTCAGGCGATTCGTTTATTGTGACGGAATTTATCGAACTTCAAGTGAGGTGCAGTGTAAACCTGTTTCCTACCTTTAATTAATTCTTAACATTCAGCAAACATGAAAAATAAAAACCTCAATTTCTTGCCCAAAAAGCTTCAAACCAGCCCGGGAAGCCCTCAGATAATGACCAATACAACAATGAAATAAGGCAAATTATTTTTATTTCGACGTCTTTCTGATCTGTGGCAATTTGAGACGTTTTGTAGCATTTCCATACAAACTCTTAAATGTTGCCGATGTCATTATTATGCATAGCATGCCAATGTCATTATCATGCTTAGTGTGGAAAAAAACAGTCTAATTTATGTGTAGCTCTCAACTTTAGCTTGGGCTGCCTGTGATTTTTCTTGCCTAGAATGGTCAATAAGCTGAGAAGTTTCAATTCAGGACGATTAACAGGGCCTGAAGTGATCTTTTAGACGATTAACAACGATTAACACAGCATCGTATAAATAGAAATATTTGATAGTCTTTGTATTATTATGAATCAGCTGTTAACCGGTCTAAACCTCCGTTAATCGTGTTTTTATGGTTCCATTGTATTTAATATACAAAGTTAACCGTCAGTTCTTAAAGTATTGTTTAAGCACTGTTCATTCAAGCAGGTATAAACTACATTTTACATAACAGGATCTCTTGTACACATTCCCGTGGGATCTAATAACAACATTGACAAGTGAAAACTGATACTGCTTCTGTGATGTCTGTAGGAAATTTTTGACAAGCACATGTTTCCTACATCTGACAATCTTGAAGGAAAAGACTAAAAATGAAATGTTACCCCTAAAGGCACATTTAACAAGCTAACTGTCGATAAAAGCCATAGCCATAGTGAAATAATAGATGCGTGACTTGTTGACAGCTATTTTAATCGAAGCTAGGGCAGCTCATTTTGCCCACAATTTATTTAATTCATACTCAATTGCAGGCAAAAAGCTTTTAAAACATCCACTTTGCTGAAATCCTGGATAAAGTATTAAAACCCTCCCACGCAATCTCAGACAAAACTGTTGAGACACTTTGGAATGAATGGAACTTTGGCCGTGAAAATCACTTACCACACCAAATCTTTCCCCCTCACCCCCTTATCAATGTTGCTTTGCCACCAAAAACCCCCTGATGAATCCTCAGTCCTTCCAAAAAACATTGATTGAGGGGAGGGGGGGGGGGAGGAAAAGCATTTCTGCGATCTTGTTGGTGTTTCCATACAGGGAAATTGAGAAATATGCTTGCTAATTGCGTTTGTCTCAACTAGTTTTGTCCAAGATTGTAGCTGTACTGTAACTTCCAAAGCCATTGCGGAGAACAAAAGACCATGTAATGCAAAGAAAGCCAGAAACTTTTTCACTCTTAAATACTATTAGTTTTTGTTGTTAGAAGCTGTGTATCACTAATTAGATAGTCTAATTAGTATGGATAATTATACCTTTCACATCGTAGTGTTTTACCACTTGTAAAGTGAGTTATCATTTACTGCAAGAAAGTGGAATAAATAATATAATTATATTACATATTAAGTGATTTTTTTTTGTGTGTGTTTGCTTAACTTGTAGTGGATGAAAATGCACTGGAAATCAGAGCCGAAATATGCTCAGCATGGTGTGAATGGAAGCATCTGTTCAATCCTTGTTTATCTCAGTGAGGTATGTAGACTACATGTCATCTGTGAAGAAAGGGATGGGGTGGGGGGGGGGGGATCCTCACTTACATGGCACTATAATGGGGATATTCCACTGGACACTGGGTTAGGGTTTTGTGACAGTGTATACAGGTTCACTTTGTATCTGTTTAGAAATCATTTGAAGTTAAATATAACTGAGATGTCTTAAATGGGTAGAACATCATTTACTTTCCAAAACAATATGTTAGCATCATTCACCCCAGTTTTGGTGCAAGGCAAAATCTTGTGCACATTAAAACATAACATTACCAATGAATAAAATTTAATAGTGTGCTATATGTATGATGCCAGTATAGTAGGAAAAAACCTAAACGGATCACGAAGTCCTGTACATTGTTATTGGCCTGTTTACTCAGATCAAGACTGCCCAGTGGCAGGGATATTTGATACTGTTGATAGAAAACAAAGTTTATAAATAAGCAGAGAAACTTACCTGTATTTTGCATCACCCCTTTTCATCATCAAGTGCTTTACATATCCAACCTGAATATGTAATATCAGCTAATTTGTTATTTAATTTGTTTTATTTCAATGTTTTATCACATAATTGTGTAGGTTGAGCAATGGTGCCCAAAAAATCTTAAATTTGGGAAAGAAGTTGAGCTTGAGACCTGCACAGTGCCTTCTGATCCTGCTTTTCCTCATTGTAATGAAAAAGTCAAGGTAAACGCCTTTATCTTTATCTTTTATTTTATTAGCTTTGCCATGTAAGAAAACAGAGAAGAACAAGAAAAGAAAGTTAAATAAATTCCTTATAAAACCAACACAATAAACAAAGCAAAACACAAAACTTGAATAAGTACCGCAGGGATTATAGCGGGTAGCCAATTACTGTGGGCCCAATTAAAAAAAAAAACATTAAAATAAGCTAAAATGAAGAGACAGTCAATGACAAAACATGTTACAGGACGAACAAGGCTCCGAGAACCTTAATTAACCCCAGCCTTGTTCCTCCTTTGAATATCAGATAAGGATTTTTAGAAACTGGATTTCTAGAAACTTTCCCATGGGGTGACTGACAAACAGACTGCACTATGGGAAGATAATGACAACTGCTTTAGCATCCACAGACTGAAATGTTAGAACCTACACCTTGTACAGCATTATAAACAATGTCGTGTGAAAGTGTTGCACAGTAGCATACATTGTAAGTCATTTGAGTGATCACACTTTAGGATTTAATCCACAAACTTAAAAGTTAGACTGTCACCTTTCACAAGAGGATAAACTAGCCGCACAGAGATGTACTGCTTAAGTAGCTTTCACCTGAATGTTTACACTTAATAGCGGAGGCAGCGCGCTAGCGCGTCAGCGGAGCTCCATTGCTAAGGAATTTTGGTAATCTATCAAGCCAAAAATTTTCAATTGGTAGTGACGTAGTAGTCACGTGACCGTCCGTCCGTCCGTCCGTCCGCACCACAGGGCTACCAATACACTTCCTACACTGGATATAACCCTGTGCTGAATCCCGTGTGTTTTCGGCATGAAATCGCATGTTGACCCGCATTGTAGCAAAACAAGCAAAGACAACAAAAGTCAAAAACAAATTTGTTAATGGAAAAGAAAAAGTTCAAAAGAACACTCAGTTGTCTTTTTGGTGGAAGGGGAAAAGTTCAATCTAGGCGAAAGAAATTCGGCGATAAAGTTCAGGCAAAAAGTTCAAATTTGCCTCATCAGTTCTGTTCAAACTCGGTCGGCACACCGCTTGAGTTCGCAGCTTTTCGCAGCGGTTTGGACGCCAAATATAGCAGAGCTAGTGCTTTTTGGTTTTTTCTGTCCACAACCATGGTTTTTACGGCGTTTCGAACACATTTTGCCGGGAAAAACACCAGCATTTTCATGCTGATAGGCAGCTTGTCACGAAGAAAGAAACAAGTATTAAAATTAACTTCTATTTAACAATGTCAAACGCCCATGGCCTAGTGGACTAGTTACCGGCATCTCACGCCGACGACCCGGGTTCGACACTCAACGGGAGCAAGAGTGTTTTCTTTGTTTTCTTTGTTTTTTTTTTTTTTATAAAACGACTTGGATGAGAGTATTTTCACAAATTAATAACTGCCAGCAAAAACAAAACAAAAAAACAAAACAAAAAACAAAAGCAAAAAACAGACAAAACAAAAAGGGGGGCTCCGCTTTTAGGCTTGGCTAAATCTATATATTAATAATTAGGATATGGACTGTAATTACATTTATCTCTTTCAACCTTCTACCATTAAGCCATAAACTCCTGTTAACTCATAGTTATCTGGTATAAATACTAGAAGTCAAGATGACACGAGTCAGAATTATTTGTCCGTGTATAAATAGAAGCAAACAAAATTCAGTTTCAAGATGTCAAACTAACCCTGCAGCCAGATAGTTTGTCTGAATGGGTAATGCATATTAAGTGTTTGCCAACATTATGTAAACTATGGTGAATTAAATGTGACAGGTGAATGAAAACTGTGAGCCCATTAGTTCACCCAGATGGGACTTCTGTCTTAAGTAAAAATTCATCCTATATAGGTTTTCTTAAGTAGTATTTGTGTTCATTTGTATTTGTGTCTTCAATTCAGTGGATGGAGCAGTTTTGGAGGTCAGATAACAAGTATACCAGTCATGGTGTCGATGGAAGTTTATGCTCATTTATTGACTACCTCAGTGAGGTTAGTGAGGTGCAAGTTAAAATTATTGATTCAATATATCTTAGTTTGTGTAAGGCTTGAGTTTAGCAGTCGTAACAAAATTATTTTGATCTCTTCATTCACTCAGGTAGAGAACTTCTGCCCCTTGCGTCCTGGTCGGCACATGAAAGATGATTGTGAAATTCCTGCTGACAAGGATTTCCCAGATTGTGGGAATAAAATTGCTGTATGTATTTTTAATTAAAATTCATAATACATTATATAAATTGTTATATTCAATGTCAGTTACATTGTTTTTGAAAGAAAGAATCTGATTCTGAGACTGGAGCTGGAGTTATGATACAATTTTTTTCTATTAGTTTAAAATAAACAGTAAAAGTTCTGGCAAGTTCCTTTGTGTTCATTTATAGCGTAGTGATTCTGTTAAGTTGTTTAACTGTCTGCCTTGTTTAAAATTGAAGTTATTGTGAAAATGGACACATGCATACCATTGGAAAAAACAACAAAATGTGTAGATGCAGGGCTAAAAATTAACTTCAGTACTTGGTCGCCACTCGGGCCAGTATCCCTGAATTCTTAGTGGCCCAGGCCAAAATAAAGTAGCCCTCAAATTTCCTCTACTAACACAAAAAAATTTTAAACCATTTACTCGAATAAATGCCTCATGGCTGTTTGAGCCCGTGTTGTTTAGTAGGATGTTCAACTGAAATGCCAAGAGAAATTTGCTTGATCTAAACTTTGTCTTGAAAGCTCACATTTGCCAATGTACTGTCGAGAAATTGGTAAAGTTGTCATAATAATAAAAACTCTGTTCGGTTTGTGTTGGGGATCATTCGTCTTGTTCTTGTTTGCTCTTTTCTTCACCTGTAGGTTCTGACTTGGTCCTTAAACTCCCAAAGAAAAACTGGACCATTATTTTCCAAATACGGACAAAACGATCTTGTCAACATCTATAAACTTCAGTATCTTGATTCTCAGTTTCTTTCGATTGCTTTTGAATTCATGTGAAAAGTAAGTCTATTATATCGAGCAGTATTGAGTGATTTTGGCGATATTCATGTTTGAAAATGCATCGCATTGAACTCTGGGTATGTCTGGATTCTCGTGTCAGTAAAATCAAAATGGCATCTACATATCGGAGCGATCTAAAAACTCGATCACGAACGCCTTTGAATTTTGCGCTTTAAAACTAAACTTTTACTACAATTGATGAACTTAGAGTCGAGAAAAGAAAAGAAAGGCACTCCAATGAAAGAACCTTTTTTTATTGTTATTGCTACTCTTTTCGTACTTCTCAAATCGTAGTCGCTGTTCGGGCGATCAAACCTCAACTTTTAGTGGCCCTGGACACTTTTTAATCGTCACGGGCGACCGTGCGACAACCAAGTTTTAACCCTGGTAGATGTGGACAAGATGTAATGTTTTAATTAAATATTTGTTTTAACAGTGGATGAGGGAGTTCTGGAAGTCTGATCCATGTTACGAAAAAGAGCATGGCGTGAATGGAACAATTTGCTCCTTTATTGTTTACTTAAGTGAGGTAAATTTTGTAATGTGTTCACTATTAATGAGATAATAACACATAGTGTGGTGCCAGAAAATATCCCTACCCATCCCATGGAAGGTCATTGGAAATTCCAGGTTAGTGGTGGGGGGTGTCTCAAAAGCCAGAATTTTTAAAACAAAGTATGAATCTAAACTTAAATTTCCAGAGGGGTAGGGAAGTTGGGGCTCAACTAGAAAAATCTTCCATTAGAAGGGTTGGGTAGGGGGCAGTTAAAACCAGTAAAATTCTTCCATTGTAGAGGGGGAGGGTAGGTTGTATGCATATTTACTGGAACAGTACATGTACAGTGAGATAATTTGGACCAGATTTATTTAATTCAATCTACATGTATGGAGGTCTAGTATTGTTTGGGTTCCTACTAGGGGGACTTTCATTTAAGAGAGATGGGAATGTGTAGAAAAAACCGAATTAAATACTTCAGTAACTACGGGTGAGACAATACAATCTTGTGTCCTTTTTCAGATGAAAAAATAACCTTATTGGTATTCTAATAGAGTCATCTTTACACCTTCTGTTCACTTTGTGTGGATCTAGGGTCCTGTAGAAACGAAGTTTCATGCATTATATTTTTGACTTAACACTTGTATATGAGTTCTGTAAGGTTTGTAATTCCATTAGATATTATATGTATTTTTTGATTGATTGATTGATTGATTGATTGATTGATTGATTGATTGATTGATTGATTAATTGGTTAGTTGACTGACTGACTGACTGACTGACTGGTTAATTGATTGATCGATTGACATGTATTGATTTATTTGTCAGGTGGAGAGATGGTGCCCTCTCATGCCTGGCAGGAAGTTGAAAGAAGTTTCTCCTAAATCAATTAAAAAACCTGTAAGTTTTTTGCCATTTGGGTTCGGTAAATATTTTTGTAGAGAGTCAAGCCTGGATCAACCACGTCCCAGTTACATGCATCCAGGCTATTCTTGGTGGTATTGATTTCATGTACATTATAAAATAAAGAAGAGGCTTTGTTTTATGAAGACCTGGAAGGACACATGCCATGCAATTATTTTCAACCCATGATTTATTCATTAAGTGCAGAGATGATGTGGTCTTTTGGGTACCTGTATTGGCATCTGTCACCCAGCTGTTTGCATGGCTACCACTAAAGCATTAGAGAAACCTTAAAGAATGTGGAGGGGTAATCAACTATTAAAGGGGGCTGGTTGTGTAGCTCTTGGAATGTTAAATGAGACTCTGCAGCCCAGAACTTGAAACCATATTACACTGTTGAAGACAAAAATACTCTAAGGTTACTATTTTTAAAGACAACTTAATTTTAGTTTTTTCCTCAACTGATCGTGAAGATTTAATGGCTTCTTTGATTTTGAGGTACGTTGGTAATCGGTAATCTCAGTAAAAAGGGGAGTGGGTTTAAAAATACTCCCTACATTTTTTATCCTCACTTAAAAAAAACTCCAAGTGATTGAGGAATACAAAGCCAGATGCAGTATGAAATATGCTGAGAACTTCAATACCACAAACAACAATAAGATGTAAAGGGTGATCTTGACGACTAAATCTCAGCAGACGAGGAGACCATGGGGGTCACTAATTAGTTGCTACTTCTTGTCTCCCTTGTTTGTGGTAATGGTCTAGCTATGTAACGTTACTTTTTGTTGTGATTAGTGCCGTTATTTATTATTATTACTTTCTTATGTGTTTGGCATTTCTGGATTTTTAACCGGCCGTCACTGTAGCGACTGCTCGTTTATAAAATGGACCGTTTTTTTTTCATGGTCAGTTGGCTTAAAATACGAACAAAGTGCTGTAAAGCTGGTGGTAGGGGTACTCAAGAGCAGTACTGTCTTATATAAGACACATGCGCATATTAGTCTGCTGAATGTTACCTATGTGTGTTCTTGTCTTTTATTTTAAGCTATGAACGGTGAAGGGTTGTTAAGGTTGGGGTTTCTGTATTTGTCTTGTATGACGCATCGGCAACTGAGTAATAAAAGCCACTAATAGGACTGAATGCGAAATTGGCTGTGTTGCCTAGTTAGTGGTTATGGTGAAAATTTTTTTAGCGCAGGAGTTTTGTTATGGGGATTGACATTTTGAGGGATGTAAATGAGGAGCATATCATGCTTCTGTGAATGTGATTTGCTTTGAAAGTTGCATTTTGTGTAGCAACATTGTAATATTGTGCTGCATGAGCGGCAGTTTTCCTTGGCATTTGATGGGGGAACGGTTTCCGGAGTGGATTGTAAGGTTTCTCTTTGGGTAACCTGAATTTCGTAGAGGAGAGAAATGACAGCTGTGTTTGCAGCTTATTAGCACTGTAAGAAACGGTGTCTTAGGAAGAGAAGGGATTGGCACTAGTATGATGATGCAATTAGTGGATTGCACCATCGATACATCATAGTTCTTGAGAAGGGAGAGAGATGAGTGTTTATTTGAGGCGAGAAGTTGATTTTAATTGCATAAAGACGAAGGAATCGGTCATTAATAAGGAGGTCAATTAATGGTAGCTGTTACGAGTCTTTAAGATAGAAAATAACTGAATATTATCGAGCGATGCATGTGGTTTGCATGTGGTGTTCACTGTTGTGTTGGTTGGGTTTGAGGTAATTTTGTAAGTGCATAGTCTGCTGCGTAGCCGTTTACGTTACGAATTCTGAGTCAACTTGTTTACTTTTGCAAGGGGATTCCCGGGTAAGATATGCCTTAATGTGCCCCAGACTCTGACGATCTGCTCGAGCTCATGTTTATGAAGCGTTATATTTTGATTCTACTGCTGTGTTCACTGTTTGTATTCATGGTCTAGGCACATCAGTAAATATTTCGTCATCTCTGTATAAGCATCCTCAGTTGTGGGCGAATTTATACCGACATTCAACGTTTGAGTGATTTTGCGTTTTTCAGTAGAAATAAAAGTGATCAGAAAGATAAGCTGAGTCATCAGAGTTTAAACATTATGTCATCCAGTAACACTATAGTCAAAATAGTATTATTGTGTCACACAATCACACTGTTCGTCACCCCTGTTCGTATAAATACAGGATCGCACTAACATTTGTGAAACCCATTACAACTTTGCCGCGGTTTAAGTGTGTACCCACATTTTGTGGGTCGATTATTATTCATATATTCCCACTATTGTTCTTTCTCATTGAATATTCATAATTCACGGACCGATTAATTTCCAAAAATGCGGCAGGCCGTTCACGAGCGCAAACGCTTTGATGTTAGGTGCGATATTTTTGCTTTGTCTCAAGATTTCTGTTTGATTGATTTTTTCAAATCCAGTATTGTTTAAGCAGATATTAATTTATTTGGTAAGAAAGGTCGTGAAAAGCTCAAAGCATGCACGTGGAAAGGCTCGGAAATTGACATGAACGCAACGCGCGGCGTGACCACTCGAAAACACTCGCAAACATTCTATTATTTGGAATGATTTCCTTAAATAAATTTGACTAGCAAGTATGTTTACACCAACAGGTGAGAATAAGTGAGTGAGCCACGCGAATAACTTTGTTATTTTAAAGCCGGCGTTATGTTTTGTATTTGCATAAGAATATATCGTCTGTTGTTTTGACAAGTGCAGTCAATCAAATCCAAACAAACTCATTTCTTATTGCAATTTGTCGTTTGACAGTATCTGATTGTTAAGCTTAAATAAACTAATATAACGAAAACCTTAGTTAGCGAATGGTCGGTAACAAATAACTACAAATAAATATCTCGGTTTTTACGCTTTCAAATCGACTTCCACCTCACGAACGAAAGCAAATTCATTCAGACGTGACCGAAGACATGTCACCGCGGTTCTCGCCGGCGGTGGCAAATTGTGTTGTAATTTACCAAATAAAGCGTTTCTCCGGCAAACTGACTGAACGAAAAATCCCGTTTAAACGCTCATTCTCAAGCTTGCAAAACACATCTGAATAATAAACCGATATTACCTTTGTCAATTTTAAGCGAAACGTTTTTATATGGAAAGAGATGGAAACGCGAGGTGACATTTTTTTCGAGAACACCACGCTTCAAAGAACAAAAGCTTAAGCACTTGAGGGACCGTAATTAGGCCCCATTGTTGGATTCTTTTGAAATACATCCACAGAATCGCCGCCCAAAAGTCACAAGTCCTATTCGTTCGTTTGAACCCAATAAATCCGAAGATACTCAGCTCTTTCATCCGAGCCAACTCGAAGCTTACCGACGAGTAAATTAACAGGCCTTCGGTGTCAATTAGCCAGCGGTATGCTCCATTTTTGAACAACACATTTAAACCGGGCGAAAGTTGTAATGCTAGGGGTGGGAAGGGTGAGAACGGCCGGTTAAAATGTCCTTTGGGCTTTCTTGTTTTCTTTCATTCTGGTGACTTAGTTCAAATCCCACCCCTTTTTTGCCACAAGAGCAAAAATTCCAACAAAGCAAAGCATGCCCTACTTCATGCCAATGCAGTCAATATATACCCTAATTTCAGACTGCACCATCCAAAAACCTCACCTGAGTCAGTAATTACTTGTTGGTATGGTGGTATTCCCTATTCCTTTTTGCTTCCTGAATTTTTTTTTCACTTCAAATGTCTCTGTAATTTTTCCTTCCATTTGCATTTTCAATGTACAATTTATAATAATAATCACTTAATCTACATTCTGTCAGTATTAAGTAAAGAATAAATTGGAAGGATTTGTTTTGTTGTTTTAATCAAGACAATTTATCCCTCTACCGGCTAATACTGAAAACCAGCCTCGTAAGGGGAGCTTTCTGTTTATTATTACTAATCATTTCAGTAGTGTAATATTAATTATTTTATGAACTTGTAAGCATTTTACATTTTTCAGTACTGTAAGGTTAACAAGAGTGAAGGCTAATTATTTTTTGTTTTTCAGCACTTACCAAGAAATAATGTGGGAGACCTTTTAAATTCACTAAATGCTGACAAACCAGTGAAATTTCAGTGGATCAAAAGACGAATACAACAGATGTGGCCACATTGGCAAGCTGCATTTTTATCCCAGAATAACAAGAAAAATTTGACAAACACAGTGCAAAAGAAGGTACATGGATATCCACTGGCCTGCAATTTAATGAAAGCATAAAATTATAACTGCATGGAAACAAATTGAAAAAAGGTGGTAATTGTTCATTGTGATAAATACAATAATAATAATACTACTTGTATAATCGTTTTTCTCAAGATGTGGTCTCTGCTGACCGCACAATGCTAACTGCACCTGCTGAGATTGTGGACCTCTTAGATTTCTTGTTGAGATCTGCACACAAAGAATATTCTTTGGCCTGCAATTTAATAAAAGTGTAAAATTATAACCAGAAACAAATTGAATTCAAAATTCAGACAAGCAAAAGTACATAACTAAAAAACAAGTGTGGGAAATCTTCCCACTTCCCTCATTTAGTCAAGAGAATATAAAACTTACAACTTTTTTCCAGATTTTAATTCACATTGGTGTGCTAGCAAATGAAGATAAGATGCATTTTGCTGAAGAAGCTACTAAAGGAGGCCCTTTAGGTGAACTGGTACAATGGAGTGATATCATAACATCCCTTTTTATCCTGGGGCATGACATTACTGTCACTGCAGACTTACCTGCTGTACAAAGGTGACTTGCATGTGGTTGTGTTGTTACATGTTATGAAGAAGACAGACAGACAGATCGCCAGTCAGTCAGTGTTGATTGGATACCGATGCCTAATGAGATTAGTACAGAGTTAGTGAATCAGTCAGTTGCCTTCTATCAATTGAATAATAGTGCTTCAACCACTCATTCAGTCAATTAGTCAGTCATTCAATCAGTCAAGTAGTCAGTCTGTCAGTCAGTCACAATCAGTCAGCCAGTCAGTCCTGCCAGTCAGTCCTGTCAGTCAATCACAATCAGTCAGAAGGTCACAGTCAGTCAGTCATTTGGTCAGTCAATCAGTAAACCAACCAATCCATCAGATCAGTCAGCCAACCAGTCGGTCAGCCAGCCAGTCAGTCAGTTAGCCAGTCAGTTAGACAGTCAGTCAGTCAGCCAGTCCGTCAACCAGTCAGTCAGTCAGCCAATCATTCAGGCAGGCCATTAGCCTCCTAGTCAGTCAGTCAGTCAGTCAGTCAATCAGTCAGTCAGTCAGCCAGCCAACCAGTCATTCAGGCAGCCAGCCAACCAGTCAGTCAGTCAGTCAGTCAGTCAGTCAGTCAGTCAGTCAGTCAGTCAATCAGTAAGTCAGGCAGTCAGTCAGTCAGCCAGACAGTCAGTCAGTCAGTCATTCATGCAGGCCATTAGCCACGTAGTCAGTCAGTCATTCAGTCAGCCAGCCAACCAGTCAGTCAGTCAGCCAATCAGTCAGTCTTCAGCCAGTCAGTCAGTCATTCATGCAGGCCATTAGCCACTCAGTCAGACAGTCAGTCTGCCAGTCAGTCAGCCAATCAGTCAGTCTTCAGCCAGTCAGTCAGTCAGTCATACAGGCCATTACCCCCTCAGTCAGTTCATCAGTCAGCCAGTCAGTCATTTAGGCAAATAGTCAGTCAGTCAGCCAGTTAGGCGACCAGTCAGTCAGTCGGTTAGTCAGTCAGCCAAATAGTTAGCCAGTCAACCAGGTTTCAGTCAGTCAGTCAGGCAGGCAGTCAGTCGGTCAGTTGATCAGAGAGTCAGTGAGTTAAGCATGGTGTATAACCTGCGAGGAAATTTAGCCATTTAGCCATTTACACACCCACTTAGTATTGCTTTCTTGCTTATTTTTCAGGGCACTGGGGAATGTTGCTGCCACCAAAAAGTCATGTCCCCAGGATTTGCCTGGAGACATTGATCTTGTGTACATAGATTACATTGGACTCAAACAAATTAGTTCAACGATTGGTATACTTGCCACAGAATTCAAGTAAGAAAATCATGTCAGTGCGAAGTGTTGGAGATTTGTTTTTTTGAAGAAGTACATGCATCTTTGTGATACCTGGGAGTATCCCAAGAGTGCCAAGGATCAAAAATCAAGACAAATTCTATATTATATTTTGTATAAATTAATAGTGACATGTGAACGTACTGCTGACGAGGTTTCATTTGAATGGTCACACCATAGGATTTCATCCACAAATACAAAAGTTAGAACCACCGTAAATGTCTCTATAACTGACTCTGGGAGTGAAAGACTTAAAAAAGGGGGGATGGGAAGTATAAACATGGGAAGTGGGAAAAGAGGGAGTGGGAAGTGGAAGAAATAGGAAAAAACTGCATAACATTCATAACATTTTGCAATCAATAAAAGGCAAAGAGACAGGAACTAACAAAAAAGGAATGGGAAGTGGGAAGATTGGATACCCCCCAAGCTTAGCAAGCTTTTGAATTGTTTCGAGTGTCCCAAATTGACGTCAACTATCAAAGGCAGTACTAGAGGTTTTTGTAGTGTTTTTTTAGCTTGATAACGGAAATTGGCCCAGCTTGTACTACACACTTTAAGGGAGCAGGATTGGCGCTGTGGTGAGAGTGCTCTCCTCCCACCAGTGTGGCCAGGGTTCGACTCCCGGTCCCAGTGTCATATGTGGGTTGCGTTAAAAAGAAATAAAACATGATTATCCAAAGTATCTTTTCACAAAGGAACTTTAACAATTCACAATAAGGACCTTCACAATTTTGTATATTATTAATTCGATAGCTTTCATTTAAATATTGTAAATATGTAGTGTCATTAGTTTTAAGTGACTTTAAGGAAATATTGTACAGTATATACGTAGTGTCATTAGTTTTACGTAATTTTAAAGTAGGTCCACATCAGCTTTGATGATGGCCAGTTTTAACCTATGTTAACAAATAAAGTATGTATGTATGTACGTATGTTGTTGGTTTTCATCCTTGCTCCGAGAGATTTTTCTTTGAGTACTGTTAGGGACTGTTAGGTGTCACCTTCGTTAAACGAGGTTGATTTATTTATTTATTTACTCACTAACTATGTCAACTTAACTGCTTGGTTGATAAAAAAACTTACTGATGAATTTTGTTATGTTGCTGTTGTTTTCAGATGCAAGTTACGTATAGTTGACTCATTTGGCACTGAGGCACAGTTCAACTTTAACTTATTCAAAGAAAATATCCCTGGAGGATCCATGGGGGCCTTTGGAAGGCACAACCTTAACTTGCGACAGTTTCAGACTATGTTTCGTAAGTATGCGCCTAACTGGACAAAGTACTCATTTACTCCTAGTTCATGACTACTGTTGGATTACAGAGGAGGAAATCCAGCATCTCAATTTTGGTTCAAACGAATTCATCCAAATTGCCTTGAAATAAATTGAACAAATGTTGTAAAATTGCCATTATGAAAGAATTCAAAGAGAACAGCACCACAGGAACATATCGTGTAGTTCCAGAAAATATCCATACTCCCCCTATGAAGGTTTTTTTTTGGTTTGAACCCCCCCCCCCCTTGAAAATTCCAGTTTAGGCTCTTACTTTCCTTTTAACATTTTGGCCTTTAAGACCCCTTCTCCTCGGATTTTCCAATGACTCTCTGTGGTGGGGGTTTGGATATTCTCTGGAACCACACGTTGTTCAGTATTAATTATGTCATTTAAATGGTCCCACTTAAATATATATTTTGGGAGAGGAAAAAGTACTCTAAATAAACTGCACAGGAAAGTATTGCTGATTATTAATAAGTAACTTACACTTGACTGGTCAAAGTACCATATTTTTAGGATTTCGTTGACATGTTAGGAAACCTTGCTTGTTGAAACCTTCTACTTCAGTTCTAATCCTCTTACACATGTACCTTTTTCGCCAATGACGTCACGTTAGTGACGTCATATGGCTACTGCTGTAACCTAAAAAATCAACAATGTCTGCAATGTCTGTGATGTCTGTCTTTCTTTCTTTGTGAGGCCGGGGTAAGGGGGGGGTATTCTGTGAGATGTTGGGAGGGGTTGTGCCACTGGGACACTGAAACTGGGCCTTTGCCTCAACAGCGGCACATACCCATACAGCTAATACTATGGGATTAAGATCCCCGGGCTTTGAAGTGTTTAGCATTCGTGAGTGTGGAACTACTTCGAATGCCTGTTTTTGTGTACGTGAGGTCTGGCAGGATTTTACTCGTGTTGTAGTGCTGTGTTACTTAGCCAAAGTACAAATTTCCACAGCAGCAAACACAAGACGGACTTGCCAATTTGAGATGTTGTATGAACAGAACGTGGAATTAACGTTACTTCAATCCCTACTTAACAGTGAAAGAAACAATATTTAAAGCCCAAGTTTATAACAATAGTGAAAACAGCATAAAATTCTTCGGGGTTAGCTCTCAGTAACAGCGAATCTAAAATTTTCAGTGTCATTTTTGCGTGCATGTTATAAAACATGAAGCCATTTCAAACTAAAATCAGAAATTGCGCGGCTTGTTGCTAGCTATTCTTAAAACTGAAAAACTTGAATGAAACTAGTAGTAAAATCCAAGTCACAGTGGTGACCAAGGAATTAGAGTAAAATCTTTACAAGATACCAAAAGTTATTTCGGGGTTATTCATGGCTCAAAATGTAAAGCAAATGTTGAGCAAATTTGCATAGTTGACAGCTGTAATTTGAGCCTTAGGAATGTAACACAACACATAAAATGTCTCGAACCGACTGAAAGATTAACAACAACAGATATGTGACAAAGCATTCTAATAGAGACCTGTTGGATCTACTGGAAAGCGATCAGGTTTTGTAAAAGCGAGGTGAATTTGGACATTTTCATACTATTCAAAGGCAAAGCAAACGAAATTTATTCGGCTGTAGGTTGAAACCCGAAATAAACACGTGAGCCAAAAATAACTTTGTACCGTGGGAAATTTACAAATGTAATGCATCAGTCAATTCCAGCGGTGCCCACCTCCCCCCCCCCCCCGGGCACTAGTGGGGCATTTTTCCTCATTGTCTGTCCCGGGGGGGGGGGGGGCTGAGGAGTTAGGGTGGGACTGTTTTTTTTTTTTTTTTGATTGCTCACACATTTACAAACATTACATTAACAGTGTTATTATTACACTACTTACAGATATTATTTGCACAAAAAAAAAAAACTAACAATACATTACGAACTACAGTTACAATACAATGTAAGTTAACCTTATTAGAAATAAAAGAAAAAAAGAACTTACAAACACTAGCCTATCTTATACCCTATAGAAAATAGTCCCCGTAGCATTTAAACAAATATTTTTTAGGAGAGTAATATTGTATAATTAAGGAGATCGGAAGAAAAAATTACTATTAACAGGGTGAAACCAGGACTGAAAAGTTAAATTTGATTCAGTTTTTTTTTTATATAAATTTTTAATTTGAAAGGTGGCCGAGGAGAGGTTTCCATTTCTCTGATGAAGAATTAGGATCATTTTTTTCAATTTCATAACTTTTGTTCATGAGATGCAAGAAGTGCGAAAGATTAGGGATTTCGTTTTTTAATTTACAGACCCAGATACAATATCTGCTCATCAGACAAGAGAAATTAATTTGCAACTTTGCATTTGAGGTGTCTGGCTTTAGGCCGAGAGCAATGGTCATGTCTAATTTATTCCCTTTCTGCGTACATAGGGATGTCTGAAGCCATTTAAAAAAGCTTTCCCAAAAACGAGTGGTCTGGTTGCAATGCCAAAAAAGGTGGAGCAAAGTTTCTGTTTCCTTTTCGCAAAAGGAACAGCGGTCACTGTCTTTGACGTTAATTTTATACAAAAAGGAGTTTGTAGGTAGACGTCGATGAAGAAATTTAAATTGGAATATTATTAGTTTGGTACTTTTTGTGCAAATCTTTGTAGATTGAAAAGCTCTTTTCCAGTCAAATTCACCTTTTTCCAAGTCGCAATCTTCGTGCCATTTCGCCTGAGAAGTTTCCGGTGCTTCGCTTTTAGTTGCAACTAGAATTTTGTACGTTAAGTTGCTGGGTTTTTTTGCCTTGAGGAAAATTTTAATGAATGGTTCAATCTCATCTTTTTCGGGGCTATCTATGTTTTCTTTGAAACGTTTTCTTAGATTCTTCAGCGTGGCAATAATCCCCCCGAATGCTAAAGGGCAGGCTTTGAGTCCGTATTTATTCTGAAATTCTTCATAGGAGAGAGGTTTGTTTGCGTCTTTCATGAGAGACCTAATGGTCGATATTCCATTTGCAAGCCATTCTCGAAAATAGATGGGTTTGCTGTCTATTCTGATAAGAGAATTATTCCAGAGAGGCTGTGATTGATAATGTTGTAAGGAGGAGATATTGTCAGTGTAATTAACCTCGGACCAGATCATCAGAATTTCATTAATGAAGGTATTGGTAGATGAGAAGTGATGCTTGATATCTGTTTTGTTTAAATTTCCAAGAAAAACAGCTTCTCCGCCATATCTTCCAAGTTCTCGTTCAAAGAAAAGTTTCCATTTTCCTAAGTTTGTTTTGTCAAGATATTTTTTAATCCAAATAGTTTTCAAAGATTTATTAAATGAGAAAAGGTCAATCATTTTAAGCCCACCATTACTGTAATCGTTAATCATAATGTTTCTTTTAATTTTATCGGATTTCCCGTCCCAGAGGAAATGATAGAAAGCTCCATTCAGTTCTTTGATAGCCTGGTGGTTTGTTGGGAGAGGGGAAAGAACATGAACAAGCTGTGAAGCAATTAGGCTCTTTAATATAGCGATTTTTCCAAGTAAGCTTAGCCTTCGGTACTGCCAGTTTCTAAGTAAATTTCGAACTTTCTCTTTTTTTTCGTTAAAGTTCAGCTTTACCGTTAATTCGGGTTCTATTGAGAGCCACACGCCTAATGTTTTGATTTTTAAATGCTGCCATCTGAAACCTTTCTCGGGAAACATAATGTCTTGGCTTCTTGCTTTTGAACCTATCCACAATGCTTCGGTTTTTTATTATTGAGTCTGAGACCAGAAATCTTGCTAAATTTTCCGATAACATCGAGCGAAGTTTCAAGCGCGTCTTTTGAGCCGTCAAGGATTAATGTCGTGTCGTCAGCATATTGGCTTAATTTGATTTCTTTTTGGTTGACTGAAATTCCTTTAATATGTTGGTCACTTCGGATTGCGCTAGCTAAAACTTCGACGGAAAGGACAAATAAATATGGAGAAAGAGGGCAGCCTTGCCGCACGCCTCTCTCAATTTTAAAACATTCGCTCATCCATCCGTTGTTCATTACGCCACTTTCGATATCACAGTAAAGAGTTTGTATCCATTTTTGAATGGAAGGGCCAAAGCCATAGTGTTGCAACGTTTTTTCAACGAAAGACCATTCGAGTGTGTCAAAGGCTTTTTCGAAATCTAGAAGCAAAATCAAGCCCGGGATGCTTTGGTCATTGGTGTAATTAATAATACTGTCGATCAGTCGTATGTTTTCGCCGATAAATCTACCTTTAATAAATCCTGTCTGATCGTTATTAATAAGTTTTGGAAGAGTAGACTGGATTCTATTTGCGATTGACTTTGCTGCTATTTTATAGTCACAATTTAACAGAGATAAAGGCCGCCAATTTTTTAATATTTTGAGGTCTGCTTCTTTTTTAGGGATAAGTTTTATTATGCCCCGTCTCTGTGTCATTGCGAGTTGCCCATTCTCGTATGCAAAGTTGAGAGCAGCGAGAAGAGCGCCTGAAATATCATCCCAAAATATTTTATAGAACTCTGCTGGTAACCCGTCAGTTCCAGGGGTTTTGCCGTCGGCCATTTGCTTTAAGGAAGTGATACACTCTTTCTCCGTGAGTGGGCCTTCACACAAATTTTGTTCTTCTTGTGAAAGATGTATTGTATTTTCGGCCGGGAAAAATTTTCCATGATAGATGGATCTTGTTCAGAAGTTAGCTTTGTCTCGTACAGATTTTTATAAAAGGAAAGACATTCCTTTAAAATATCTTTGTCTGTCGTGATGACGATGTCATTGTCGGTTTTTAGCTGGCTTATTGTTCCTTGTTTGTAATGTCTTTTTTCCAGATTAAGAAAATATTTGGTGTTTTTCTCACCTTCATTATGCCATCGACACTGCGATCTTAAAATAGCCCCTTTTGTTCGGTATTCTATTATCTTTTCATGTTGATCTTTTTTGCTTTTCAGCACGCCTAAAAGTTCTTCCCGCTGCTTCGCTTCAATGTTTTTGTCTTCTAATTTTATTTCAATCGCGGCTATGGTCCTTTCTATTTCGTCTTCTTGAAGAGCGCTTTTTTTCTTTCTTTCTTTGGAATAATATAGCGATGATTCTCTCACTTTAAGTTTTATCATTTCCCAAAGGAGAGCAGGAGAAACAAACGGATCATTTGAATATTCGTTGTTGGATCGTGTCTTTTATTTTTGAGATGTAATCAATGTCCGATAGAAATGATGTGTTCAATTTCCAGAAACCCGGCCCTCTGGGGTTAGCGTTTGTTGTAATTTCCATGGTTACCATCGAGTGGTCCGTTTTGTATCCAGGAACAATGTCTACGGTGTTGACATTGTTTATTAGACTTTGGCTGATCAAGAGGAAATCGAGCCTACATTGAATTTGTAAATTCTTCTGTCGCCAAGTATATCTTTCTTCCTCTGGATTTAGTACTCTCCAAATATCTACAACATCCCAGGTTTCGCAAATGCCTTTAACCTCTTCAAGTGAGTTTTTATGTGTGCTGGCACGGCCCCCTTTCTTATCTTTTGAAACATCCATAACTAAATTAAAATCTCCTCCTATAATGATCTCGTCGCATTGGAAATCTTGTAAATAAATGGCTATATCTCTGAAAAAATCAGGTTTATCTTCATTTGGCGCATATAGATTGCAAAGAGTGATGTTCTTACCATTTGTACAAATGTCGCAGATGATGAAACGACCATTAGGATCTGAGCGTGTTTTGGTGATTTGCAGATGGAAATTGTTATTAAACAGGATGCATGTGCCTGCCTTGTTGCTAGCACAACAACTAAACAGGGCTTTGTATCCCCATTCGGCTGTCCACAAATGAATATTTTTTTCTGTGCAATGCACTTCTTGCAGCATGTATATGGAAAACTTTTTCTTCCTTAGCCAGTTAAAAATTTCTTTCCGTTTAGAAACCTCTCCGAGACCCCTTACATTTAGAGAACTAAATTTTAAATCACCCATTCAACATGGATTTCATGGGGTATATGCAGTCCGTTTCAGAAATGTTTGACCCATTCATGAGACCTCTATTATAAATTAGTTTACACTTTTGTATGCCATGAGACTTGTGAAAAATAAGTGTCATTATATTTGCACAATAGGCCAGTAAATCAAACGAACAACAAAAGTTTACATAAAAACACACAAACGAAGCGGCTCTTGCAATCGCCCTCGAAATTTTGGATTCAAAACCAAAAGTTAGATTAATTCGGGAGTAAATTGCCTAGAGCTTAATAAAACTTAGCTATTAGGATGCGCTGTGTCGATGTTTACTACCTCAAAGCGATCTACCGTCCGCATAAGCCGTTTTTCGGGCTTATTCTTAGAGGAAAACAAACAGCAGTAATGAATATATATTCTTAAATATACATATACGTTTTCCTATTTCGGGTCGATAACAAAATGTTATTACGAGATTTCTAGAGCTTTTCCATCTGGCCAGAGCTTACCTCTAATGAACAATTTGTCTGGCTGGGCCTTGCTGAAGGCTGCGGGAATCTTATTTTTTTTCGCTTTCCTCAGTGTCGGCATTTGTCGTTTCCTTCTCTGGACGATTTCGTACGGCAGGTCCTGATACATCTTGTAGTTGCTGTCTTTTAGACGTCTTCCCAGGGAAAGGATCTGCTCGCAATCCTTTTATCTTAGAAATCTGGCGAGAATAGGTCTTGGCTCGCCCTCCTTCTTTTTTCCTAACCGATGCACCCGCTGAATTTCTACGATGCTTGCGTTCAAAAAGCCCAACTCAGTTTCTAAGAACGAACGGAGGACTTGCTCGGTGTCTTCCCTGTCGCTGCCGTCTTCAAATTCGAGGATGTTTTCAAACTTTATGTTCTCCCGTCGCGAGTACGCTTCTAGATAAAGGCGTTTTGTTTCCAAGTCGGCCACTTTTTTATTAAGCGCCTGGTTTTCTTTTTCGAGGTTAGTAAGCTTCAGGTTGATGTTTAGGGTGGGACTTGCTGGAGGTGTAAAAACCCATAGGTTGTCAGGATAAATTTCACCGTATTGTGAAAAAAAAATGCCATTCGCTCTGCGCGCATTGCGTCCCTATGTTTATTTTAACCATGCACCCCTTGTGGAAATCAGCTTTTAGTATTATATTTTAGTTGACAGGGCAAGCTTGTCTGTATAAAGTTTACCAACCTACCTACTATTATCTGGAACAGACTTCAAATTTTGTAACATTTTGTATGTTGTATAGTTTGAGACAAGGAGAAAACTTGCAATTATTTGTTTCTGTTTTGTTTGTGATAGCTCACAGCCCTGACAACACATTCCTGGGTTTTGTTGTTAATGCTCAGCCACCCTTGAAGACAACCACAAAGTCCAGACGGGAAGCTAAGGCCTTGGTTTATGGCAAACACTATAAAATGTGGATGGTGAGGGAGTTATTGATATGTTCAGGACACTTAAGGGTTATTTCCTGAATAGATTGAACAAATAGGCAGGTGGCTTCTCATGGCTCCAGTTTCTGTAGAATGAAGTAACCAGAAGCATCCTGCGGTTTAACCTTTTCGGTCCCAGCATCACTACACAAATTCTCGTTACTGGTCTCCATACATTTTGTTGAGTACCAGTTGGGAGAACTTGTTTATACATCAAGACAGATCATCTTTGGTAATCACTTCCCTAATTCTCATGACCTGTCTGTTTTATAGCACTGATATGATAAGGAGAAATTTGATGCTGATCTCCGTTGGGGCTGAAAGGGTTAATGATGCTTGTTTGTTGCTGGGTTACCCCTTCTTCTGGTATTTTGAAACTATTTTGTAGTATGACTATGTACGTTCATCTTGACCTTGGCTGTAAATAAAGGAAAAATAGTTCTCAAGTATCCAGTTCTCAAGTAGTTCTCAAGTTCTCAAGTAGTTCTCAAGTATCCAGTTCCAGATAGTTCTCAGGTATCCAGAATTTACATATTCTTGGTTTGCACGTGACGTCACAGCATTTCCGGTTTTAAGAATCCGCCATGTTGGTGTACAGCAGCACGCGGAATTACATATGCCATAGCTAATCGCTTCGGTTGTTTTCGTGATGGATTCAGGCGAAAAAGCCTCAGAAAAAGCTTCAGAAAAAACTTCAGTAAAAGAGGAAAACTTCCCAGTCATTTCGGACTATTGCAAGAGCTTAGAGGAGCATGTTAAAAGACGATATCTTCAGAAAATTTCTGCGATCGGAGTCGACCCTGCAGTCATCGGTGCCGGTGCGAATCTAGACACTGAATGTTTGCCTCCGATAGAATCAATGGATATCTTTAGCTACTTGGTGCTGGAAACAAGTTTTTATACCAAAGAACAATTCAAGAATTTTAAAAGCCTGGAGGCTCACAAATGGTTAACTTCTGGTTTTGTTATTAGTGTACAAGGATGTGTTATCGCTGAAAAGTTTGTTGTTTTGGGCAAAGTAAAACATTCTCAGAGAATGAATGATCCAGCGATCTCCACTTGGATAATTGCAAGTAAAGAAGGTACGGTTTTATCGGCCCATTGCATGGACTGTAAAGCAGGTCTTGGAGAATCTTGTTCACATGTCGCCAGTATCCTATTTTATATCGAAGCATGGGCGAGGATACACGAAAAACTGGCATGCACGCAGGTGAAATGCTCGTGGTTGTTACCAAAAGGAATGAATGATGTGCCTTACTCCCGAGTTCGTGACATAAATTTTAAGTCCGTAAGTGCATTGAAGGCCAGATTGGATAACAAAATAGACTCCCTAACTGTCAATGAAAGCTCGATGCGATCAGTTTTTCAACCTGACTTAGGTTCAAGTGTCAGTGCACCCCATTCAAATGTTCAAGCCCCTACTGTCAGCGAAATTAGTGGCTTATATGAGAAACTGAATGACTGTAAAGTGAAGCCTGTGGCCTTGAGTTTAGTGTCACCATATAGCAAACAATTTATTTTGCCAAGTCGCAATATTCCGAGTATCCCTGAGCTGTTTGATCCTTCAAATTTGGATCTTTCTTATCCTGACCTCCTTAAGGAATGTTTTGAAGTTAAACTAACACTGTCAGACGATCAACACTCTCAAATTGAAAAAGACACTAGAGACCAGGCTAACGGGGGTGCTTTCTTTCGTCACAGGGCAGGTCGAATTGGAGCATCAATGAGTGGTGCTGTGTGTCACAGCAATCCTGACCTCCCTTCTCAATCATTAATTAAGCAAGTCTGCTACCCATCACTCTTTCAGGTGACCACAAAAGCAGTAATGCATGGACGCAAACATGAAGCTCTAGCCATTGCTGCGTATGAACAGCACATGAAACAGCACCATGAAAACTTCAGAATTACTCAGTGTGGACTTTTTATAAACAAAGATTTACCTTTCTTACATGCTACTCCAGATTTTTTGACATCCTGTTCTTGTTGTGGGGATGGGTGTGGGGAGGTAAAATGCCCCATATCCATTGAGAACTGTGATTTTGTGCATTATTGCAAAAAGGATAGTTCTTGTCTTGAAATGAAAGAGGGAAAGCTTTGTCTTAAGCGGTCACACAATTATTTTTACCAGGTACAGCAACAACTGTCAACATGTCACAGAAATCACAATGACTTTGTTGTCTGTGCATTTGATGGCCAGGACAAGGCAGTTTTTGTATTTGAAAGAATTTATCCAGACCCTGATCACTGGGAGAAAGTTGTGCCAAAACTTACAGATTTCTGGAAGAAATGCATTCTTCCAGAAATTATAGCACGGTGGTATACACGAAAATGCCACATACCAGAAATATTACCAGATGATGGAAGCATTTGCTATTGTAGAAAGAACGATAAGGAGAAGACTGTCATCTGCAGCAACAAAGATTGCCCATATCTGGCATTTCATCAATCCTGTCTAGCAATCACCGGGCCTCTGCCAAAGAACTGGTACTGTCCACACTGCCGCAAACTTCCACAATTCAAGAAGGGAAAGGGTCAGCGAGTAGAAAAGCAGGTGAAAGGAACAGTTAATGAAGTTGTCCAAAGAGCTATCACTTTAGACAAAGTTTGCACTTGTCAAGCGAGACCGCAGCCTTCAGATAGGCTGCTAGAGTGCCACAGTGTTAACTGCCAAAATGGCCAGTATTTTCATCCGAAGTGCTTGGGTTATAAACGTATGCCCAGTAATGGAAAAACCACATGGGTTTGCCATGGATGTAAGGCAAATAAAGTCCCTCTTTCTCCAGCTCAAGGAAACACCTCAGAAGCACCTACTACTTGTTCCTCTTTATCGGCTGATAACACTGACAATGGTAGTGGCACTGGAAATGTGAATTTAGAATTAGACAATGACTGCACAATTACTGGAATATCAGAAGCACCTACTTCCTGTTCTTCATTATCAACTGATAACACTGACAATGATAGTAGCACTGGAAATGTAAATTTGGAATCAGACAAAGACTGCACAATCACTGAAATATCAGAAGCACCAACTACTCGTTCTTCATTATCGGCTGATAACACTGACAGTGGAAGTAGCTCTGGAAATGTAAATTTAGAATTAGACAAAGACTGCACAATCACTGGAATATTTGAAAGTAATTCTGAAAGAATGAAGCCCTTAAAAAAACTCGATGCCAGTGACTGTGCAAATATTTTGACCAAGGACTACTGGCTCGACTGTGACATAATTCAAAATGCACATGTTTGTCTTCAAAAGGTAAATCCCTTAATTGAAGGATTCCAACGCCCAACCCTGGGACCAGTGCGGAATTTTAACATTGCATCAAGTGAATTTGTCCAAATACTGCATACGGGTAATGCTCACTGGGTGTGTGTGAGTTCAGTGGGCTGCTTACCAGGATCGGTTAATTTGTATGACAGTATGTTTCATGACGTCATTGAACTTGAAGTGGAGGAACAAGTCCAGGATTTGTTGGCAGAGAGCTTTATTGGCATAAATACTGTACCAGTACAGCAACAGTTAAATGGCAGTGATTGTGGTGTCTTTGCCATTGCTTTTGCCACATGCATAGTCTATGGTATCAAACCTGAAGACGTCACTTTTGACATACCCAAAATGAGACCACATCTAGTGGAATGCCTGAGGAGTAATTTGATTGTACCATTTCCAGTTATTTAAAAGTACAGGGAATTCCAGGGGGAGCTCCCATATAAAAGGGGTGGAGATGCTTGTCGTCTCACTCAGCGGTGTAATTTCTTATTTTTGGTCTCAGGGTGTTCCGGGCAAAATGACAAATATTTTTAGCTGTAAATAATAAATATTCCTTTTTGTAGTTTTTTATTATCTTTTGGGGGTCAATCTGGGCTTAAGCCATGTCCCGATAAATCTCCTAATAATGAATCTTTTCAAAATTTCTGGCAAGCATCCTCGCCCCTTTTATATTGGAGTTTCCTTGCCCCTGGAAGGGCATTGTGATTAATTCTTGCTGTATTTTTCTAGTTTATTGTTTTATGAAAAACTAAACAAAAAGCTAAATTTGAAGCCAGCTTTACGGAATATTTGCAACATGTTATGTGATGAGTCATCTATACGAGAAATTTTCTTATGTCGACAACTTTTGTCACATAAAAGCTAGCATGCCAGCTTGTCAACAAATATATTTGTCACATAAAAATTGACCAATTTTTCTCTCTTTTTTCTCATCTTTACAAGCACTGATAAAAGTTGTCACATAAAAATTTACCTTTGAAATTATAAAACCAGCTAAGATTGCATTTTCGTTGCTGTCAATCATGTTTCCCAAGAGGTTCGCTAAGATGATTTTTGGCAACAAAAAGCAGAAACCCTCGGTCAGGATTGAATTTCAGGGTTCTCATATCACTGAAAACCGCAAATTATACATATTACTAAATATCTTTAATCGAGTGAAAATTGAAATTATTGTCAGTCTGTCCATAATGTATAATGTACAATAGAAAACAGTATGGGAAAAAAATACAGTATGCCATCACTTACAGTGTACTCCTTCAAATACATCACTTCGCTTACAGCAGCCGTACAAATAAATTACATTTAAAGGTTTAAGGACTAACTAAAGATAGTTACCTTAAATTGCTGGTTAAAAAACTAGCATTTAAATTTTTTGACAGCCACTACAGAGACCACAGGCAGACCACCCTATGTGTTTGTTGTTAATTATTATTGTTGACATCAGACGGACAAAAGAAATTTTGAAATCTATAAGGGTTACTGAAATAAAGCTCTGGAAATTACATATCTAAACTACATTTCGCTCTAAATATCTCAATTAAGTTTAATGAAATGTTTATCGACTCGTGTTGTATTTGTTTGCCTGCGAGGGCCGTTTTAAGCGCCTTTTTAAAGGCATGAGTCGATTAACCTTTCATAATTAAACTTTATTGAGATATTTCGAGCGAAATGTAGTTTAGATATGTAATTTCCAGAGCTTTATTTCAGTAACCCTTATAGATTTCAAAATTTCTTTTGTGCGTCTGATGTCAACAATAACAATTAACAACAAACACATAGGGTGGTCTGCATGTGCAGAGACAATTCCCATGACAGGGACCATTTCAGCTAAACCGAAAAAGTCTTGGCTAAGGTTTTTGAGTGCATGCAAACTTCTTCCTGGGATTTACTTCCTTGTTGGCAATCAAGTAGTTGATGAAGAGTAACAAAAATGGTTTATGGATAGGTGGTATACAACAAGGCTTAATTTAAATGGGGAAGGCCATTCCCTAAGGTCCAACCCCTTACCCTTTCTTTCCATTGAAAAATGGTACCCCTTGCACAAATAAAGGCCCTTTGAAATACAAAACGACAGATGGACTGAAAGTGTTCATTGCATTTTACTACACAACTGTACCTAAGCCCTTTAAGTACTGGTGCTGTCGTTGATGACCAGAGTGAAAGTAGTCACTAAAATCAGGAAGCCACACATTCCAAACACAGACGCTCAGGAATGTCTACTCAAATGGAACAATGGGTGGGCAGAGATTAACAAGCGCAGAGCAGACTCTAATAATGCGGTCGATCATGGGGACCTTTGAATTTGTAGCGGGGTTTGATTCAAGAAAATCAATTGGCAGCGACCCTCCTAGAATGGTGTATTTTCTTCGCAGCAAACCGATCACCCTTTCCACATGGATTCTAACGTTGGCTATGCCTCTTGTTTTTTCCACATCAGTTGGTTCAAGTTGTTTCTTGCCCTTTGTAAACGCTGGGATGACGAGCTGAGCTTGTTTGAACAGCACACTGTCATGGATGGTAAAGCCACGGTCGGCCATCACCATATCACCAGGAAGTAATTTTTCTAAGAATCCACAATTTTCAGTCAAAAACTTGTCGGATGTGCGTCCACCCCATGCTTCAGAAGTAAAAGAAATTGTTCCCTGTGGAGTTATTCCAATAAGCACTTTAATTGTATTATGATGTTTATATGAGCTAAATGTTTGAGCTCGTGCAAGTAAGTTGCTAGGGCGGTCAATGAAGACTTCGAAGCAGTCTATAATTACGGTTACTTTTTTTCCAAATGAATACTGGAAACAGAGAGGCATTTTTGACCACAAGGCTTCTCGTTCTGGCCAGGAAATCAGAGGTGAAAGTCTCACATCCATTGCCATCATCCACACAGAAAATGTTCTTGAAACTGTTGAAACAAATGTTTTTAAAACGGTACGCAAGATCTTTAAAAGGCATATTTAGTCGTAGTTTCATGAGCACCATTATAAACTCTTGAAATTTTGTAAGGCAGGCAGAACGTCTTGCTACATATGGAGAGATAAAGTTGAAAACAGTCATAAGAATGTCAAATGATGGTAGACCTGTATAAAAACGAACTCGCTCATCATCATTTTGAAACTCCGCTTCCTCAAAAGTTTGAGTAAACTCGTGGCTGCAGGTAAACAAGTAGTCAAATTCGTCGGTCTGGCAACTTTGTTCCACAAATTGCTTTTGGTGACTACTTTCACACTGGTCATCAACAACAGCACCAGGTGCATCCGTTGTGCTTTCTTGCATCTCGTGCTCAAGCGTATTTTGTTCTAAAACATCGCCAAAGAAGTTTATTTCATGCACTGGCTGCCCGGGTTCATTGATACACTTTCTCTTTTCCTCTGCTTCCTTAAACTGCTGTTCGATTTGCCTCTTTCGCCTTGCTTTCGCTCTTCCAGCTCTTTCTTCTTTCGCTTTGACATTCACCGATGGAGATTTCGAGTGCCCGGGATTGAGTGTTGGAACCCAATCGATATTGTAAACGTTCCACGATTTCGCTGGGCAGCCAGATACAAAGTGCCGACTGCATACTCTGTCACTATTTAGGATTTTATCGGTAAGATCATCCCGACTTATGGCTGAAATCCACCGTTCCCTTCTGTCGCGCGTTCGCTCTTCGATCTCTTCGCCTTGATTAAAAATAATCGCAGGGACTCGAAAGAACTTTTCGTCTTTATCTCGCTTGCTTCTGTTGTGGCAGCCAACAATCAAACATAGAACCATCTCAATTTTGATCCTGAATGCGTTTTTTCCCCTCTTTTAGTACAAAACTATCAGTCGGCCTGAGAGTTTGCTTACGCAAGTTGTACACCAACATGGCGGATAGCAACCGTTGTCAAGCAAATGGTCACGTGACTGCAAACCAAGAATTCACCTGTGTCATGCAGAGGCAGTTAATAATGGAATAGCATTCCTTGTCTAAAGAGGATTGAAAACCAATAACTTGACCACTGTGCCACAACAGGGAACTTAAAATTATTGCATGGAATCTGTGTCTGCAAGAATTAAATAAACAATAGTGTTTTTGTTGGCAAATTGCTGCATCAATCTCCGGCCAATCATTGCTGCAAGTAAATGTTATGATTACATGTATTACTCCATGCACCAAGAAATCCAAGAAATTCTGCTTATTATAAACATATTGTTCCTTACTTTGAATAATTGTTTACCGGTAGTTGTCACAATACACATATATTAGTTATATGTATTATTTGAAAATGTTTTATTTTCAGGATTTACAAAATAAAGGTTTTCTTGAAGTCATTAACAAATATGTGGAAGTCCATGCCACTGTTGGAGGAGGGGTGAGTAGAAATTTAACATCTCCTCTTCTGAAGATGACCCACCTCCCCATCCAAAACACAAAGAACTTCTGTCAGCTCACAGCTCATTGTAAGTGTAATTAAGAAAGGCAAAGTTGTACATCAGCCGCAAGCAGTCCACACAGCCGCTCTTGTAACTCTGGTTTCCCTAGCATGAAGTAGCAAGGGGTATTGTATGAATAACCCCCTGAGTGAAATGCTAGTCTCTTATAGATGGTTTTTACCACGACGTCATTGAATCCTAAAATGAAGAAGATGACCTAGAAGTAAATCTTTCTACAAGCTTCCATTCCTGTAGCATCTTCCGTTTTGAAAATACAGCATTTTGAATTTCTGAATTCTCACCTTGCGTAACACCAAGATAGTGACTGTGGCCGTGACAAAGCTGTGTGGTTAAAAAAGGTCTCTTATTATGATTTTCAGCAGTTTAAACATTTCAAGTAATAGGAGATGTGTTTATGCGCATGTATACTACTAGCTCACGAGCGAAAAGAAAGTGCTTTCATCACAAAAATGAATTCTCGTTGTTTTTGTTGATTTCGGGCCGCCATATTGAGGTACACCAATATGGCAACTCCATACCAAGCTCTATAAAGTTGCATAAAATGTTTGGGCAAATAACTCAGAAATGGTGTACCACACAGACCTGAGACTTGGAGAAGTTCTTTATTTATTAGTCTTTTATATCATTTCATTTTCTTGGCTTCTTTCACTGAAAGTTTCAAATTTATATTTGTATGGTGTGACCGTGAAAATGATCTATAGGGTTACTCTCAGCCGTTTGTCACTGCTACCTGTTTATATTGTACATATATGGACCTGTGTGGAGAGTGGCGTTATAGAATAAAGTTTCTTGTCTAAGGAAACAACATAACTCAATGAAGAGACAAGGCCTGGAGCCACTAACCCACCAATGTTCTGATAGAAAATCGAACATGCTAAACAGTGCACCACTTCCTTATTACAAAAGAGAAAAGAGAAGGACATGTGGTGAAAACTTTGCTGTTAAGTGTTTGTAATGTTGTTTTTCTGTAGAGTCCAAGTGAGGTAGCAAAAAGCTTACCAAAGTTTGTAATCAACCATGGCGTTGTCACTCCAGCAGAGGTGCAGAAGCTTCTAAATGAATCCATGGTAAGACTGGAACTACTGCAGTGTAGTTGTGAATAAAAAAGTACAATGTGAAGAATTTTCTGAACCCATTGATACCAGACACTACCCACCTAGGATGTCAGTGGTCTACATCGCCCACGATGGAAGTACATCTTAATGATATAATTTACAGTATCCACTTGGAAAATAGGTTTCTGTTTGAGATAGGAGATCTCTTGAGCAAGACTTGTATTTGGGAATCTAATCTATTCACTAAAGTGTTTTTGTTTCCTGTAGGTCTTTGTTGGGCTTGGTTTTCCCTATGAGGGACCCGCCCCACTGGAAGCAATTGCCAATGGTTGCTTTTTTATAAACCCAAAAGTAAGTATGGTTTGGAAAGTATATTAGAAAAGAGTTGCCATGTTCAGTTGCTGAGATCTGTTAATAGGGCATTTGCAACTGAAAATTACTTCCCTTAAATTGTGCCACAGCAACTGTCTACAGTTCACAGAACATAAAAAAGATAGAGTTCTGAAAGCAATTTTAGGTGGAGTGTGCATGTTTAATTTAGAGCCATCATTCAGCTTAAAAGATGCTGGATTCACCAGAAAAGTAGATGGTTGAAAACTCCAGTAAGTCTCCCCCAGTGGTTTTCTTTAGTCAAGTTACCAGTAATCTTTCTTAAGGACGGTGCCTCCTAATATAGATGTATTTTTGCAAAGGTTATGACTATGGGGAAAAAGTAGATCTTAACAAGGGTTATTGGAATCTAAAAAGAAAAATGTGGGTAACTGCGCATTTTCCAGCAATAATTAAGCAACCACAATTCCAAAAAAGCGCTAAAAAAAATACAAAGAATGTATGGCAATTTCTTTCCAAATTTAAGCTCAATTATCTCTGAAAACTGCGTGGTTACCCCCAGTTTTCTTTTTGGATTCTGATAGGCCTTGCTAAGATCTGCTTTTTCCACGTAGTCATAAATCGCGCAAAAAGATTGTTGTATAAGTGGGCAAATTCCTTATGAAACTTAAATATCCCAAGATGCGCAGAACGTATGCGCAGTAACGAAAGGAGGCACCGTCCTTAAAGTAGCCTGTTACCAGCTACAAATTATGGCCCATTAATTCAGCCCTTGGCTGCAAGTTTTAAGCAAATAAAGCATCTATCTTCATCTTCTCCAGAAAAGAATGAGCCTTGTTGTGTGTCTTGTTAAACACTGATTATTGTTTTTGGTTTTGTTGTTTTCTTCTTAGTTTTATCCACCAAAGAACAGACTTAACACACCATTCTTCAAAAACAAGCCAACACTTAGACTGGTAAGGAAGTTTGGACATCTCTTTATAATTCAGATTCATTTGGCTTATTACGTAAGACACTACTCAGTGATTTTGTTACCCCTGCGTCCTGTATCTTTGACCCATAGAAATCCTAAAAGACGTAAAATAATTTATGGCATGCATGCGTCCTCCAGGACGCACAAATGCGAACGTGCCATGATCGATCAAATGTAGCATTTGTGTAATTTAGAATCTATAACAGAACATACTTCAAAGAAAATATCGGTTGGCTCTAAAATATATCTGGAAGTAAGTTGTGAGGGAAAATACAAGTCTTTACTTGCATTATTATAAATTTAATCTATTCCAAATGCCGCCGTGTTCGTTTGTGATCGATTGGTTAAGTATTTTGATGTCGAGAGGACCCTGGGAATGAGGTCATAGCAAATGTGGAGTAAAGAACACTTCACTCACCAAAGCCCGCCATTTGTGATAGATGGGACTCATTGGTTTTGGTCTGGGACTCATTATTTTTCATGGGGTGAGTCCTAGGGACTCACTAATGGCAAATTGTAACAAAATCACTGACTACTTCTGCCAGCTTGTTAGTACCTTGCTGAAAAGGTAATGGACAACTGTTTTACCATTGGCCACAAGAACACATGCTGTAATGACATCAGCTATCTGCAGATGTTCAGTTTACCTGTATGAAGACATGATTAAGGCCAAACGAAGCCACAGTGGCCAGCTTGATGGTCCAATTGATTTTAATCTCTAAAAGGCTTGCAATATGATTGAGACAACAGTTCTGAATACAACCAGAATTCAGTGGAAATTTGTTGAGTTCTGGAAATCAACTAGAAATAGAGAAAATTGTTACACTGGATTTCTTTCATTTGACATCAAACATGCTTCTCGGAGGCAAAAATGGTAAAAGCCTCGTACACAACCACCCTTCGTTTTATCACGTGGTTGCTCTGAATTCCCGAGGTGGTCGCTTGCGCACTAGGATCATGTGTGCTATCGTGAGTGCGAACATGGGTGCGAACATGGTTAAGATCGAGGAGTTCCACTTTTCTCTTGTGGACCCAGCAGTAGCAGTTCAGTACGTAGGACGCACACAACTTGACACATGCTGTTGCTTGTAGCAAGGGTTCTGTCAGTTTGTTGCGAGTAATAAAATTTAAGTCCATAGACTTTCATTTCAGGTGACGTCACAGCACCCTTACTGTGAGGAGTTCATTGGCTCTCCTCATGTGTACACCATTGATATGAATGACTTGTCTGAGGTGGAAAGAGTGATGAAAGAAATCTTGCTAAAAGAGGTATAGTCATGTGTTACAGTCTTTCACTTGCTTCTTTGTAACAGTCAACAGTGAAAAAAGTTTAGTTAACAGGGTTTTTCACAAGTTCAAAATTAAAGTACGTGGTGGTCCCTGAACATTGTTGTATGATTCAAGCAGGTTAGTACAAACCTGTTTGGGGGGAGGAAGGCAATGTGTGTTCCTGCAATTTGTTCAATTAGACCATTATTTCCAGGTTTCCTTCAATAAATGAATTAAATCAAAAAACTTACCTAATGAAAACAAGTGATTCATACGGTTTTTGGTACCATTGAGTGAATTCCAGTAACTACGATTTCTCCGTAATATTATATTATTTTAATTGCAACCTTTCTTCTTCTTATTATTATTATTATTGTTTATCTTATTTTCTTAGAGTCCAAATTTTAGTATCACTGTAAATTTTAGAGTTTGTCAAGTGTTATCTTAAATTTCCTTTTTGGCAGTATAGTTTCGCTGCATTTGTCATGCCCCATACAGCACTCATAGGACACGACTTGGGTTCCATTTGCAAGTTGTATATAAGCTTGTTTTACATGAAACAATTCATGCCATATGAACTAGATAAACCCTAAAAAATTTGTGTAGTTTTTACATTGGCACCCAGTTGGAAGTTAAAAGGTATTGGTAATTTCTGTAAGCATGGAAAACCTTTCTAAGTGCTGTGTGGTAATTTTTTTTCAGCCGGATCCATATCTCCCATTCGAATTCACACCTGAAGGAATGCTGGAAAGGGTGAACGCTTTGGTTCAAAATCAGGTGATAGTTGAAAATGCAATGTTTTATTTACTCCTTACTCCTAAACTCATTGCGCACGGTGGTGGCAGTAGTAGAGTTGCTTCCCACTACAATTCTTACTCTTGCTCGCTATCTGTGCTGTTGTCTGCAGTGGTGTAACTCTACTACGTTATGCCCTATGCTGTGTTGCAATCTTTAGCTAGCAATCTCTAACAAGTGCAGGTTACTAATTTTTAGTACATGGGACTCCAACTGGGAGGTCAGTGACAAAAAAGTTTACTTCTCATTGTCTCTCTGCAAATGGGCATCTATATTTATATATTAAATGGGTCCCTAGCCGGTGGCCTCCTAAGAAAACCTAACAATTTGGTGTCCTGTAATCCTGGCAGTGGATCCAATGGGAAGCAACCAGGAACCCTTCAGTGTAACACGAAGTCCAAGGTGCTACCCTCAGGGCCACTTTACCTGGTTGTCAAAATCTTGTTGATTGAAAAAAGAAATTAAACAAATCGTCTACAGTAGGTTCAAATAAAATATATGAAGAATGATGTGAAAGGATAGTTTGACACTGACAATCATTTCTTTTTGTGTGTGCAGGACTTTTGTCATCATAACCCATGGCCTCCTTTAAAAGTTCTAAAACCCGTCAAAGGAGAAGCAGGAAAATCGTGTAAAGAAGTTTGTCTTTCCAAAGGTATGTCAGAGGAATAAAGCACATGAGAAATTCCGATCTTGGTTGTATACTTAGACCCACTAAAGTGACAACCCTTGTTCTGGTGACCTTATTTGGCAATAAAACATGCGCTTTAGACAATCGGTCGGTGACTGAGTCATATGGTTAGTCAGTTCATAAACCAATCACCAATCTTCTATTTTTTGAGAAACTCGAAAGGTCGCGTATCCAATTTAACACCTATTCCACAAAGAATAGTCTGGATTGAGCTAACAGCCAAAGATTCATGCACCTAGAATTAACTTAGATAAAGCGGTTATGTTTGACATTGTGTTATCCTTGTTGACATTGTCTCATTCCTATTTATGTTGCCGGGGCTCCATTTTGGAAATACAATTGTGTTTAAGTGTAAAGAAGATCCTCGCAGTTATTAACGCAACTTATGCAGTTGCGAAAAGAAAGCCTGAAAAAATCAGGCTTTCTTTTCGCAACTGCATAAGTTGCGTTAATAACTGCGAGGATCTTCTTTACACTTATTTCTTCATTCCGCAGTTCAAAATATATGAGTTTCATATATTCATAATTTCCTCTACAATTGTGTTTGCTACCATTTTCTTTTGTTAACGTTTTAAACTGTTTTTCAGGTATGGTGTGCGAACCAGAGTTCTTCAACAGAATAAACTCTCGTGAAACGTTAACTGAGTAAGTATTAAACTTGTTGTAAAGCTTTGCAGCTGGCCAAGCGTAATAAACAAAAACAAAAAAAGAAAAGGTTTTTCAAAACCAATACGAGTTTTAAGCAAAAACGTTCATGCTGCTCCGAGCACTATGTAAGCTGAGCAACTGTTGGTTTGAATTACTCGTTAATGGCTGGAAAAAAAATACGATGCACATTTTTTCCCGAGTTTTAGAGCTCAGTAAACTGCATATTATCACCTAGAGCTCTATAGTGCCTCCCACCTAAGCTCATTCAAAATGATAATTTATGGAAAAGGATGAAATGGTGCCAACGAGACCAACCTGTTATTGGCAATGTTCCATATTTCTTGTTTGTCGTGCGACTGGTTGTTGTTTGCGTGACAGGCTTTTGCTTGATGTGTGACTGATTTGTTTGCGTGACAGTCTCTTGCTTGTTTTGTGACTGGTTGTTGTTTACGTTACAGGAATGGTTTTCCGTGTAACGTAAGTCGTCTTGAGGAAATACCGTCCCTTATCGCCCCAGGATTTCGAGAGGAACCTCGAGCCTGCATTATTCAAACCCAGGCTCTCCTATTCAGCTGCACGGGAACAAGTCCGAGCGCCATGCGATTGTGTCCCTGTAGAAAATACAAGAAGGGACAGGTAGCTCTGTGTGATGGATGCTGACACCAGTCAAGGTTAATCTACTGTGGTAAAAAAAAAATTGTTTGTTTCCGGAAGCACCCTTCACCGTTAAAGCCCAGGGGTAAAGTGATTTTAAAATACGTCAGACGTTCGACCTGGGACTGGCCTCTGCCCTTTTGTTGGAACGTATAAAGTAATACGGGAAAACCGTTGGAAAAACCTAATAAAATGTTGGGGGCCCTTGCAATGGACGAGCACCCTATCCAGGGGGGAGTGGTAATACCCCTAGCTGCTTCAACCTGCAGAAAGCAGAGATAAGCGCAGGCCAGGTTGCCCTGTACCTCAAGTGGACTCTTTTTTAAAATTATTTATAGAGGTCAGTTAAAAACCACCAAAAAAAGCAAGAGTTATTCTGATTAAGGAGTCAGGCATTGAATGTCTAGCCATAACAATAGTAAAAACATAGACTGCGAGTAGACTCTAATTTTGGCGATGGCGATTGTGGGGCGGGCGAAATACACAGAAATTTCGCGCGCGCGCGTGTGTGTATTCCCCCCCCCCCCCCCACAATCGCCATCGCCAAAATTAGAGACTACTCGCAGTCTAGTAAAAACAACGTACGGCAGTTAAAAGACTGCGAAGTGGACCTCATGTCACCCTTCCTTGCCCCACCCACAGACACATGGAACACGTGTACACTTTTCCAAGTCTTGTTAAATTATATTCGTAAATTTCTTATAGGCTTGTCATCTTTTCTCCCCCGCCCCCCCCCCCCCCCCACCTCCATCGTCAGCTCTTAACAGTAAATTTTGAAATTTTGTTTCATTATATGAAGTACTGCTGTGTCGTCCCTGACAACCGCTGTACAGCACCTAAACTAATGTATGATGCACAGCTTGTTGAATTTAGTGTACAGAGTTTTTTAAAGTTGTATTTATAGTTTTAATTGTACATTGCACAGAAAAGCGTAAGGTTTGAAATCAAAGCTAGAAAAATTTTATAGGAAGTCACCTTTTTTAAAAAAAAATTCCCTCAAAAGTTAGAAATAAGTAAAACTTATTTGTAAGGGGAAAATGTGTATTGTATTTTCACCCCAACCTCGTTCCCAGGGTCCTCTCTCTTCCTCCCTCGAGAAAGTACCCTGGTTTCGGCTGGTCACGTGTCTCCCTTAAGCAAACAGCTCCCCACCAGGGTGGACTCGCTTTTCTTCAAGAAGCGAAGGGAAAAGCGAATGCAAATCTTTTCAAACTCACACGAAGACAGAGGAATGGAAGTCATTAGCTTACTTTTTTTCAAAGACAGGGACGCTGAAAAAATCTATAGTCTACTATCTGCGGCGTTTCAGAACCACAAATAATGCACATTTCCCATCAGCAAAATATTTTACGGTAGGCTCGATCTCTTTTGAATTTGTCGAAGGCGTTTGATAAGAAGCTGCTCGTATTGCCCGAACAAAATGTCACGCACTCATTTGTTTGCTATATATTTTATTTATTGGCCTAATAATGCAAATAAAATTCTGATAATAAAATCCCACGCTGCACTTGTGTATTTTTATCTGCAAGCTTCAATGTAAGGGTATAATCCTGCAGACCAGAGTACAACCTTCTTGTGAACAAAGCTCTTTTAAAATTATAAATGTTATTTAGTTTAGCACATTTTTCATTTTGTCATGTCACTGTTTTGTGGTGAAAAAAGTTAGATTTTTTTCGGTCAATCGGCGGTGTGAGAGCAATTTCGCCTACTCGACAGGAATAAAACAAATTACCTTCAAATTCTTATAAGAACGGTGGTTTCAGTCGGTTGGCGCGGCGTATTTAACCTGATTTTACCATCGCGCCGTTTGTCTGTCTTGTGTACGGTTGCTGAATACTTGTTGCTCCTTGGAGATGCCAAAAATAAATTAGTCCTTCCTAATCCTTGACACTCCGATTTCATTTCGAGCTGCGTAAAGGATAAAGCCTACGGCTCTCCTTGTTGTAAATTTGTTATGTTGTGACTTGTGCCGGCTTCCGCTGACTATGGCGATGGTTAGCGACACTGTTTTGAAATTCAAAGACTTGTAAACGCGTTTTTCTGAGTCGAAAATAACATGGACCGCTTCGATGTCGAACGTTCGTATGTAATGAAGAAATAGTTGTCTTTAAAAGGAGTTCTTATCACCACAAATATTCCTGAAAAAGCTTACATCACCTCCGGTACTTTCCACCATTCTGACACTAGTGACAATCTTACACTTTGCTACCCCTCCCCTGTAGCACATTCTTGTTAGCACCCAGATTTTGGGTGCCACGTGACCAGCCGAAACCAGGGTACTTTCTCGAGGGAGGAAGAGAGAGGACCCTGGGTACGAGGCTGTTTTCACCCTTGTAATGTCAAGACTACAGGCGTAATAGCCTGAGAAAACAGCCGACGTCTCGTGAGGTCGCCACTTGAGCCCTCGCAAAACGACGTCTGAGTAACGAGCGCAGAAATTCCATACTGATGACGTGCACTGGCCAGATCTTGATAGTGCTTCTGATTAGTTGAAAGAAAATTCCCTCGCGGCACAACCGATCAGAAGCGCTACCAAGATCTGGGTAGTACACGTCATCAGTATGGAATTTCCGCGCTCGTTACTCAGACGTCGGTTTGCGAGGGCTCAAGTGGCGACCTCGCGAAACGGTGGCTGTTTGCTCAGGCTACATACGTAAAGAAATGGAAACTTTCCAAACTTTATTTTCCAAAATATCATTAAAAAGTAACAACACAGGAAAGTGCGGTTGGAAAGTTTTCACACCCAATAGTATTTCATCCACAGACTCAAAAGTTAGAATTTAGAAGCAGTTATTTAATCAACAGCACCACAGGAAAGTGCTACTCAGTAGCTTATACTTGACTGATACATTTTACGTATTGGTACGTCGTTTGGGAAACAACCCTTGTTTGTAAAGAGAGCGACCAAATTCTGTTGTGTTGTTGGAATTTTTTTTTCACTTACTACGATACAAACTTCGCCCAGTTGGATTTTTTCTTGTGACTGGCGGTTGTCATGTTGTAAAACCAATGAAATGGGGAATTGAGTTATTTTTGTAATCGTTTTACCAACTACCTATTACGTAAATAACATTGTATAAATTTGTTATATATTACTTGGTTTAGATGTACATGTAATTTAAATTGTAATTTAAAAGGGCTCCTCCCCAGGAGAAAACCCATTGCTCGAACTAGTTTTTGCAAACGAATAACGTATGCTAAACCTGTTATTTATTGTCTTGAAAATGACTAGGACACACGCGCATTTCATTTCGTTTCCTTTGCGTCGGACCACGCGGCTGGAAAGTTAAACAACTATTTTACGACGGTATTGAGTGGGGAAATCTTTATAATATACTCAACCATATTGTGAAATGCCATTTACCCAGAGAAAAGAAGGAAATTTTCGGGATGGCGTCCTTTAACTGTAACTACAATAGTAGAATTCATTTCGTTTTTCCTTTGTTATTAAAATGTTGCTATCTCAGGGAAGATTAAAAAACAGTAGTACTTACAACTGAAAAAAGCAAACTGAAGGATTCTGGTGGTTGTTGTCAAATGAAGCCATCGTGAAAATGATCTATTAAGAGAAACTATGGGAGAAAAAATACATTTGAAATCGCGGTTTTTTCCAAAGAAGGTCATGACGGTACGTGGCGTCATACACCCAACCTCATTCCCAGGGTCCTCTCTCTTCATCCCTCGAGAAAGGTGAAGAGAGAGGACCCTGGGAAAGAGGTTGTCATACACCTTCAAGAGGGGATCTGAAACTACTACAGTTGAACCCCTATAAAGCGGCCATCCTCCGAGAAGTGGATAGTGGCCGTTTAATAATAGGGGTTGGCCGCTTAATGGAGGGTGGCCGCTGGGTAGGGGTTCAACTGTATTTCCTGTGGAGAGCATATTATAAAAATGTTGGTCAGGTTTCAATTTTGGGATTGAAAGGGTTTAAAAGTGCATTGATAAGCCTGTCACTACAGGGATGGTATGATGGTTAACGGCAACCCATGTTTTCTCAAATTACAGCCGTGGACGCTTCCTCTTCATTTTGTATCTGAAAATTGAAAATATTTTTTTCGTAGGCGGTCTCCATATATTTTCTCTCTCTCGTTTTTTATTTCTTTGCTTTTCTTTTATTGAGATTTAGGTCTGCAGGTGGAAGTTTGTAGCAAAGAAAAACCACCCCTTAAACAACATTCAGACTGGCTCAGTAGACTCTCGGTTCTTGTTTAGCTGATTGTATGTTTTCTAAATATCTGGTTTATTTATTGATTAATTTTTATTTTATTTTTTATTTTTTGTAAACTGCAAGCTTAGTAGAAAGTTAATCGTCACCGGTTATTATTTGAGGAAACACAGTATTTGCCGGAAGTAGTTTATATTTGCACCAATGTACGTCAAAATTTTCACCATTGATAGAGGAGTTGTACGGTCACACAGCAGACGTAAAAAAAATTTGAAAATTTAAATGTTTCTGAGTTGTTTGATTTCATTGTGTTGCTTTTGTCTAAACCCCCCCCCCCCCTTCCACCCCCAGACTACTCCTCTTGCGCTTGTTTTGGGCGGTGAAAAAACGAAGGCTCCGGCTTCGGAGATGACTTGCGTCAACTTAACGCTCGCGCGTCTGCCCGCTAATCGAGTTTAATTTTGTTCAATTGAGAACTACAGTGGCTTGCTTGTTATGTTTTCGTTTTGTTCATTGTTATTTTTCATTCATCTTATTGAAGATCGTGAAGCGCGCAAGCAAAAGGAAAACAAAAGACGTTTAAGTTAAAGGGTAACGTCTTTTTTCTGTAGATGGTATCCTGCAGGTGATAAAAAAAAGTCAAAGAAATATTAAGTCTTAAAAGTTCATTGAGTTTGGATCAAATTTGTCTTTTTTTTAAATTTAGTTATTATTGTTTTAGTGATGTCTGTCAAATATGATTTTTGAGAAAAGAGGGTCAAAGAATATCAAAGAAAAGAAACGGCTATGCCGATGAAGAGTCGGCATACCCGAAGCATTATAGTTTTATTGTTCTGTTTGGCGTGCACAATTTTTTTAAGAGTTGATGACCGTTGAAAGAGGCTCTGTACGTGCAGTTGTCTCTCTTTCTTGATAGTCCCAGTTGGAGATACCATAACACAGTTATTTATAATTTGATACGATCACGAGAAAACGAACCTATTTGAAGCGTAAATTATGTTCTGCTTTTGTTTGTTACAATAGCCCCCAGATTTTCCCGCGTTATTTACTCGCCCAACACCTCGCGCGGTGTTACCTGGTTACCGATCGACAATGTAAAAAATGTCTTCCTTACAAATGGAAATCTCTCATATTCAAATTTCAAGTAAGCTTGTCAGCAGTCTGCCGAAAGCAGCATTTTAGCCAGAGGTAAGCTAAGTCTTCGGCGTTGCGATTATTTTTTGGCTGGTTATGAAGACGTGAAACCTTAACTTCAAGTTACAGCAAATAATCGTAGGAAAATGGCTTCGCGCTGGGTAGTGTTTTCAGTGTTTATCTGCCTTGCGATTTTTGAAGGGTTGTTGGTAATAGTTATGACGAACTGGCCCTCGCTTTTACACGCGTCAAAATCCAGGATTCAAGAAGCTCTTTACATTAATTCACCCGAGGCAAGCACAGTTTATCTTTTTCAACAAAGACGACCGAAAAACGTCCTCTTGTTAGTGGCTGTATTAACTCACGCGGAGCGAAGAGCAAGACGGGACGCTATAAGAGAAACTTGGTTTTCTGAGTGTAAACAAAGAACAGACGAAGTTTTTTGCGCTTTCTTCACGGATCAAGCTGGATTAGATAATGAAACAAGAACCGCTGTTTTGAGTGAAAGCAAAGAAAATAACGACGTGGTGTTTCTTTCGGTAAAAGGTAAGTTGAAATCAGTAAAAGACCGGCCTGGCATGTTTACAAGCTGTTACAAGTCATATTATCACTGAAGTTTCCTGTAGAGTACTTCCTAATTTTAAAGTAATTATGGATTCTGTGCTCTTGTAAATGACGGAACACTGATGGAATAAGTCGATCTTTGTGCCGGGATATTATTATCTCTCCCCACCCTTCCAAATTCCCCATCCCCACTCCACCCCGTATGAAATGCGAACAAGTGTCGCAGTGAAATACCCATTGAACAAAAACTCAGTCGTGGTCACGTGTACCTGGCCCAGTTTCGGTTAGAGTGCATAGAAAAAGCAAAGAGTGCAGAAACCGTACTGCTAGTCGGACTAGAGGGCTTTGCTTGGTTTGCTTGTTGGTTTGCTTTGTTTAGTTCATCGCACTTGTAGTCTTCGTGGAAGGTTTGTTTCCCGAGGCAGAGGTTCCAGCACAGTCTATAAACGTACAACGTAATGCCACCTTCCGGAGCGTGCAACTCCCACACTAATTCCATGTCACGGCGTTTTTTACAGACCGGGTTATTTTCAGACAAGAAGTTACTATTTCCTGGGCAAATTGAATTTTCGGTCCGCACGAGTCCGCACTCGCCAAAACTTCCATCGTTCTTTCTCATTCGAAAATGCCCGATTTGGGTCTGATTTGCAACGGAAGGAGTGATAATTATTATAAAAGCTCGTGATTGGTCCTGAACAAATCTTCTTAAAAAGACGTTAGCGATCACATGAAGACGGTTTCAGCCCGGGCTGAAGATCCCAGCCCAAAACCGGGCTGGAACTTTCAAACGGGTGAAAAACTTCATGAAACTCGCATTCAAATTTCAGCCCTGTCAAAAATATGAACTTGGGCATGCGCACCGCTCGAGTTGCGGATGTAAAACGCTTTTCCTTCCCAATTTTATACATTTAGCTAGTGCTGAAATTCGCCATGCAATCGCAAGAAAATTTCAGCCTGTTGAGTGGACCGAACGTCAGCCCCGGAGTGAAATTCGCCATGTAATCGGCCCCTTGGAAGTCTGACTCCAGCTAAAAACAATAAAGCCCAATGGCCATTTTAACCGGCCGTTGTGACCCTCCTCACCCCTAGGTTTCACAAATGTTAGCGCGATCCTGTATTTATACGAACCGGCGTGACGAAAGTGTGATTGTGTGACACAATATTTTGACTATAGCGTTACTGAATGACGTAATGTTTAAACTCTGATGACTCAGCTTATCTTTCGCGTCGCTTTTATTTCTGCTGAAAAACGCAAATTCGCTCAAACGTTGAATGTCGGTATAAATTCGCCCACAACTGAGGATGCTTACAAAGGGATGACGAAATATTTATTATTGTGCCTAGACCTTGAATACAAACCGTGAACATAGCAGTAGAATCAAAATATAACGCTTGATAAACACGAGCTCGAGCAGATCGTCAGAGTCTGGGGCAAGTTAAGGCATATCTCATGACGTGATGTTTAAATCCGGTTTGCTTACCCGGGAATCCCCATGCAAAGTAAACAAGTTGACTCGGAACGGCTACGTACCAGACAATTACCTCAAACCCAACCAACACCACACGCATCGCTTGATAATATTCAGTTATTTTCTAGCTTAGAGACTCGTAACAGCTACCTTATTAATCGATCTCCTTATTAATGACCGATTCCTTCGTCTTTATGCAATTAAAATCAGCTTCTCGCGTCAAATAAACACTGTTCTCTCTCCCTTCTCAAGAACTATGATGTATCGATAGTGCAATCCACTAATTGACTCATCATACTAGTGCCAATCCCTTCTCTTCCTAAGACACCGTTCCTTACCGTCCTAATAAGCTGCAAACACAGCTGTCGTTTCCCTCCTCTGCGAAATACAGGTTACCCAATGAGAAAACTTACAATCCACTTCGGAAACCGTCCCTCCATAAAATGCCAAGGGAAACTGCCTCTCACGCCCCGAGCACAATTTTACACCGCTGCTATACAAAACGCAGCTTTCAAAGCAAATCACATTCACAGAAGCGTGATATGCTTCTCACATTCACAAATCCTTCCACTCCCACATTTTTACATACCTCAAAATGTCAATCCCCATAACAAAACTCCTGCGCCAAAAAAATTTTCACCATAACCACTAACCAGATCAGACAACACAGCCAATTTCGCATTCAATCCTATTAGCTGCTTTACTCAGTTGCGTATGCGTTATACAAGACAAATACTGAAATCCCATACTTAACAACCCTTCGCCGTTCATATCTTAAATACTATAAATTAAAAGACAAGAACACACGAAGGTAACATTCAACAGACTAATATGCGCATGCGTCTTTTATACAAAGTTTCTTTGCCTTTCCTTTATCAGATACGCTCTCTATTATATCGTCCATGTATGTGTTTTCCTTGATCACATGTGCAGCTTTGGGATATTTGTCTTGTCCCATTTCAGCTGTTTTCCGCAATGCTACTGTGGCGATTGCGCCTGAAGGCTTGTCACCGAATGACACTCTCTGTATCACGTATGTGTCTGGTTGTGTTTCAGTGTTCATGTCTCTCCATGAATACAAAAGAGCATCGGCGGTATATACGAAGTATGAAAATGAAATAAAATCGACTGAACAGAAGGAAAAGGAAGAATTGAACCGCCAGCATATGATTAAACTTCGAGAAGAAGAGTTTCAAAGGATAGTTCAACAGACTATCGTAAAGAAGAAATCCGCGGAAGCAATCTTTGAAGCACTTATCGAACATGTTGAAAATGTGATTGAAACAAGAGCGGATAACGAAAACGCTGGAGCAACTTTGCGCAAAACTGAAAGGGATATAGAGCTCGCGCTAGCAGATTGCAAGCGCGCGCACGACAAAATGCTCGAAATTCTAAATGAAGCTTCCACAGAAAATGAAATCGAATGGATTCGAACAATCCAAACACGTTACAACGAGACAATTGAAAAAATTCAAACTCTCACCACCATGACAGAAAGCAAAAACAACGCCAAACAAAATTGTGCACTTCGCATGGAGAAAGTTAAAATGCCATCCTTTGATGGGACGATCAGAGAGTATCCCCAATTTAAACAGGATTTTCAAAGGCAAGTGATGCCAACATTGGACAGAGACAGCGCGTGCTACATTCTACGTTCCTGCCAAGGAAGGGAACCAACGGATGCGATCAAAGGCGTAGAGGATGATATCCAGGAGATGTGGAAACGACTAGACGAGAAATACGGGGACCCCGCTAAAGTAGCCGACGCCATTATTGCTACAATTCAAAGTGTAAGACCCATCAAAGAAGGCGAGAACAAAAGATTCGTGGAATTTGTTGACACAGTAGAGAATGGACATAAAGACCTGAAGAGACTTGGACTAGAAAGAGAGATTACCACAACCAGTTCAGTGAGCATAATTGAAAGAAAACTGCCTGCCGAGATAAAAAAGGAATGGGCCAAACTGGTCAGCGCAGATAACAGTACAGTGGATAAAACCAACAAGTTCCCAGTCTGCTAAACTTTCTTCTTAGCCAGAAAAGAGCGATAGAGTATGAAACTGCAGAACTACGATTTACCCGCGATCCGGCAATTAAAGGCTCGGCACACTATACAGGGACAAATAAAGATGCAAATGAAGCCAGTGGATACACTAGACCACAGAACAGCAAGTGTCTATTCCATAAAGAGGCAGATCACTGGACAAACGAATGCAAACTATATCTATCAAAACCAACCGAAGAGAGAATGAAAATGCTAAAGGAAAAAGGAGCTTGTTGGTCATGTTTGAGAAGAGGACACAGAGTTCTGGAGTGTTGGAGAAAGAGACCATGCGGTGTGAAAGAATGTACCAAATGGCACCACAAGACGCTTCACCAAGATGAAAAACGACCGGAAGACGCCTCCGGATCGGCGAGCTTATGCAATAACTCGATAATAGATTCTTGTCTTCTACAGTTGCAAAAAATTCCTACGAAGCGCGGTTGGACCAACGTCCTTTGGGACAGCGGAGCGTCACTCTGTTTCATTACGAATAGCAAGGCAAAAGCTGAACGTTTAAAAGGGACAAAGATAGAGCTTACAGTGATTAAAGTAGGCGGCGATAACGAAAAGATTTCATCTAACAGATACACGCTTTCGCTTATTGACAAACGAGGGCAAGAAGTTCAGTTTGAAGTATACGGCATTGATAAAATCACTTCGGAAATACAGAGCGTGAATATAGATGGAGTAATTAAATTATTTAAGAATATACCAAGAGAAGACATATTACGACCATCAGGAGCAGTCGATGTATTAATCGGTTACGAATATGCCGCGTACCACCCACAGAATGAACAAAGTTCAGGACATCTCCTCTTGCTAAAAAATCGATTCGGGAGATGCATAGGCGGAACACATCCTTCAATCAAAGAGACCACTACGAGCCATAATCTTGGCCACGCCAGAATAAATACCATGATCGCCAAAGTTGAGGATTTCTATAAGATAGAAAACCTGGGAATAGAATGTACGCCCCGTTGCGGAGGATGCAAGTGTGGAAAATGCTCGTTGGGAAGCAAAAACTTCACAATAAAGGAAGAGAAGGAACTGAAACTGATCGAAACCAAGCTAGAATACAACAAAGACGAAAAAACATGGATTACAGAGTATCCATGGATCAAAGACCCATCCCAACTACCTAATAACAAGAAAGCCGCTATGGGGATGCTAATATCTACAGAAAAAAGACTAGCGAAAAATGCGAAACACGCTGAAGTCTATCAGAAACAGATAGAAGATATGATCGAGCGAGAAGTCGCACGAAAGCTCTCTCATACAGAACTGGAAAACTACAAAGGGCCAATTCACTACATTTCTCATCATGAGGTTTTGAAACCAGACTCAAAATCAACTCCGGTGAGAATCGTATTTAATAGCAGCGCACGTTATATGAACCACTCTTTAAACGACTACTGGGCAAAAGGACCGCATCTGCTCAATGATCTTCTGGGAATACTGATAAGATTCAGAGAAAATAGAATAGCATTGATCGGCGATATAAAGAAAATGTATCATACAGTGAAGACGAAAACGATCATCGTTTTTTGTGGAGAGACATGAACACTGAAACACAACCAGACACATACGTGATACAGAGAGTGTCATTCGGTGACAAGCCTTCAGGCGCAATCGCCACAGTAGCATTGCGGAAAACAGCTGAAATGGGACAAGACAAATATCCCAAAGCTGCACATGTGATCAAGGAAAACACATACATGGACGATATAATAGAGAGCGTATCTGATAAAGGAAAGGCAAAGAAACTTGCGAAAGATATAGAAAATTTACTCGAGGAAGGAAGTTTCAAAATAAAAGAATGGATTTTCACCAATGATGGCACAGACCAAACTAAAACCCTGACTTTACCCAATGACGCATCGACAGCAACAGAAAAGGTTCTTGGAGTCGTTTGGAATCCCATGCAAGACGAATTTGAATATAAAGTTCAATTAAAAATTGCTGCTAAGAAAAACAAGAAAACCCATGTGCAATCTGATACACAGGACCAAAGGTTCTTAGATAATACAAATACAACAAAGAGAATTATTTTATCACAAGTGAACAGTATTTACGATCCACTCGGGTTGGCAGGACCATTTACGATCAGAGCAAAGATCTTAATGAGACAACTCTGGGGAATTGAAGAGAAGCTACATTGGGATGACCCAATCCCGGACAAGTACAAACGAGAATGGATACAATTCTGCCAAGACCTAATAGAGATGAATAACGTCAAATTCAAAAGATGTTTAAAGCCCAAAAATGCAACAGGTGAACCGATATTAATAATTTTCAGTGACGGTTCCAGTAACGCCTACGGCGCATGTGCCTATATGAGATGGAAAACAAGCGACGGACAGTTTAATTGCAGGCTCGTACTGTCAAAAAATCGACTAGCACCCATAAAAAGAATGTCAATAGACAGAATTGAACTCTGTGGAGCTGTATTTAACTCCAGACTGAAAACATTCCTACAACGACATTGCAGATACAAGTTTATAAAGTGCTACCATATCGTGGACTCCCAAATAGTGCATGGCATGATACAAAAGGAATCGTACGGATTTAATACCTTTGCTGCAACACGTGTAGGAGAGATACAACAGAATACAAGCCCCAAAGAATGGTTTTGGATGGAAAGCAAATATAACATCGCAGATTGGTTAACTCGTGGTAAAAAACCTAACGAAATAAATTTGGACAGTATCTGGCAAAATGGACCCAGCTTCCTTGAATTACCAGAATCTGAATGGCCAATACACGAAACATTGACCAAGGAGCAACTTCCTGAGTTAATTAAAATAGCATCCACTGTAACCAAATATTTCAAAAAAGAAGTCAAAGACACGTTAGCGTCAAAAATCTACATCGACAGATACTCAGATTTTGGAAAACTAATAAGAGTGACAGCCAGAATCTTAGCGATGTACCAAAGAAAGCCAAAATCATCCTTCAAGCACGCAACAAAGTCACTAACTCCAAGTGATATTACAAAGGCAGAAAATTTCTGGATTATGGAAGCACAGAAAAGCATGTACGAAGACATTGAAAAAGGAAGATACAAACGCCTATGCCCCAGAAAGAATACAGACGGAATATACGTGGTTGGAGGACGAGGAGAAAGGTGGATTGAGATGAGTCACAACAAAAATGAAGTTATATTTCTTCCTTATGATCATCGATTTTCACGTCTATATGCTGAACATATCCATAAAAGAGGACATCTCGGTGTTCTCTCTACAGCCAGTAAAATACGCGCGAGGTTCTGGATTGTCAAGTTGCTGAAGATTATTAAGTCCATTAGATACAACTGCGTGATATGCAAGAAACTAGACAAAAAAGTGAGTGAACAAATTATGGGAAAATTACCAGTGGAAAGATTGAAGCCATCTCCCGCCTGGACTTATACCGCTATTGATCTATTTGGACCATTCAAAATTCGTGACGAAGTAAAGAAAAGAACGACTGGGAAAACGTATGGGGTGATATTTAACTGCTTAAGCACCCGTGCAGTACACGTAGATCTAGCCTCAGATTATAGCACCGAAAAATTCCTCATGGTTCTGAGAAGATTTGCATCTATTCGAGGGTATCCTTCAAAACTATATTCCGACAACGGGCCTCAACTAGTTGCGGCAAATGAAGAATTGAAAAATATAGTAAAAGGTTGGAATCAAGAAGAGCTAAAAGAATTTGGTGTGATGGAAGGATTCAAGTGGGATTTTGCCCCAGCTGACGCACCTTGGCAAAATGGAGTGTCAGAAGCATTAGTGAAATCGGTGAAGCGAGCGATAACAGCAGCTATAAGTGATCATGTCATGACATTCTCAGAACTCCAAACAGTTTGCTTCGAGGTAGCAAACCTTCTAAATGAAAGACCGATAGGAAGACACCCTACGTCACCGGATGATGGAACTTATCTCTGCCCCAATGACTTGCTACTAGGCAGAGCAACATCACGAATACCAAGTGGACCCTTTAGAGAGACGTCCAATCCTCGTCAGCGGTTTGAATTCGTCCAGAATGTTGTGAACTACTTCTGGAAGAAATGGACAAGGGACTACTTCCCAAGTTTACTAATACAGCCAAAATGGCACACCGCTCAACGCAATCTTAGGGAAGGTGACGTAGTGCTCATCCAAGATGCTAACCAAATCAGAGGACAATGGAAACTTGGTGTCGTCGTCAAGACATTTCCTGGGGAAGATGGAAGAGTAAGGAGAGTACAAGTACAGTACAAAAATCCCAAACCGGGGGAAGCCGTCAACGAGTATCACGGAAGAGGCTTTGTTACCGTTGAACGAGCAGTGAATAAGTTGGTTGTTCTTATACCGAAAGAGGAAACTTAAAAAAAAAAAAAAAAAAAAAACTGATTGAATAACTCCTTAAGATAAATTCAGTGTAATTTGACTTTTGACTCTACTAATCATGATTTTTCCGTGCCCGGGGGAGTGTTTCGTTCTAACGAGAAATTGTAATTATGCTTGACATTTAATACATGATGACGTCACAATGCCTTACGAAATTAATTAATAAGATCATTGAAGAAAAACTACCTAGTCGCAGATTTGAGACACCAATGGGTACGTAAATATTGTTCTGTATTTAAGTATACTGAGCCCCGGCATTTATTAACCATAAATTCTGACCTGTTAACAGATTTCGAATTTACTCTTCTGTGAATGAGATGATTAAATAAAGAGTGAGTAATTTGGAACCTTGGCAATTGATGCGACTAGCGAAACACCGCTCTTGAGTACCCGTACACAAGCTTTACAGCACTTTGTTCGTATGTTAAGCCAACTGACGCAAAAAAAGTGTCCATTTTATAAACCGGCTGTCGCCATATGGCGACGGCCGGTTAATGAATTGATCTGTGAAAACGCCGTGACACGAACATATGGCAGTTGCACGCTTCGGGTTCTGTTATGGGCTCCTGCCACGGTGAATTATCACTGAATCAGCAAATGCAGCTCATTGGACACCCCTGTTTCATCACCATAACGTTTCTCTTCTTTTTTAATTACAGATAATTTTGCGTTCGCTGAAAGGCTGCTTCAAGCCCTGGAATGGTCATTACAAAGACACAAGTTCGACTTCTTCTTGCGAATAGACGACGACCATTTCCTCTGTCTTGATAGACTTCTCCATGAGCTGAACTTCCGGCCTAAACAAGCGCTTTACTGGGGTTTTGTACACTGTAGGCCTAAAATTGTCCGTGTGGACGAAGCATGGCTTATTCTGACTCGTGACTTGATCGAGGAAATCTTGGACAAACGAAACACGTCGCTTTTGTGCTCTCCTTATGGCGACCAAGCCGTAAGTCTTTGGATGAGTGACAGCGCAAAAAATGTGACGTACTTCATGGATAACCAGCGCATAGTCCACAAAAGCGCAGGAAAAGATCAGAAATTCTTAGCAGGAAATATGTGCATGAAGTACTTGAGTCTTCATGGTTCCTACCCAAGATCAATGAGACAGTTTTGGTTGGTTACTAGTGTGTTCCATAAGAGGACCCCAGGTCAAGCCTCCTATAACGTCAGTAAGATAGAGCCATTTGCAAAACTGTGTCCTCATTCACCGAAGTTTGATTATAGAGGCTTTTTACCTGAGTATCAGTTCGAGCCCAAACCGTGCTCTCAAAACCCTCACTGGTCTGTCTCAAAGCAAAGGCATGTCGGACGAGAGGATACTGGGGAGAGATATTCGAATTATAAATAAGACATCACCCCAGTATGTGCGTGTGAGAGTCCTGATAGATAGATATTCCATTTATAAATACGATTTTGGTTTGAACTTGCAATGTGGTCATCCTAAAAAGGACTGTCATTGTTCATAATGGCTGACAATCTTAGCAGAGAAGTAATCAGTACAGTTGACAGTTCAGTGGTGGTTTTTGTCTCTAAGTAAATGGTTGACGACCTGGGAAAGAGACAAGAACTTTCCCTGCCGGTTACAGCTAATTTCATAGCTATCATAGTGCGCACTATTTTTTTTTTTCAAACGTGATTGGCCGAGTGGCTTCTCCCTCGCCCATCATGATTCACCCGCACATATGCGCACAACGCAGTGAAGGAAATTTGGAGAAGGAAATTTGGAGATCTTGCGGATTCTTTATTCTTGATTCTTTATGTACTGGCTCAGGAAGTTAATATTTTCGGCGTATACAGGTTTTACTCATTTAATGCTCGAATTTCCACTATTATTTTGTAACCATGGATGCATCATAACGGGTGCATCATGATTCGCTAGGCAATGATCACAAAAGATGAATTATCTTGCCGTTTTTAAAAACTACTTAGGGACAGGCCATTATTTTTTTGGAGGGGGTGGGGGATGAAAAATCCTGAAATAAATTGTTCGCAGACATGAAAAGGAGAAAATAAAAAGTTTGCAGACTAGTTGATACATATTTTAATTTAAACAAATAAATTTAGTCCTATTTGTTAAAATGCAAAGCAACAAAATGATTTGCATGGATTCATCAACTGGTTTGACATGGTAAATTAGCCACCACAAACTAATTCAAAAGTTGACCTTTTGAGTGTTAGCTATTCATTAGAGCAAATGAGCTATTTAACACTCAAACGTCAGTTGTCATTTCTTTCCGGTGGCTAATTTACCAAATCGACTTGGTTGATAAATCCCAATTTCTGTTTTTTACTTTTCCACCAACAAACTACCACAGTTTCTTAAAATCAGTAACTAACCCCTTATTAAAAATAATCTCTTCTGAGGACCTTGAAAGCATTAAATGTTAAAGTTAGGTTATTGTATTAATCGTTTCTATAACAAGAACTTTTTGTAATTGAATAGCTGTAATCGGACAACTACTTTGCGCACGCGTCAATCAGGTGCACTGAAATGGGTTCTTTTTATAGCTGTTTCTCCACTGCTTGCAAAACTGATAATTAAAAATATGTCCCTGAAGGGCACATAGATTTTCTTATCTCGCATTTTGTTATAACTAGGATTAACTGGACTTCATATTGTACAATTCAGGGGTAATCGTGCTCGTAATTTCAAATAGTCCTCGCGCTACGCGCTCGGCTGATTTAAAGTAACTCGCCCAATTACTCCCTGAATTGTGCTCCACTGAGTCCAATTACCATTACTTATCAAGAACTCTTCGAAGTGCAATGAAACTCTAACTAAGACAAAAAATAACTTAAATTCCTGAGTTGCAGTGTATTCACTAACAGTCACACTGGCTCAACAGGGTCCTAGGCTGGTTTGATGATGACATTTAATAAATCATCACTTATACAGCAAGCAGTCTCCTGTTTTCCACTTGAATGAAGAAGGCAAATTGGATCCAGTCTTGTATAAACTACAAAATTAAGCGCTAGTGTAAGCAAGCGCTGTTTCATTTGGCTCCTCAATCCTCTCTAGGATCAGGGGAGAAAAGGCCGCTGGTGCAGTTCTATATTATTACTTGCAATTACGTTCACATTTTAATGTTTCAGTGTACTTTGATGTGAGATTTTCAATTTTTTTAGGAAACAAAACAAGCCATGGTGCTGTTATGCTTTTATAAGTTAGAGACATAGAGACACGGCATTCATGGAAAGTAGTTTTAGGCAGTAATGTTTAGATAAGTATTCTTACTACATAAGATTACCTGATGAATTTTAACCATATATAAGTAATAATAATAATAATTATAATAATAATAATAACAAACACAAAAAAATTGTTTGCAGGAAGATGCAACCGGAAAAAAATTGTTTGCACAGACAACAACACAGAAAAAAATTGTTTGTCTTCAAAAAATTTTCATCCCCCCCCCCTCCCCCCCTCTAAAAAAATAATGGTCCGTCCCTTAGTAGTGCTCAAGAAAGTGTGTGGAGACGAGAAGGACTGGGCTGGAGCTTAAATGGTTAGAGGGCTCAGCAGTGGTGGTTGGACACGGTCCGCAAAGCATGATGGGGCTATCGATCGATTCGAGCTCAGTTGCAATGAACCTTTGTACTGTGCGGATCTCGAAGAGCAAAAGAAATTCAACTACAAGAGCTGGAAATAACAAAGATGGAAGTTTCGCCGATTCTTGTGGTCTAATTATCCTTTGTTTACATCTGAATATTTGATGTAACATTTTAACGGCTAGTTTCAGGCACTGATCGATTGAACGCGTACACGTGGAGACTTCAATCCCGGGTTTATCAGGAATAAGCCTCTTTAGTAACTTATATGTGCAAACATCTCACCATGAATAGCCTCTTGGGCCATGAAGGACTTATTTCCAATCATCGAAAGTGAAAACACAGATGCCTGGCTTTCTGAGGTCTTGTAATTGCTGCAGTTGTGTGAAATCGTAAGTTTTGCCCGATGGATAAGCGTCGAGTACGTGTCATGAAAAACCTTACGGATGTTCATTTTATAGCGTTAACAGTCCTTTAACTTCCAGGGTGTCCAAAAGCTTCTGTTTCTCAAAAATACCGTTGATGCAGGATGTAGTAATCCTGAAGGGCTTGTCTGAAATTATACTTTCACAGCTTAGGTAAACAAGGCTGTTAAAATGTAATTGTTCAAATTGCTAGCTGTCAATATGAATTAATTAAATAGTTTGTTTTGCTTTTGAAAGTAAGTGATGCAGACAAAGTTAGTCTGTGATTGAACGAGAATTCCACTTTCTTTTGTAGCGGACATGAAAATCTGTCTTTAGAAAAATTAACAAAGTTCTGTTCAGCCTGTAGAATGTGTGACAATACTATATACAGTGCACTCATATTTTTTTCTCAGCTACTTCAATGAAAGCATTGACTCATTTACCCACAACGACCTCAAGCAGAAAATAGTTTTTAACCCTTAATACAGAGTTGTTGGGGGCTTTGCACTGATTATCACGACAAAATTATCGAGATCACAGAGGAACCTGTTTAGCTTGGATCCTTTTAAAACTAGTGAAGCACATTAGAGCAATACATCCAATGTCATTTCTACAAATCTGTCAATTCTTTCAATGAGTAAAGTGATATTTTTATAATTATTAGAATGTTGTCCCAACTACAGAGCAAACTCTAACTAAATTTAACCTTTGAGCATTTATCCCTTGCAAACAATGGCCCAGTCCTTCGTTTGTTTACTTCAGACCTCTACCTTGTTGAAAAGTCAATGGTGGATCCAGAGGAGGGGCCAAGGGTATCCCCCCTTTTTGTTCAAAAGAAAACAAGGCTGCATAAAACAGACTAACAGACAGCAATATACATGAAAAGAAAAAAAACAATTATGGAGTTATTCATTTACTCCAGACTACAACGAAGCAGAGCGCAGATTAGCTTGTGTACAACAGCATACTCCACTCAGAAAGCATCTCTTTTTTTTTTGTCGATTTACTTATAGTCAGAATATAGCACAGAATAATACCAAGATATAACTCCACAAAGGCTTTATATTTTGTTGTCTCCCCTCACCCACCATTAAACTTGGACCCCACCCTCCATGAAAGTCTGAACTCACCACTGGGCACCAAGTCTGCCTTTAAAGTCGAGTAACAGAAACTTAAGGGGTGTTTACATAATACAGGTTTGAGTTTCATTCCATCTTATGGCTCTGTGTAACTTTGTTTACATGATACCAGCACAAGATTTCTTACCATTACGAGTCATACCAGTGCCAGTTTATTCTGGTTGCTGTACCAGATCAAGATTTTCGATCCAGTGCAAAAAATTGTACCATAATCATGTAAACACGGTAAGACCACTCATTTTGGTGTGAAATCTGTCTCCTGGAAGAGAATTCAGTAGAAAACAAATAAGGATTGATATCATTGTAAAAATTGATGAAGAAAGCGAAAGTTGCGAGTTCCATTAGAAAAGGGATATTTATTCAATTCACAGTTCTCAACCTCTTTTATGGGTGCCAATAGCTCTAACTGTTATTAATAACAACTAAACTGACAAATTGAAAGGGATGTTCAATCAATAATTCACAATTCTCTCCAATAGCTCTTGATTTTATTGTTACAGCAGATGTACCCCACTACCTTGAACCCCCCCCCCCCCTCCCCCACCTGCTCACAACTATATTTTGTTTTCCTTGGTTGATCTTGCTCACTTATTTACTTTTGGCTAACTCAAATTTTTGATATCTCAAGCAATTTTTGGTTTTTAAGATAGCACCGTGAATTTCCAATCTGAGTTACTGATCAATACTGAATTTTTGTTAACTTTCTCAATGGTTCGCTGCACAGAGGTTGTGTGATGTGACTATATATTAAGACCCACTAAAGCCCAAATAATTTTGATCATTTCAGCAAACAAAATGTGATTCTTGAAAGTTTTCTTGTAGACGGGGCAACAGAGCAGACTGAAGAAACCATTTTGCCTCTTAACTTCTCAAACTCATTAATAATTCATAAAGAGAAAACAAAGGAAATCACTACCGTGACGGTGGTTTGGATACCGGATCTTAATTAGCATAAAGTTTTGCAAACTTGTGCTTTGAATTTCTCCAAGAATTATCAATGGTTTGAGAAGCCATATCAAAAACTCGTAAGAGTATTTCATCAGGTATCCAAACACCTCGACGTGGGTTAAAAAAACTCGGCTGCGCCTCGTTTTTTCAACCCACTTCTCGGTGTTTGGATATCCTGATGAAACACTCTTTCTCGTGTTTGATATATTACTTAAAGACAACAAAACAAAGAAGGGAAAACACTCGATTGGGATGCCACACGATACTGTTGATACTTGTCATAAGTAAAATAAGACGATCACTCACGTTAATATTTCGCGGGTAATTTTCACATCTCGCAGCGTGAATGTAATATTGGAGAGAAAATTCGAAAACTTAAACAAGGCATAATTCTCAAACTAGAGGGGCGCTATCGGGCGCTATATGATATTATAAAAGCAAATTTATCCATCTTGATCTTGGTGTAAAATAAACGGTTTTAGATTTTTGGGTTAGCCTACAAATTCTCAAAATGTAAGACCTACTCAAATATCATGAAAGCACACGTTGCTCGATCCACCTACCACGAAACTGTGCCCAAACTTGACTTACAAAAGATGACCAGATACAAAAATTTCAAGACGTCTAGATATACACCAATCCTAATTATTCTTGTTAAATGTAAGTTGCACTGGGGACAGATAGCACGTTAAAATGACAAGAAGTGAAGCTCGCATTCCCGTCAAAGGCCGCCATGTTGATTTCTCATCCTGGTTAAGAGACTGCTCGTGATTGGCTAATATAATGATCCACCATGCCTTTCGGACCGTGTCCAACCCTGTCGCACAGACCATAACTGTGTAATAAACAAGATTTTATTTATAAGTGAAGAAATTGGTACTTGATCCTGATATATTGAATCAGAGCAAATCGAGTTTCTTTCACAGGATCAAAAATTTATACAAAGTACAAGCTTTCGATTCCGTCAGGTGATGGAGTTTGACGTTTTGTCACGTGATTTAGGATGGTTTAAAACACGTGACAAAACGTCCCGGTAGATCACCGGAAGCTCGTATCCGTTTTATTTATTTTATTTTTTGGCCACCGTAAAGAAATTCAAACGCTGTTGTTTTCGAGCGGTGACGCATTTGGACGCCATCAAGTCCATACCGTTGAAAGCCAACGGACTCCAAAACAAGAGTTTTTCGTCTTTGGGTTTAATACAGACAATATATTTTTTATATGTTGTTCACTGTAGACGAGTTTACGAACTAACAAGCTACCGAGACGGCGCACAGGGCGTCTGTCTACAGTAATAAGTGTCCTAAAAACTTCCTTGGGCTTTATTTGTTGCATTCAGCCCACGGTCTGGTTTAAAGACAAAAAAATGGCCTATTCAACAACCAAGACTAACAAGACTAATTTAACGTAAATTTGTCGACCACTGAGTTATTCTAAAGGCATTTGCTTCGGTTTTCACTATGTTGTTACTGTGCATTTGTGGTTTTTACTGAGACGTTGGACCACAGACGTGTGTGAGCCACGGACGTGAGCCGGAAGTTGACTATATCCTTTGTAGGCTTCAATGTTTTCGCTTCTCCACCCTTTTTCACACCTGCTAATTAAGAAAGCTTGTTCACAGGCTAGTTGTTATGCCTAAATTGAAAAATCAGAGCCGAAATTTTTATTAGTTAAAATTCACTTGACTCTTTTGAGAAGGTAGTTAAGTTCACACGAACTGTATGAAGGAATCAATCTAACAAAGACAAAATATACTCCAATAGTACTTGATCTTTGACAGAACCAATTGATCACTATATTTTTAGGACACTATATATTCCTATGACGAATTGTTCACGTCAACTCAACTAAACATCACAGAAGACCGACAAGTTATCACTTGTCAATAAAAAAGCGCTTATAACTGAGTCTGTTTAGATATGCAGTAATAGGCCAGTTGATGTCGGGTGTGTAAAAGCCATGATAACCTATCAACGCTGTGGGATTTTTAATTACCTTATTGGCTATACAACGCTATGCAGAGTGTATGTTTACATTATTGTTCCGTGCGGAGCGGAGAAGATAATTAAAGAGTGCTAAATGGTTTTCACAGATAATGGAATGAAACCGCGAAATTCCGATGTTTGTTTTAGAGCTATTGTTTTTGTAGCGTCAAACCGGGGACATCGGAAAACTTGAAATATTTTGTGCAAATTACGGGATTAATTGAGCAGCGAGGCAAACATGTCTTGATTAAACAAGTCTACGTTGGAATCAAAGCTTATCAAAAAGTTTGGATTAAAGCTTAGATGTGATTTTTACAGTAATCTTTCGAGAAAATGTGACCTTTTTGTCTTGTGTTTCGCACGAGATAACCTTCTTTGTGATTAAAATTAAAACTGGTTTCGTTTTCATTTCGCTAGTTAATGTTTTGCTCCGAAGAATGATTTGAATAGTCAAAAGAAGTAGAGGAAGTGATAAAACAAGACGTGGAAACATCTTCAAGAATTGTCATTGCTGGAATCGCATCTATTTGACACCAGCCTTTCAACGAAATACGCACATAAGTTTTCCTCATTACTTCAACACCGTGTAAGCTACTGAACTAAATTTAATTTGCATCTGCGCAGTATAGTGCTAATTGTGTTTTGTTCTTGTTCCCACTAGCTGCCTTCAAGAAAACAAAACGACACATAACCATGCATAAATAGTGGTAGCTTTTGTTATCTAACGTCAGAGGAAAATGGACCTTAGTCACACATCGATGCCCTCGAACACTATCTGTTTTATCGCTTAAAAACTCGTTTGTGTTTACTGATATAACATGCCAACACTTCAGAATTTTTGAATTTCAAGAATCTTTTGTGAGTCTAAAGTTTACTTTTCCCGGGTACTACTGACAATATCGCAGCTGCTTTGTGTTCTCTGAATAGACAACGTATAGCCCTGGTGTCGTGGTGTTAAGGTCATTCGGAAATCCTTGTATGTGATAAGAAGGCAGCACCTGAAGGAAAGATTGCTCTACTAAACACATCTACAGCAACAAACTAAGGTAAGACATGCTCTACAAACTTTAATTTGTTCACTTAAGTATCGATTAACTTCTAGTTTTGTGAACAGCGACTGTTTCTAGAGAAAGCTGGCGAGATGTACACAATTAATGAACGAAACTAACTTAGAATATCAAGTTTATTGTCCCTTAATGTTCTTACTTCTTACACGGTCAAACATAGTTACGAAAGCTTAGTTCACGTTCTGGTTTTTCGATGCTTTCCGCTTTTACGAAGTGAACGCAAAGAATAGTTTTAAGCATCAACTAGGAGAAACCTAAGTTCAAAGATATTAAACTTTGTCCGCCAAGTGTTATTTCAGTCAATTTCTTTTGTCAGAAGAGAAAGTTTCTAGAACGTGACCGTTTTTCCATCAATACATAACACTACTTGAATATATTTCGAGCCTATTGATAATTAAAACTTAGTTGATTTTTTACTGAATTATTGCAATTATTGAATAGTATAAACTGAAGCCAAGACACGCTGTTGACGTAGATCGATTCACATTACCAACCGGTAAAAGCCCATTTGAGGCAATTCACGTGAAAACAAAGCCTACTAGAGACCTCAAGGCTACCCCCGACCGCGAAGCTATAGTTTACCACTGATCTGTAAAACAGCGTTTAGTATTGTTCTGGTTGAAGAAATGATGCGCACTCGGCTAGAGACAAATGTAGTGTCTTTACAAGTCGTTTGCCTCGCCCAAGTACTGTTATTTTTTTTTACTCGCTAAAGCGTTTATTTCTAGAGGTATTTTATCACGCACGCTCGCTTTTCACTAGTGTCTGCACATCAATGCGCGGCTTGAAAGGGAAGTTCGCAGTTCCGTTACCGCGCAAAAGAATGCTAATTGATGGCTAATTGCTCGTTTGGACTGAAATGCGCGGCAACTAATTGCCAGTGACGTCTCTGTGTACAAAAGATCATCTAAGTGGTTGTTAAAAATAGAGAATAGATATCTTTTGGAATATTGTTTCGACTGACTGAAAGTCTGCATGATTCAACACGGGCGAGCGATTTTGGTCAACAACTTCGGAAGCATGATTGTGTTGCATTGGGATCCTTGACAGTCATTTATGTATTTGATAAAACTGAGGAAATGCGGTTTTCATTCCTTCCAATTCCTCGCGTATAGACGAGAAATTCCTTCCGCCAGCTTACTGCGCTCAAAATTGACATAACTCATTCCTAGCATCAAAGGAGATTTGAAGTTAGAGTAGTTTTGTCAGCATAAAGATGCATATAGTTTACATATCAATCGGACATGGTTTCCTGCATGAGAGCTAACCTTTGAGTAGTCCACTTAACTTTAACAAGATGTTTTATCTTTATGACGTTTGTAGTTTCTTTTTCCAGCCTTCCTTTGTAGAGTTGAAAGTCATGGGTCATGCAATAAAACTTTTGAGTTTCTGGATAAAATGCTAAAGTGTTGCCATTTGAGAATGAAAACTTCTGAACTTTACTTTCTTGTGATAGTGTTCGAGTTGTTAGCCTTAGCATAGGTCCGTTTAGCGTGCAAAAAAAGAGATCGTGATCGCCTGAGGCATTGCTGGTGATCCAGACAGGAATTACTCTTAGAATCAACGAGAATAGATAACCCTTAGACTTTAGAACACGTTTTCCTCACTTGATAAGCACGTACATAGAGTTCGCTATTTTAAGCTTTTAACGTTATTTTAAATTGCATTTTTAAACTCGAATCTTTGAGGTTTGATACTAGCGTTCGTGATTTTGAAGAAAGAATTAAATACTCAAGTAATTTAAAGCTATTTTAATTTAAAGATAAGGTCTCATCGATATTGTTTAAGTTATGTTTCATCCTCCTAAGATATATGTATTTCTTCCTGTATTCGTCTAATACTTCTTCACCTTTTAACCTTGAACGTCTGTAATACTAACTGATATTGTATATCACACTTCCATCACCTGTTCAGTTATTCTGGATTAACCCTTTAAGCGCTAACAGTGACGAAAATGAAATTTCTCTTTACATTATCACTACCTGTTCAAACAATCAAGTGATGAGAATAAAGAAATTGATCACCAAGGATGAGGTGTCTTGATAATTAGACGAATTCTCCTTACTAGTTACATACGAAATGTACAGAGAACAGTAAGGAGAATATGCATTTTTATATCAGGGCTTTTAAGGGTTTAAAAACTACAAAGTGTCCCAACTTTTTGCGTGGGTTATTGGACGATCTAACAAGAATTTGACCAGCTTCCAGCGAAGAAAATCATTTTTTTAGTTTCTATAAAGATAATGAAAACTAGCTGATTTGTTCGTTTTCTAGCTCTTCTCTGTTTTCAAATATATAACTTTAAATTGAAGCGGGAAGAATTAGCTGATGTACTGCGATGACATCACTGAAATGTTTTTTACAGCTAAGTTTTTCACTTAGTGTCCAAGTAGACTGACAGAACATAAATCGTGACCAAAGTTAGATAAAAATGATTTAACAGATTTCTCCAAAGGTCAGCTATTTTATTATTAGAAACAAGATAAACATGAACGCTTCACGTATTGATCAGTTCCCACGGTTCAGTCTATTTTCCACAAAAATATTGTTCTTAGTAAAACGTTGATGAAAGTCATTGCAATACAATAAAAATGTGTAGATTTTTTGATAACAAAATATGCTTTAACCCTCAGCTGAAGTTTTCACAAAAATATGTCAACTTTAGTGACTTTACCAAACTGTATCAACGCGCCTCGAAGCTATTAAGCAATCATGGTGCTGTTTATCATGTTTATTGTACTGTACAAGGTGGCGCAAACTTTTGAGTCTGTGGATGAATCCCTTCAGAGTAACCATTCATATGAAAGCTATTGAAAATAATGAAGATATCAATTCAATGATTAAAAACCTTGGCTACCGTAACAAAACTGAAAGGAGATACTTCAGCAATATCGACCTTCCCATGCAAATTGGCCTTAGCCGTACAGAAATCAATTTCCAATTTACATACTCCTTTCAGGTCTTCTGGGATTAGTTAAACAAAACCATTTACTTTCAGACAAGTCTCTATACCAACCGAATGCGGTCTTAAGATATTTGTTGCATTTACGTCGAGTTTTCAAAAGATCTGTTTTTGTTATTTATTTTGTTTGTTTTTTAGGAGTGAATGACAATTTATTTAGAGTGCACCTAGCCCCAAAATTTTTTTCCCGGCTAAATAAATTCTAAATCAATGTAAAGAAGATCCTCGCAGTTATTAACGCAACTTTTGCGTTAAGTTGCGTTAATAACTGCGAGGATCTTCTTTACATTTATTTCTTCATTCCGCAGTTCAAATATATGAAGTTCATATATTCATAATTTTAAATAAATTCTGTTATCATTTTGAGCATTTCGTCACAAAAAGTTTTTGATTTGGTTTAATCCCTGATTTTCTGTGCGCGGTTGAAGTACGGAAAATCGGGTGAAACTAGACACCATTTTGGTTCAGGGTCGAGCAGTGAGGGCATGGGACTAGTCACCTTATGACGTCAAATCAAGAACTCGCACTCTCGCGCTATCTCTATCGGAGCTATATTTCTCTTGAGCTGTCGAAGATGTACAGAAAACTGCCGACCGTTCGTATTGCTCCGAGACGTAGTAACCAAAGAAACGAATCACAAGACGTTTCACTACATAATACATCATTTTTTGACGACGAACGACCGGAGGCGAAGAGACGAAATGAGTGGATTTTGTAAAGCAATAGCGAGCAAAGCGGCAACCTTCCAAGCACTCGCTACTATGCTCGATGCATTTTAAGCAAAGATTTGTTGTCGCAGAGGAAGGTATCCAATCAAACGATAGCTTTTTGTGCATTTCCAATGATTCAAAGCTGATTAACCACAGAATACCCTGCCACATGAATTTTTTTTTTTGTGGAGCCCTCTACGCAATACGCGGCACGCAGAAAATTATTACCTTTGCGACTTATTCAAGTTGGCTACACGGTAAACGCTAAATAATTACATGTAATCGGTGCCCAAAATAGCCTACGGTTTAAAATTAAAAACCGCATTTATAGAAAGTCCTCCTTCAGCGGAACCGAACGCGCTTTCTCCAAAATAACAAACCATTGCCATTATTCCTCATTCTAGTCTATGAACGTGCCTCGCTAAAAGAATTTTATCTTGAGTCATTTTAAATCACTGGAGCATAACAAAACATTACTTTGCAGAGATCCCTTTTTCATATCCTCCGTTGAAGTAGACTGCAAGCAGTCTCTTTCTTCTTTTATTACAATTTTTTGTGCGAAAAAAGGCCGCAAGAAGATGGAAGTGCGAGCGATAAGCGGCGAAGCCTCGAGTCGCTAGTTAAGTAGCGAGAGTCGGTTGATTTACACAATTTGTACATTTCCGCGCGCGCGTCGGATCTGAGGAAACTGCTCTGCTGCTCGCATGTTGAAGCGAGAAAAACGATTGGTAAGATAATCTCAGTTGAGCCGATACTAACAAGCTCTTGTACTTATAATTCTCGTCAATGTGCTTTTGAAAAATAATAATTGCCTTCCTGATCATGATTCACTAGTGTTATAAATTGTTGTTATTGTTAATGCTGGCTACAGAAATAGACAAGACGTAAGTAATATCGCAAGTTCGACATTTACTTCTATGTAAAATACATAAATGAAGGAAGGAATACTTTATTAAAATCTCCATTTCTATAAGAGATTCCCTCAGCTTGAATGTCAATCTTAAATGCAAGAAGCGGAGAACAGGAAAACCACGACCAAACGCCAAGACCGAACGTGCGAAATAAAATGTAAGGGACTGTTCGTTATTTATGCCTAAGGGGGGGGCGGTGTTTAGAGTGGGGGGGTAAAATTTTCAAAATCAATGAAAAAGGGGAGGTGTTTTTTTTAGAACAGTAGAAATAAGGGGGGTAAACTTTTAGAAAATGTTGTTTCAACACTTGTATAGCCGTTTTGCAGACATTTAAAAAGTTGATCTCTGTTTCGAGAATTCTATTTCCAAAGAACCTAGTCTTTATAGTTTGAAAAGCCAAGAAAACGTGACGTGGAGTAGCGTTATTTAAAGGTTCTAATATATAACTTATTAAATCTCTTTAAAATACGTGCAATCTGATATTTAACATTAGCAAAACCCACACATGTGTCATTTGAAGGGGCCAGTTGTAGTTTACAGTATTGTAGTGCGTACGTATATAGCCATCCTCAAACAGCAAAACTGGTTCAAGCATTGCAATGAACTTCTTACAAACTTTCCTACCGTTGATTTCTCTCTCGAATCGGATCTTCTCTGGGCGCACGTTAATACCGGCGCTGCATATTTACTTTCCTTGCTGAGTGCTTCCATACTGTACGATCACAAATGACCTTGCACTTGATTTTGGTTTATCGGCACGCGGCCAGAACACCTGTTGTACGCAATTTCGCAATTGTAAGCACGTCGTGTCCTGAGGGTAGGGGAGGGGGGGGGTTAAAATTTTGAAACTGTCACATAAACGGGGGGTAATTTTTTAAAATACCCACTTTCGGGGAGGGGTACATTTTTCATATGCCTGAATTGGTTGAAAATCACCGACCCCCCTTAGCCATAAATAACGAACAGTCCCTAAACACTCACAGGCGAAGCTCATCATTCACTGGCTTCTTCGCTGCCCTCCATGGCCAATCGTTGCTTTAGTTGCTGTTCCAGTTCTCAGTTTGCCTTTATTTCCTTTTTGCAATGAGCGATTCATTCTTCGTTGGTTAGCGGCTTATTAGCAGATATGGCCAGGACGGCACTTTCTTCATCATTTGTCGGTGTACTGTCGACTTTAGACTGCGAGTAGTCTCTAATTTTGGCGATGGCGATTGTGGGGCGGGCGAAATACACACACACGCGTGCGCGAAATTTCGAGAAGACGCGACGCGAGGGGAGCGTCGCGTCTCCTCGAAATTTCGCTCGCGCGCGTGTATTTCGCCCGCCCCACAAGCGATCGCCAAAATTAGAGGCTACTCGCAGTCTATGTCGACTTCGTGTTCCTCATTATCTCGTATTCAGAGCTAACATTCATCTACAAATCAGCAGAATCCGCGTAGCTCGTCTCAGTGTCTGCTTTGGATTACAACATTGAAATTTTAATCATACCATGACTTTGTTCGAATTAGCTAGAAGGTCAGAAGGCTTCGATCAACAAATGAAGTCAGAGAAACACAGCTAAAAAGTAAGCAGCGTTGAATATTTGGTTCTTGATCTGACGTCACAGCTACGGCTCGCCCCAGGTTCCTCTTACTCGGACTTGAACCAAATTTTTGTTGAATTTTAAAGGGCACAGAAAATCGAGAATTTAACCAAATCAAAAAATTTTTGCGAAGAAATGTTCCAGATGGTAACAGAATTATTTAGCTGAAAAAAAATTAGGGGTTAGGTGCACTTCAACTAGGTGGGAGTAATAAATTTAAATTTTGCCATCAAAGGAGGTTATCCAGTTCATGAGTCAACCAAGAGTGATTTCATCAGATGAATCTAACGTTTGACTCCGGTTAAGTAAAAAATTACTCCTATTCAAATGAAGCCTCTGAGAGTAACACGTTCAAATTGTTCATAATTTGCAAAGGCGTCATGTTGTTTTCGCTTTGAATTTTGGTTTATTTCTTTGTTAGCAACGTAGGATGACTTTGAACTGAAGAGGTACTGTTGGCGGAAGGGAGTCCGCTTAGGTGGAGCGCGAGAATTACACAGTGCGTTGGTGATTTACATCGGTTTATACTGCCAAATCGCTGAAACATTGTTTCTACAAATTAAATTGATCAGAATGGCTAAAATAACATTATCACGGCAGATAAGTCAATCAATATCTGAGTAATATAAGCTTGAAACAACTGTGACTGAGAAAAGGAAATGATCTCATCGCAATAAAACTTATTCAAAGCGGGGCGAGAGTCGGTTAAGTTGAGGGTTACTGGGAAGCTGTAATAGCTTGAGCTCAACTAAAAAAAGTATTCTGAAAAAAGGTACGTTGGTTCTTAGAGTTTCACTTCACACTCTTGTATAGGAACGAGAGTCTGCAAAATTAGCAGCACTCGAATAACCTGCCTGAACGTTTGCCAGTAATATTGGACACAAGCTCCTCATAAGTGTTGTTTTTCGTCGACAGCGTTGGAATAAAATGTTAGATTTATTAACCTGAGGCCAGATTTTTTGATACTGAGTTGTGTTAGCTTGGTAAACCATGTTCTGGCTTAAATTGTCATGCAACTGTGGGGCTTTAACGTTTTTTCAAGGAAGGTTAAGGTCTGCCTGAAATTTCGTGTGTTATATTGGAGCGTTGTTTTCATTTTGCATAATTTTGTAATGCACAGTGAGACTGCATGATCTAAAAGAGTGGACAACTCTGAGGAAAACAGCTGACTAAAAGATTTTTAATTTAGGGAGGTAAACTGGCTAGCTCATTAGCGATCAGAAGGTTCGTTAAATTAAGGGACCACTACGGCCTCTTAAATTAGCCGTCCGACGAGTTACTGCTAATATTGGACTGATCACGGCAGCTTTTGTTATTTTTGATACTTGTTTTGGTCATGTTTTACTTACAAGCCTGAGTTCACCTGGGGTCAGCTAAAAAAGGTGTTACTTTAAGAGGCACGTTGGCCTTCTGAGAGGTTCACTTGACAGTTACATATGTGTCAAACGGTACGTTTTCAGTTAAAATTAGCAAATGGCACTTTAGATGCCCGAGGCATCACAGCTAGTATTGAACAACCATCGTTATTTTTGTTAGTTTGCACAGAACGTGTTGTTACAGACTTATTATAATAATAATTCAGATCTGAAGTTCGAACCTTCGATCTGACTTCTCTCTAGGCAAGTACTTTATGTAATCCACAGAGAGAAGCCGCTAAGAAAGTCGTCGTCTCTTTATCCAGCAGAAATCTGAGCTCGAAAAAAGTTGGCAGTAACAAGCCTCCACACATCAGGTACAATCTTATATGGATTGTAACACACTGTACCTCTAACCTCTCGGTTCACACGGCAAAGAATGAGGAGAAAATGCCCTGCACGCGAGCGCAGTTTTGGTATCTTAAAGCTAAGCTGTCTTATTCTTTATCTTGGCTCTTAAAGTGACATTCTCAACACAATAGAAATTACAGGCTGTCTCTATTATAATCAATTATTATTCCTATGTTTACAGGTTAAACAGGGAGGTCTGTCACCCTACCAAGGTAAATCAATGTCAATGGAGAGCGACATCGTCAAAGAAAATGGATATTATCATGGCGACGAGGACTTAACACTAAACAGTGAATACGACCATGATCAGTTCACAGATGATGATGACGTAGGATCAGAATGCAGCTGCTCCACGTGTAGCACGTGCTCAACGTGTTCCATTTACGAGGACGAGTTGGAGCCTGGGGAAAGTTATGACGAAGAAGATGTACAGTCTCTCGGATCTGAAAAACAGATGCCAAACGACTTTCACTATTGCAATGGCAACTCTGATTTGCTGGGGAAAAAGCAAATACAAAGTAACGGGTTACATTACCCCGGGAAAAATGGTTTTACGACCGAAGATGAGTTTCTTATCGAGAAGTTTGCAAATGTTGTAGTGTTAAAAGGAGACGCTTCGCACTTTAAAAACGGGGGATACTTAATAAATGGCGAGCAACAATCTGGAGAAATTCTTGTCGGTGGTAAACAAAAGAAAAAGAAAGTGCATTTCATGGATTCTTCGTCATCTTCTGATGACGTGGCTCATGCCGAAGCATACTCTATTTCCAGTCTCTCAGATAGCAGTACAAGCGGCTCGTACCCAAGCTACACTCAACCTATTCAAAATGGCTACCATTTTGCTTACAAGGACGAGAAGAGTCAAGAAAATGCCGGACACAAAAGTGATCTGTCAGAAGGTGAAATCGAAAGGGAATACCATCGCTTGAAAGGTGTCTTAAAAACTATCGATCCTTTGAAACTTCACACTATCTTAAAACACAGTCTGAAAGCAAAAGATCCCCAAACTATCATGGCCTTGAGAACATTATTACCGAAAAGTAAGTTTACCGCTGACACCATTCATTGCGTTCGCTGTCATAAAGAGTACGATCCCCTTTATGGAAAAAAAAGATGTGTTCTTTATCACCCCGAGAAAGACGTTTGGAAAATCTCCCAGAATTCACAAGGAGCTAATTTCAAGTGTAGTTTATGTTTGACCACGTTCACGTTGAAAGGGGCCTGGGACTATAAACTGAGCAACGCGAGCGAACAAAGTTGTGGGGTATGTTTTGATGGCGTTCACACACCTGATCCTGATGAAGTTAGTTACCAGCCCTCCGGTGGGGCGGCTCAATGCTGTGAAGACAAAGGCTGCATTGTATTTTATGTATAGCAGAATCATTCTGCGACTGTAATATCGCATTTTTAAATTCGATTTGATGATATATACGATGACATTATAAAAAATTATCGTACGTTTTTCTGTCTTAGAGCGGTTTTCAATTGTCTTAAAACCAAAACCAAAGTAATTACCCTGGCCAATCACAGCAAACTCAAATTTCCCAATGAACCAATCAGAACTCAAAGCAAATACGTGTAACCGGCGCCAAGCGTTGGAAAACGCGTACAGCAAAGTCACAGTTGGTTTAACTTCTGATTGGTCGAGAAAGTGGCGCCAAATTTTTTAACCAACCACAAAACGAAGTAGAGTAAAACCAAGGAAATGCGCATTCCCTTCGACAATCAATTGAAAATCACTCTAATAAGCAGAATACGATCACCAAACTAAGGTCCTGCTTTACCTGAAATAGGTATCATGCCCGCGGATAGGGATTCTTACTTACTTATACTTTGCAGTTTATTTTTATTCGTCATTCTCTTTTCTTCTCCGTTCCTTTATTTTCAAGGATTTTATTTCATTTTGTATGAACAAAATAAACGAGATATAACACGCGTTTACATTGGTTTCTTGGCCACGATCTATTAGACTGATTGTGAGATTCGGATTCAGTAAAAAAGAAAAGCAAATGTGGCTAATGCGAAGGTGGTTCTGCGAGATGAAAAGAAAATAATCTTTCAGTAATATTCCTTCATGTTTTCCTTTGTGCCATTATCACAATCTGAAGCAATGACACCTGTCAAATTTGTACCAGGATCCCATCGAGTGTGATGCTGGTGACTCGCCCACGTGATCTGGAGTCCAATGTGAAAATACTAATGCAATAAGGCCAAGAGAGCACAAAGGGGCTTACAGAGACGGGAAGTAGGAGTCGTGCAGGCCTTACAACCCCCTGTTATAACTGAGATTTCTTTAGAGCTGCAGCTTCCTTGAGTTTAAATTTCGGTTTCGGCATCGCTTTTTCCTTCATTTTCTGAGAATTCTCCAGAGCTGCAGCTCCCTTGAGTTTCGGTTTAAGCATCGCTCTCAATCGCACTGCTGCAGTCAACTTCGTCGTCCTCGCTTGAACTTTCCGCACAGTTGGGCTCTAAAACAAATCCTGACGGACGGTTCTTTTGCAATTTGCGTTTTCCTAATACGGACACTTCCTTAAAATCACCTTCGTCCACAAAACGTATGCAAGAGCCGTTTCCCACATGTTCCGCCATTTTGTTTGATGGTCAATTCGCGAAAGACGCGTAACATTGCGTGGGAATCGGCGCAGCTGCCCACTTGATTGGCTATCACTTAACGCTCTTAGGAATACCGGATCTCGGAGGAGATCTAAAAATAACTTGAGAGGACGGAAATAGGGCCTTTGTGGGGGATTAACTCCCTTGATAAGGCATAGGGTTTTTCTGTCCTTGGATTGAGGGTTGTTCTATTCTGGGAGTTAGCGTGACCCGATCTGACCTTACTCGTCAATGACATGTCGCTGCAGTAGGATAATGGATTTCTAGAATTCCCTGACAAATTTGTGGCCATTTTCCAGTTGTCAGTTAACACATCCGGCCAAAATTGAAAGTACACTCTTTTTTTTATAAGAACGTGTACAGTTTGGCTGAGCCTCAGGATGTTCTTATTTTAGACCATACATATGAAAATGGTTCTTATAAAAAAAGAGTGTAATAAAGGATTATAAGTCATTAGTTAGAAACTCTCATTTACCACCTGACTGTGAAAGTTTTTTGTATAAATTCTATTTTCAGCTAAAAAATTTTCCTTTTTATTAGACAGAGACCCATTTGTCTTCTTGACTAAGTTATGGCAGTAATGTGGTGAATGTGGCGTTTAAGCGGACAATTAGTTGTTTACCTTGTCTTTTATCTTTGTGTAGCCTGAGAAAACAGCCGACGTTTCGCGAGGTCGCCACCTGAGCCCTCGCAAAACGACGTCTGAGTAACGAGAGCAGAAATTCCATACTGATGACGTGTCACTACCCAGATCTAGGTAGTACTTCTGATTGTTAAAACGAAATTTCCTCTCGTTTCATTCAATCAGAACCAGTAGTGATACGTCATCAGTATGGAATTTCTGCCCTCGTTACTCAGACATCGTTTTGCGAGGGCTCAAGTGGCGACCTCGCGAAACGTTGGCTGTTTTCTCAGGCTAATCTTTGTGCATTTACAGATTTTATCAACCCACCCACCCCTTTAGAAATTAGACGGTTATGTTTATGTCTATTTCAGTGTTTGTTTTTTTCCTTTTATTCTATTTAATTTTCTTTATCTAAAAATAATCGACTGTCAATTATTTGCTAGATCTCCTTACATCGACCTCGTTCAAAAAATTCTCTTTCGACAAAACTCAATACATTTTGCGAATTGCGCGCCTACTAGAAGGACTAATCAAAGAAAGAGCAGCAAAATATGGCAGGGGTTTGTGCTGTTGTAAAGATAACCTTGTTGATCTTTGCTGTTGTGTGCCCCGTGTACCTATTTAAAGGTAAGTATATCGAGATATGCTTGCTCACTTGCATTTGATTTAAATAATTATCACAGGCTTGATGAGCTAAGCCAGGAGTCTAAGCTGAGCTAAATATCAGATGGCTGATGTCTTAGAAACAGAGAGCCGATGTGATGTACAGCCGGGCAGACCCTTTAGTACTCAGAAACTAGTTGTTTGATGTGGAGATTTGCTACGATGTAGTTAGAGATGTATTGTACCATACCCTAACTGCCACCGGTACTAGCCACAATGCCCTAGCCAAAGCGCACAGTAAGAATTTCTTCCAATATCACGTGCAAAGCAAATTGAAATTGTAGACTTTCACACAACCACTCATCAGTGTTGGTGTTTTGCAATCGATTCCGATCCTCTTAGCACTGTAAAACCTTTATTCATCCACTGGCAAGTGCTTGTTTGGCAGCGCATTTGGCTCTAAAATGTTAATTTTCCCGCCAAAAGTCGATAATCAAATTAAATGCATCGTTTGGTCCCTGGCGCAGCTGCGCCTCTGAAAAGATCATCAGTTTCAGAATAAATCTGCCCGCTCCCTTGTTGCACTACTCATTTCTTTTTATCACGGTACTAGAACGCTTTTACAGAGTCTGTTTTTCACCGGGAGAACCAGGCAAGAAAAGCTCGGTTATTTAATACATTATAAAATGCATTGGTCTAACCCCCGTGCCCCTGAAAACAGTTCGCACTATCCAGTTTCAGTCACACACATCTAGTTTACCTCATCCGTCCTCTCCCTTATCAGCCTTTCTTTTTACTTTTTTCCCCATTAGACCTGGCCACTAGATGGCCTATTCAACGGCAGGCAAATATTCGGTAGACAACTCCCCCTACTTAGAGGGATTCTTTCGAAAGCAATTTACTGTCTAGACGGCTGAATAGTCTCAATCTTTCATCAAAAGTTGGTGGTCTTTGTGCTCTCTTTTAAGTAGATTTTAGTGATCACAAAGAAACGTAGAAACGTCCGAAAGGCTTTTGTCCGAATTGTTACGTTCGAAAGAAAACTCCGAAAAGTTTCGAAGTTGTGTGCTATACAAAGTGGTTCTAAAGTTTAAATCTGTGAATGAAATCCTTGCATGAGTTTGGTAGGGTTTACGTTTATTTCATTGCTATGGTGTAGAAAGTAGTTTTGTGTTTGTAAAAGCAATTGTAAAGGTTTCGAAATGAGTGCTAGCTAACGAGCAGAGTAGTACATTGGGCCCGTATGGGACTCAGACTGGCTCCTGATTGGTCGAGAGCGATCACGTGACCAAAGGATGACGTCATATGATTTCCGGTGCGGGAAACCGCTGACCAGTTGGAAAAAAGGATCGTGGGCTCATGGGTAACCGGAAGTCACGTGATTTGAAAGGGGAAACCGCTGACCAGTTGGAAAAAAGGATCGTGGGCTCAAGGGGCAGGAAAAACCGCGGAGAAAACGCGGGCTCAAAGTCCAAAGTCCAAGTTGGGGAAGAGGGGGTAGTCCTTTGAAAACAACACGAATAAAAAAAAAAAAAATTTTTATTAATTTGTTATTTTTTACAAGAACGTTTTCCTGAGTGTTCCTTAATGTTCAATAGAGGGTCCCCACCGCTCACTGGTATCCATAAGGAAATGTTTTAAAGGTGCGGGGGTCGATGACTCGTTTGTCATACACTAACTTGTACCACTTGTGCTGTGGAAAGGTGAACAGTTCATAGGTATTAGGATTCCGGACGATTTGGTTCGTGTTGACTACCTGGAGTTCTCGTGGCTTGAGGAGGGGGTTCTGGATTTCGTCGAGGACATTCTGTCGCATGATGTCATAATTGAGCTGGGCGTGTCCTTCGCTGTTGAGTCGGAAGCCTCTGACCTTGCATTCGACGTTTTGGTGATTCGTAGTATAGCCATAATTCTTGGGTCCTCCGCTAACGAATTCTTGGATGTATTCCTGATCCTTTAATTCGGAGGTGAAGTCCCCTAGATAGGAACCCAAGACAGGTTGGAATTGAGTGGGTGTTTCCTCCAGGTAGATGACGGAATCCGTGTCGAAGTAGAGGACTCTTTCCCCTAAGGCTTCCAGGGTGGCATAGAGTTTGAGCCGGGCATGGCAGGTGGTGAAGCAGGCCACAAAAATGTTGAGGTTGGGTGAAACGCGGATGTCCTCTTTTTGGTTTTGGTAGTGCACCTCCACCATGTCGTCATTGATGACCGAGACGTGGCGTATGTCTAACATATCACTATCCAGGAAACGATGAAAGGCCTGTGGATCATGAAAGGCTTGAATTTGGGTCTTGTTGAGGCGTTGGCCAAACTTGCCCCACATGGAGTTGAGCATGAGTTTTGCTAGGGTACGCAGCCCCGGGTTGTACTTAATGTTGTCGTACTCTAACTGGATGCCTTCATGCTCCAAGTACTTGTGGATGTAACGTTGCTTTTCTTCTTCTGTCATGTCATCCTTAGGCCACCCACTGGCTTCTTGTTTGATTTTGAGCCAGGTATTCACGTAATCTTCGAAGAGCCCCTCACAGGTTTCTTCAAAATGCCAGGCTTCATAGATGTATTGAACTTGGTACCCCAATTCGACGGCTTTCACTAATTCTGGACTGCACCAGGTACTGGTGAGGGCGCGTTGTTCGTCGGGGTGAGGGCAATGATAAGATCTGTCCAAAAGAGGTTTGGCCATTTCTTCTTCCACACAACGGGCACAGAGGGGAAAGAGTAGTTTGTCGTCATGACGGTAAGGTAGCACGGGATGGTACAATTCACGGGGAGGCAGGATTTTGCATTGGATGAGGCCAAAGTACTGGTGGATGTCTGTGTGACCCGGGGTGAAGATGATTTTCGGATGTCCTTTGGGGTACACAGACTTCTTGTTGACCCACGGGTACAAGGAGGTGACATCGATGTAGTGAATTTTTTGGCCAGGGGTGATATGATGGTAGAGTTTGATGGCATTGGTACGACCTCCACAGAAAGCCTCTCGAGGTTCCAGAGGATCGATAAAGTTGAGTTCCCGGACAAAGGCCTTGATCTCTGGTTGGGTTTTTAGGAGGTGCTCCCATTCACATCCCCAGATTTGAATGACGTTGTACCCTCGGTCGGTAAGCTTTTGGACTTTGTTTTGGGTGGCGTCATAGAGGTCATGCATAGACCGATCATAGTTGCGGGGATGTTTTTCGTGGCGATGGGGATAACACGTCGGGCATCCGTGGGTGAAACAGCCTTGAAATTCGTAGACGGTGTGGGTGTCGGGGCAATAACCATCCACATACATGTGGGTCCCGGGGACCTTATACTCGCCTTGATTTCGGACATGTTGGATGTACTGAGGCTCTGGATGGGCATTGGCTAGTAGATCAGCGGGGGTCAGATCTTGGAGGGCGCGTTGACGTAGTTGGTGATCGCACCAGGTTAACCATTGAAGGGCTGGGAGGGACTGGTTGATGTGGTTGATTCTCCACCCCTTATGACCGGCGGGTTCGCTGGCAATACTGTTGGGGATCATCCGGTTCATACGTAAATCTCGATTACAAGCGGAGGCAATGGTGACGTGATCGAAGGGATTGAAGCCGGTCAAGTCTTCAAACAGGCGTTTGAAAGTCAGACATCCTTGTTTGAGGAGTCGTACATCGGAGCTGCAATAGGCCAATAACTCTTGTTGAAAATGAAACACCACACCCTGGTCGCGTTGTTGTTGATGCCAGGTTTCAAAGGCTTGTCTTCCTTCGAGTGTCATGGTCTCAGGCATGTAGTGATCGCGTGAGGGGAGGATGCCCACGTAGTGTTGATGGTCAGGTATATTGAACTTGTGGGGGAAATAGCCTTTGCAGAGTTCGGTCAAGCCAAAGGTTTTGGGAAAGGCGGAGAGGGGCATCTGGAAGAAACTCATGGAATCGATGAACCGGATGCGGTCATGTTTGATCTCTAAGAGTTTACATCCGTTGCGGAGTTGTTGGACGAGACGGTTGTCCCCATAGTATTCTTGGATGATGAAGTACCCGTCGTACCCCTGGAAGTTATGGGCGATGACATTGACTTGACGGGTATCGTGGAGAGTCAAGGTATCCAACCATTCCAGAAAGTCCCGGATACAGGTGGGACCTGGGAAAGGCTTGGGTTCATCGTTGTCTTCGGTTTCGGCCACGACGAGATTGGCAAGGTGTTTTTCCTGGGGTTGCATGGCTTCGATATCAAAGAAGACGTGTAAGGGTGGCAGGTCGTCTTCCTCGTCCTCGGAGGAGGAGGCAGGGGGTTCGGCGGCGGCGGCGGCGGCACCTCGTTTGGCGCGAGGACCTTTTTGACGGGTCCTCTTTCTCTTCTTTTGGTCTTGAGGTTTGGGGGCTCTTTGTATAAAACATTGGTGGTGGTCAGCGTCGACGTACTGATGACAAGACGGGCAGTCTATGTGCCAACAACGGTGACGTTGAATGCGGGACAAGCCCACATTTTGTTGATAACAGTCCTTGCATCGGTGTCGTTGACAGCACACGGAGGTCTGGAGGCCCGTGGCGGGTTTGCCCGCATGGGTCTTGCTGGAATGGGCTTCCTTACACGCGGGTCCAAAAAAGTCCCGATGACACGACCCGCAACGTTGAGTGGCTTTCAGGTGCCGGGGGTATGCATATTGAAAGTCGGGACAATCTTTCTGTCGACAGGCTCCACACACCTTGGTCTTGGTACATCGATGCAGTCCCTCGGTGTTGTAGGGTTTCCAACAATCCGCACACACATAACTGGACCCGAAAAATCCCGGCAATTTGGTGATGACATCATAATGGTCTTGGTTGTGCAACAGGATCAGTTGTTTGTCTTGAAGGGGTCCAAACGTCGTGATGTGAAACGATCGCTGTGCATCCACCAGGATGATCTGGTAACCGGTGAGGGAGGGAGCTTGACTGAATTGGGTCAAGGCGTCATAGCTGCAAGGACCGAGGGGTACCTGGGCTTCATTCTGGAGGTCCCAAGCGAGGGTTCTTTGCAGGGACTTTCCTTTGCGGATGCTATTGTAGTTCGGGTGCTGGTCCACGCGAGCTTTGGCAACCACGAGGGCTCTGGCACAACAGAGCTCGTCATCATTTTGGATGCGGATGACCGACCGTTTCTTGCCCGTTAACAGGGCCATGGTGGGATGGCCGGGTTTCCCGCGCCGTGGTTTGCCTTTGCCTTGAGGCGCATGATGAACTTGTGTGATGGACACTTGAAAGGAATCGTCCATTTCAAATTGTTCGTTGCTGTTGAGGGCTTGGGCTAAACGTTGGAACAGCGCTTCCACCCGTTCTGTGTCTCGACGCCATTCCCCTGCCCGTAATCCCCACCCCTGGAAATTATTGTGGAGGCGATCGGAGGCGATGGTAAAGTACAGACGATCTTGATCGTGGAGGCCAGGCGTGGTGGTTAACACTTGATCGACGGCTCGACGTAATCCATCTTGGAGAGCTTGGGTTATATTTTGGCCTGGCAGCAAGTTCCCCCTTTGTCGTAACTGCGTCTTGAAATGACGTTCTTGTACCCCCATGCGATCACTCTTCCGATTGACAAAAGGTTCTAAGTCAAATTGGAAGGTAACGTGTTCAGCGGGATCCAATCCGCCCCCGCTTTGTTCGAAGTGGTGCAATGCCTCTTCACAAATAGCGTCGTCGCTGTCCGGCATCTCTTCAGTTGAAATCAAACGTCCCACACAGGAATGGGTGTCGTCGTCGTCTTCACTTAAGTCCAAGCCGAGCAAGGACAGGATCTCATGGTGGGCGAGGCCACTTGGCCCCGCCGCCGCATCGTTATCTTGAGAGGACATGATCAGATGACTCAGCTGGAGCTCGGTCTTCGGGTTTTATAGAGAACCAAAATGTCACGTGGAAGGGAATGGGCCAATGAGAAGGAGACCCCATGATGTTTTGGGAGGGGGACTGGGGTGGGGGGACCCCCCTCCCCCCTCTCTAGTTTGGACCCATGAGGCCTTGGGAGGGGGACTGCGGTGGGGGGACCCCCCTCCCCCCCTCCCTAGTTTGGACCCATGAGGCTTTGCAGGGAAGGACCCAGAGACTATAAAACAGATCGAACCTCCGGCTGAGTCATCTCAAAATGGTCTCTCGTCAAGACGCCTTACTCATCGAGTTTGAAAAGGTCGAGGCGGATCTCGAGGTCGAAGCGATTTTAAAGAACACCAAGACGGACTTTGGCCTGGACGACGAGTTGACTGCCTTTGGGGAACAGTTGAAAGAAAGAGAATGGCAGAAAGAGGCAGCCCAGGCGGCACGCGAGGCCCAAGTCAAAGAACACTGGTCCCCCGGGTGTTACCCGCAACTCAATACAGCGTGGTTCATTGAAGGATTGGACTATTGTTGCCCGTGTTGGCGCTTTGAATTTAAGAGACCCTTAACACCGCCGCCTGTACCGCCATCCTCCCCGGAACCATGCCGGACATCCCAGACCAAGAGGAGGAAAGTTGGACCGTCCTAAATTTGGATTCGGGGGACATCCTGTCCGTGGAACTCCCTGTGTGGGAACAGGAGGCATTGTTGGCGGATGAGGTGATGGCTTGGTTGAACGAGCTGATAGCCACCCTGGAGGACCCTTTAGAAAGGAGTGTGGATCTCCAAGACTTGTGGGAGGACATGTCTACCGAGGAATACGAACAATTGCTCGACACCCTCATGAATGAGGATGTTTAAAAAAAGAAGAGACGGCTTTGACATTTTGTATTGATTTATTTTTTCTATGAAAAAAAAAAACACATGTGGATCATTTGTCTACATCACAACTGTAGAAACATGGTACGGTTTCCCATTAAAAGTTACAATTTTAAACGTTTCTTGGCTTGCATGATTTTCTTAACCACCCGTTCCGTCTTGGTTTTCTTGCCGGGTAATTTATCAATGGCTTGGATCATCTTGGTATCGGCTTTCCATTTGTCTTGCAAATTCTTGGCACGGCTGTAATCAATGTCGTGTTGTTTCGCAATTTGGTCCAAGCGATTGATCCCGGGATCCCCTCGTTTCAGACGTTTGGCTAAATGCGTCCCAGGGCCCATGTATTGATAGCCAGGCCAATGAAATTCTTTGCCGGTTTTGGCAATCCATTTTTGGACATCCAAGGCCCCTCCGCGTTGACGGCGTTTCACACCCCTTCTCCTCCTCTTGGTGCGGGGTGCCATCTTTTTACTCACTGTCGTAATCCAATCGACGTCGTAACTTTTTGCCTCGGTGCCAATCTTCCCACCCGGGTAAGGGTTTTAATGCTTGCACTTCACGGGAGATGCCTTTGCCTTTGCCTTTGCCTTTGCCTTTGCCCCAAGGACTCTCAGCTATCTTTTTTTCCAAGGTCTTGCGACGTTCTCGAATGGTTTCTAAACGCGATTGTAGATCCCCTCGACTAGTGGATGGGCTCCCTTTCTTGACAATCTTACTACTGGTGGCTGCTCCTTTGCCTTTCTTGGTTGCAGGGGTAATGGGTGGTTTGGGAGTCGACGGGCTGCCTTTTATCATGCGCTTCAACCATTGTTCCACGGGCCCCGTTACCAAATCCCCGGCCTCTTCCTCTTCGTCTTCGCCAGGAGGTGCACCCGGGGCCCCCACTCCCACGCCTCCGGGAAATTGACGAATGCGTTTGGTTAACTTGATTAATTCTTGACTCAACGGTTTGGTTTGAGCATTGACCAGGGCTGGGGGTAATTCGGGATTGGCCAACAACACATGTTTTTGAGCGGCGAGCGTGGCGGCTTTGTTCAACAAGGCATTTTCGGTGAGTTCTCCTTTGTAATATTGAACGAGTTGTTCCAAGTCCTTCTGGGGAATCATGTAGACTGCATCCATGGGGGTTGACTACACTCGGAGCAAAGTTCCCCGTCTTCTATTTGACGACAGCTCTCACAAAGACGGGCCTTTAAGATGTGCCTGTACTCTCGATACAACAGGTGATATTTATGCTTCCAATAATGACACTCGTCTTTCCACCGGTCGGTGGCCCGATTGGCCTCTTGTAACAGGGTGATCCATGTGGCCAGGGTTAACGGGTCGGTCGAGCACATTGACATAACACCTCGTGAAGTCCTTGAAACAAGCCGCGTCCTTTTTGTTGAACCAACCACGCCCGACGTTTTTTGACGGAATGTCGACGACGTCCCAAATCGCGTAGCACCCTTTTATAGGGTTGAAGTTTAGTCAGCATGGGGGGTGTGACGGGAATCTTGTTTTTTAAAAAGTTCAAGACCAGTTCACTCACGGCATTGATTTGATCGGCATTGGCATGTTGTAACAACTCTTGACGTTTGGAACCATTGGCTTCTTGTAACATGGAACGTAAAAACGGTAATTGACGTCGAAGACGTTGCATCGTTTATCGGTGACGGCGACGATAGCGTTGATTGGCTTTTTGGATCGTGCGTTTTATACGTTTATCCGTTTCCAAGGCCACGGCTTTCCCCAATCCCGTCAGGGCAGGGACCAATAGATTTACAAAACCACCGCGTTGACGTCGTCGTCGTCGTCGTCTTCTCTTCAAGGATACCATGAGTGCGACAAGACACGTTGAAGGGCTTTGTTTTGTTTGATGAGGTCTTGCGTCTCTTTATAGCCTTGACGGGTATTGCGTTTCAAATCGGACCACCAACCCCCACCTCGTTGTCGTCGTCGTCGGTAATGTTGTACATTATCGGTAATGCCTTTTAAGGCTTGCCCGCCTAATTTGCCTAAAGCCAGTCCAAACCCCGGCGCAGGGCCTGAGAGAAACATACTCATGCCATGGGCAATTTTATCCACCAAACGGGGTTTGCGATGCATTAAAGCTCCTCCTTGTTGTTGTTTCCTTTTTCTGCGTTGACGTCGAAGACGTTTCATTGGATACAGCACTTGTTCGGTTTTTTGGCATAGCCTTTGTCGATCAACCAACTGTTGTACCCTTTGGTACCCCCTCGTCTTTTATACGCTTGATATTGTTGTTTGTACCCCGATACCATCTTTCTCCCTTGGGTAGCACTCATTTGCGGTTTTTTCAAGGCTTTGACCAAATCACTTGTGATGTCATACCCCTTTTTCACGTCGACGAGCCAAGGTATGCCTTCTCCTTGCTGGGTTCTTCTTTTTGTCCGTCTTCTTCTTCGGGGGGCCATGGTTCTAAGAGTGTCGGGCTGGGAGGGAGCGGCTTTTTATGGATCCAATAGTCTTTGGGTTTCAAGGGACGAGGACATCCGTCTACATAGCATAGGGCTTCCACGGGATGGTACACAAAATGACCATGGTACTCTTGCACGCATCGTTTGGGTAACGGAGGGGTGAAATCCACAATGGTGTCATCCAACGTTTGCATCTTGATTAAAAATCCTTCCAGGTCCTCCAAGGGGACACCCCTCACATAGGTTTTCAATTCGGTCAAGGCTTTGGCATAGGTGGTAAACGCAAATCGACTCATGGTCACTTTAAATCGATATTGTTTAAAATCGTTCCATCCTTTGACCACGGTGCCCACCGCCGCCAAACAGGCTACCAACGTACTGTTGTCCAACAGGGGGCCGGCAATCATGCCCGCGGCCATCAGGAGTAACGCCAGGCCGTTGAACAAGGCATTGATCCACTTGTAATGATTCAACATTTTGCGATAACACCACCATTGTTGATGGTAAAAGGCATACAAGGAATCCATCCGTTGTAACAATTCCGGTGGGAAGGGGATGCCAGGACGTCGAGATCCATTCAATAACGACACGACGGTTTTCATCTTTACGGCGAGACCCGGGACGACGAGGTTTGTACGCTCGGGGCGCCTCCTTGTTTATAACTGGTCACAATGCTATTGGTCATGGTGACATTAGCAATTTCCCGTCCTTGGGCCAATTGTTCTTGATCTTGTAATAGCATCCGTAAACGTCGTTGTAAAGCGGCTTGACGCAAGGTACGTGGGGGTGTACTATCGCTCCAAGATCCTCGAGGGGTGGCTGGATTGGAGGCAGGTGTCAAAGGCGAAGTGGGGGTTCGTCGTCGTCGCCCGCGTCGACCACCACCACCTCCTCCACCACCACCACCACCACCTCCTCCTCCTCCTCCACCACCTCCTCCACCACCACCACCACCAGCACCACTAGCACCTCCGCCACCAGCACCTCCGCCACCACCACGTCCACCACCACGCCCACCACTACCACCACGTCCACCACCACGTCCATTACCATCACCCCCAGCACCCGCTGCTGTCCGACCACTTGGCGCTGTTCGCCAACCAGGTGGACTTCTCGGGGACTCCGGGGTGGTCTGGGGGCTATGGAATGAGGGTGAATGGGATGCTCGACTTCCTACCCCCGCGGGGGAAGAGGTCTGTGCAGGGGGTACCCCATCTACATCGGGCCAACCCGCGATGACGTCGGCAGGGGGGATGGATTGCATAAACTCATAGAGGGGATCAGGGTGCATTTCCTCCATGGCCACGTCGAGAAGGCCTTGGTCTCCCGAGAAAAATAAATCTTGGAAGGCCCCTGGGGACATTTGATTGCTGCTGGACGCCCCAACCCCCGCGGGGGACACGGTATCGTACGATTGCGGAGGTTGACGGTCCTCCTCCTCATCCGCCATGGTTGCTCTTTTTTCCGGTTCCAAAGGGGGTGTTGTCCCTTTATAGGCGCTTTTGATAGGTGCGCATCCATCCTTCGTCTTTTAACAGGTGACTCAACACCCGTTGTTGATCCGAGGAGGCCGGGTGTAAATCTAACATCAAATAGCCATACGGACGCGTGGTGGCTTGATGAAACGTCTCCAACGTGTCTTTCCAAGTGGTCGGAAACGATTGCAGCATGACATTGCGTACCCCTAATTGATCTCGGGGATTCTTGAACGCCACAATGTAATGCGCATTGCGGGATATACTTTTGGCATAGCGCCCCGTGGGAAACATGTCTTGGCACAAGTAGAGCACCGTCACTCCTTGATGATGCGAATGTTTGGTGAATAAATCCAACACGCGTTTATCGTGACTCCCTTCGTCCATTAAATCATCCAAGACCAGGACCCCCTGTCCTTGAGGAAACCATTGCACCAAGGCGTCATGATCGGGAATCCCTTCGTGAAACACCACCCCATGATCTTGCATGCCTCGAAATCGATCTTGCCATGCCCCATAACAATAATGCACTTGGGTCGGTGGGGTGTCAAACAACTCGGGGTTGTCTACCAAGAGTTTTTCCGTAAACACCGTTTTGCCACATCCCGAGGGTCCTACCACCAAGATAGAGGAGGGAGTATGAAAACGAAACGGTTTCCCCGTTTGCATGATGATGATACTACCCATTTAGAAAAAAAAAGGCACCTTTTTATTGGAATCGGTGGGACTCGAACCCACGCACGACCCTCCTCATGTATTCGAGGGGATCCAAAGGCTCTACCGACTGAGCTACGACTCCGACACTGTGTTCCAACAAACTTTTTTATTTAATCATTCCGTTGATGATACGGATGACAACAAAGTTGATACCATCTGGCTTCTTGGCCTACAATCAATTGTTGAACGCGTTGACCGGCTTGATGGTCATTGCTTACATAATCATGATCCGAAAACTCATTTAAAAAGTCTTGCAAGGTCCGTCCACGGGCTTTGGCTTTCAAGTACAACAAGGCGTAATCCCCACAACTCTTGCTTGAAATGGCTTGGAGGGACTTGCCATTGGTCACCACATACTTCCAATGTTTCACCAGCCAAGCTTGGAACGGGGCGGCTTGCACGTACGTGTCCATGGGCAAAGCATAACTGTCGAGGACTTCACACACGTTTCCCTCGGTCCACACCCCTAACCAATGTTGTCCGGGTTGATCGTGTGGGTCGGTGTTCACAATGTACCCTTGGGGTGGGGTCTTGACAGGTTTCTTGGGTAAACGATCACAGGCCACCGTCCCGTAAAAGACAGGTTTCAAGTGGGGGTCGTCGCGAGCTAAATAATCCAATTGCACATTATTCAAGGCCACGTGTTCCATTTCTTCAGTGTTGGTAAATGTTGTACAACACGGCTCCGTTGCGGTCAATCTCCAGCAAGTTCTCAAATTCTCCATACACGAGCACGGTTATATTGACACCGGGGGCAGCTCCAAATTCCAAGACCAATTGTAAATCGCCCGTTTGCTTGGGGTTGAGGTTTTGACTGTCAGCACAGCCATTGGCCACATTGTCAAACATGTACAAGGTACAATTTTTCGCTTGGCCCCAATCTCCTAGTTCTACCATATTGCCTTTCTTTTTACACCAAGCCCCACTGGCTTGCAGAAAACGGAAGTAGCCTAGATTATCTCGGCTGCCATTGTTGTGCACTAACTGCAGGGTTTCATAAGGGTATTCTTCGCCTTTGACAATCTGTTTAATGGACGTCAGTCCAAATTTCTGGAAACAGAATGGATCTCGGGTCACGTCTCCATTGAAGGCGCGGCTGTCCAGTAACCCCACAATCAATCGGTCCGGTATTCTGTTTTGAAACAGGTTGGGGATATCAAAGCGGACCAGGTTGTCTTGCATGGTGAAGGTCCGGATTTCACTGCGGACGGTCGGGTAAGATGCCACTTGGCCTTCATTGTGTCTTTTTTCAGACAAACTCTGGTAGATGGCGTCATTCAAACGCAGTTGGCAGAGATGAAACCGTAGTTTCACATCGCCTTCCATCAATCGGCCTGCCAGAGCCACTCCATTGAAAAACAGGGCCGGGCTATTGAAATGAAATTTCATCTTGATTTCGATGCCAGGCACTAACAGTTTGCCGGTATGAAAGACTTCCAAGTGGGGGGTAAACACCAGACTGTGGGTGACACCTCCTGCATACTTGGCGGTTTCGGCGACCATGGCGGCCAAGGCTCCTTTGTGATTGGCACTGAGATTGGTCCAGGCTGCATTAGGGGTACCAAAGTCTACGTTGGCAGCAGTCCATTGGGGTGGGAAATCCACTTGATTGAACCAGCCTTGGGGTCCCAACACGGTCTTGCCATCTTCTCGGTCATAATTCAGCAAGGTTTCCAGGTACGCTTTGTAATGATAGGTGTCGGATTGTGGACTGATCAACGTGCCATTCAATTGCAAGTCAATTTGTTTGATGATGGAATGGGCCAAATTGTTGACGGGCCACAAGGTTTCATTGGCCACCAAGTTCCCGCCACCCTCCTTTTTCAAACTCAATTCCATGGTAAAGTAACTGCGTCCCAAATCCACAAAATCGTCTAATCCAGGAATGATGAATTCCATGGGATTGATGCCCGTGGTGGTGGGTTGGATGGTGACCATGCGATAGGCATTGATGCTAATGTCGGTCGGCGGCACCTTGAAAATCCGTAACGCTGGGTTGACGGTCCCTTCGGAACGCTCGTGAGCCGGGGCGGTTTGTGTACTCACGTCAGGCATGTTTAACGTCGTCGTCGTCGTCGAGTGGTGGTACGTCGTCGCCGTGAGGGGTTTTTATACCGTCGTCGTCGTGCTAAACGTTGTCTCAAATCAAACCCGGGCAGTCTCATCACCTCGGGACTCAACCAACCGCCACGTTGTCGCCGCATCAGTTTCCAAAACGGATACAGTCCACCCCATTGAGTCAACCCTCGATTACTGCGAATCCGTCGAGGTCGTGAATGCACGGGCTCCATGTTCACACGCCCAAAATATCACGCGCCCGTTTGGTTTGTTTGGGAAATAAGGCACTGGCGACCCGCACGGCGTCTTTCACGCTCTTATGACTCAACGCTTTCTTGGCTTGTTTGGTAATTTCCTTTTTAAGGGCGTCTTCGGCTTTGCGTTTGATCCCGCGTGTCAAACCCGTTGTCAAGCCTCTCTTGATATTACTAGGCAGTTTTAAAGGATTTCGCGTCCTTATAAGACCTTGCAACCCCCCACGCATCAGATCCGTCGCCAACCCTTTGCCTTGTTGATCATACCACTCGTCGGTTCGAAATCGTGTCAAACTTCCCCCACGCATGCTGTCTTCTTCTTCTTCACCAGGGATGCCTTTGGTTGTTTTTCACAGGGGGTTCGTCTCTTTTTATACTCACATGAGGCTGCACGTAAACGATTCCCCCGCATAGCGTTTTCGTTTTCCTTGTCGGATTTCCTCCATGCGTTTCAAATGCGATTTTCTGGCATTCTTTTTGGCTAACTTTTCTAGCCCTTTGGTGATGGACCAGGCCGTTTTAGGAATTCCCGCAATCACGGCGTTGATCCCTTCCCCCGCTTGGGGACGTCGGCGTCGTTGTCGTCGTCGTCGTCGTTTCGGTGGCATGATTGACTGGGGGTTCCTTCTCGACTCTCTTTTTTTATGCCTTTTTGAAGTGCAAGGTGACAATGGTATGACCGTCACCAAACTTGACCAAGTCGCCTCCCCTACCAATCGTTTCGGCCACTTGAACGTGAATGATTTCCACCACCTCGTTTCGAAGCGGTAGGTATTGAATGTGCAGCGGTTCAAAGTACAGGGTGCCACGTCCTTGTCGTTTGTACTGGATTTCACGCAACAAATCGGTCACGCGATTGCCCACGACACTGCTGCCTGCGACGTCCGAGTACACGTGGAGCGTTCGCGTGGGATCCCCCACCACCGCCCGAAACGCCACATTCAAGTTGGTGAAACGCCAATTCACACTGAAACTCAACCAAATCCATGTGGTCCCACCACCATCTGTGGTCACTTGATAATACTCCGGGTCGTTCTTGGTATTTCTCAATTCAATGTCGCTATTGTTGGGAACCTTGTCATCACGGAATTCCATGTTCAAGTTGGGTCCCAATAGATAGTTTCCTTGGTCGTTTTTTGCAAACCATCCCATTTTTTCGGCCATGAGATGATGAATGCTAAAGTGAGGGACGTACATCGTCGTGTTGTCTTTGTATGGAAGAGGGTACTTGTACCGTGTGATATTGCGATTGTTCATCACCAAATCTTCGCCGTCCCACTCAAAGGTCGTACACGTTTTTTCTCCCCTCTCCGTATTCGGCGCGCCATGGTAGGACAGGTAAGCAATGGTCATACGTTGTCTCACCCAATGCAAAAAGGCTTTCATGAAGGTCACGCCATCCACAATCGAAGGATCGTCTTTCAAATCCTCCATTTTCATATTGAAGCTTTTCACCACACGTCCCGCGGAGGAGGTCAATCGGTAACAAGAGGTCCCAAACACGAACTGATCCGCTGGCAGCAGATTAAAAATGTTGACCCCTGTGTCTGGTAAGGAAATGGCACTCAACCCCACTTGCCATCCCCCTCCCGATAACTGCAACGGTTTCGGTAAACGAATCTTGAAGTTATTGGCTTGGTTGTTGGGAAATTCACGTCGGTTGGAATGACTGGGTAACGTCACGTAGAACGACATCTTTGTCTGCTTCACACCACCACCTCCCTTTTAAAGTGGAGGGTCAAGAGGGTATGCCCTTCGCCAAATGTCACGAGATCCCCATTGATTTCGGCCATCTGCGTTTCCACGATTTCCACCACTTCATTGCGTACCGGGACATATTGAATATGTCGAGGTTCAAAGTGCGTGGTTTCTTTGGGTTGGTACTTGATTTCTCGTAAGAGATCCGTGATGCGACCCCCTACCATACTACTGGTCCCTACATCACAATACACGTGTAAAGGACGCACGGCGGGAAATTCCGACGGGACACGAAAGGTCCCGTTCAAATTGACAAACCGCCAAGGACACGATAGACTCAATTTCAGATAATCCCCGTCCACTTTCCAAAAGAGGGGTTTGTTGCTGGTATCGCGGATATCCGTCGGGGTGGGAATGGTAGACATGCCTTGAAATTCTGGCAAGAGATTCGGACCCAATCGATACTGGCCGGGGGACGGTTGTTCAATCCATCCCATTCTCAGGGCCAAGGTTCTGCCCCATGACACGTGCGCCACTTGTCGTTTATAATCCACGGGCTTGCTATTCAACAACAAATCCCCGTCGGAGGTCCATTCAAAGGTCGGGGCCAATTTGAGGCCATTGTCCTCGGCCCATTTGTTTTTGGGGACGGTTTGTTTCGCCCGTTCTTGCTGGTAACGATAGATCAGTTGATGAAAAAATTGAACTCCCGTCAACGAGGTCATCTCCTTTCTCATATCTCGCCCGTAGACAGTGAGTTCGCGGCGTTCATGGTACCAGCGATCGTTCCCTTGATCGTCTTGGACATACACCCGTTCGTGCCATCGTACATACAACAGAGGGTGGGAATCGCCCACGCCTCCTTCTTCCGCTAGCACTGGAATGGTGGGTAAGGATAAACTCGCCATGCCCACCATCCATCCGCGTCCCATAAATCGAATGGGTTTCGGCAATCGGTTTCTGAAATGATGACTCTTGTTGCCCGGAAACTCTTTGGTACTCGCATGACTCATCAACGTCACGTAAAACGACGAATTGGGGACGAACGTCATTGTTTAGTCGCGTCGTCGTCTTTTGGATGGCTTGGGTGGACTTGTCTTTTTCCTCTTGGGTGGCTGGAGAGAGGTCACGTCTCCGCGGGCAATCCAACTATTGTACTTGTCGGGCCACCCTTTCCACTTGACCAACCATCGATCTTTTTGACGCTTAAGTACCTTTTCGATGCGAAATACGTCGGACACGTGGACTTTTTGTAAATCCTCTTCATAAAACGTGCCTTGGACGGGGGTGTCATCCCATTCGTGAATCTTATAGGTGGGCACGGGGCCCGGGATCACACGATGCACCACAAACACTTCTTCGGTCCAACCAGGTAAATAACCTTTTTCAAACGTCCGATGAATCTTGTTGAGACGCACCCGATCGCCTACTTTGAATTGAGGTTTTTTCTGGCTTTTCAACCGTTGGCCGTACAATCGTTTCCACACGGCTTCTTCGTTGTCCCACGTCACGTCTTGAGGGGCCATGCCAATACTTCGATGACGCGTGGCATTGTACCCTTGCACCAACTCGGGTAACACATCGTCAAAGCGTAAGGTGTTGGCCGCGGTAAAATACCGGTACAACCGTTCTTTCAAGGTGCGGTTAAATCGTTCCACCACACTGGCTTTGGCATCGCCTTCGGTGGAAAAATGGTGAATGTCTTGCTCGTCGAGCCATCGTTGAAACGTCCGGTTGTAAAATTCTTTCCCTCGATCCGTTTGCAATCGATTGGGGTGTCGTCGTCCTTGTTTCAAAATCTTCTCAAAGGCTTTCACGAGGGCCACGCCGGTTTTGTCTTTCAAGGGTTGCACCCACGCGTATTTCGACAAGACATCCACGACCGTCAACAAGTAGCGTAGGCCACGATTATATTTGGCCAACGGTTGCACTTCGACTAAATCCGCCGCCCATTGATCGTCCAACCCTCCCACGATCACGGGGATGGTGGGAAAACGACGACGTCGCGGTTTATGTAACGTGTAGGCCAAATCCCGTTCCAAGACCCGTTGGGCTTTTTTCAAAGGGAGACGATGGGCTTTGGCAAACCGTTGCACGCCTCCTAAACTCCCCGGGGCACGAGGATCGTGGTAACGGCTCAACCATGATGGGGTGTGTTTCTTTCGAGGGGCCATACGTTCTGGCATTCATCCCATAAGGTCGGTATGGAAGGGATGGTGTGGGGATGCGCCTTTTGAATGATTCGATACCATCGCCAGGCGTCCGGATGCGCTTTTAACCATAAGACAAACACCACCCATCGATACAGGTTGCGGTCGACGTGGGTTTCTTCAAAGATGTGGAGAGGGTGCGTGTCCTCGGGACAGGGAGGAATCGGGATTTGGGTGCCGGGTTGGTGATCATATAACACTTGGCACAGGGTTTGATGGCATTGCCAATCCACCAGGGACAACAGACCCTCCCACGCGTAAGACATCCACACAGCAGACTCCATGGACTAAATAAAAAAATTTTATTCCTACTCCTTTTTTAAACCATTAAAAGAGACCTAGACGATGACGACCACAGGCGACGGTCTCGAGATCTTTCTGCCAGTTCTCTACACTGTCACTGTACTTGGGGGGTGGTGGCGCTGGGGCCACCATCATTTCTTGACGGTTCTTGAGCTCTTGAATTTCTCGCAACAATTGTTTCTCATAATCTGTCAGGGGCCGATCCTCTTTCCTGGGGGCTCTAGGGGGTGGGCCAGGGATGTCATAGCCCCGCTTGGGATACCCTTGCGCATCCCGGGTAGACAAAGGAGATTCAGCTTGTTGATCGGCTTTCTTGGGCGGGTTGTCATGAAACCAACTCCAGTACTTGGGACCCAAGGGTTGATCGGCCCACCGGAAGAAGCCACACGTTTTCTTGGAACAATTCAGAAACAAACGATCGGGGTTCTGGGTCGAATGGCTCTGTTGCAGCGTGGCGGGTTCCCGGCAAAAGCACTGCAAACAAGTCCACATGTCCAACACTTCTGTATGAGGTTGACTATACACGGCTTTCATATACTCCAGAGCTTGATCTTGGCCACAAAACAGCAAACAGGGTTGCATGGGACATTTCACATACTTCCATCCCTTTTGAGATTCTCGGGCCTCCAAACGCACGTCATGGCAAGGGCATACCATATAGTCCACCTTTTCCTTGTTGTCTTTGATTGGATAATGGCCCACCTCATTGTCAAACACGGTCATCAGAGTGAATTGTGGGGTAGATTGCTCCGCCATGTCATTCAATTCTTTCATCATATCTTCCACCGCCGCTCGGGTATCTTCCACCACCTCCCCTACCACCGGATCACAGTCCACGGGCGTCATCGTTTGAATCGTCTTCTTCTTCTTCTTCCCCTCTGGGGGATGGGTTGTCTTTCTCTTCCGATCGTCTGACATCGTGCTCACGATTTTTTTCACCCGCCCCTGCCTTTTTATACCCATACCCCTACGCTGTCATTGGTCAGCTTGTTATGACCTTATAAGGACGTCTCCTCGTCCCATTGGTCAGCTTGTTATGACCTTATAAGAACCTCTTGTCTTCCCATTGGTCAGGTGTTCCTATTTAAGAGGGTCCCTTGCTCCCTGAATCGTCATTCTCCCAAGCCATGCCCCCAGACATCATGATCGGAGAACAAGATCTCGGTGCCTTGGAACTGCAAGTGGGTCATGGACATGTGGTCTACACCGGGGGAGCCAAAGGTACGGATGCCCTCGTCGAAGAACAGGCCAAACACTTTGGGATGCAGCTCGAAGTGCTGGTCCCCCCGAACCATCCTCGAGCCACGTTCATCACCCCTTCTACGGTGGAAGTCCTGATGCTGGCCAATCCCCATCTTCACCAGGCAGCGGAGAAACTAGGCAAAAAAATGCCCAGTCACTTTTACACCCTGCAATTGCTGCAGCGCAATTATTTATTGGCCAAGAAAGCTCATACCATCTATGCCTTTGGCATCTTGGAACCGGATCATAAACGCGTGAAAGGGGGTACCGGTTGGACTGTGCAATTGGCCATGGATTTAGGCAAACCCGTCTATCTCTTTGACATCCCCAGTCAAACGTGGTACCGTTCGGACCATTACTACCAAGTCAACGAGAATGCCGCCACCCTGGTCACTGGCAGTCAATTTGTTCCTTGGGGCCCCAAAAAGCCCACCCTTCATCAAAGCAGTGCCGTGGTAGGATCCCGGGAGGTGGACGACAAAACCCGAGCTGAAATTCAAGCCTTGTTCAATCGCACCTTCTGTCTCCCCGAGAACATTGATCAATTACGTATGGAACTGGAAGACTTTCATTTGTAATTTTTAGTTTTTACTTTTGCAATTTGTACATAGGCCTTTTTTTAGTTTTTATTTTTCCAATTGTAGTTTTTCCAATTGTACATAGGCGCGCCCCTGCGTGGCAACAAGACAGACCACTCTTTGTAAAAAACATCCTTTTTAATTAAAAAATTTTAAAAAACTGACATCACTGGTTTTGCACTTGGTCATAAATAGTTGGTCTTGACTCACAGTTGTCTTGACTCACAATAAACTCAACAGGAATTAAAAAATGTTCAACGAAACAAAACACGTCGCACTTGCTCCCGCATCCTCTCTCTCCTCTCCCGCTCCATCCTTTTGAACTCCTCCCTTTGGCGGACCACTTCTTTAAAAAAAAAAGCAATTTCCTGCCAACGGTCCCCTGCATGGACCCGTGGCAGGTTAGCGGCCAAGTAATGATCCAACTCGTTGAAATCCTCTAAACTAATGATCCAAAACCGCTCGTCCATGGTCGCCACTATCCGCCGACAAATAAACGGGATGATCCTTGTTATAAGGGCCTTGTGTAGGGTCTTGACGATCTCTGGATGTGGCCCACGGGGGTGTCCATTCTCACTTTCCACTATGTACAACACCAACATGCGGATGAAGGCCGCCACACGATATTTATTGAGGGGGCGCCACGCTTCTTCCCGCCTTTCCAGCACTCGTCTCGTATGGCGATCCAAGGGGGTCAACTCCTGTCCCGCTCTCCTCCTCAAGTACTCGGGCCCGCCCACATTCATTTCGCTACCCAGGGAACCCAACCGCCTTCTCGTTTCGGACATTTTCCACTTCACCAAAGAACATAAGTCAACATAGCATGAGCTCAAAGCTGGGAATGGCGTTCTGTGACCTCCCTTGACTTATATACCCCCATTCGCGCAATGCACCATGGTCTATCTAAGGAGGGGGGAGGGGGGTCCCCCCACCCCTTCCCACCCCTCCCAGGGGCACCACTGGGGTCTCCTCGTCCTCGTCATCCAGGATTTCGTGGCAGATCAAATCATCGTCCCCGTCCCCCTCCCACAGTATCATGGGACCTCCTTTTCATTGGCCCCTTCCCTCCCACGTGACCCTTTTGTTTCTCTATAAAAAATCGCCTCCACTCCCCGTTTTCACTCCCAAGCAAGCAAGCAGTCAAGCAAGCAGGTAACCAAGCAAGCAAGCAAGCAAACGGGATAGTGGTAAGTCATTTTTTTTTATTCCTCATCTCTTTTCAATCTAAGTCGTTATCGTTGACTTTTTCTGGAGAGTTCAAGGGTGACAATGGTTCGCCCTTGTTTGAATGGAACCGGCTGTCCGTCGGCTGTTTGAATGTCTATCTCAATGCTGTCAAAGATGGTCTTGCCCAGAGGAAAATACATCCGTTGCCTGGTATCAAATTGATGGTTGGTATTGCCTGCATCCAAGGTACGTAACAAGCCTTTTTCTTGATTTCCCACAATGCTCGGGGCCACCAGATCCGTGTAAATCATCAATGGTTGTTGTCCTTGTTGCGGTTTCACCGTAGGGGTGGTGGGAAAGGGTTGCCGACTCAAATTCGGACCCAAGAACAACTCATAATCAAAGTCGGGGTGGGTAAAACTGACGGACACATGCCCCAACGGGGGATATTTGGCTACAGTGCCGGTGGTGGGTTCCCATTTATGCCGATCGTTGTAATCCACGATATGTTTCACCAGATAATTCTTTTCTTGGACCACGCGTTCCGTGGGCGTTCCATCTTTCACCAATCCCATCAATCCCGCCAATTTCCATTCCATTTCAAATTCCATGTTGGCCGGTATGAGCACATACAACGAATCTAATTCAGAGGCGATGCCCTTATTGGTAATTTTCACATAGGGTTGAGCCAGGTTCAAAGCGGCTAGTTGTTGTCGTTTGGCTAAATCATCCACGTTCATTTTGGGTATATCCATCATGACTTCCATGCGTTGTTTTTCCATTTCGTAGGCAATGGTAATCCAAGCTTCTTTCAAATTGTGGTAATACCCGGGCGGTAAATAAATTTGTTTGGTGACTTTCAGGGGCGCCGTGTTATCCGCCCGTTTTGGCATGTATTTCACATCTGTTTTCATCCAATGGTTTTGACTATCTTCTTGCGTCCAATTCTGTTTGGTTTGATCTTCCAAGGATTGATTAAACCCCGGGTGGGACATATGCACCAACGCCACTTCCCAATCATCTTCCACCAAATAATAGGAACGAGGCAATCGTGCCGTAAATTTTTGACCCGTGCCTTGTGCTTGATCACTCAGGAGCGTGATGTAAACACTCATCGTGACTACTCCCTCACTTAGGGTTTACCCCCTTTTATATTTACCCCACTTGTGCCAGATCAAAATCATATATGGGTCACCCCTCTTCCCCAAATTGGACTTTGGACTTTTGAGCCCGCGTTTTCTCCGCGGTTTTCACCCACCTTGAGCCCACGATCGATTTTTTCTACTGGTCAGCGGTTTTTACCCACCTTGAGCCCACGATCGATTTTTTCCACTGGTCAGCGGTTTCCCCTTTCAAATCACGTGACTTCCGGTTACCCATGAGCCCACGATCCTTTTTTCCAACTGGTCAGCGGTTTCCCGCACCGGAAATCATATGACGTCATCCTTTGGTCACGTGATCGCTCTCGACCAATCAGGAGCCAGTCTGAGTCCCATACGGGCCCAATGTACTACTGAGCAGTACTTTCCTGTGGTGCTGTTCATGTTAATGCTGTGCAAAGTGGATCGTATGAAATCCTAAAATGTGGCCATTTCGATTTAAGCTACTACGAAGTAGGCTTGGATAAATTATGCCGACAGAGCTTTGAGCAGAATAAGCGATTTTTGAGGTGAGCATTCTGCCGGCAGAATAATAAAGGCATTTTCCAGCAAAATTTGAGCAGAATAACGGAATATCAGTGACAATAATGACATGCGTAACAGTTGTAATAAAAATTCAGTGAAAACTAAATACAAAACCCTGGAAAATACCTTGTGATTTTAATTAATGTGATTATTAGCTAAAACGCACTCACATGATTCACTGTTTCGTCTAATATTTGCGAGACCTTGCGAAAATACATAAGGCCCGGAAGGGCGCAAATTTTTAGCGGCTACCGAGCAGAATTCGAGCAGCATATAAGGGCGTCCGAGCAGAATTTCGAGCAGAATAAGTGATTTTTACGAGCACTGCTGGTGGGTAGAATAAGCCATCTTACGAGCAGAATTTATCCAAGCCTACTACGAAGGGCTTTTCTCTGCTGACGTTTGTGAAACATTTTTTAAAGGAACCTTGAAAGCTGTACAAATTACCAAATTTTTCCTTTGCTGCTCAGTTGCTTGATGAATTACTGAGTTTTTCTACACATGATGAATATCTAATTAGTATTTATTGCTTGTGCAATAAATACCTCAACTGACAGAACTGTTAAAGGTGAATTGAATTCCTTTTAAAGTCAGAAAACAGATTAAAAGCTATGTAAACGTTTAGAACCAAGCATGACAGTAAAGGCACATTCCACAAAATTCATGTAACGAACAGTTAACCTCATAAATATTCTGTCATGGTCGGTGCCTTAGATCAGGAAATTTCTGTCATGTCCTAGCGATGTCCTCTGCACGATTATCTTCTCGTTTAATTTAAGAAAATACCAATGAGAACTGTATTAAAACTCGCTCTATCAAATCTTGAAGTTCAAGAAGATCAAAGCCCGTACCCTATGTGTAGCTAGTGTACCAACGAAGCGAAAACAGAAAAAGGACAACAAAGACCCAAAACAACAACAACAACATATTGCACTGAGAGCAAGATACCATTTATTCGCACTTGGTAAAACCCCCGAATGCTTTCTCAGTTGAAAAGCTTTCCGAGTTAAAAGAGAAATTGTTATATCCTTATCGCTCACACGCTTTTGGCCGGCTTTCCCTGATGCTGCATAATACAAATTTGGACTTTGACTCACTTTGTCATTTAAAAATCAATTTTTAGATAATCAAGGAAAGTTTCAGCTATATTTGTACACCATATACCTCCTACCTAAATTCGTATTAAAAATCCTGGCTCGAACAATTGTTAATAACACTCCTGATAATAGAGCTGATGATGGACAGTTTTCTGTTTACACCTGTCAAAGAAACCCTTTTCTTTAAGTTATTGCTTCTTTCCAGAAACAATCCGATGCTAATTCTCGAGGATTATTGACACAACGCGCTAAATAAGAAATAATCACATTTAGTCTCCTCTAACAAGCGACGCACACTTCACAGTTTGTCGGCTACCGATCGAGGAAAGAACGTGGCAAAAGGTTGGATTCTATTCCAGGCGTTTTCAGTCAGCTATAAGGAAGTATTTCCTTCGGACCAGCTTCAACATGGTAGCCCGCTTTCTTAGCCTTCTTGTTCTTTGCTTCGAGCTGCGTTACCAAGGTATCGCGTGTTATCGTTGACTAAAATGACAAGACGGTCGTCTTTAATACCGTTAACAAAGTTAGTTCAGTGGCAGTTAAATCTTTAAATTCTAAAGCTGGTTTTCTTGACCTCTTGCGCAGTAACGTGGTTTAAGATTCTCAGTTTAAAGGCTTGGTAACTAATCAGAATGTATACCGTTAAAGTTAGAAATGTTTAAAGAGTAGAGTGAGTTTGTTTAAACAAATTAAAAGCCGGCTATTTCGTAAACCTTCTTTATTACTAAGGGAGATGGATATCTTTAACGATAGTATTTTCTTGCAAAAAATTTCTAAGCCACAAAGATGAGTTGCCCAGTTATACTTAGCAAAGTGTGTATAACGGCGTATTCGCCAGGAACTGGCACAAGTAATTTGTCAAAATTTACATTCGGTCTGATCGAGTAGCGGCTAGCTCTCTTTGTTACTATCAGGGATGTAATTTAATTAGATCGTCTGGAAGGAAGAGTTTGGGACCGGCTTAATTATATTACAGTGATTCTTGGATACACCCAAAGAGGAAGAGCATCCTCTGAATGCTTTTTCACTCATACTTCAGCGTTCAAAAGCTTGAACGTTAAAGCATTTAAATTGCCAACCACTTAACCCACATTGCTTCACGATCTGTGACTGATGATTCCATAATTTCTATTGTAGAGTGTAGAAATGAACAAAAATGTC